>CM028686.1:6092178-6727372 GCA_016760335.1 Gastrodia elata
AGGTACTCATCCTAATCTATCATAATTAAGGACTTTGCCATGTTCAAAGTATAATTTCACTAAATGAAAAATACATGAAAGCAGAGTGCGAAAGCAAAGTAATACATATCCATTCATTACAATATATAAGAAATTAAATATCCAACTCAGAATAAGTAAAGTAGCAAAATAAAGTTACCATATGTTATTACAATATGAAATTATAAGATTAAGCAGAAAATGAAATCTAAATATAAACACTCATCCTCACAAAGTAGAAAATAAAATCTAAGGATCTTCAATCAGCTTGAACCTCCTCCTAAATCTTATCTTTAGAAGGCTCCAAACCTCAAAAAGCTCAGAATCTATCATTGTTAGTTTCACAATGATAGGGCCCCAGCCAACAAAAAAAAAATATAGTTAGACAAAATTTCTAAGCACATTTTATGCTGCAAATGTTATTATGTTATTTAGATATCACCATTTAAAACGTAACATACAAGCAAGTGTAGGAGCAGAATGCGTATGAAAAGAAAAGGCAGTTATAAATAAAAATTCTATAACTTAACAAAATAGGAAGTAAGCACATACTTCCAAGTATAACTGCAACAATGTTAGTTATACACTAAAGACTAAGTACTAATGTAACTGACAAGAAAATAGTCTAAACATGCTTATGATCAATACAAGTATATACTAATTGACATAAAGTAAAATGAATATTTGAAACATTTAAATAATTTAAAGAGCAAGACTAACATCCTATAAAGAGATAAGTAATAAACAATATTAGCAAACTATAAGTAAATAAAGCTAGTAATGCAGTAAAATAGTAAATAAGAAAGTGCTAAAAAGTACAGTAAAGTAAACTGAAACAAAAGGTGTAAGCTGAAACATCGCACTGGCCAAACTTTTCGTCTGAAAGGAACATATGAGAACTCACTTACTGCTATATCAAAACTGGGCCAACAGACACATAAGAAGTATAGGATGAAATAAGTGGAACTGAGAGGCAGAAACACTGAGTAGAAGTGCACCTAAAACTAGTACTACCTTATCGGAATTGGGCCAACAGCCACATGAGAAGTATAAGATGAGATAAGTGGAACCGAGAGGCAAACTGATTAGATTACACTCTACTTAACTGAAAGCACCGATAAAAAAAATGCAATGTTGTTTATACAAATTCAAAGATGACATGAGATACTTATCAAATATCCTATGTCCAATATATATGTGAACAAGGTATCAGACTCAAAACAAAGTAAGCAAAGCATCAATTATCAAAGTGAGCAAGAGACTCTACTAGGACACATGTGATATCCATTTGTTATCTAATTTAATTGTTCTATCTACTCTAAGATACATAAGTTCAGGATCTCCAATTCTTACAATCGAGTGTAACTCAAATTCACGTACATATAAATTAAAAATAATTAGGACTAACTAGGTCCTAATTATAAATAAATTAATGTCGACTATATAAGTTAAATGATAAATTAATTGACCTATTTTACTAATTTAAGCAATCTCAAGCCATCTTGATTAGACAAATCAAGATGAAATGATTAAGAGTTAAACTCTAATTATTGGAGTTTAATTACTTAATCCAAATGGTGATCCTAAAGGACTAGATTTCAAATACCCAAACTTACAGATTAAGATTTAGGGCAAATCCTATTAAGTGAAGTCATACTTAATAGGATAGATCTCTATTCTTAAATCTAAAATTAAAAGATTGAATAACCAACAATAAACTATAAGAATCTATAAACTATCAAAACTAAGGTTTCACCTATTGAGTAACCCAATTTACTCAATAGATAAAATCTATCCTAAGAACTAATCCTAATTCCTAAGAAAATAAGTTCTTAAATACTAAGATGAATTCTTAGAGACACAACCTTACTAATGTTATATGATAGATTAAGGATAGATTAAAGAAGGTTAAATGAGAGGTATGATGTGAGATTTATCTAAGATCATACAACTAATAAACTGCTTAGGATTTTCTTATGGAAGGAAATATTAGGGTTTTAGATCTAAACTTAAGTAATGATTTAAATAATTAAAATTTCAATCTATATTACTTCACTTGTTGTTTTTAATTATTAGAATAAGAATTTAAGGCCTAAAAGCACTTAACTCTAAATTTGGGCAAAATAATTATTTTGCCCCTCCTTAAGGGTCTAAGAAAAATTTACTTTTTAATTTAAGGCTCTAACTTAGAAATTTCTAGTGGCTAATGATTACTTACTGTCTAATATGAAGTTAGACAGTAAGTACCCTCAATTTTGGACAATTATTAAGCCTTTTGAGATCAAATTAAAAAATTTGACTCATAGGAGCAATTTTATAATTTTGCTTAATGAATTCTAAATTTTATGTTTTATTATAGCTCGATGTCTAAGGTTTCCATAGAACTTAAAATCACTAAATTCTGATAAGTATTGGCTAAGTTATAACCAACATAAGAATTAGGGCTAATTAAAGAAATTAGAGTTTCCTAAAATGGGTCAAAACCTAACTTTTCCAAATTAAGTCCAAATTTAGTAAACCAAATGACTATAGCTTCCTTATAGTCCACTGATCACTATAATTAGGTGTAGACCCTAATTGGACCTCATTTGATTAAGTTATGGCTTAATTAGGGTTTAGGTTATTAGTGAGGGATTAGTAAAATTAATCATAGAATCACTAAACCAACCATACAATTAAGTTCTACTCTACTCTATGAGTAATCAAAAATTAAAATTACTCAAATTGGATCATTAATTATGCTAATATTCACTAATTAAGTTTTAAAGTGATTATGTTTGATTAAGAGATATAACCATTGGATCTAAAATATTTTTGAATTCGGCCGGAGGCACGTGACAGACGTTCTTATCACTAAAATCTGTTGTAGTTTACTGTTAATTAGGTTTTCCTGATCAAATTGGTATATTGGAAGACCTAATTTGGAGCTCAATTGACCAAGTTATGGTCAATTGAAGATCTAGGATTAATTAAGGTAATTAAGGCTAGGTCCGAAAAGTGATTAAGCTCATATTGATCCAAACAGAGAATTGAACCCTTCTAGGTTATTCTAGAGGTTTTACTAATCACTTTAAGACCCATATTACCTATGTTTGGACTAGTGGTTAAATAGTTATAAGCCTTGGAAGATTAGGAATTGGGTCCAAAAGTGATTAACCTAATTATGTCCCAAATAGCAAAACTAACACTACTGGATTAATCCTTAGGCTTTGTTGATTACTTTGAGACCCATATTGAGTATGTTTGGTTGAACACATACAAAATTAAGATAGTTTGAAGTTTTGTGGCATTTAGGATAATCATGGGGATCCTAAATACCACTAGGTGATATACAGCTCCTAAAGGAAATTTTACAGTGCCAAAGTGATCCTCTATTTTTGCTAATCACGATGGTATATATATATATATATATATATATATATATATATATATATATATATGCTAGGTTATGATTATTGGATTTAAAGTTATTGATTTCTAAAGTTCTAGGTTAATTATTTAATTTAATTAATTTGATCAAAATTACTAATTAGATTTAAGTTAATTCTATTGGTATATTAATTCAACTACTTTTATAATTTGATTAATCTAATGTTATATTTTATTAAAATTAATTAAACTATTCTTTTTGTGTTTATGCATATATATATATATATATATTAAATATTTTCTAAATTATTTCTGCAGGTAATTAAAATGGTGGGACCCACAACCACATAAAATGAGACTGCGGGACCCGCACTTGGACGGCTGGCGGGCAACTAGAGGGTCAAATGCACATACGGGACCCATCGCTAGCGCAGTGGCACATACGCAGGCCCCATATCCTTTAAAATTCTGCAGTGAGCGGGACCCACCCGGTATACGATGTGCTGACGCGTGCCAAACCCATCCACATCACGCGGGTCGGGCTGACCCGACCCGCCCCGAGGCGCATCATCGCCTTCTCCTTCACATGGGATAAAAAAAAACGAATTTAGGGTTCCATTGTCGGTGGCCAAAATGTTGTCGGCACACACCGGCACACATACTAATAGAAAGAGCTCGACGAGCTCATCCTAAAGATGCGACATCAGAGCCTGAGATAGTCAAATGCCATGACCATTAGTAACCCTAGATATCTAGGGTTTGGTGGATGATCAACCGAGATGAAATAAAACGAGTTCAATTAAGGAATTGCACAGCTTTAATAAATACACCAATGATCGAAAGAAACAATTGCACATCAAAATATCAAAGGAATTAATGATTATGCGATAGGGAGGTGGAGTACCTCAAGCAGTGGGTGCACCGGGTTCGCAACTATGGGACGAAGAAATCGGTGGGAGGATTGATTCATGATCGAGAAATGATGCGCTCGAGGGATTAGCCAAAGTTCTTGAATGGGTTTGGGGCTTTGATAAGGGTTCCAAGTCGGCGGATGAACACTTGCCGGATCGAGGATGCCGTGTGGGGAAGAACCTGCCATGCGCAGGCGCTCACTCTCGCAAGCGATAGGGTCAAATCAGGACCGTCCATTTGGACGGTCCAATTGATCGGATCTGGCTTGATGGACGATCAAACCCGATCCAATAAGAAACCATGGGTCCCACGGCCATGAAGGATAATAAAAATAAATAAAATAAATTTTAATTTTAATTTTATTACATTCAATTTCCTATTTAAAATTGGGCTACTAAATGAGGTCAGAAAAATTCTAAAATTTCACCCCCATTTAATTGAGGTGTGAGTAATGCAACGGCGCGATCGGATTTTTGTTTTGACGAATATTTAATTATTCGAATTTTCAGGTATTAAATAATATTAAAATATTTGTTGAAATCCAATGACTTCCAAATGCATCCAAAATATCACCCCTATCTAACTTGGGGTGGTGAATGCAATGGTGAAGTCGGATTTTTTATTTGAGGAAAATTTAGATAGGTCAATTTCTAGGGTTTCTGGAAATTCCCAAAATCAGGATTTGATTCATTTGATTCCTAATTTGGTCTGGATCTTAAGGATCAACTTCTAATGACTTAATTAATGTACTAGAATTATAATTAGGACTTGGATTAGTTTTAATTGACCTAAGTAATAACCTGGATTGTTACACGCCAGGTCCGTCCGATCGAATCGATCGGTCGGCCTTAATTGGTCCGTCCAATCCGACAAAGAGGGATGATGCTGTTGCAAATAGTGAACAACACGGAAATGGGATAGACGGCGCCGTTTGGAAAAATTATATTAAATTATATTAAATTTAATTATTTTTGATTTTTCTTAATTAACTTAACTAATTAAATGATCCCAGAAAAATTTCAAACATTTACCCTTAGCTAATTGAGGGGTGAGGAACACAACGGCGAGGTCGAATTTTTGATCCAATGAGTATTTTTATTTCCCAATTTTGGGGGTATTTAATATTATTAAAATATTTAGCAAAATTTCAACAACTTCTGATTGACACGAAAACATCACCCTTAGCTAATTTGGGGACAATGAGCGCAATGGCGAAGTCCGATTTTCAATTTGAGGTCAATTTAGATAGGTTGATTCCTAGGGTTTTTGGATTTCCCAAAATCAGGGTTTGATCCATTTAACTCTTGATTAGGACTAGGTCTTAGTAGAAGACTCCTAGTGACTTGATCAGAACTTAGGATCAAGACAAGGATTGAGATTAATCCAAATTGACTTGTGTAACAACTTGGGTTATTACGAGTATTTTGGACCATTTGAGGTCCAAAATAGAGATGGGTACTTAAGGGAAACTTATGGAGGACTTTCCTATGCTATTACAAGTGTTGGCTAGGGATTTGGTTGCTGTTGGAGAGGAACCCTAAGTGAGATAACTATTGTGCATTAGAGCTCTTACATGTGAAGGAAAGTCTATCCAAGTGGTGGCTGCTTCTTCTCTCCTTTATCCCAGCAAAAGAGCCAGTGCTCCTTATTAAGGTGAAGCTCTTTGTAACTCTGTATTCTTTGAGATTCATAATGAAACTTATGTGTGTTTTAGCTCTATGGTTTTTCCCTTTCTTGAGTTTTCTATGTAGATCTTTGTCTTTGAATATGCTTGTGGTATTGATGCGTGCATGCGCTATGATCTTTATCTTGTTGTGTTTACGATTTCATCTATTTCATGGTAACCATCAACGCATCCCCGTTCCTCGAGTGCGCCAAAACTACTTCCATTGTGGTGTGCTCAAGCTTGTCTACAGCATGTGGTATCAAAGAGATATGTTTCTTGCTAATTCAAGGGCTTGTTATTTGAGCTGGTGCAATGACCGATGAGATGAGACACGAGATAAAAATTTCAACGGTACGAACTTTGTATTCTAGAAAATACAAATGGAGGAGTTTCTCTGCTAGAAAAAGTTGTATCAATCATTAAGTGGAGCTGATAGAAAATAGCAACTATGACTAATGAAGTATGGGAGGTTCCTGATAGAACTGCATTGGGTTTGATTCATTTAATGCCCACCAAACTCTTCTTTTATTGCATTTAATATTGTTAATGAGAAAACTACTGTAAATCTCATGAATGCTCTAAAAAAATGTATGAGAAGCTCTTGGCTTCTATTAAAGTTTTTCTGATAAATAGACTGTTCAATGCAAAGATAATGGATGGCTGTTCAGTGACTGAACATCTCAATGGGTTCAACACTATGGCTAGCCAACTGAGTTCAGTGGGCATCAAGTTTGATGATGAGAGCCAAGCTCTGCTATTCCTCTTATCATTGCCAAACAGTTGTGATGGACTAGTTATAGCCATCAATAATTCATCAGGAAATGCATTGTTGAAATTTGATAATATTTTTGGGCTTATATTGAATGAAGAGGTGCGGAAGAGAACCCAAGGGGAGGCATCTGATTCAGCGTTGATTGCTGAAATCAGAGGAAGACATGCAGACCAAAAATATAACAGAAATAGGTCTATGTCTAGACGAGGAAAATCAAGACTCAGAAAAACAAAGTCAGATTCTTAAAATTGTGGTAAGGCAGATCACTTTAAGAAGGACTGCCCTACCCTAAAGAAGCCAAGTGGTGGGAGCAATGTTATATGCCCCAATGTGAATGTTTCAACTGAAAAGGATCAAGATGCATTGATCCTCTCACTTATCAATATGGAGTCCTGGGCACTAGACTCGGGCGCATCCTTTTATGCCACTCCTACTAGGGGTGCATTCAAAAATTACACAAAGGGTGACTTGGAAAAGGTATACCTTGGAGATGATAAGGTATACGACATCATAGGAAAAGGTGATGTGTACATTCAGCTATTAAGTGGCACAGTTTGGAAGCTCAAAGATGTTAGACACGTGCTATGTCTAAATATGAATCTCATATATGTTAGCCAGTTAGACAGCAAAGGCTACATTACATGTTTTACAGGCGACTCATGTAAGGTCACCAAAGGTGCACTCATTGTTGCACGGGGCAATATGGAAGGTACACTTTATGTGATCAATAAAGTGTCTGATTCTATTGCATCTGCAGATACGATAGACACAGATCTATGGCACTAGAGGCTTGGCCATCTGAGTGAAAGGGGTTTGAAATCCCTACAGTCAAGAGGAAAGCTCCAAGGATTGAAATAAGTAGACTTGGATTTCTGTGAAGATTGTGTGTCAAAATATATGATTATTCAAATATTATTAATTAAATATTATTATTAAATATATTTTGAATTATGTCCTCATTACTATTTCATATTATGATTATAGTAATGTTAGCAATAATTTTAGAGAATATTTGATAAATTTTGAATATTAGTTTAAGTTCTGATTTTTCATGGTTATTTTAATAAGAATTTAATAATAATAATTATGTTAAAATATTTATGTGTCAAAATTAAAAAATTTTGACTTTTTTGGATTTCGGACATCGAAGTAAGCTAAAGAGAAAAATTTCATAATTTTGAAACTATTTTGAAAAATAGTCAAAAGAAAAATCATTTTGTAAATTTCTAGGGCTAATTGACACTTAATCGTTCGTCCAAATTTGACATTTTTGATATCGTTGGAATTGTATTAACAAGACCTTTCATTTAAGACCTTAAAATTTAATTTTCGTTAACTTTTGATTTTCTGAATTTGTAAATACTAAAATTTTTATTTTATTCATATTTATTTAAATTAAACTAATTTATAATTTTTTTTATCTTAAAATTTAGCTTTGCAAATATACCCCTTATGAATATTCTTATCCTATTTTTATCTCATTTTATTTATAAGATCAAAGCATGCATGCAAATCATCTTTCAATTTGATTTATATCTCCTCATGATAAGCAAAGACTTAATGCATGATTATTTCAATTTGATAAAATTCTTATTTTTTTATAATTTTGCTTAGCCAAAGTTCTTAAATTCATCATTTTTAAGACTTGAAATCTTTTCTCATATGTTCTCCTATATATTGGTTGCATGTTATTAAAAGAAACTATTAAATGATTTTTTTTCTATGCTAATTTAATTTAATCCCAAAGTATAACAAAAGTTTTAAATTTTGTTTAGAAAAATTTTTGGATTCTCTAAAATTTTAGGATTTTGGTAATAAATTTAAATTTTATATTTTTTTTTATTACTTAGAATACAGAGCTGTAATTTTGCATGTAGATTTCCCTATATATTGGGAAGAACTTCACTGAAGACATCCCAGAAGTTTGAGTACTTTATGGTTAACATTTAAGTGTTCAAAGTTCAATAAAAATCCTAAAAAATTTCAAATTTATAATAGATTTTTTTAAACTTTCCTTGATATTTAGCTTAGTATAAGTTTTATTCTAAGCACCGTTAGATGTTGATCTTTGGCAAGCATACTCTTGGTTACATTGTGAGAAATTTCTCTATTAATTACTTGAGTTTATTATGTCATTAAGGAGGTCATTTAAGTGCTCATAAATTGCTAAAAAAATCACAAATTTGAAGTTAGGTAAAATTTTTGAAATTTCAGAAAACTTTCCAAAGTTTGAATTAATATAATTTTCAAACTACATAGAATTCAAAAGTGATTTTTGGCATGCATATTCTCTGATATATATAAAACAATTGTTGTTTAATGATCAATAGAAAATAATCACTCTAATAATACCTTTTGGATGAGACAAAATCAGTTAAAAATCTAAATTTCTTACTTAGACAAAATTAAAAAAATTTTATAAAAATAAAATTTTCATTTCAAGAGATTTAAAATTAATTTACAAACTTTATAATTGTTGTAAGAACATAAAACTTAATATTTATGAAGAATTTAAGTAATAACATTAATTTTTTGGAATATTTATAAATATAATTTCTCACAATAATAATAATAATACTATGATTTTTGTATAATTTATTAAATGAATAATTTAAAGTGAATTAAGATAGTTAATTAGCAAAATTATATGTTAATTTAACAGATTAAAATCAACAAATTTAAGGGAATTATTTTTCAAGTTAGGTACGAAATTTTTCTTAAGTTTTATTTCAAGTATCTTAATTTTGAGCTTATTTATATTTGAATGCTTATTCATTTTATCATGCAAACCATTTTATTAAATTTCAATATTTTGATATCAAAGTGTGTGACAAAAAGTAAAAAAATTTTATTTCTAATGTTTATCTTTGAAGGAAGAAATGAAAATATAACTTATATAGGTAGAGCTTACTAGTAGCTCATGATGAAATAAGGAGGGATCTATGTGACGACCCCAATATTGAGAAGCACTTAACTTAACATTGATACATCGCCACAATATCTAATACTAGATTAGAAGAAAACTAATCTAAATCATTAGATACTGTGTTTGGCCATAGATTTAGAAGAGGGTTTTTAATTAAGATAGAAGGGAAATTTATGAAATGTGTTATATGTAATACTTATAAAGATGCAATACATATATGTAACATGTGATAACTTAATTTAGAAGCAATTGTTGTGAGTATATACAATTCTAGGTATGAAATTCTAGATATTTAATAAGTAAAACATGAGTCTACATTTTTGCCAAATTATTCTAAGTTATTATTTTCTTACAAATTTTGGCAGAGTTTCTACTGTAAATGGCTAAAGAAACACCTGCAAGGTAGACATACATGACTTCCATTCCAATGGAAGTTATATTTGAAAGAAAAGATAACCTAAAACTAATATGTAATCAATCCATTACATATGATTGTTTAGTTCCAATTCTAATATATAGTCAATCCATTACATAGGATTTACTCATTTACAATTCTAATATAAAGTCAATCCGTTACATGGGATTGTTTATTTCCAATTATAAAGTAAGGCTAATCCGTTACATGGGATTGCTTATCTCTAATTCTAAAGTAAAGCTAATCCATTACATGAGATTGCTCATTTCCAATTCTAAAGGTTCAGAGTGAGGAGAATATATGTGTAATAATTATCTACCATAAGGTATACTCAATTTACAATATCCATTAAATACATGTAGATAAGGAGAAATTCTCACTTAGATAATTAACTATTTTCCAATTCTATAAGTAATTTAGTATTCATCTAATTCCAATCAACATACAAATTAGATATTCAACTAATGACTTAATTAATATTTATTTACATCAATTCATTACATACATCCATTCATTCATCATAAGCATTTAAATATATACTAAGCTCCAACATAAGTGTAGTAAAAGTAAAGTAAATAACATTAAATACAAACCACAATAAACATAAAAGGAAGTAAGAATTACAGCTCACTTGCAATTAATTATAAGATATATATTTTTATAATATTTTAAGCAGAAGCAGCTAGCTTTTAGCACTTGGTCTAGCTCCACTAGCCTCCAAATGCACCTAATCTATCACATTTTGGCATTTAAATGTGATAGGGCAAAGCCAAGAAATAGAAAATCTGGTTAGACTAAACACTCTAAGTACATTTTAAGATTTTCTAAGCATATTATTATTTAATTAGATATCACTACTAGTTATAATATAAGCACAAGCAATGGTGCAGGAAAGTAAGCATATAAATTTGGAAAAAGTAAGTAAGAAAAAGACAAAGTGAGTTAGAATACTCACTTAAATGTACATCCTAGCCTACAATAGAACAAGGGTAAAAGTATCCTAAATAGGCTAGAGAAAAACAAAAGTGCATATGAAAGTAAACGAAGTACAACATGTATATGTTCAAACGAACTTATGCTAAGTAAAGAAAGGAAACAGTGAAGAATTTTAATATAATTTTAACAACATTCACTGTAATCTAAGTAAACTGTAAACAAGTAAAATACATTACTAAATCATAAAAAATGCATAGAATAGAAATTGAAGGACAATCATAGACTATTAGTCTAAGATTCATATAGTCTAGAACTATGGAAAGTAACATAGCTAAAATCTATGATAAATCTTAACAATCTATAAGATTAAAGAAGATCTCACATGTTAATTAATTGAAGCTATTTTAATCTGTACTCATTTTGTGGGAAAATTCAGAATGAAGAGAGGAGTTAAACACATCTATTTAACATCTAAAGAAAAATGGGGTCAAAACCTATAAAACTCATATTCACACTCTGAGAATGTGAGGCCTCCTTATTACTCCTTTTTAGCCTACCCTAGGCTGATCCATCATTATAAACCCTTATTAATTTTAATGTGAAAGTTTTATTTATACTCAATATCTTATATATATGATTCAATGAATATGGCTCAAAGCTAAGCAAGCATTCAAAGAAATTCAATAATTGTAACTAAGTGATATTCAAAGTTATCTAATTTTAATGACCTACTTAATGATTGGAGCTAATTGAGCTCCCAATTAACTTTGAGATATTGATCTCAAGTTAATTATAAATATAATAGTAATTGGGGTTTTGAAAATAGTAGATTCAATTTAATTAGTATGATATGATAAAATAATTTATAAGTATAATTGATATTATTAGAAACTAGTTCTTATTCACATCCTAAACTATAAGATTCAATATATAATTAAATCAAGGTTTAGGTGTCTAGTAGGAACAGATTATGATAAAGAAAATATCTAATTTAAGAAATTTGAAGTTAAGATAAATTCACTTAAGTTCACTAGCTAGGTTATAGTTTGAAGGATCTAACCAATCAAGTACTAATCTAACTAGGTTATAATAAAGTGAAAGGCTTAAAGTAAGCAATTAATAGGACTTAAGAATTACAAGTTTTAAGTATTATAATAGTTAATATTTAAGGACTTCAATAGGATTCCTAAACTAATCTAAGTAAGTTAGGGATTCTTATTACTAGATCTTAAAATATTCAAGAGAAGGCTTTAAGGATTAGGATGAATGAACTAAGTTATAATCTAATCACTAAAGCTAGATCTAGTTGATTGAATAATCTATAATTATAAAGGTATTAAGACTAACTACTATTAATGGGTGTAACTAATAGATCTGGGGATCAACTACAATTCAATTTGTAAATCAATCCTAGGGTTTCTACCTTAAGGTTGAAAGGTGAATCAAGCAAATTGCAATTGATTCACACTGCTAGAAGATGAGAAATAAAAGTAATCTAATTATAACACGGGGAATAAAACTGTGACATGTTAACTATCCTAGAGTTTCATAATACCTAAAGCATGTCATCTAGGAAATTAGAATTATCACAATAATACTAAGTAAGAGTCAAAAACCTAAAATCATAAATTGTTGTCCAATGAAATTAATATACATATAATTGAAATCCTTATATCATAAGGAGAAAAATGACACTAAGTAGGTCAATTTTGGACAACTTTGAAATTTATGGTTTCCGGGACTCCTAATTAGGGTTAAAAAGTGATTGAGAAAATTAGGGCTCAAATGTTAACTTTGATTTCATATTATTGTTCTTCATATTTTTGTGAGTGAAATAGACTATTTGATCATTTATTTTGGACATCAAATGATCAAATTAAGTCACATGAAATGATGAAATAATTTTGTAATAAATAAATTAATCTTAAATATTGAATAATTAAAATTTTTATCAAAATAGAAATTTAATTTCATATTATTAATCTACATATTTTTGTGATCAAAATGGAATATAATTTTGTAATATTTGGATGAGTATAATTAAAGTTATTAATTAAATAAAATTAACATTCAATTATACTATTTAAATTTCAAATCAATTAATATTTTAATCAACATTAATCGCTAACAGATAATAGGCACAAAATTAAAGGCAGCACAGATAAATAGAAATGTTGAGAACGAAGCAGAACAGTGGTGCAAAAAAAAAAGAATACGGCTGACGGAGCATAAATTTGTGTGCACCGTCAGACACGTGGCAAGGCCTGCGGACGCCGTGTGTTGATACGGGTCCCACGGAGAAAACCATGCGGACGCGCGATTCACTCAACGAACCGGCCTATTTCAAAGTGAGACCCCGAACCGAAAGCCCGTGGGGTATCAGGCCACTTCGTCCCCGTAAGGTTTCTGAAGAAGACGCCTTAGGGCTAGATCTCACGGCCAAACCTGCAAGCCAGACTCGACGGCCCTCATACCGGCGTGAAGACCGGACCAAGACCAACCCAATGAGCCTAAGTTTAGTTCATGAGGTCGACCTTAGTGACCATGGGATGATGCCCTAGGTTTCCTAGTCGGAACCCTAGAGTCAACTGAGGACGGATTAGTCCATGCAGGCTCGATTCAATTCGATCGAGCCTGATTTCGGTCAGGATCGAGAGATCGTCGCACGGATTAAGTCCTAGCACTATCAATTTTAAAGGGAGGAAAGCGATTGAGTACCTGGTAACCTCGCAGGGTGGCGGCTCCTTCGATTTAGGGATAGGGCTCTGATGATCCTTAGACAAGCTCGGGACGATGCCACAGTAGCACCCAACTCCAGCAAAACACCTCAAAAGATTCAAAATGAGGAGAGGCGTCGAATGGGTAGCTTAATTGGGGCAGAAACGGGGCAGCCAATTGGGTGGAGGTACAGTGACTGGCACACGACTGCTAGAAGGACAGGGACGTACAGTCCCTGATCCTCAGCCGTTGGATCCCTGAATAGATATGACGGACGGATCGCGAAGGAAACGCTAATTCAGATCATGGACTTTAGATTGGTTTACGAAAACACGAAATGGTCCTGATTAACACGGATGGATATCCCGTGTTCGGGGCTGTACACAGGATCCCAGCCTTTTGAATTATAGCTGATTGAATATTTTAAATATATAATATATATATTAGTTAAATACTTTAATTAATTAAATATTTTTATGCACAATATGTTACTCAAAATAAAATAACCAAACGCACTTCAAAAAATCCCAAAAATTCACCCTTACCTAATTGAAGTGTGTGGAACTCAAAAATGCTATCAAATTTTTGATTGGAGGTTAATTTAATTATTTTTAATTTTTTAGGTATTTAAATATTATTAAAATATTCGGGGAAAATTCAACAACTTCCAAACATTTCCAAAATACCACCCCTATATAATTTGGGTGCGGTGAGTCTAATGGCGGACTTTATTTTCAATTCTAAAGTCTAAATAAATTAGGCATTCTCAGAATTATCAGAAAACCAGAAAATGTTGGAAATCGTCAAACGATCACCAAATCGCACGAAAATTGAAATAGAGACTTCTAATACTATTATAAGACTAATGGAAAAGGATTATAGTCAATTAGGTCACTAATTGATGAGTAATAATACTAGGGTTATTACAGACTCCCCTCCTTAAAAAGAGTATCGCCCATGACACACAACCAATAAAAATAAGGAAATTGAAAATACAAAGGAAGTCTAAAGAAATTTAACAAAATTGAAAGAACTAAATCTACCTGATTAAGAAAAGAATTATGGGAACTTCTTTAACATGTCCTTTTCTTTCTCCCATGTGGCTTCACTAGCTGGATGATTGCTAGTGGACTATGATCATAGGAATGCTACGATTTCTTAATTGCTTAAGATCCTGCCCCAGAATTGCAATAAGTTTAACTATAAAAGTCATATTAGGTTGCAGTTCCATTACAAGTATCTAAACTTGCTGACTTGGATCTAGCAAACACCTTCTTAATGACGAAATGTGTACAGCCGAGAAGTCTTCTGGCAACTCTAATCTGTAAGCAGATGCTCCAATCCTCTCAATTACTTCAAAGGGTACTAAATACCATGGACTCATCTTTCCAGAAACACCAAATCTCTGCACACCACGCATCAGACTAACTTTAAGATAAGCTCTATAGCCTACTTGGAACTCCAACTGACAATGACGAGCATCAAGATATTTCTTCTATTTATCCTGAGCTGCAGTCATATTACGCTTGATCAGTTGAACTTTCTTAGTAGTCTCTTCTACTAACTTGAAACCATAAAGTTGAGAGTCTCCTACTTCAATCCAAGCTACTGGAGTTCTATACCTCCATCGATAAAGAGCTTCATAAGGAGTTATACCAATACTGAACTGATAACTATTGTTGTAGGAGAACTCAACTAATGCTAAATGATCTTCCCATGATCCACCAAAGTCTAGAACACAGATGCAAGAGATCTTCCAAGATCTGATTAACACGCTCAGTCTGACCATCTGTTTGGGGGTGGAAAGTAGTACTCAATGCTAAACTTGTCCCCAAGTCTTGCTGAACAACTGACCAAAATCTGGAAGTGAATCTACTATCTTTGTCAAAAACTATACAATTCGGTGTACCATGCAAATGACTGATCTCCTGAAGATAAAGCTTGGCTAACTTCTCAACAGGATCAGTCTGACAAATATCTAGAAAATGGGCTGACTTAGTGAGTTTATCAACTATCACCCAAATAGAGTCAGAACCAGATCTACTCTTAGGCAAGCCTACAATGAAGTCCATGGAAATATTGGACCACTTCCATTCAGGATTGTCTAAGGGTTTAAGAAGTCCACCAGGCTTCTGGTGTTCGGCCTTGATCAAGGAACAGGGACGACACTTGGAAATGAATATAGCTATATCCTGCTTCATGTTGGACCACCAAAATGATTGCTAGAGATCTTGATATATCTTACAACTTCCATGGTGCACTGCATAGCCAGAATTATGAGCTTTAGATAATATTTGTAACTGCAAGCTTTTATGAATCCATAACATGGACTTCTAAAATATCACACATTTGTCATCAAGACGTAATTCAAATCTCTTGCCATTGACAATTTCAAAAACTAACGCAGAGTAACTCGAATCTTCCTTCTGAGCTTCACTAATCTTAGATCTTAGGGAATCATTTGACTGGATAGCAAAAAGTAGTGTGCTTAAATCAGCTGAACTGATAGGCTCAAGATTTAATCTGACAAAATCTTCAATCAAAGATTTATTGCAACAAAGGGAAGATAAAGTCACCTTATGACTTAGGGCATCAGCTACTACATTAGCTTTACCCGGATGGTATTGAATTTTCAAATCATAGTCGCAAAGTAACTCTAACCACCTACGCTGATGATAGTTTTGTTCTTTTTGAGTGAAAATGTACTTTAAGCTTTGGTGATCAGTAAATATCTCACACTTAACTCCATATAGGTAGTGTCTCCAGATCTTTAGAGCAAAAATTACCCCTACATGTTCAAGATCATGCACAGAATAAATCTTCTCATTAGGCTTAAGCTGTCTAGAGGCATAAGCTATAACGTGGCGATCTTGCATCAGAACACAACCAAGTCCTGCCTTAAAGGCATCAGTGTAAACCAAAAAATCCTTACCCTCATGAGGTAGCACTAGAAGAGGGGCAGAAGTCAATAACTGTTTCAACTTCTAAAAAGATTCTTCACTGGCTATGCTCCAGATGAACGGAACATCTTTCCTAGTTAACTGAGTTAACGATGAAGCAATTAAAGAGAATCCAGGAACAAACATTTTGTAATAACCAGCGAGTCCTAAGAAACTGCGGATCTCTATTTTAGATTTAGGTTGGATCCACTGTTGAATAGCTTGGATTTTCTTTTGATCTACTCTAATGCCTTCAGCATCAATCACGTGACCCAGAAATGCCACAGACTTGAGACAAAACCCGCACTTAGAAAACTTAGCAAAAAGCTTATTCTCTCTTAATAATTCTAGAATGGTATGCAGATGCTCTTCATGTTCTACAGCTGACTTCGAGTAGATTAGGATGTCATCGATGAAAATGATGACGAACTCATCGAGATACGGTTTAAGGATGCACTGCATCAGGTCCATGAAGATGGAAGGAGCGTTTGTCAGTCCAAAAGACATGACTAGAAATTCAAAATGCCCATATCAGGTCCTAAATATAGTCTTGGAAACATATTCATCCTTGACTCTAATCTGGTACTAACCTGATCTTAAGTCAATTATGGAGAAGATTTTTGCTCCAGTGAGTTGATCAAACAAATCATCAATCCTAGGGAGAGAATACTTATTCTTCACAGTCACTTTATTAAGCTCACAGTAGTCTATACACATCCGCATTGAACCATCCTTCTTCTTAACGAATAGGATAGGAGCTCCCCAAGGTGACATACTAGGGAAAACAAATCTTTTCTTTAACAACCCTTGCAATTGCTCTCTAAGCACTTGAAGTTCTTTTGGAGCCATTCTATACAGAGCCTTAGATTTATGTTGGGTCCTAGGGATAAGCTCAATAGAAAACCATACCTCACGCAAAGAAGGTAATTTAGGCAAATCTTCAGGGAACACATCCAGGAACTCTCTAACAATGATAGTCTCTTCTAAACTACTTACTTGCTTCTCTTCACTGATTAAAAAGATCGCATAGCAACCTTTTCTAACGAGGCGCTTGGCTTCAATTACATTGATTAATGATACAGTCAAGCCAAGTTTTCCTACAAACACTTCAGGTTTCTTTCCAACCTTAAGTGAAACTTGCTTACAAAAACATTCTATTACAACATTAAACTTACTTAGCAAATCCAATCCTAAAATTATGTCGAAATTTGTAATGGACATAACAATAAGTTTGGATTGGAAGATTTGGTTACTGATTGGGATGTCTACCAAATAGAACTCATTAGCACATATCTCAGCACCAGATGGCATTTGAACTACTAAGGGACTGCCTAGGCTGAAATGTTGAAGATTTAAGGAAGAGGCACAACTCACTGACATGATAGAGTGACTAGCACCAATGTCAAAATATGGCGGCTGCCCCTTTTAGTTATGAGGATTAGGGTGTGGTCGTCACTAAGCACATACTTTACTTAATATTAGATTGGAATTTAAGACCCCAACCCAATCTTAAGAGAAAGATGTGCTTCATATAATAAAGCAAATGATAACAATCACTTAATGAGTATACTATGAAATCAGAGTGCGGAAGAAAAGTACAAACTAAGACAATCATCCACTCATCTATATTACAAAGTAAAACATCCATCTCAGAATATACAATGCAGGAAAAGTAAAGTATAATTTAATCCTGTATTATTATAAACATTAAAGTTTAAAGACTGAAATATCAAAATAAAGGCTCTCATCCTCTCATATATATAAATAAACTGAACTAGGAAGCATAATCTAATGATCTTCATCAACCTGTACTTCTTACTGGACCTTTTCTTCTAAAGGCTCAATCTCCTCGAAAAGCTCAGAATCTACTATTATCGGTTTCATAGTAGTAGGGCCCCAGCCAACAAAAGAAAAATCTTGTGTTAGACAAAATGTCTAAGTACATTTTAGGAAAATCATTTTTATGTATTTTTAAGATATCACAAACTAACTTAGGCAAGAAAATAGTGGTAAAGCAAATGAGAAAGGAAAGGCAAGTTATAACTTAAACAAAAAGTGAGGTAAACACATACCTTAACTCAAGCTACAAAAAAAGGTAAGTAAAGTGCATACATAAATCTACTAAGTACAAAGAAAGTCCTAAGTAATATGATCAAACTAAATATGCCAATTTATATTATAAAGTAAAAGTACTGTAATAAAAGTAAATCTAGCATCCTAACATGCTTTTAAATAAAGTGAAATGATTGAAATAAAATAGTATTACAGGAAATTCTTTAATACTGAAGAACTACAGAAAATGAAAATATAACAGGAATAAAACTGAACTGTAAGGTAAATGTGAGTCAGAACTGTAAAGAAATTGTAAAGACAACTGAAAAGCCAACTGTAAAGAGACTGAAAAATGACTGAAAAGTTAAAGTAAATTAAATTAAATTTAAATGTAAAGTACAGTAAATATAATGTAATGTGTGAGATACTTCTACTTAGTACTGCCACAAAGTAAAGTCCATCTGCTCATCTAGGAGAAACATCCTAGTTTAAAGTATGTTGTGCTAGGATAGTGTCCTAGTCACAAAGTAACGTCCATCTAATCATCCAGGAAAGTGTCCCAGGCGAAAGTAAAGTAATCTTCCAGGAAAGTGTCCCAGGTAAAAGTAAAGTAATAATCCAGAAAAGTGTTCCGGGCAAAAGTAAAATAATCATCTAGGAAAGTGTCCTAGGCAAAAGCTATCCTAAAGTAAAGTTATATTAAATGACAGACTAAGTAAAACATAACTCACAAAGTAAAGTTTGTTTTATTTAAGTTTTCTTTTTAAGTTATGCAAATGCTATAAAAATATAATTCAAAGTATAAAATAAATATTTATCAAGTATTTCTACTAAGTAAAATATATTCAAAAGTGTAAAGAGGCTCAAAAATAAGGAAACCATAGAGTATCAAATTCAAGGAAATAATTAGCACTACACAAACTTTGTGATATCACTTGTTTTCTAATTTAATCATTCTACTACTCTAAGTTACATAAGATTCAGAATCATAAATTTCTACACTGTCTATAACTTAGAATCATAACCCTATAAGTTGAATATAATTAGGACTGGCCATATCCCAATTATAACTAAATCAAAGTCATCTACAAAGTTAAATAAGTAAATCGATTGTCCTAAGTTGTTTATTTTATAATCCCAACTAAATCTTGATTAGTCAAATCAAGATTGAAAGGATTAAGAATCAAACTCCAAAGAATAAAGTTCAATTACTTAATCATAAGGTCATCTTAAGGACTAAGGTTTAATCCCATCTCACTGATTAAGTGTTAAGGCAAATCCTATTGAATTAAGTTAAATTCAATATGATAGATTTCTAAACTTAATTCTAAGATTAAAAGATCAAATAATCATTTAATAAACTATGAAAATCTAATAAACTAGTAAAATCAAGGTTTCACCTTAATGAGTAACCCACTTTACTCATTAGATGAATTCTAACATAAGATCTATTTCTAATCATAGAAATTTAAGCTCTTAAGTACAAAGAGTAGCACTCAGACACACATCCTAACTAAGGTTATAAGACTTAAAGAATGATCTAAGAAGTTCAAAGGAAAGGAAAGCTCTCACATATGTCACTTAGGCTTTACTCAAGACTCAACTTAGGATTTTCATTGAATTTCTAATTTGAGACTTAGAATTATCTAAATCAAGGTCTAGATCATTTTGATTTCTATATATTATGATTTAGAGATGAAATCAGATCTTAAATTCATCAAATCCTAATTTTGGGCAAAAAGACCATTTTGCCCTTACTTAAGGGTCTAAACTCATCTTTATGAATTAGGGTTTAAAATTAGAATTTACTAAAGTGGAATGATTACTTACTGTCTAATATGAGTTTAGATAGTAAGTTCATTAATTTTGGTTTAAGTATTAAGCCTTATAGGGTCAAATTAAGAAATTTGACCTATAAGGGTACATTGGTAATTTTACCCTAATGACATATAATTTTCTATTAGTTTACTGTTAGTTATGCCCTAAGGTTTTGATAAAATCTAAAATCATCAAATTCTGATATGTGTTGGCTCCTTATGGCCAATACATGTTCTAGGGTTAAATTGGTAATTAAGGATTCTTAATTAAGGGGCAAATTTTCTAATTTCTCCAATTGATGTCCAAATTAAGTAAAATCAGTGGCTATGATTCCCAAATGTCTCACTGATCACATTGACTAGTGGTAGGCTCAATTTGAACTCTAATTGGCTAAGTTATGGCCTAATTAGGGTTTAGGGTGATTAGTGAGTGATTAGTAAAATTAATCACTAAATCACTAATTCAACCACACCATTAGGTTTTAATGTACTCTAGAAGTCCTCTGAAACTTGAATTATTTAATTTGAATCATTAGATTTGCTAATCCTTACTAATTAAGTTTTAGGGTTGTTATGATTAATTAAGAAATCTAACAATTGGATCCTAAATATTATTATAGATAATTGTAAATTAGGTTTTTTTGATCTAAATTGATATTTGGATTACTTAATTTGGAGCTCAATTGACCAACTTATGGTCAATTGAAGTTTTAAGATTAATTGACCTAATTAGGGTTAGGTTCTAAATGTGATTAGTCTAAATCTAATCCAAACAGCAAAGTTAACACTATTAAATTGTTTTTTAGGATTTTCTAAGTATTTTGATACCCATATTAGGTATGTTTGGATTAAGGATACAGAGTTATGATTAATTGAACATTTGTGTCAATTAGGGTTTAAAGTGAGGCTCCTAAAGGTCACTATGTGATATACTACTACAAATGAGAATTTGATAGCTCCATAATATTCCTTATAATTTTCTGAATCCAATGGTACATTTATTTATGTGTTTTGGATTTATAAATCTTAAGTTATGATTAATTAAAGATTTGATTCAATCATATTAATATTAATGAATTATATTAAAATATATTAATTATTTATTGTTCTGCTACTGGGACCCACCCGCTGACAGGTCGATGGGTCCCATGGCGTGTCATCAGTAGATGACACGCGAACGATGCGGGCCCCTCCTTCTTCGTGCTCCGCAGAAGCGCGTGAGGGAAGCCGAGCAGCTCCTCTAGGGCACGATGATGAGCGATCAAAACGCCGTCGAATGGTGTCAGATCGCATAGCATTAGATAGGTCCTGAAATGACCATTCTAATGGTACTCGATTTCGATCCAGGGAGGGACTACAGCCCCAATAGTATCTAACCCTAGATGCATAGAGGCGGACGAAACTTGAGTCATTATACGAATTCGATCGAATTGATTCAATCAGCAAATGGTTAATCGACAATCACTCAATCAACAATGAATTAATAACAAAATGATGAATGCAAACCTACTTAATTGAATCATAAAGAATCAAAAAGGGGAGTACATAAGTGAGGTACCATATGGAGATGGCTAACAATTAGGGTTCCTCAGAACGAAGCTCTTGAGGGATCACCACCCCTTCAAATCAAAGAGATGAGGTGCAAGAGATCGATTAGGATCAAAAAGGCGGTCTGAAAGCGGCGGGAGACACGCGCGATCGGCTGCGTTCGCCACATGTAAGTTCGCATGACACGCGCCTCACGCAGTTAGGCCGATGGAGGAGACAACCCGATAGTCGTTCGATCAGGTCTAAGAATTCGATCGAACCGTTTTAAGCAACTGGATGCCAGCTTAAATGGCGTCAAAGAATTAGAGGATGGCGTTAGATGGAGTTTTAAACTAATTAATATTAAATAATTATTTAAATATTCTTAATTTATTTCATTAATTAAAAATTATCGATTAAATGCATTCCAAAAATTCCCAATAAATCACCCCTGCTAATTGAGGGGTGAGGAACGCAACGGTGCGATCAGATTTTTGATTTGATGAGTATTTGATTATTTGATTTTTCGGGGAATTTAAATATTATTAAAATATTCATCGAAAATTTAATGACTTCCAAATGCGTCCAAAACTTCACCCCTAGCTAATTTGGGGGTGGTGAACACAATGGCGAAGTTAGATTTTTGATTTGAAGTCAAAATAAAAAGTTGATTTCTAAGGTTTTGGAATTTTCCAGAATTCAGATTTTGATCTATTTGATTCCTGATTTGACCTAAATTTTAGAGATGAGTTCTAAGTGACTTAATTAAGATACTATAACCATAATTAAGACTTAAATAAGTCTTAAGTAACTTAAGTAATAACCTGGGTTGTTACAGACTCCCCCACTTAAGAACGATATCGTCCTCGACATCACTCAAGTGAGAAGATACAAGCAGATATAAAGTAATGAATTATAATTTGTTAGAGTTGAAATAATTACCTTAGTAAAAAAAAAAGGCTTGGGTATTTCTGTCGTATATCCACTTCTTTCTCCCAAGTGGCTTCATTGCATGACTGGTTCTTCCACTGAACTTTTATCATTGAAATAGAACGGTTCCTTAATCTCTTTTGATCACGATCTAAAATTTTAACTGGTTCTTTAGTATATGAAAGATCTGGTTGAATTTCTATTATTGGAAGTTGAATTAGATGGGAAGGATCTCGAATACACTTCCTTAGCGATGATACGTGGAACAAATTGTGAACAGTAGCAAAGTCTTCTGGCAGTTCTAGCTTATAAGCTGCTGACCCAATATTCTGCATGATCTTGAAAGGCCCAACATACCTTGGACTGAGTTTTCCGAAGACTCCAAAATGATAAATTCCCTTCATCGGGCTCACTTTTAAATATACTAAGTCTTCTTCTTTGAACTCAAGAGGACGATGATGATTATTATGATATTTACTTTGTCTGTCTTGAGCTGTTTTGATTCTTTACTGGATGAGTTTCACTTTCTTGTTTGTTTCTTCTACCAACTCAGAACCATATAATTGAGTACCTCCTGTCTCGGACCAAGCTAGTGGAGTTGAGCATTTCCCACCATATAACGCTTCATATAGTGCCATTTTAATACTGGATTGGAAACTATTATTGTATGCAAATTCTATTAAAGGAATATGATCTTCCCAAGATCCTGAAAAATCTAACATACATAAGCGGAGTAGATCTTCTGAGACTTGGTTCACTCTTTCCGTCTGGCCATCAATTTGTGGATGGAATGAGGTACCCATTGCTAGAGTAGTTCCTAGGTCCTGATGGACAGCTTGCCAAAACTTTAAGGTAAACCGACTGTCTCTATCGGATACAATCGATTTAGGAATTCCATGTAACCTGATTATTTCCTTGATATACAGTTTGGCCAGTTTCTCCACTGAGTCTGTATGTCATACAGGAATAAAGTGAGCGGATTTAGTTAATCTATCAACAATTACCCAAATTGTATCAGATCCAGATTTTAATCGAGGTAAACCCATTATAATATCCATTGATATATCGAACCACTTCCATTCAGGTATCTCAAGTGGTTGAAGTAAACCGCCAGGTTTCTGATATTCTGCCTTGACCAAACTACAAGCATGGCATTTCTTAACAAACTCTGCCACACTTCTTTTCATTCCTGGCAACCAAAAGGACTAATTCAGATCTTGATACATTTTTGAACTTCTAGGATGTATTTGATAGCCAGAATTATGTCCTTCAATCAACACCTCCTGCTGCATGGACTTAGGAATCCATATACGATTATTCTGATAAATCACTGACCCGTGCAATTATAAATCATGATGGCGTCCTCCTTCAATGTCCATTTTAAACGTTAAGTATTCTTCATCTTTGGTTTGAGAGATGGAAACATCTCTATGAAATGTGGGTTCTACATTTATGTTAGTTAATATTGAGCTCATTACATCACTCAGAATAGGATTAATTTCCATCTTTTGAAATTCTTCTATTAATGAACTTGTAGTGATCATTGCTAATAGTGTTGCACTACGGCTAAGGGCATCTGCCACCACATTTGCTTTTCCTGGGTGGTATTGAATATCTAAATCATAGTCACTAATCAATTCAAGCCATCTTCTTTGGCAACAATTCAACTCGCATTGAGTGAAGATGTATTTTAAGCTTTGGTGATCAGTGAAAATAGAGCATTGAACACCATACAAATAGTGACACCATATTTTTAATGCAAAAATTACTGCAGCAAGTTCTAGATCATGTATAGGATAATTCCTCTGATGTGGCTTCAACTGTCGTAAAGCATATGCAATCACTATTCCTTCTTGCATTAACACACAGCCTAATCCAGTTCTTGAGGCATCTGTATATACTTGATAGTTCATACCTTCTTTTCGTAGCACTAATACTGGAGCAGTAGAAAGGGCATCTTTTAAGGTTTGAAATGCTTTTTCATATTCAGGAGCTCAGATAAATGGAACAGCTTCTGAGTTAGCTTGGTTAATGGAATAGCTATCTGAGAAAATTCTTTGACAAATTTTCTATAGTAGCCAACAAGACCTAAGAAACTTCTTGTATTGGTTACTATTTTTGGCTAGTTTTGCTCTTGAATAGCACAGATCTTCTGCTGATCAACCCGAATTCTCTGAGCATCTACAATATGACCCAAGAATGCTACTGACTTCAACCAGAATTCGCATTTTAAAAATTTGGCATATAATTTATGTTCTCGTAAAATCTCTAATACTGTTCTTAAATGGTCTTCAAGATCTTCCATAGTCTTTGAATAAATGAGTATATCATCAATGAATATAATTACAAATTTACCTAAGAATGGCTTTAGGACTCGCTGCATTAAATCTATGAAAATAGAAGGTGCATTTGTGAGTCCAAAGGACATTACAAGAAATTCGTAGTGTCCATACAGGAATCTAAATGCTGTCTTCTCCATGTCAAAATCCTTTACTTGGAGTTGATGATATCCAGATCTTAAATCAATCTTCGAGAATACTATTGCCCCAGAAAACTGATCGAATAAATCATCGATTCTGGGAAGTGGGTATTTATTCTTAATAGTGACTTTATTTAATTCTTTGTAGTCTATACACATTCGCATAGACCCATCTTTCTTATTAACAAATAGCACTGGGGCACCCCATGGTGACATACTTGGCTTGATAAAACCCTTATCTAATAGTTCTTTTAGTTGCTCGCTAAGCTCATGAAGTTCTTTAGGAGCTATTCTGTAAGGAGCCTTTGAAATTGGTTGAGTACCCGGAACTAAATTGATTGCTAATTCAACTTCTCTTGGTGGAGGCAATCCAGGTAAGTCATTAGGAAACATCGGCAAACTCATTAACAACTTAAATTTCAGAAAGTGGAATGTCTTCCTTACTATCTCCCATCATGGTAACTAAGTATGCTAAATATCCCTTGCTTACTAATTTAACTGTTATTATTGCATTAATTAATGAACTCAAGGTACTAAACCTTCCTATGAAGGTCTCTGAAGCATCTAATGATTGAAGTGTTATCTTCTTTTGTTGACAATTTATTGTTGCATTGTGAGCACTAAGCCAGTTCATACCCAATATTATATCAAAGTTTACTATAGGTAGGATTATTAATTTGGCCTGAAATGCTTGCTTATTCAAAGGTATTTGGAGATTACAGAATTTAGTGTACTGAGTTGTGTTCCAGATGGGAGTCCAACTGATAAGGTTCTTGCCATTTTGTAACATGGCAAATTCAAACTCTTAGCAAAATTCTCAGATATAAATGAATGGCTAGCTCCAATATCAAATAGTAGCTTACACGGATGATCGTTAACACATACGGTGCCTAAATTAAATGATAATTAATTGAAATTTCTTAAAAGCTTAAGGAATAAAAATATAATATGAGTCATACATACCTGTTATCACATTGTTATCTTCTATAGCTTCCACAGAAGTGAGAGTGTAAACTCTAGCAGATCCTGCAGGTTTCTTATTAAAAACCTGCTTTTGAGGAGCTTTAGAGGTGCTTGGTTGGTTTACATTTCTTGAATCCTTTCTCTGAATAGACCTTGTAGTTTGCTGAGCAGGCATGATGGTTAATGGTTGATCCTGACGGTTGATCGGAGTTGGATTTAGCACTTGGTTGCATTTTGTACGATCAATATGAGCACCATCGATGGTCATATCATACCTGCATTGTTGGTAAAAATGTCCTTTTCTACCATAGGTGTAGCATCATTGCTAGTTATGATAGCATTTTCCAAATGGATGTGGCCTAGTACATCCATTATAAAGATCTGATGGTGGTTCTTCAGCTTCTATTTGTTATATTTTTCCTGAAGGAAGCCTAATTCTCCTGGGATCATTGTTTCTTTGTGAAGATACTTTAAAAATTCTCTTATTCTCCTTTTGGGATTGGTGTCGATCAATCACTCTAGCTGTCTCCATCAGCTCCATGAAGTTGGATAGTCTTAATGGAAATTCAGGTTACTCCGAACTAGGACGAGGCCGCGTAGCGGTTATCTTATTGAGGGCTTGCGAAGGCCACGTGGAATTCCTTTTGTTTGAGATTCTGCTCCCCGAACTGGAGTCTGAAGGAAGACCAAGATCATATTAGATAAAAGATTAACGCGGCTTTTTCCTAAAATTCCGTAGATGAAAGATTCGCTACTTTAAAATCCCAAAACAGAAGGTTCTCGAAGTTACGAGATTAGCTCGAGACGAGATGCCCGGAGGGTGGCCTGCCCTAAATTGATAAAGACTAAATTGGTCAGGGATTGAAGCAGGCAACGATAGTGGACTGAGAGTGCACTTTGCGAAGCTTCTTTGATTTGGATTGAAATTGAAATGTAATTCTGAGCCGATAGGTGTGATTGATCAGGGAGCGGGGAGGAGCAATCTACTCGTCTCGGCAATCGGTGCGATGCTTCCGGAGGAGGAAGTTTATCTTTTAGTAGAGTCGAAGATACCGAATATATGATAGGATCAGTCAATATTTGTAGGTTTAGATAGTCAAACTATGTTCAATCCTGAGATGAGGCCACCCGGTAGGGTAGGATCTAGCGACTGAAATGAAAGGAGATTTAATTGAGGATTGAAAAGATATATGTTTACGTAAATTGTCAAGTTTTGCCTCTCCAAGAGTCTCAAATGTGCAAGAGTAGAGAGATCAGAAGTTCCAAACCTTCCCTCCCGATTGCCGATTCCGGACCTGGGGAAGCTTCAAGATTCTGTCCCGGATCTGATCTTTTATTGATTCTCAAAGGCCACTGAGAAATCTGTGGCATCGAGCGTCTTCTGTCTGAACCACGATTGGTGCAAATCTGTACAATCGTCTGAACTCTGTTTCATATTCAGATAAAGTGTGGTTCCCTTGCTTGTGGTTGAGAAACATATCCCCTATATTGTTCTGAAGAGAGGGAGGGATATATTCTACCGTGAATGCTTCTACAAATCTATTCCAGGGAATCTCAGTAATACAATATCCGGTGAATAATGTTTTACGAATGTTCTCCCACTAGAATTCAGCCTCTTACTGGAAAATATGCGTGGTTAATCGAATGGCTTCAGATTCAGGACAATATATGCTAGTAAGATTCTTCTCAACCATCTTGAGCCAATTAACCGTATCCATGGCCGACATTATCTGGTTAAATACTGTAGTCCCCAGTCTAATGAAACTATGAAGAAGTCCATCGGTATTTTGCTGATATTGTTGAGAATAAGTTATAGGATTAACTGATGCAGGAGAAGGATTATTTTGCATAGCTATCAACCTTTCTATCTTTTCAGACTGCCTAGCATTTGTATCTACTAAGGCTTTAACTGTCTCAAGTAGTGTGTTAATCTCAGATGAATAGCTGCTTGATGCAGCAGGAGCGGATGAAGACTGATCAGGATTCATTATTACACCTGAATATGAATAACAAACATTCTTTAGGAGAATAAAATGATACGGTATTTTATTTTATTATTTTAATCCTGCAATTTTTAAGGAAGAGCTTTATAACCTAATTATTTTGTTCTTAAAGTTCCTAATGTATAAGTTTGAGTACCTTTGTGTTCTTACTCTAAGTGTGGTATTCGTGCTATTCTGAATATTGGATGATGGAAATATGGATGTTATTCTAGTATTCATTTAGTGATTGTATGGCAGAAGAACTATCCATTAGGTAGATAGGAATACAAATTCCAATCTGACACCTTATGGAGTTCTCTGATACCAACTGTGGCGGCCGCCCCTTTTAATTATGAGGATTAGGGTGTGGTCGTCACTAAGCACATACTTTACTTAATATTAGATTCGAATTTAAGACCCTAACCCAGTCTTAAGAGAAAGATGTGCTTCATATAATAAAGCAAATGATAACAATCACTTAATGAGTATACTATGAAATCAGAGTGCGAAAGAAAAGTACAAACTGAAATAATCATCCAAAGTAAAATATCCATCTCAGAATATACAATGCAGGAAAAATAAAATATAATTTAATCTTGTATTATTAGAAACATTAAAGTTTAAAGACTAAAATATCAAAATAAAGGCTCTCATCCTCTCAAATATATAAATAAAGTAAACTAGGAAGCATAATCTAATGATCTTCATCAACCTGTACTTCTTCCTGGACCTTTTCTTCTAAAGGCTCAATCTCCTCGAAAAGCTCAGAATCTATCATTATTGGTTTCATAATAGTAGGGCCCCAGCCAACAAAAGAAAAATCTTGTGTTAGACAAAATATCTAAGTACATTTTAGGGTAATCATTTTTATATATTTTTAAGATATCACAAACTAACTTAAGCAAGAAAATAGCGGTAAAGCAAATGAGAAAGGAAAGGCAAGTTATAACTTAAGCAAAAATTGAGGTAAACACATACCTCAACTCAAGCTACAAAAAAAGGCAAGTAAAGTGCATACATAAATCTACTAAATACAAAGAAAGTCCGAAGTGATATGATCAAACTAAATATGTTAATTTATATTATTAAGTAAAAGTACTGTAATGAAAGTAAATCTAGCATCCTAACATGCTTTTAAATAAAGTGAAATGACTAAAATAAAATAATATTACAGGAAATTCTGTAATACTGAAGAACTGCAGAAAATGAAAATATAATAGGAATAGAACTGAACTGTAAGGTAAATGTGAGTCAGAACTGTAAAGAAACTGTAAATACAACTGAAAAGACAACTATAAAGAGACTAAAAAATGACTGAAAAGTTAAAGTAAAGTAAATTAAAGTTAAATGTAAAGTACAATAAATGTAATGTAATGTGTGAGATACTTCTACTTAGTACTGCCACAAAATACAATCCATCTACTCATCTAGGAGAAACATCCTAGATTAAAGTATGCTGTGCTAGGAAAGTGTCCTAGTCACAAGGTAACGTCCATCTAATCATCCAGAAAAGTGTCCCAGGCAAAAGTAAAGTAATCTTCCAGGAAAGTGTCCCGGGTAAAAGTAAAGTAATCATTCAGGAAAGTGCCCCGGGCAAAAGTAAAGAAATCATTCAGGAAAGTGTCCTGAGCAAAAGCTATCCTAAAGTAAAGTTATACTAAATGGCAGACTAAGTAAAACATAACTCACAAAGTAAAGTTTGTTTTATTTAAGTTTTCTTTTTAAGTTATGCAAATGCTATAAAAATGTAATTCAAAGTATAACATAAAATATTTATCAAGTATTTATGTTAAGTAAAATATATCCAAAAGTGTAAAGAAGCTCAAAAACAAGGAAAGCATAGCGTATCAAATTTAAGGAAATAATTAGCACTACACAAACTTTGTGATATCACTTGTTTTCTAATTTAATCATTCTAACTACTCTAACTTACATAATATTTAGAATCATAAATTCCTACACTGTCTGTAACTTAGAATCATGAACCTATAAGTTGAATATAAATAGGACTGGCCATATCCTAATTATAACTAAATCAAACTCATCTATAAAGTTAAATAAGTAAATCAATTGTCCTAAGTTGTTTATTTTATAATCCCAACTAAATCTTTATTGGCCAAATCAAGATTGAAAGGATTAAGAATTAAACTCTAAAGAATGAAGTTCAATTACTTAATCACAAGGTCATCTTAAGGATTAAGGTTTAATCCTATCTCACTGATTAAGTGTTAAGGCAAATCCTATTAAATTAAGTCAAATTCAATATGATATATTTCTAAACTTAATTCTAAGATTAAAAGATCAAATAATCATTTAATAAACTATGAAAATCTGATAAACTAGTAAAACCAAGATTTCACCTTAATGAATAACCCACTTTACTCATTAGATGAATTCTAACCTAAGATCTATTTCTAATCTTAGGAATTAAATCTCTTACGTACTAAGAGTAGCACTCAGATACACATCCTAACTAAGGTTATAAGACCTAAAGAATGATCTAAGAAGTTCAAAGGAAAGGAAAGATCTCTCATATGTCACTTAAATTTTACTCAAGACTCAACTTAGGATTTTCATTGAATTTCTAATTTGAGACTTAGAATTATCTAAATCAAGGTTTAGATCATTTTGATTTTTATATATTATGATTTAGAGATCAAATCAGATCTTAAATTCATTAAATCCTAATTTTTGGGCAAAAAAATTATTTTTCCCCTACTTAAGGGTCTAAAACTCATCTTTATGAATTAAGGTTTAAAATTAGAATTTACTAAAGTGGAATAATGCGGGCTCCTCTAGGGCACGATGATGACACACGAACGATGCGGGCCCCTCCTTCTTCGTGCTCGGCAGAAGCGTGTGAGGGAAGCCAAGCGGCTCCTCTAGGGCACGATGATGAGCGATCAAAACGCCATCGAATGGTGTTAGACCGCATAGCATTAGATAGGTCCTGAAACGACCATTCCAATGGTACTCGATTTTGATCCGGGGAGGGACTACAGCCCCAATAGCAGCTAACCCTAGATGCATAGAGGCAGACAAAACTTGAGTCATTATACGAATTCGATCGAATTGATTCGATCAGCAAATGGTTATCGACAATCACTCAATCAACAATGAATTAATAACAAAATGATGAATGCAATCCTACTTAATTGAATCATAAAGAATCAAAAAGGGTAGTACAAAAGTGAGGTACCATATGGAGATGGCTAACAATTAGGGTTCCTCAGGACGAAGCTCTCGAGGGATCACCACTCCTTCAGATCAAAGAGATGAGCTGCAAGCGATCGATTAGGATCAAAAAGGCGGTCTGAAAGCGGCAGGAGACACGCGCGATCGGCTGTGTTCGCCGTGTGTAAGTTCGCGTGACACGCGCCTTACGCAGTTGGGTCGATGGAGGAGACAACCGATAGTCGTTCGATCAGGTCTAAGAATTCGATCGAACGGTTCTAAGCAACTGGATGCCAGCTTAAACGGCGTCAAAGAATTAGAGGATGGCGTTAGATGGAGTTTTAAACTAATTAATATTAAATTATTATTTAAATATTCTTAATTTATTTCATTAATTAAAATTTATCGATTAAATGCATTCCAAAAATTCCCAATAAATCACCCCTAGCTAATTGAGGGGTGAGAAACGCAACGGTGCGATCAAATTTTTGATTTGATGAGTATTTGATTATTTGATTTTTCAGGGAATTTAAATAATATTAAAAGATTTGCCGAAAATTTAATAACTTCAAAATGCGTCCAAAACTTCACCTCTAGCTAATTTGGGGGTGGTGAACGCAATGGCGAAGTTAGATTTTTGATTTAAAGTCAAAATAAAAAGTTGATTTCTAAGGTTTTGGAATTTTTCAAAATTCAGATTTTGTCTATTTAACTCCTGATTTGACCTAGATTTTAGAGATGAGTTCTAAGTGACTTAATTAAGATACTAGAACCATAATTAAGACTTAAATTAGTCTTAAGTAACTTAAGTAACAATCTGGGTTGTTACACAAAGAGAATGTCACAGAACTAGTTTTTAATATTTAGAGTTCTTATAGCAAGGAAAATAAACTCTAATTACAATTAATGAAAATTAAAGTAGGAAAATATTGAAATTAAAATTGCGGAAGAAAATGAAAATAAAAAATAGCAAATTAAAATTAGAACGTACCGGTAACCACGCTATTGTCATCAGGGGCAGCTGAAGAAGACAGTGTATACCCTTGGTACTGCAGGTGGTTGAGCAACGGACTTGCCCTTATCCTTTCTACTGTAGTGACCTTGTTTGGAGGAAGATGGAGGTACTCCCTTTTGGTGCTGGCCACTCCCACCAGTAGGAGAAGGCATCAAGGCAAGCACTGGCAGTTGAGAGTTTATCGGAATTGGATTATGTACAGAACCTTGGCGGTCGATCTTTATCTTGTCCTATGGGGCCCCCCGTACTGACAATAAGAAGTACGGTGCTCCAACTGTGGCAAATCCTCAACTTAAGTAAAATCAGGTGAAAACCCATCCTGCCTTAAGCTAAGAATTTGTCACCAGAATACTATAACATTCATCAATATACATACAGATATCAAAGTGGTGGAAGCAATAGACGAGTAGTAACACCCACAAGCACAACATAGTAGAAAAGAAAAAAAGACAATATAGTAACTCATCACAATACATAAATGAAATACATCCATAATTAATTATTATAAACTGAATTTTTTTAAAAGAAAATACAAATGCTTCTCAATCTCACTGAAAATAAGAATGCAAAATCTATCTAAGCCGCAGCAACACGATCCTCCTCCTGAACCTGCTCCTCTCCTGCAACACTGCCCATGAACAAGTCTGAATCTGACATTTGTGGATATCACAAATGCTAGGGCCCAGCCAACAAAATAAAAATGTTACAATTAAACAATTTTCTAAGTACATTTTAGGCTATTTTAATAGACTGATCATTTTAGAGATATCACATTTAAATTATCTAAACATGCAAGCAATAATGGGTACGACAAGCTATGAAAGGAACAGGTAACTATAAACTATCTATTTATAGCCAACAACTAGTATAAAAAGTAACATACAATACCAAACAAACAAGGTGATGCTAAAGCTAAAAAAAACAGCAACTATAATACAAATTCGGAACCTAACATACTATGATCGTATTAATACATGCTGAGTATATAAATAACACATGCTAAAATAAATATATAATTCTAGCATCCTAGACATGCCAATATACATAAGTATGCCATAAGAGTATACATACAACATGTTAATTAATACAAAAGAAAAGAAAAGGGCCACTAAGACATGTGGCAAAAGCTGAGCAATCTATGAAATGTAAAGCCACTGAGATATGTGGCAAAAGCAAGGCAAGTAATATAATGCAAAGCCACTGAGACATGTGGCAAAATGAGCAAGAACTAAAAGTAAGGCCACTGAAGCATGTGGCAAAGCAAAACAGAAAATAATACTGAACAATCCAGCTGAAGTAGCAATAAGCCTAAGACATAGTACTGCCATACCAGCCAATAAGCCATCCAGGGCCCCCAATACTGAAATATCAATCAATACTCAGCTAATAGGCCATCCCAATCCTCTAGGCCTGGGTCAGTTATACACAATATTATTACTGAAGAGGCAGACTACGCTAGGACATATTCTACCAACTGCAAACAAGGCAAGAACTGAATGATATTGCAATTCAATTACTAACTTAGGATGTATCATCCATATCCTAAGTTCTCATATTATGCTCAAGGAATAAGGCTCAATATCCAAGGTGTGCAAAGCAAATCTAGTCAAAATAAGCAAGAGACTCAATCTAGACTTATGTGATATCTGTTGTTATCTATTTACCCAATCTAACTACTTTGAGAAGGTACAAGTTTAGGATCTCCAATATCCAGCTATCCAGTAGAATCTCAGATTTACGTCCTTACAGTTAATATTATAACTTAGCAAGTTCTAATCCAAAATCATGTGACGACTATAAGGTTTAAGTAAATAAATCAACGACCTAATTTGTTAATACTTTCCTCTCTTACCCAAATCTTGATTAAGTAAATCAAGATTTAAGGATTTTAGACTTAAACCCCACTTTGGTGTTCAAATCCTGAACCCAAGGAAAAGTCTTATTAATGATCTAGGGTTCACATTTACTACCCAAATTAAAGGTAAAGAATCCTATAAGTTGAAAGATCCAGAAACTAAGAACTTGGTGAAATGTTACTCTACTGATTATAAGATAAAATAATCAATTAAGAACTTGAGAATCTAAGATCTATACTCAATCTTTAAGATAATTTCATTATCTTATAAATTGAATTATCCTATACCCACATGGAAGGCTTCAAAAGGTTAAATAATAAATCATTTAAAGAAATTCAATTAGAGATAATTTAATTCAAGTAGAAGATCTAAAGTCTAGGATCTAAGATTTGATCACTTTAGACTTAACTAGTTTTCTAACTTAAGATTTCCTAAATGTGTTTCTTTTTAGAATTTAAGCTCATAAGCTAACTTATTTGGTCTTATTAAACTGAAATTTAACATCTAAAATTAGTAGATTCAATTATTAGGGCTAAGTGACTTCCTTAGGATCACTTAAGGTCTAAGTGTCTTAATTAGGGCTAATTAAATATTTCTTAGATGAACTTCCATATGATCAACATTATTAGTCTAAGAGTCCAGTAAAACATTTATAATCTATCTAAGGATAGCTTACTGAATTTTCCAAGGTTTAAGGGGCATTTAAGCACATTTTGGTCCAAATTAAATCAAATCTATTTTAATGTGTTTCATATTGATAAATGAAGTGCGAAACACCCTTATCTTAGGTTTTGACAACTGCATTAAGCTAATTAGCACTAATCACTCTTTTAAGCTCATTAGGGTGATTAATAAATTTAGGCATTCTTAGGGCAATCCAACCTTACCCAGAGGTTCCACTATACTTAGGATAGCATTAAGAATTAACCTACCCAAACTTAGAGACTAATTTAGTGTTTAATTCACTAATCCTTAATTAGGATAATTAAGGAGTGATTAAGAAAATTTAATATCCAAAGTTAATTTTAAGAGTCTGAAATTGTTCTGTAGGGTTTACTGAGCAATCAGAGCCCTTAATCTATTAATTTGGAAATTAATTGAATTTATTATAATTTAAATAAAAATAGAAAAGGTTTAATCAATTATTTTAAATCCAACCATTAGATCTGTGATTTTATTTTATATTTAGATTCCTTGTATTTTTTGATTCAAATGATATATTGGATCATATCATTTGGATCAGTATAGCTAAAGTTATTAAGTTAATTTATTCTGCATTTTTATTTAAATTAAAACTATAGGCATGCAATCATTAATATTTTAACCATTGAAAATACCATCCTATAATTTTCTAACAGCCACGGCCCGAAATGAAAAGGCGCGGGTCACGGGTCGGCCCAACCCGTGACTTCGTCTCCTACCTTTCGACGGGCACCGAAATTAGGGCAGACTTCCTTTGCTGAATTTGCCGCGCTCCGACCACGCCACGCCACCACTTTGATGGCTACACATTCAGGCTTCGAAGGCGCGTTGAATGAACCATAACCCCTATCTGGGAGGCGCCGGATCGCTGGAGTGCTACTCGGCCGAGGCGCCTTCTGAGGCGGGAGTGGAGAGGACAAATTCTCCTAACTGGCTAAACGTCCTGAACTAAGGATTAACCCTACACATTCAGGGATCGACTGGGGAGCGATAGGGTGAGTCGAGAGGCCTTGGGGAGGTCTAGATCACCATAGTGCTACTCGAGGGGTCATCCCTAACTCGGGCTACACTAAGTCGATCGATCCCAACCGTATCGATGGACTCGATCAGCTCCCAGACACGCAATGGTTTAGCAATTATTGGTTGAGTGGTTCGGGCGCCCACTGGGGACTCGCAAGCACTCTGAAGCACTGCGATTTACTGGCCCAAGGACCAGCTGCCAGTGCACTTTTAGACGGGGATTTCACCGTCTGGTCCACTGCCAGTCTCTTCTAATGCGATGACTACCTATTGGAACAATAATGGCGATCCTAGCACATCACCTAAGACAGGGAGAGCTACTAGTCGAGCTGAACCCAGCTCGACAACGAAGAGGGCAGAGGGCTGTACCTTGGGTTGGGTGAGGTGGCGGAAGCAATGCAGGTAGCTTCGGTTGCTTTGAGTGGTCGTAGAAGCTCTAGAAAGGGGGTCTGAACGCCAGACCTCGCCCTCTATCAGCATACGCAGCAGGTTCAGTCGCCAGGTCGCCGAAGCTCCAGAAACTTCAGCCAGGAGGATTAGGGGGGTCTCAGTGAGCAAAGGAGGTCACTGGGGCGCGCCAAGGGTATTTATAGGCGTTAGGAGCTATGTGGGTGGCTTCCTGAGCTCGGGCCTGGAGTAGAGGCTCGGGCCGAGGGCTCTTCCCATTTTCCCGCAATTGGGAGGGTTCAAGCCTCCCATGCCATCCTACTAGGTTCGGCCACAATCGGAAGGATCCTAACGGCCTAGGGGACAAGGCAGGAGGGAGTGGGGGACAAGGCTACGTGGCATAACGAGTGAAATTTCCTCTATCGGGCCGAGATCTCTCGGGGACGAAGGTTTATAGCGGCTGGGTTGTCTCCATCGTCTGATCCACGAAGTCGTTGGTGAATAGACGGTCTGATGTGGCTCCTGATTAACGAAACCACGGAGAAGATCTCGTGTGTTGGATGCTAGATGCCGATCGGGTGGGTAGGATTCTATTAAGGTGCGTGTTATGAGAGTCGTTGGATCGAGAGCGCTAAGATGCGTGTTATTGCATCGGGTGGCTTATACGCATGCACCGCTATCGGGACCCCGCAGCGTATCTGCCGCAGTCCCGACAACGAATCCCGTCGATTTAATTTTAATTAAAATTTAATTTAAATATAAATAAAACCAATTAAATAATATATAATTATTCTTAAATATTCTAAATCTAATTTAGGACCAAATGAGCTCCAAAAATTCCCAAAAATTCACCTTTAACTAATTAAGGTATAGGGAATTCAAAAATGAAATCATATTTTAATTTGAAGATCAAATTAATTTATGTATTTTCTAGGGCTCAAAAATAGCCAAAAATACCAAAATTTTCAATTTAGCTCTAGTTGATTTCAAACTTCTAGGATTAGGCTTGAATGACCCATTGAGTCTAATGGAATCAAAATTAAAACTTGGATTGGCCTAATTAATCCACATCTAGCTAGGGTAACAACTAGGGTTATTACATGTCCACAGTCCAGTTAGCATGACAGTCCCAATGTTGATGATTAGTTCTGCCGCATATGTAACACCTACCACCGGTGTGGTAGCACTTCCCATAAGGATGGGGTCTATTACATACAGCTCCATATCTTCCTTGTTGATTTTGCCTGGGGTTCTGGTTAAGATTTTTATTTGGATTTTGGCCAGAAGTAAGCTGGAAGACTCTTGGACCATGAGAACGGTTTCTTTTGAAGGGTTCTGATCTGGAAGGTTGGGGATGGGAGCGCTTCCTCATATCCATTTGATTTTGATGGTACTCTACCATGCGAGCACCTTCCAGAAGCTTAGGAAAATTGTCATGATGTTGAGACATTAAATGACTTTTAACAGAATCTTTAAGACCAGAAAGAAATCTAGTGCACCTAGCCATTTCAGTATGGACTAGATTTGGAACAAATCGAGAGAGTTTACGGAACTCCATCTCATAGTTGTGAACGATTTCCTTGGATAAGTTGCATGAAATCATTTTATATCATAGTTTGGGCAAAACGGAACACTTGTTTGAATTCTTCCCAAGGGATGTCTTCCATCTGAACTTCTGAGAAGTGAGTCTTCAACTCACTATCCCACCAATATTCAGCTTCACGGTGGAATAGGTAGGTCGCAAGACGAAGGCACTCACTCTCCGAACCCTTAATACTAGCTAAAGTCTTTTCAATGGCCTTTAGGCAGTCAATGGCTTCAAAATGAGAACCTGAACCATTGAAGGTCGAACGATTCAAACGAAGAAAAGTGAGAAGGTAGGCATCCACTATAGGGCCAGAGGATGGCTATGGAGCCAATGGAAGTTCAGGAATAATAGGAGAAGAAGCTTGAGGAGTTGGGTAGATTTGGAAAGGAGCAAAAAAATGTTGGGAAGGGTTACAGGATGAAGCCATCCTTTCTGCTGCACAAGTTTGTGCTTCTATCATAACCTTCATTAAATACAGCAAATTCTGCATTTGATATGTTTGAGAAATCGTAATGGAAGTAGGTTCTTCCACTATTGGTTCAATAGGAATATTGGGATTTGGATCCATTCTAAAGAAAGGAAAAGAAACATAACTTAAAACTAGAGAAGATAAGAAAAAAAAATTCTCATTAAAATTTGATGCTTTTAAGAGATTACAATTTTGGAGGAAAAGGAATGAAACATAAGTGATAAATCCATAATTTACATCCTAAAATAAAGGAAATTTTCATTCATTTTCATATTAATATTGTTTCCTTGATCAAATTCTGTCTATTTTTCAGGAAAAATGCCCATTCAGCAATTTCTGAATAATTTTGGACAATTTTCCAAGATTTCTGGAAAAAATCCACTACTGCGCGCTGCAGCGCGGCACGCTGCAGCGAGCCAACTTGCAAGGCGCTGGCGCTAAAGCACGCTGTAGCGGGGCAACTTGCAAGGCGCTGGCGCTATAGCGCGCTACAACGGGCCAACTTGCAAGGCGCTAGCGCTATAGCGCGCTGCAGCGGGCCAATTTATGAAACGCTAGCACTATAGCGCGCTGCAGTGGACCAATTTGCGAAACGCTAGCGCTATAGCGTGCTGCAACAGATCAATTTGCGAAATGCTGGCGTTATAGCGCGCTACAGCGCGCTACAACGCGCTGGAGCGTCCCATCATTGTACAAAACAGAACGCCAAAGTGCGCCATAGTAGACCATCTCACAAACATTCACCTGCTACAGCGCACTGCAGCGGCGCGCCAAAATTCTGTCTGAACAATGCATTAAATGAGGCTGTGACAAGACCCCCAACCTGCTCCTTATCTCCCAGCCATCATTCCTCCTACAGCAGAATTATTTTTAATGGAAAATTGATATTTTGAGGTGATGTGGAGAATAAATGATGGAAAAGAAGAGGTCATTTCTTACCTCAAGTTGGATTGGCCATCATGACAGCAGAATTTTTAAAGGAAAATGCAGAATTTGAATGAGAAGAAGAAGAATGCAACCCTCCTATAAATACCACCCTTCTTGACTTAATAAGGGTTCAAAACTTGGCTCACTAACATCCTAAGTAAGAAGAGGACTGCATAGGAGAGTAGAACTCTCCAAGGGTGGAAGAACTCTTGCCAAGGAGAAGAAGGAAGAAAGGAAGCACTACGGACCTAGGAGAAGCAACTACAAGCAAGAAGAGGAGAAGTCCGGAGAACTTCGTCAAAGGAACATTCCTAGTATTCTCTAAACTTTTGTCTTGTGTTTTTCTTAGTTGATCATGAAAGGGTCTTTATTCATGTATGTCTTCTTCTTCACCTCTTGTGTAATGGAGAGCTAATCCTCCCTTGGGGAAGGTTGGGGCAATCCTACATGAATTGTAAGCTACTATGATATATGAAAATTTCCTCAAGCTCTAATAAAATTTGTGAATTAAATGATCTGTAAAAAATATGTAAAGGACTATTGTTGACTTGAATGTATATCAAATGGCAAAAGGACTAATTAACTTCAAGGACTAAACATGTCTTATGCTCCATAGCTCACCCTTAGTTGAAAGCTGGATTCATGAGTGCATGAGAGCTTAGAACTACGTGAAAAAGTTCTTAAGCTTAGTGCACCTTGATCTATGCTCAACTAAAGAGTTGAAGCGTGTGAGCTAAGACCCACTAAATATGCTTCGCAGCTCAGCATATGAGAAGGGATGGATTGGATTCTTTGAGTGCTCATGAACGAGGTGACATAGTCATTGAGCCCAAATAAAATCACTCCACTATCTAACTTGTGCATGATGTGCATGAAGCTCTTAGTGGAATCAATGCTTGTAAGATATTAATTGAACAACCCTTATTTCTATAATCAAGAAATGAGAGGAAAAACTAATAACCTAAAAATTCTTATAAGGGTCTTTGTGCTGAAATAGAACCAACTGTGTGTTTATTTTAAGCACGAGATTTGAACTTGTAAATCTTAGAGCTAAACTCTAAGAAGGACAATGTGAACTTGATTTAAAGGTAAAGAAAAGTGAAATACTTGAGGAATCATCATACATAAGTTATCTAGCACATCATGTGGGAGAGACCCAACTCTCCTCCCCTTTTATCATTGTCAACTTCTACTAAGAATTGTTGTGCTTTTTTAGGAATCAACTCAACAAAATAAGCATAGCTTAAACATCATTGAACAAAGATATACCTTAGTAACAAAACATCTAATTCCTTGAGGATGATAAATCTTGGGACTCATGTTCCAAATTATTACTTCAGACCACATACATTTGCATGCAAGCACAGATGTATTTAAAGTCTGTCAATAAGTAGAAGCTATTTACAAAGCTACTAAAGGGAAAGAAGTTAGAGCAAAAAAGAAGACTAGTACTACTAGTTACAAAATCTTGCATAAAACATATTTTTGAAGTCTTCATAAGTGGGAGCGCGATGAAGATGCCTACATCCACGAATGAGAACTCCATAAGCATGACACCTCCAGTCCATGGCGTAGTCACTAAAACATTCATCTAAAATCTTAAGGCGTAAGTGATCAGGGCATTCTATGGCCTCAAATATCGTGGTAACACGGGAGAGCCATTCCCTAGCTAATTGAGGGAAACAAACGCCTCTAAATACACAAAACATCAAAATTTTATTAAGAACGTCACATCCCGCGGCAGATACTCTCAAGTAAACACGACCAAACGTCGACCTATACCAATGATCATACTCCTAATATTGGAAGAACAACTTTGTATAAAGTCTTACCCTCACAAACAAAATAAAGCATTATCTAAACATCCACTACAGCGGCAAAAAGATCCTCCTCCTAGCCAAGCTCCTCACCTGATGCTACCACTTCAAAAAACTCTGAATCTGACATGTTGTTTTTTACATGCTAGAGCCCCATCCAAGAAAAGAAAATTTTTATGTTATATAATTTTCTAAGTACATCTTAGGCAGAATTAGTGAATTCCATAATTTTCAAAATATCATATTTTTGACTTAAACAACATTACACAATCATGGGTGCAATAAGCCATAAATAAAAAGAAAGAAAAGCTATAAATAAAACATTAATAACTTATTAAAATGGACGTAAGCAATTAAATATACTTCAAACCAGAAGTTACAACAAAGTTAGACAATATATAAATAGGGATATAAAGTAGCTATAAAGACTAAAAGAACATCCTAACATGAATATGACCATCCAAATATATACTAAGTAAACATAAAAAAAAAACTGAACTGTGATATATATAAGTAGACCAAGTCAAATATTTAATCAAGACTAATATTCTAAAATACATATAAGTACAAGTAAGAAAACAAAAATGTATAGCAGCTCAAAATGTAGTTAAGAGCATATAAATAGTAAACAAATAAGTAAAATTATCATATCATAAATCAGGCTAATAAAGCCACTGAAACAATAACTTTACCAATTGATGAGTTCGTAATATTTTCAACACTGCTCTTAAATGATCTTCATGCTCTTTAAGGTTTTTGGAATAAATAAGAATGTCATCAATAAATACAATGACAGATATATACATAGATGTTTCAGGATTCGTTTGCATTAAGTTCATGAAAATAGATGGCACATTAGTGTGTCCAAAGGATATTACAAGAAATTTGAAATCACCATAACAAGAACGAAAGACTATTTTCTCAACATCAGTCTTTCACTTGAGCCTAGAAAAATTCTGATATTAAATCAATTTTGGAAATGATGATAGCACCAGAAAGTTGACCTGATAAGTCATCGATCTTAAGGATTTATTTAACCAAACTTACCTGAATTGAATCTATGTGGTTGCCGAAACGGCTTTAAAATGTTTTGGGAATTTATGTTTTGGCTGTGGGATTGGGTTTGATTTGTCTTATGGAATAATTGGGTTTGATTTGTGTTTTAGATGCCCGATGCAGCTGCATTACAGGACGATTTTTGAATCAACCGTGTTTATTGGTCTTCGCAAAATGTTTTGGTCATGGGGCTAGGCAATTGCATTTACATGTAGAATGATTGCAACAGCAAGGAACAATATTTACCTGAGTTCTTGATTAGCCTTGCTGATTGAGGGTCTGTATGCTTTATTTAAGGAATTGTGGGTAATATGAGAAAAATCTACTTCAAAATTATATATTGGTTTTTGGTTTTGACATCTAAACGTGATTTACTTTGGGACTATATTGTTCCTAGTGAACAGAAAACATGTTTGGTAAGATGACAATTTTGTTTTTTCTTGTGAAAATGACATACTTTTAGTGAAAGCCTCAATAGTTTTTTTTTCTTAAGCTTAATATCAACATTGATTTGTAATTGGACTCAGTCAAAGGAGAAATAGAAAATTCTTGTAGTTTTCAAAATATTCTTTATCAAATGCAAAATTCATAGTATCCTTTTAAGAATTGAGGAAAATCTATAAGGGGCTATTTGGTTGAATGTCAGAAGAAAAGTTATTAAAATAGCAGGCTATTCAAACAGCATGTTATTCATATTACAAGGGCTATTTGGTTCAGCATTATTTAATTAATAGATGTTAGTGTTATTTAGATGTATGCTGTTTGGTCCATTGTTATTTATGCTATATTACAAATGAGATAAGATTACCCCCGAGACTGAGATTTAAATATAAATTGAAAAACCACAACAAATATCTAAAAAGACAATTAGGTAAATGGTATCAAAACCAAATACCAACCAAATTAAGAAAAGCATAAAATTTTTATCAACTAAGAAAGATTCATTATTTGCTGATATCAATGATCACACATACCCACTTCTATCAGAAACTTGTTCTATATTATCCCTAATAAATCTTTAAAATCACTAAATAAATATAACCCTAGATCATTATCAAATGGCAATATCAAGCAAATGTTCAGAAAAAATAATCAAAGTGAGTGCATTGGGCGAGCGTCAACGAGACAAGCATCGGCGAAGCGAAGCCGGAGCACTGGACTGCATTTGGCGGAGGCAAGCTTCGGGACGAACGGACAAGAAGAACTCAATCGCTAGCGATAGATTGTCGAGCAATATTATCTGAATGTCGGCCGATTTTGGTGAACTTTCAGAAAACATCAGCCAGTGGCATTTCGGTAAAATTTGAGATGTCATTAAGGAGATTACATTGAACCAAACAGTTTCCTTCTCACCGACATCTTTAAATGGCATAACATTACAGGAGATGTCGATGAGATGTCAGTGAACCAAACAGCCCCCAAGTGCCATCACTAATTTCTACTCAGCCAATCTGCAAATGATAAGCTACAAAGCTCAGTGACTTGGGAGTGGATGATTATGTAGGTTCCGTGGAATGATAATGTTTGTTTTAACATCATTATATGTTTGCTATTTAGAGGTGTGTTTCCAATTTTGTAATTTTGTTTGCATTTTTGTTCAGAAATAAAATAAGGGCTGCCTTATTGAAAAAGCACCTATATTATCTGGCAGATTTGCCCTTCTTTATTGGTCAAGAAAGGCCTTGGCCAACCCATTGATTCTAAAGCTCGTCCAAAATGAGAAGTTGTGTATCCAGTGTTGTGGATGATAGCGCTTATAGATCTCAACGTGTGCATTGAAATTGAGAATGTGTTACCTTATTTAAGTTCTATGATAAACACAGCTACTTCCACCGTTGCATGGATGTTCAGAAACAAGAAAGACTACCCTTACTATGCCAGCTTGAAGAGCCGTCTCCAACATCGTGGCTCAAGACAATTTTTATTTGTATAAATATGTTTTTGTTTAAGACAAAATTTGTTCATGTGAAATTTTGTTTTGTTCAAGCATCATATTATTGGTAGCTTTGTAGTTTATTTTATAATTTGAAAATATGTATGTGTATACAGTTTGAAAATTTTTCAGTGTCCTTTGAGCTGAACAGAGACAAACAAAGATGAGAAACTGCTCTACCTGAATGTTTAGGCTAAACCTGCCCACTTCTGAGAGGCATTTAAAGCATATTTGTTGTTTTGGCAGCCATTTGATCACCATTTTGTAAAGACGAAAAAAACTTGGAAACCTTTCTGAATTAGTAAGGTGTTTTGGCAGCCATTTGAATGATTATGTGTGCTTGCTTATTGCTGTTTGCTTGTTCTCTAACACAAAAGGATCAGAATACATTCCACCATTAAGGGTGCTCCAGCTATATGCAGCCCTCACCAAAGAGGGCAGCAAAACGCATAAGTACGACATTAGCTCTACCTCGAAGCAAATATCACACATGAGACAAAGAAGTGCAAAATGGGGAAATAAAATAAAAGGGCATAAATCCGAAACTATAAATGGAACCTCCTAAAGGCCAGATGAATGAAATTGAAGCAGGCGAAATTTATTCCGGCAATCCAGCCTCAGTCAAACCATAAAATAGAATTTTAATTATCAATTATAGCTCTAAAAGGTGCTGCCTCTTTTAATTTAAGTGAGCAGTCAAGTCATAAAATATAATAACTACAAAGCAATAGATAATGACAACAAAACTTGTTTTAGCTATAAATTCAGAAATAAATCCACTTCAAATTCATTAAATTACAAAACAACATATAATAGAAGACATTGTTTTTTTAATCAAACTCATACAAATTTAAAAAAGCGTCAAATTACTTCAACTTCAGCACAACAAGAACTGTTCGGATATTAAGCAATTTATGCATTTTCTGAAGGCAGGGGACTGTATGTATGGAGGTAATGTTTGTTTGGGCAGCAAGTGGCTGAAGTTTGAAGTTAGAAGGATGCTTCGTAGAAAAACAGGCAGCCAAATCCTTCAGGTAGTAGCTGATCTTTAGGCAATAGCTAGCACACTACCCAATCTTGAAGCAAGTCTTCACTGTTGTATAATTCCCTCCTTTATTCAGACAGCAGCTACAATTCACATGCTGTGACATCTGACAAATGTTGATATAGGACTTACACTGTTTTATGTAACAACAGTGATCCGTCTGGCATCTCTTGTACCCCAATTCTGATATGAACCTGTCAAATCTCTTGTACCACTACCTTGGCGCTTGCTTCAAGTCATAAAGACTCTTCTTGAGCTTGCACACTTGCTCAGCTTTTCCTTTCTCTTTAGCCTTGTACCCTTCAGGTTGTTGCATGTATGGCTCGTCCTCCAACTCTCCGTGAAGGAATGCAGTTTTGACATTCATTTGCTCCAGATGCAAATCCTCAACTGCAACAATGTTCAACACAACCCAGATGGTTGTCATCTTCACAACTGGGGCGAAGATCTCACTGCAGTCGACCCCATGCCTTTGCTAAAAGCCCTTTACAACAAGCCTCTTCTTGTAGCGCTTACTCCCATTCGGTTCTTCCTTCACCCGGTATATCCACTTGTTACGAAGGGCCTTCTTCCTAGGTGGTAGAGGTGTCAATTCCCATGTCCCATTTGACATGGGTGATGCCATTTCATCATTCATGGCAGCCTACCACTTGATTGAATCTTCAACCTGAAGTGCCTCTTCTAAGCTTTCTGGTTCACCACCATCCGTTAGTAACAAGTAAAATATGGAATGTGTACTTCTGTAGCGGTCTTGTGAATCTTGTGGATCTTCTTAACATGGGTGTTTATGGTTCAATATTAACACCCTCTTGAGCATCCTCATGTACTCCAACATCTGGCTCAATACTGTCATCAATTTCTATGTGCCGAGACTCAACATCTGAAGCATCCTTGGAATCAGTCTTGACTCCAATACAGTTCTTGTATATTTCACTTTCATTGAAAGTGCACTGCTTCTGATGACCTTCTGATGACCTTCTGGTGCTGATTGTCCCAGATTCTGTAACCGAACTCGCCCACGAAATATCCAACTAATGTGCACTTGATTGCCTTAGCTTCAAGCTTGCTCCTGGATCCTGCATCAATGTGCCAAATACCGTGAGGTGATTCAATTTCATCTCCTTTCCGCTCCAAGCTTCCTCAGGAATCCCTTCATTCAAGGGTACGGAAGGTCCCCAATTTATTAAGTAAACAACTGTTTTAACGGCTTCACCCATAATTGCTTTAGGAGACCCACATACAATCTCATGCTCCTGGCTCTTTATGTGATTGTCATGTTCATCCGTTTTGCAGCACCATTTTGTTGTGGTGTTCTTAGGACTATAAACTCCCTCTTGAAGTCTCTCAAGGCATAGAACTCCCTGAACTCCTTCTCACAATGCTCGCCACCATTATCAGACCTCAAGCACTTAAGCTTTAATCCTGTCTCGTTCTCTACCAAAGCTAACCACTTTCAAAACACATCAAATATGTTAGATTTATGTCTTAGAAAGTACACCCATACCTTCCTCGTATGATCATCAATGAAGGTGACAAAATATGTGGCCCCACTTATGGAAGAAGTAGGAGCTGGTCCCCATACATCTGTATGTACCAACTCAAGTTTCTTGCCTTTTAGCTCTCTTCCAACTTTGGAGAACAAAACCTTCTTCAGTTTGCCCAGCACACAGTCCTCACAGAAATCCAAGTCTACTGACTTCAGTCCTTGGAGCTTACCTTTAACTGCAGGGATTTCAATCCTCTCTCGCTCATACGGCCAAGCCTCCGGTGCCATAGATCTGCATCTATCTCTTCTGCAATTGCAATAGAATCAGACACTCTATTGATCAGGTAAAGTGTACCTTCCATATTGCTCCGTACAACGAGTGCACCCTTGGTGACCTTCCACGAGTCTCCAGTGAAACAAGTGTTCTAGCCCTCTCTGGCTAACTGGCTCACAGAAGTCAAATTTCTCTTTAAACATGGCACATGTCTAAAACATCTTTGAGCTTCCAAACTACGTCGCTTGGTAGCTGAACATCCACATTACCTCTGCTAATGATATCGCAAGCCTTGTCATCACCAAGATACACTTTCCCCAAGTCACGCTTGGTGTAGTTCTTGAAGGCACTCCTCGACGGAGTCGCATGGAAGGATGCACCTGAGTCCACTACCCAGGACTCCGTGTTGACAAGTGAGAGGATCAATGCATCCCAATCCTCCTCAGCAGAAACAATAACAGTGGGGTTCATCATTTTACCTCCACCACATGGTTTCTTCAGGATAGGGTAGTCCTTATTGAAGTGACCTACCTTCCCATAGTTCAAGCAATCTATCTTTGCTTTTTCGGGTCGTAATTTTCCTCATCGAGACATTGACCTATTTTTCTTATGTCCCTTTCAGTGTGCCTTCCCCTGCTTTCAGCATTCAATGTTGAGGTGGATGCCTCCCCATGAGATTTATTCCGCACCTCCTCATTCAACACAAGCCCAACAATGTCGTCGAATATCAACGACGCATTTCCTGATGGATTGCTGATGGCTGTTACCAACCCATCCCAACTGTCCATCAATGAAGAGAGGAACAACAAAGCTCGAACCTTATCATCAAAACTAATGCCCACCGAACTTAACTGGTTCGTCACCGTGTTGAACCCATTGAGGTGTTTAGTCACTGGATAGCCATCCATCATCTTTATGTTAAACAATCTCTTCATCAAGAAAATTTATTCGAAGCCGAGGGCTACTCATACATTCACATCAGAGCATCCATGAGACCTACAGTAGTTTTCTCATTAACAATGTTAAAAGCAACAGAAGAAGACAATGATAAACGAATCAAACCCAGTGCAGTTCTCTCAAGAACTTCCCACTCTTCATCAATTATAGTTGCAGGTTTTTTGTCAGCTCATTTCAATGGAAGATATAACTTCTTTTGGTAAAGCAAATCCTCCATTAGTATTTTCTAGAACGCAAAGTTCATTCCACTGAATTTCTCTATCTTGTGTCTCAACTCGTCAGCCATTGCCCCCACTCAAACAACAAACCCTAGGACCAACAAGGTAACCTCGCTCTGATACCATTTGTCAGAGTTAAATCTCAGCACCACCAAGCACACAGTCTACAGCGAAAACAGTTTGATTAGTGCACTCGATTCAGGACCGGGGTTGCGTTAACGGTTACCAAGAAAATCCGATATCACAAAATTGCAAGTAGAAAATCACACCGCACATGCGTGCAAGAGAAACATAAACACGCAAACATCCAAACACAGAAAATTATGTGGAAAACCCAAGAACGGCAAAAAACCACGGAGCCACACCATAGAAATTTTACTAAGAGACTTGAAGAGTACAGAGTTACAAAGAGCTTAACCTTTGACCAGAAATACAAAGCTCTTACTCTAAGATCAAGAGGAGAGGAAGGAGCCGCCACCAGGAGTCTCTTCTCCAACAAGCAAAAGGTTTCTTGCACTGTAGCTTCCTTAGGGCTTCACCATGGAATCTCCTCCTCATAGCAAGAACAAAGCCTCCAATCAAGATGCCAACCTTAAAAACACCTCCCAACTTGTTTGCTTAAGTAACCAGCTCGATTTTGAACCCTGAAAGGTCCAGAATGCCCTCCAATTTACTTGGGGCGTAACCTGAACTCGAGCAGAACTCCGTCAGGCGCTTCGGCGTGCCAAAGCGCCCGTGCTTCGAATAGAAACCCGCTGCGGCACGCGGCAGTGCCTGCCTCTCAGGATAGAACATGCTGCAGCGCACGTGGCACCCGCGTCTCGGGATAGAACCCGATGTGGCACGCGGTAGCGCCCGCATTTCAAATAGCCTGCGTCTTGGGATGGATTCGCTGCTGCGCGCGGTAGCGTCCGATTCTCTGTCTGCTGACCGCTGAGGTGCGCCATAGCGCCTCCGTCTCTGGTGAGGAACCGCTAGAGCGCGCTGCAACACCTGGTTGTTCCTGGACTTCACACCTTGTTCTGAGTTTTCTCAGAACCTCCTGGAAGCTCACCGGAGCACCATTAGCATCTCTGTGATGGACTATGTGGTCTCCACAACACACCACAATGCGCCTGCGTGCACTTGAGCTTGCATAAGCACACAACCAAAATTTACCCCTGCTAAAATTTAGAATTGTTCCCTTCTACTTTTATTCAGTGCAAATTTTTCTTCTCATCACTCACTAATTTTATTAACAAACAACAAACATTCATACTAAGAACTAAAACTGGAATCCTAAAACAAACTGAGAAGTTTTGGTTGCCTCCTAGAAGTGCTTGGCTTAATGTCTTCAGCCTAACCGAATGAAATGGCATTATTTAATAATTTCTTTTAATACTTCTTTCCAAATTTTTTACTTTTCAAAGGGGTGAACGCTATTACAATTTGCATTATATTACGAAGTATAGTCGATGTGCTTCTTTTGGGAATCAAAACCTCTTTATTTTTTTCTTCCAATATCTTCTCATCATATGCAATTTCAAATTTTTCAAGCAATTCCTTCACTTTGCTCTTCTTTTTCCCTCTAAGGGATTCTTCTTCTGTACTGGAGGGTGTTCAATTTTTACACAAGATTAAGAGATGTCATTATCACATACAGTGTTTGTTTCTTTAATCTTATTTCCCTTGTCAATATAATCTTAGCTTAACTGTTCTCTCTCAACCTCTATACTCATCCCTTTATAATCAAACTCAATTGATTTAATTCTACACCTAGAGATAACCATTCTTAATAAATATATTTCTTCACTCTTATCATGGACTCTCAAAAGCATAGTTTCTTTCTCAACATCTATTATTGCACGCGTGGTTGCTAAAAATGGTCTCCCAAAATGATTGATATTTCATCATTTGGTGCATCAATTTGGCAAACTATAAAATCAATAGGTATCCTAAAACCTCCAACTTTTACAATCTCATCCTCCACCTTTCCAATAGGCACCATAGAAGATAAGTCAGCCAACTGCAAAATGACAGGCATCTCTCGCACCCCTCTAATTCCCATTCTCTCATAGACATGGTAAGGCATTATATTAATAGAAGCTCCTAACTCACAAAGAGGGCTGACCAAACGAAAATTTCTTAGAGAGCAAGGAATATTGAACCTACTCGCATCAACTAATTTAGTAGGAATATTCATTCCTTTAGCAGATTTCAAAATTACGGTTCAACTTTTGAAAGATTAGAAGTTATGTTTCTATTGTTCATAATTTTAGTTGGTTGAGATTCTTCCCAAGAGGTGCTAGCAATATCCTTAGAATTGGGGGTGTTCAATTCTTTAAGTTCAAAAGGTGAATTTGTCAAATGAACCCACTATTTCCTTTCGATTCACCTCAGTAGTGCTTGGCAAAGCACCCTAAAATCTATTAGCTAATTATTGGGAGATTTGTCCAATTTGAATTTGAATATTCCTTATCAACACTTCAATTCGTTGTATTGATGTCTCATGTCTATTCAATGTAGATTATGTCTTTCGCATGAATTGAAGTGTTTCTGCCTTAAATTCATTAAATGAGTTCTTTAGATAGGTCAATTAGTTGTGAGAGAATTATTGTTCTTGATTTCCCACGTTCCTAAATGGATTGGGTGTTTCTTGTTGCAGATGGAATTCTCCTTGATTATTCTTCCAAGAAAAATTGTGTGGTTTTTCCATTCTGCATTCTAAGTATTTGAATAAGGATTATTATGATGTTAAAAATTATTATTATTCTTATTCATAAAGTTCATCTCCTCTATATGGGAGGTAGCATAAGGATTATTCAAATAACACTCCAAACTCGTGTGTGGTCCTCCACATAATTCACAATCAATCTCCTGGATTGCATTCACTGACAAAGCATTCAACTTTTTATTGAGGGTTGCTATTTCTTGTAGAAGTTGGGTAATGGAAGGGTTCCCTATTGTGCTAGGTTATTCCCTCCTAATATTATGAAGCTATTCAGTAGGCCATTGATATGATTTTATAGCTATTTCCTCCAATAAATCATATGCTTTTCCCCGAGTTTTAGGGATCCAACATATGCCACATCTATTAGCATTCTAATGTTTGTGTTTAATTCGTTATAAAATGTTTGCACTTGAAGCCCAAGGGGCAATCTATGATGAGGGCATCTCCTACGTAACTCTTTAAATCTTTCCTAGCAGTCATATAATGTCTTACTATCATATTACACATAGTTGGAAATGTCATTTCTCAAGCTGGGAAATTTAGCGAGAGGAAAATACTTGGCTAAGTATTTTTGAGCCAACTCAACCCAAGTGGTTATGGAACCACTTGGGAGTGAATTCAGACAATTCTTTGCACAATATCTAAGTGAAAAAGGAAACAACATAAGTCTAATAGCGTCATTAGTAACACAATTAAGTCTAAGAGTATCACATATCTCAAGGATATTTGAGACATGGATACTGGGGTCCTCATCTGGTGATCCACCAAATTGATTGTTCTGCACCATTTGCAGAGTGGCAAGTTTGATTTCACAATTATTAGCTTGTATGTCCAGCCACCACTAAGAAGAACTTTAGGCGGCCATTTGAGGCTTGAAGAAGGAAGAAGAAGAAGAAGGCGAAGACGAAGAGAACTCTAGGGATGTTCCTTTAGTAACATTTTTATCTTCCTTATTCATTTCTTTTGTGCTTTTTTGTGCAAAAATAATGATGCCTTTGATTATCTTTTCTATCTTTGCTTATGATTTACTTGTAATGGTAGGCTAAACTGCCTCATTTAGAAAAGGTTAGGCTAGATCTATGTATTAGAGCCTCTTTATTTAAATGTTGAGTTCAAATTGAGTAAACTTATGAATGAATGTTTGTGATATGTTTATTATTTAAAATTTATTCACGATTATGAAATAGTCACTAAAAACAATGGAATGCATTCACAAGAACTGCACCTTGGATCGAACCAAAAGTTCAAATCAAGGTGTACGTGCATGTAATGCATGAAAGTCAAGAGGCATTACATTCTAAAACGAAGCTAAAGTTCAAATTAGGAATTGATGAGCACTTGACACAAGAGTGCACTGAAACTTAGAATAGAGCAAAAATCTTGTTTAAGGTTTCAAGTGCACTAAACATATAAATTGTACCAAATATTAGATCAAAGTAAAAGTTCACATCACATATTTGTATGCAATTTCATTTCTTGTCTTTCATGTTTAGTTCCTCAAGATGTGTTATGCTTAGATGTAAGGTAAGATCAAATAAAGAATTGCCGGCGAGTAGAGATATCTACATGCTTTCCTAAAATATGGAGATGTCTATGTGCAGGTGAGAACTAAGATAGAAATTTGGTTCCATTTGCACTAGACAAGGAATGCCGATAAAACATAAAGAAGTCATCATTAAAAGTTAAGGTTCGAAGTCAAGAGGTCTCATACGAGATCGGCTAAAGATGATCTTTTGGTTTAGTGATAAGTGACTCATGTGCGAGAGAGATCACTAATGAGTTTAACTATTTGTAGCCCCTAGAAATATAAATTAGCATTCTCATGTTAATACAATTTAAGGAACTCATCAATTATTAGGAAGATTGAATCATAATCAACTATTCTAACTCTTCCTGATCTTTAAATCATAATTTCATCATCATTATCTATATTTATTATCTTGAATGTGTAGATTAGTTTAGTTTAAAAACTATTAAATCGATTATCTAAGCATTAGAAGAAAGAAAACTAACTTGTAACCCTTTATTGATCCCTAAGGATGATAATTATGGGACTCACCATTCATGTATTACTCCAGACCACAGATACTTATGTGTGATCAAAAGTCACAATGTTTTGTGGCCTATCAATATCAAAAAAATAAAATTCTTAAAATCGAAAAAGCCAAAACTAAAATAAGAATGGTACACCACACATATAGGTTGCTTCAGCCTTGCAGTCTAGTTTTGAGCATTTTTTTCTTCTCTTTTTCGTGGTTGCTTGCAAGCCATTTGTTTGGCAGGCAGCCCTTTGAGTGTGTGCGAACAAGCCATCTTTAAGCTTTTCTCTAAGGTCATGTAATGTGGTAAATGTGTATGCATGTGCTCATCATTTGCTCCCCCGAGATCAATAACCTCATTGATACGTCGACTGCTTTTGACATAGTAGTCATCTAATCTTCTTTCGACCTAAGAAAGGACATTTTAAAAGGCGTTCCTCTTCTCGGGACCCAAATCAACCTTGAAGATCTCGATATAACATTCAAAAAAACAGTTTATAAAACAGCTATGGCTGATCTGTCACCACAACAATAATCACCCACTCCAAAATATTGATTACTAGTAGATTTTATTGTTCAAAGATAACACAATATACCACTTTAATTTATAGGACAACAAGAGTCACTAGGAGTATATGTGTGTTCATGGCCGATTATGCTTAATTTTTTCTTAATAAGTATTTACAAATTTTAAAGTAGAAGATTTCATTAATCCTTTAAAGTTAAACAAGGAAAGTTCAAATCACCCTAAAATTCCTTGAAAAGAAAAGAAACATCAGATATTCCCGTTGGTTGAAATGTTCAAAGAAGAAATAAGAAATTTTTGTCAGTTATACTTAAGAAAAAGACCCAAACGCAAGATGAAGAAAAATGTTGACGCACAAACCAGATGCACGAGCGAGGTAGGGTTCGTCTTCGTTAGTCACGGGCGCCGTGGTCATCATCATAGTAACTGTGGTTAGGAACTGTGATTTTCTAGGAAGAAACAGTGATTCTCCTAGAAGACACCGTCTCATCTTCGCTCGGGGGAGAAAGACTACTGAGGTACATTCTGTTGCTTTTTTCAGGGAAAATCTTCTGCATTGCTGAAGAGCTCAAGTGTTCGAAAATGAAGATGAACTGCAGAGCTCAATGATCACAACTGTGGTTTCCTGCTTGCTGATCAGATCTTCCGTGTCAATCAAGAGCTCAAGGTTCAAAAAATCTCCAGTCATTGGAATGCAAGAAGGCAGCAGGTTCTGCTGAAGAATGTGATTAGGATTTTGCCACAGCGGGGGAGAAATTACGGGGAGAATGATAGCAGCTGATTAGGTTTAGGGGATGTTTCAGTTTAAAAGTTATTAACATATATGTTATTTATTTAGCATGTTAATAGTGTTATTCATATAATATGAACAGCTTTGTTTAGTATTATTTAAATAATATATATCAATATTATTCAGATGTATACTATTTAATTTGTTATTATTCATGTTATATTACACATGAGATAAAATTATCCTCAAAAACTAAGATTCAAATATAAGTTAACAAAACAAAACAATTTACTAAAAAATTAATTACGTAAGCAAATTATGGGACCAAAAATATAATCATTTTCTTTGTACTTATATATATATTCTCATTTTAATTAAGCACTAAAACTAAAAAATATGAATCTAAATAATCCAGAACACTGCAAATATAAATTAATAAGAAAATTGCATTGTATGAGAAGCATCTTTTGATGTTCATATCTGAGAATCCCCTAAGTCGATTTAATTTAGAATATACATTTCTCAGAATATTATCTCGACCAAATTTTGAACAAAATGCCCCTAGGGTCAAAAATGTAACATTTTGAATTATGGCTCCAAATTAAATTTTATTAATGTCAAATAATTTATTCCTATCTAATATGATAATAGATACTAAGAAAACCCAATTTGGCCAAGAATTAAGCATAATGAGCTCAAATTAGAGTTTAAGATCATTAAAGATTTATTAACTAAATTACTTAAGAAAATCCTAAATTTTTGCTATACTTATGTTCTACTTTGTATAAGGATTTTATAAAGTCTAAAAATCATTAAATTCTGAGGTCAAATGACCGAGTTATGGCCCAAACCAAGATTTGGGTCTAAATGGGCAATTAAGGAGATTTAGGACTATGTTCAAAAACCTAACTTTCTATTTGGTGTCAAAATTGAATAAAATCAGTGACTATAGTTTTCATATAGCACACAGATCATAATGAAATTGATTTTGCTCAATTTGGACTTCATTTGGTTAACTTATTCCCTAAATAGGGTTTAGGGTGATTAGTAGGTGATTTGTGAAATTAATTGTAGAATTGCAAAACTAACTTCACATTGTGTTCTACACTACACTAGAAGCTAACAGTAACTTGAAATTCTAAATTTGGGGCGACTAATGAAGCTAATCTTCAATAATCAAGATTTGGAGAGATTAGGTCAATTAGACAACCAAATCACCAAAACTTAAATTTTATTGTAGTTTACTATTTCTTAAGTTCTCCTGTTCAAAATGGTATATTGAATTGTCTAATTTGGAGCTTAATTGGTTAAGTTATGGCCAAATGGAGTTTCTATGTTTAATGAGATAATTTGGAGAGGTCGTAAATGTCATTAGGCAAAATACTTGACCAATAATTGATTAGATACCACCATAATCTTCTTGGCAATTTTCTGATTAAAATGAGATATAAAATTAATATTTTTGGATTATTGGATTGCAAGTTATGAGGGTTTGAAGTTATGTTAATAAATCATTAAATTAAACTAATATTTCATTATCATTAATTTAATTGAAATTAGTTTGCAGGTCAAATAACGGTGGGCCTCATCATCAGATCGGTTGCGGATGGGCGGGATGTAACGCCCCAATAATTGGATAGAAGATTAATCCAGATATTGGGGTGTTACCTTAGCACCCAATACTTGATTAGAAGAAAACTATTCAAGTATTGATGCTAACTGGCCAAGTCACTTTTTGAGCATTTGTTAAGTTAAATAAATGAAGATATATATAAATGCAATATTGCAATTATTTACAATGCTAGAAATTAGATAAATCCACTCATTCATTCCAAGTAGTTTTAAATATAGAAGATACAATACAGATTAAAAGAGTAGGCAAAGTAACTTAAATAGTTTATTACAAATTTTAAAAGTAGAGAAAAATACAATATGTAAATCACTCTCTCTCTCACTATTCAAGTAATCTGTTAAAATCAAGCGGAAGCAGATTTCTTTATAAATTCTTCAAGTACTTGGACCTGCATCACCTGGATAAAAAGGGCTCTTGATCTATTATATTTTGGTATTTAAATATGATAGGGCAAAGCCAAGAAAAAAGAAAGTGTAGTTAGATTAAACAGTCTAAGCACATTTTAAAATTGGCTATATTTTTAGATTAACAAGATATCATAATTTTAATTTATAATTAAAAATAAGCAGCAGTGCTATAAAAGCTGAAAAGTATGGGAAATTAGGTAAGCATAACTGTAAGAAAAACAGTATGAAATAAGTTGAGTAAAAATACTCACTTTTATTAAAATTCTAGCCTGTATTGAAAATTGGTAAGGAAAGTATTTAAAGGCTAGAAACTACTATGTGTATGACATAAAAGCAATATATGATCAATTAGAATTTATGCTAAGTAAGCAATGTCATACAGTGAAGCATTAATTGAAATTGAGCAACATACATTGTATTCAAATTAAACTGAAGTAAGCAATACACAATACTGAAAATAGAGAGTACAAAGCTAAGGAAATAAGGAAATATCTTAGATTCTCAATCTAAGATAATCATAGTCTAGAACTATGATATGAAAGCATAACTAATAATTATGAAGAGATCTTACAATTTGTAAAAGAACTCTTATATCTTTAGTTGAAGTTACATTTAGAAATACCTTATTCTGTAGGAGTACACAACAGAATAGGCGATGAGTTAAGCACGTCTGCTTAACCAGATATAGTGGGGAAGTTGAACATTTATATTTACCCTCTCTAAAATGTGAAGTCATAATATAAGCACTTTCTTTTGTACTTATTTTGCCATAAGGCATTCCCCTTTAAAATTTAAGAAAATATTTATTTATGCATAATGATCTTGAATGAATGTTCAAGAAAAGAGACTCAAAGCTAGGCAAGGATTCAATAGATTGTAAAATTGTAAATGTATATGATATCTTTTTGTTTATCTAAACTTTTAATAATCTACTCTATGATTGGAGTTAATTAAACTCCAAATTAACTTATAGATATTTGATCTTAAGTCAATTCTAAATAAAAGTAGAATGAATGTAAATTTATTTTCATGAAAGTTTGAAATTTGGAAAAAGATAATTAAATTATAAGTCTTAAATTCTTAGAAATTTTGGCATTCTCCTTTATTTTTGTTCAAATAAACAATTTTTCACAATCAAAATAAGTCAATTTTTATTGACTATCTCCAGTTCTAAAGTAAAGTTTAATCCTTTTTATAGGATTGCTCATTTCTAGTTCTACAGTAGAGTTCAATCTTTTTTATAGGATTGCTTATTTCCAATTTTACAAATATATAAAACTAAACTATGCAGTTTATACATCCTATATAAAACATTTAATAAAAAGAGATGCAGAAATACAATTAGTAATTTATAAGAGCAACTTTATGTGTTATTTTGCACATAATATTTAATTTTAGAATTCCTGTATTATTCTCACAACTTAACCTGCAAAGAATCATCATTAAAGTTAGCATTTATAAAAATACTAATATGTGAATCAGCAATTATAAATTACAGCATTAGTCCATAGATGTCAATATGAAATTCAACAAATAGAGAAATACAGCATTAATGATTTATAACTTTATATACAAAGATGGCAGTAGTATGACAGCATTGACAACAAGAGATTTTAATGACAGCATTTAGACTTTTAATATAGATTCATAGCAGCATTGAGACCCTTTAATATAAATGGCAGCTTTGTTTATTTGATTCTCATATGAGTTTAAAGGCAGCATATGGTTCCATTTATAAATATGGCAGCAATAAAACAGTATCTGAATTCTTTTGAGATAATTCTATAAGTAGCAATATGTGATTCATGACAACAACTATCTTTATATTACAAGGAATATAAAAGCATTTGAATTCTATTAAGTAGATAACAGCATTTGTGTAACATGAATGGCAGTAATTTGTATAAATGAATGATAGCATTCAATTTCATGATAGCATTTGACTCATAATGAAATACATGACAGCAATTTGATTTATAATTACAGCAATTTGAATTTTCTAATATAAATGATGGCAGCTTTTGACTTAGAATATCATTTGATTCATATTGAATTTAAATAGCAGCATTCATTCTCTTATGCAATTGATGACAAACATATGTCCTTACACATAATTGCTAGTAGCACATACTTTCTTACACAATTGGTTGTAACATATGATTCTATATATGAATAACAACATTGATTCTCATATGATCTATTGGTAGCATTTGGATCTTATAATAGAAATGATAGAAGCATTTGACTTACACATGATTGATGGTAGCAATAGACCCATAAGGAATAAATGAAATATAAGGATTCAAGCTCAACACATGTTATGCAGTTTTCTATTCAATTTACTCATGCCATTAGCTTAAACATCTCATCTTCACATGAAACTCCAGATTTACATAGTGCTCAGATATCTATAAATTAGAAAGCATACGAAAATAAATATATTTTTACATTTCATAAACCATCACTTTTGGAATGGTTCTTCAATCATATTTACATCTCATGGTTGGGGAATAATTTTAACTTATTTGTAACATAACATAAATGGCAGTGGATCAAATATAATACTTATGAATATCATTGACATTTTTGTTAAATTAATTCTAGACCAAATATGGCTTATTATCGAAATCACTCTACCAGCAAAATAACATGCTACCTTATTAATCCTATCAAACCAAACAACATTTAAATATTAATATCACAACCAACCATATTTCATCAATAATGCAGTTAAAAAAAAGCAAAATCGATTGTTATATAAGGGTAACATATGATATTATTAAGGAGATGACAACATTTTTAATTTATTATAATAATTTACCGTAACACATATCCAGCATGTAAGGTATAATTATCTTTAATTTGGGTAAGAAAGATGTGGGAAAAGCCCTATTATCATTCAGCCTTCACAATAAAGTTTTCAAAACAATTATCAACATACTTTATTACTTGCTCAACCTTTGGTTAAGAGCAGATTTTATTTCGCCCAACAAGGTAAAAGAGACATCAAGCATCTTAACTCACTTTAGGTGAAATAAATATTAGAAAGAAGTATTCTAAATTCAATTCCAACATTAATATGAGGTAATTTAACAACGAACATACGTTCATATGAACTATTTAATTTACGATGCAAGTCCCTTACATTTTCTGAAAATAAGTATGGTAATTACATAATGGTTTATTAAACTGGGATTTAATTGGCTTTCTAATAATAAAAAAATGCATAGATTGATGGAATGAATTTTAAATTCAAACTTAGCGGATTTGATCTAACTCATAATTTCATATTCAATAATAACCATCATTTAGCTTTAAATCGATACCCTAATAAAACTCATTTGATATCATAGATATACTATATTAATCTAAGTATTGATTCGCAAGAAAAACTCAAAGCATCATAAATGGAGAAATTAATTCAGCCATTTAAATCCTCAAAGAGGATATATGTAACAAGGTATGAATCGTGATGGAGGTACCTGAAACCTACGAGTTTCTCTTTTACGCAGTTTAGGATCGACCCTTAGCTCCTTGAGACTCGGCTAGAAGAGGCACTTGGCGAGTGGAGGCGCTCGGCGAGTGTAAGCGCTCGGCGAGTGGAAGGACTTGGCTAGATAGCTTCGCCGAACGGATCAAGGGAAAGGTCGACCGGCTTGCATAACTTCAAAGCTTCAAAAGTTGGCAACGAAGAGGTAGTAGGACTGAGGAGCCGTCGATTGCTAAGGAGGACTCTCCTTGGCTCAGCGGAGGGATACAGTTTCCCCCGCTGAAAGAGGAGGGTTCGGCTAGGACATGGAGGAGAAGCTATTGGCTGCTCAGCCATGGAGGGATAAGTTGCTGGCTGCTCAGCCATGGAGGATAAGTTGCTGGCTGCTCAATCGCCGTGGAGGAGAAGAGGCGCTCTTCGCTGTTCAGCCGAAAGGGATAAGAACTTTCGGCTCGAAGAGGAAGGAAGTGGTTCGCAAGAAGGAAAAGTAAGAAAAAAGAAGTCGGCTTGCTTGCAATGAAGAAGGAACTCACGATGGGCTGATTGAAGAGAGTCCCTGGATAAAAATTAGGTTTTAGGGAGATTTATAGAGTCCTAAAAACCAATCTAATGGCTGAAATTAGATCTAACGGTTGAGATTTTCCGAGCAATAATCTGTAGTCATTCAAACCCTAAAAATTACAAACTTGGTATCGAAATGACCGTATCGACGAGACAATACACGCATTCAAGAAACTATTAAATTTGGACAAGTATTTTATTTTATATTAATTTTTAAGTGAAAAACTTAGAAAATTAATTACGATAAATTGAAAACTCAAAAATTTACGAAACTTGAAATATAGTATCCTCATATGATGCTTGACTTAGATATATAAAAAGTTTTAAATTCTGATTTATATTTTTTATATTATTAGCCTTTGAAGTTTAAACTTTATGAATTTATTCAGAACAATTCAGGATCCCAAACGTGCTCAAATTTTGCAGTAGAATTCTTTAATAGGCATTATAAGAGGATATTTTTATTTAATTTTTATTTGACTTATATTGGAAATCCTAATCTGACAAAAATTTCTAAACGATCGAAATACAATAAAATATTCGGAAAAATCAACGGACTTCCAAAAATTCCCAGAATAACATTTTTAGCTAATTTGGAGCTACTAAGTCCAATGGCGGACTCTGTTTTCAATTCTGATGTTTAAATAATTTAGGCATCTTCAGAATTATTAGAAACCAAAAAATGCTGGAAATCGACAAATGATCTCCAATTCGCACGAAATTTAAAGTGGAGACTTTTAACTATAATATAAGAGTAATGAAAGAACTTTGGAGTCAATTAGATTACTAATTGACGAGTAACAACATCTGAGTTGTTACACGGGCCCCATGAGTAATGAATGCTCCATGGTTGAGCCGTGACAAAAAAGATGTGGGCCCCCCGGCTAACTAGGTAGCGCTGATGTGGTGCGGGCCCCACTTCATGATGGATGGTGCGCCACGTGTCAGCTCGGGCAGGAGGTAATGTGGCTAAGCGGGCTTCCTCGCTTTGATTCAAATGACTCCTAATTAAACCAAAACTTCAGGGTTTGCTCCTAATGGATTATTAAGACTAATTGAATCAAGATGAGGACTTAGTTAAGTCTTGATTGACTAAGGTAACAATCTTGGGTTGTTACAGTGCCATATATCAAAATGAAGCTCTCAATGTGCTCTACAAAATGTCTATATTATCCTTAATTGAAGTTACCAAATATGCAAACCCTAAACTTAAAAAAAACATTCAGCTTAGATAACACTATTTTCCACTATTGAAACGAATAAAATTGAGCTCTAATCCAACTTACTTGATTAGTGTTCGACAATAATTATAAACAAGATAAAGTAAGCAATCAAGATGAGTGCATGGATTAAAATGTACAATTAGTATAAAGTTTGGTTGTGGCGCCCCACCCCTTAATCTGCAGGATTAAGCTAAGGGGTGGTGTCCTTTGAGATTTCACCATCTGAATCAAACCTTAAGATCTCTGATTTTCTCTTAAGTGATAAATCTGCATAAAAAGATTAGTAATGCTATATTGATTTAATAAGTGATCAAATCCTTAACAATATGTTTGATTTAGATCTCATATCTTAGTTTAAGTATGATTAGATGACTTAATCATCTGATCTAATCATCCTAAATCTAATCATAAAATAAAACCTAAGAGCTTAATATCAACATCTAGGAAGGAGATCTTGAGTATCTCTTCATAAGATCATCTTGAATTATTTAAAAGACATAAATTCATATATCATGAGGTAGAAAGCCTTGTATGAATCTTTGAGGTAGAAGTATAGAAGATCCCATCACCTTAGAAATTGATCTACTCTCCTTGTGGTAGTAATCCATTAAGGCACTAGAAAAGATACTTCTCCTTGTGTAGAATCCTTACTAAGTGATCCTTGATCACACTTGATGGGTGAAACCCTTGTATAGGACTTACCTATTAGTTCAGGACTTATAGTTTTGATAATCCTTATTCTATTAATTAGAATTGATTGAACCATGATTATTGGGTAGTGTAGTATAGTATACCCATATTACTGGTCCCCAGTAATATTCAGGATTGGTTGAGTCACTCTAAGTGAGATCTATCTTTGTTGCTATCCTGCTGGGCTTAGGCGGATATAACCTCGTTTAGAGTAAATCAATCGATTCTAAGAGTGTATTAAATGGGTACCCATTCTTTAGTTTAATTGAAAGACAAGTTGCCATCTGGAAATGCCTTCTAGCGAAGATCGCTTTAATAGGTATAGCTCAAATAAATTAAGTAATGGAATCCACCTTTCTTAAGACACTAAGTATGATTATGAGTTTAGTGACTTAATACTTAGCTTGAGATACAAAATCATTATCGGATGGTGCCTCCTAATGAAGATCGCTTTGTTATGGTAGCTTAATCAAACTAAGTGGTAAGAACTCTATTCTTGCAACATATTTAATATGTGTATACAATCACCCCGTCTAATGATCTTTTAAGTAAATAAGCAACTTTAACCAACCATCATTTTAAAGATTAGGAGTCAGAATCCTTTTAGCAAGATTTTGCACAGAGGAGATTTAGAATTCATTATTGTTTCTTACTAAATTCTTCATGAATTTCGGATTTTTTTCATTCATTCCATATAATGGCATAAGCATAATCACAAACACGAGTTGAACTCATTCCTTCTATTGTGGCATATGATTATCAGTGATACAGTATGAGATACGAAATGTCATATACATAGACTGGGGAAGTTTAGGGTGCATCTGTATCACCATACTGACTTCCTGACTGTTGTGCTTACATTGGACCGTACTACTCATAAACCTTCAGTGATAATTCTATGATATACAATGGTATAGCATATTTGTGAGCATTATCTCAGTGGCATATAGTGCAGCTTATAGTATCCTTTCAGCATAATGTTTGCTTTACTTTCAGTTTCTAGTGTTAGCTTCACATTTCATAGTCCTTTTACTGTCTTGTTTACTCAGTACTTACAGTTTTCCTAGCTTATATGTTTTTCTTCAGCTCTGTTATAGCTTTGCTTTACTTATATACTTTGTTATGTTTAGTTTAGCTTTGTATAGCTAGTTTCGATGTGTTAGACTTCTTGTCTAACACGGGGTACTTTTGGGCCGTTCTATATATAGTGCAGCTTATGGCCCACCGTTCCCGAGTAGCGCACCATTCTGCTGCCGAGACATGTTTTACACTTGTCCTTTTGCGCACGACGACGGGACAGGGCGTTACATTTACAAACAATTATTCTAAAATAAATTGAAGTCCTTACAAGACTTCCTACAAACTTTACAAATCCTATTCTCCTTTAAGGTTCGAGGGATGATAACTCCTTATGCTAAGTCTGATAGTATGGGAGTCTAACATGATAGTAATTTTTAAGTAAGTTACTCATCAAATTCCCATTAAGGGTTATAAACCTAATGGGATATAAAATTTAGTTACACTTATTACTCTCACATAAGCTATCAAAGATAGCCTAATCTTGACTTTATAGCCTTGTATATCTACTAGTTCAACTTGGTAGGAATTTTGGGATGATCTTTCTTAGGATGAAATTATCTAGATTTAACTCTTATTAGATTACTAGTATAAGTAACAAGTCTCTTCTATTTGGATCTAAGGTTCCATGCCTTAATGATGCTAATACTTAAATCTACCCTTGGCTTTATTAGATAATTCCTTAAAGGCTCAAAGTCTCATTATCACTTAAGGCTAGACCTAGTCTTAGCTCAACCATTAAGCATCCTATATATTCTAAGTTATAAACTTATCACATTATGGAAGCCTACACTTTTATGGTTAACCCACTCTCATCCACTTAGATTATTTCTACTAGACTATATGGATCTAATCATTAACTAGATTGTGTTTTCACACTATCTCTCCTAGGATGGTTCCACTCAAAAATCAAAGATTTTCTCCTAGTTACAAGCACTACTCTAATGATCAAGCACTATAATACTAATTCAATTGACTAGGTTAAGTCATAAATCTTACACTTGAACCTCTCTCTCTTTAAGCTTAAGGTTAAATATAAAGTTTACTAGTAAGTTAAGACTATATTAATCTAATTGTTTTTCTACCAAATTCATCCTCTAATGACTAAACATGTCAAATTCTAGGTTTCCCTAAGACGTCCAAGGGCTTTGGATTAAAATACTAATTAATTTAAGTATCAAAAACTCATATTTTACAATTGATGCCCAAATGACATGTAATCTATGGCTATAGTTTCCTTATAGAATAATGAGCACAATGAATATAAGTATGACCAATTTGAACTTCAAATGGCTAATATAAGCCTTAGTGACAATCATTCACAATTAGAAAGTGATTAGGAAAGTAGTTATCAAAATGAAATTTTGACTTCATATTATTGTTCTACATATTATTTTGATAATTTTAGAATATAATTTCAATATATTTGGATTTATATTCTTAAAATTATTAACATTATTTAAATTGAATTGACAATTAAATTATTAACTAATTCTTAACTAACTCCATATGCACATGGTGCCATCCACACACAACCAACAACTACAACCTACATGCTTACGACTCGCTTGTGCAGACTCGATGGCAGTGCCGCGCAGGTTGGGGCAAACCTAACACTATTCATCTTCTTGATGGGGGCCGATATACACAAAATTAGGGCATCCAAATACTCGCAGCTCCAAGCTCCTCATCATGTGTGCCTTATACCCATTTAAAGAACTCGTTAAGAACTTCCAAAATTCCCTAATATTCCTATATAGATCTAGCCCTAACATCCTAATGTAGCTCGAGAGGTGCGAGCAATTTATGGTTTTCTATGGAAGGAGATTTCTCCTTCCACAGTTAATCTTAGGGTTGAAATATATCCCATTGGAGTCTTGAGGTCATGGTTGACTTTAGGAACCAAAATGGAATGACGTATGCCTATGGTAGCACCTAATTACTCATATGACACTCAAGCACTAAACATAATTGTACAGGCCTGAGTGCGTCTGACCTATTTGGGGTCTGCCATTCTAAATTGAGCTCATTGATTGATACTACCATCTATGAAATGAACAAATGAAAATCAAACATAGCATTTGAAGCAAAATGATGGAGTAAAATGGCATACCTTGTGTTTGTCCAAGCTACCACTTCATTGAGAAATTACATTGCCTTGGAGCTACCATAAAGGCTCTTACCTTTGTAGTTGGCAAGTAGAGGTTTAGGAAAGAGATTGAGAAGCTTTAGCGAGGCTGGGAGGCTAAGGTTGGTGCGGCCATACCATGACGCTTGCTCTGTACGCGACTGGGCTAGCCCAGAGGAACATGAGAGTGAATTGTACCCTGTCGCATTCTGGTTGTTGGATCGTTGACTCTATCCAACGGTCAATTCTGATTGGGCTTAGCGAGTCATTCCTTAGCCGTCCGATCTAGCTGAGAAAAAGCCCCAACAACTATAATTAAAGGGAACAACTATTTCATGATCTGGATCCTTGCACCAAATTGCCATGACAAATAGGTAAACACTGTTAAATTTACTGATAAATTTAATTAATTAAATTAATTATTTAAAACTTATAGCATCCTTATTAATTAAAAATAGGCTATCAAACGAGCTCCCAAAAATAACTGAAATTCACCCTTTGCTAAATTGAGGGTGAGAAACTCAAAAATGAAGTCAGATGTTTAGTTGAACGTCAATTTAATATACTTAATTTTTTGGTTAATTAAATGCATTAAAATATTCTATAAATTCAAATGACTTCAAAATTGCACCAATTTTTTAAGAATTGCTCCAAACATCATTTGAAGACTAATGGCGATGGTTTTAACCTAATTTGGACATCATAAACTAGGTAAGAACATCAGGGTTTTTACAATATGTACAGAAGTATCTGAGGAGTCAAGAATTTCTTCAAGACAAAGATGGGTTCCTGAACTCGACACAACTCTCCTAAATGAGCATGTGTCAAGTATCCTTATTACTCCTTATAACTTGCTCATTGGCCATAATATGTATACACAATCACCCATTCTGATATGAACTTGATGCAAATATTATCCTAGTTTTTACTATGATTCACTTTTATGCACCAAATTCATCTTAAGTGACATGTTCAAGAAAAAATTAGCTTAAAATAAGTAAGCAAAGCAACAAAGTTATGGAATAAGAAAAACTCATACTACTAACTCTTGTGATATCTTGTTGTTATTAATTATATTTATTATAACTATTCTAAGACAAATACAACCTTAGAATATCTAATATTCTAATTTCTATTAAGTTTTCAAATTCATGGTTCTAAAATCAACATTTGTCTGAACTAATAGTATTTCTAACTTAAATCAAATAAATTCATCTACTAAAGTTAAAGTTCTAAAATCAATCATCCTTATTTTAATGCATTTGGGGGCTAGAATCTAAGTTCTCAAAACTAAAATTTTATAGGACATTAATTTAAAGGAACAACCTTGAGTTCAACTGATCTCAATAAGATTCACTACAATAAGACTACTTAACTATTAAATATTAAAACTCATAATATAGATTCTAACATTCATGCAATAGGTTTCTAAGGTTATATTAAGTTATGCTAGGTTTGACTAAGAATAGAGTTTAGCATTTTTAGATTTATCTCACTGTATTTAAACTGAGATTCACAATCTTATTGCACGGAATAGGAGATTATTAATCAATATTTAAGATATTAAGATTTTACTTACTTCTTTTGTTAGGGTTAGGCTAAGGCTAACACTAGTGATATTTATTACATATACAAGGATTTAAATTATTTTAAGCCATTATCAATCATTCTTAGAGTTTAAGGATCTAAAATCTACAAAATTAGGCAATTTAGGGTTCATCATAAATATCTTTAGGGTTAGCTAGGGTTTGAATTACCAAGCCTTTTAATTGCTCAATTTGGACTTAATGAAGATTCTAAGCATCTTAAATACTAATTTGAAGTACATAAAACAATTTACAAGTTATAATTGACTAGCTTAAACCTTAGTCTTAAAATCATTAAAACATAATTATCTTTAAGGTTTAAAAGTTGACATTAAGATTTAGAGTTCCAAATTGAATTCTCTCACTTTTAATTGATTCTTTACTATTTAAGGAGAGTATTAACATATTAAACACAGATTATGATTAAGAGGTGATCTTACTAAGCACTAAATAGGGTTTTGGCCCATTAGAGGTTAATTAATAAATCAAGTCTATGAATATGAAATTTTAAGTTATAATTAAGTTCTTTGCTATCCAAGGAGTCACTTGACATTTCAAACATCGCAATCAAAGCATTAATGGTTTTAATATTCACTAATCATGCTTTAGGGCAATAGGTGAGTTATTAATAAAATTAAGAACAAATAAATAATTTTTATTTCATAACCATATTTTCCTCTGTATAAGAAAAAGATTATGATCTTAATTAAGGATTTTGGCTAAGAATAAAGCGTAATATTCAATAATCCATTTTTATTGTAATTAAGCAAGGATTAATGAAATTAAACCTAGAAAGCTAATAGTATTGGAAGATTAAGGTACCACACATTTTACTTATCAAAATAGTATATCATTAAATTTGGATTTAAGATCACTAAATTTTTTCATTAATTTAAGTGGAATGTTTTCCATTAATTAATCATAGGGTTTGGATTTATTGAACGAATTAATAAAGCAAAAAAAAATTCTAGAAATTTTATTTATTTTAAATAACCCAAGCAAGAACATGCAGGTCAGGGTCTAACTTGGTCCATTATTGTGCTTCTGCTTTTGCTGAATCCTTAGCACCAGACGTATTAAGGTTAGGGTTTTTCACCAAATTTTGATCACCTTGACCACGCCATGACCTGATCTCATTTTGCTCCTTGATTACTGTACTAAGACATGTCGAACACAACTAGAAGCCCCCAATGGAGTCACCGAAGTTGTCGGGACCTTATTCCACCCAAGACTTGGAATTAGAGTTTACTGTGTAAAGTAAGCTTTTCCCATAGAGACTATGCCGACACTCCATTTTGATCCCTACATGATCAGGGGACCACAGGAAGAGTGACTAAGCTTTAAAACACGCTCGATGATTAGCTAGATAATCATAACTTTAACTCGATCTCAATCCACTGTATGAGACTATCATAGTGGAGTCAAATTAGTGGCTCTTAGTAAACCTGAACATTCTAACAATCATGGATTAATAATACTCAATCAGAGATTGCTTTCATCAAAAATTGGACACCCTATTGCGGAGTTAATTGCCGGTGAAGGACCGGTTGGCCTTATGACAAGGCAACCCCATCATGACAACATTGCTTGCTGTCGAGATTGTTGCTAAGTTTGGGCCCAAAACCCATAGCTTGCTACAAATGTTCCTATCATATTTATAAACACAAATTGCAAACCAAGCACAAGGTTTTGATAGTGAATTAAACTTATCCAGTTCATGGGAAGCAAGTACCTAGATAATGAAGGAGATCAATAAATTGCTACTTTTTAGGGGCAATTCAGAAGCTATCCCTAATTTTAGTGATCTTCTAGGGACTTAAACATAAATTATCACCCACTATGGCACTAGGAACTAGAGCTTGAGCTCATTAGGGTCAGCAGGGCAACAAGGATTACAAACTGGGTTTTAGAAGCTTCAGTGGGGTTCCTTAGTGAGCAAAAAGCATCACTAGAAAAATTTCATGGCTATTTATTGCCAAATGTGATATGAGGAGATTTGGGAGACTCTAGACATGGCCTCAGATCTAAGCCCAATGGTGGCAACCCCATTGCTAATCTAAGTGGCTTCATGCCTTAGAGACCTGACAGGAGGGTTGTGCTGTATTAAGAAGTCCGTTAGGGACATTTGGGGTCATAAAAACAAGCCTCACAGCATGCGTACAGATGGATTACCATTGTTGAAGCGAGGAGGTCAGGGGAAGAAGTTGAACAATGATGGGAGTGACACAAACCATCTAATTGATTAACTGAAACCACATAACGGCTTTGATGCGTTGGCCCGTAATGATTGAGCGAGGGAAAGATCGCAATTGTCCAGATCATTGGCACTTTTTGACGACTTCTATATGATCTATGTGTGATCTGATCTATGTTGTCTGATCAACTGGATGGACGACCCAATGGGCATTGGAATCAACTGTCACACAGATGGAGCTCCGCAGCAAATCGCTCATGGTCCGCACATTGGACCTAGGAAGTTTAAACGATTGTTGGAAGGTAGATTTGCAAATAAAGAAATTGATATTCTTAATTTACAATTTTCATAATTTAAATTTATTTGAATTTAGGATTAAATTGATCTCCAAAAATTCCCAAAAATTTTACCCTTAACTAATTTTAGTATAAGGAATTCAAAAATACAATCAAATTTTGTTTTGAAGATCAAATTAATTTATAGGCCAATTTTAAGTCAATAATTGATATAATAAATGTAATCCAATCGAGTTCCGATGTATCCCAAATATTCAGGTTAGGTATTAAATTCACTTAAACATATTGAAATAAAAATCAAGACTTATTTAAGTTTAGATTGAGCATGCTAACAACTTAGGTTGTTAGATTGCTACATATAGGTTGGAAGACATGCCCCACTCTTTGCTTGTTCCATAATGTGCTCACATACCAAACCTTTAAATAAGATAAATAAGTCAATGATGCATTAGAACACAATATTATTTTTATTATGACTTTATACAATCTTATGTATGTACTTTTTTATTTATTTAGTCCTTAGGACTGAGAATACTGTTCTTTTGTTTTTCAGTACTTTACTTTTCAGCTAATAGCTTTCTTTCTTATATTTATTGTTACATTCACTTGCACTGCTCTTACTTTTACTTTACTTTTACTCATCATATATCTTGTTGAACATGTACTTTTTTCATTCATTTCCTTGTGCAGACTAGTATGCATAGCTACTTGTACCTGCTTCTTTACTTAACATGTTTTATGTAGGCTTGAACAACTCCCACTGTACATAAATTTTCTCTTTTACTTGCTATTTTTCTAGTCTTTTCATACTCTTAGTATGTTCCCCTTGTACTACTTTGTGTACTGCTTACAACAAAAATGTAAATTTATAAATGTAATATTCCTTAAGGAATCCATTGATGATAGCTGTGTGTTATGGGGAACAAACTTGATAGCAATTGTTATGGGGATTACATGGGTGTTTGTTGTGTGAACAGAAGACAAATATAAATAGGAGTTGGAGCATTAGATGATGTTTGATTCCCGATCAATGCGTTAAGGTTCATATTGCTTAGATCATAATGGCTGCTATGGAATTAAACCACAACCATTGAATCTGCAGCATTATCTGACAACTCAAATTAGAATTTGGTATGTTACGATGCTGCGACGTGATCATCACTGTCTGATCTTATCACTGAAATGTGGAACGACCGTGATCGAGTAGATCAGTGTTTCATGTTTCCACTGTACGGGATCTCTGAGGTTCCTATTTAAATGTTCAATTTAATTTGAATAATTTGATTTTAATTATATAAATACAAATTGTATTTTGTAAATATTTCAAATAAAATAGGTTCAAAAATTATGAAACTTGCACCTTAACATATTTTGATGTAAAGAACTCAAATATGCCTTCAGATTTATGGTTTGAGGTCAAAATACTTTTGCCTAAATTTTAGATTATCTAAATTAAATAAAATAATAAGGAAAATATTTCTCGATCATTTGGATCTCAAATTTTAACGGTTTGGTCCTAATGCTGCTTAGAATCTAATGGTGATATCTTAGGCTCTGGTTGATCTTGATTATATTAAGGTTACAACCATTGTTATAGAGATATAGATAAGACATTTGAGATAAACAAGACATAAGCTACTGAGAATTATTTATTCAAGTAGTGAATTTCAGGACATGTATATAAGGCTGTTCTGAGTGGCACCTTACCTCAAAGACAATCTACACTTTATACTCCATGTAGGCTATTGTTGTGGTTTTTCAAGACTTAAATGCATCCCAAGGTAGTGGAATGCATTTATGTGCACTTTAAACAACAACTTGAAGTGCATCAAAATGAGTAAGAGCAAGATGCAACAAATTATTAAGTGCAATAGAATGACCTTAGAAAGTACTAGGGCTTACCTGTAAAGCTTAATGTCATTTTGGATTAGCCACTGATCAACTAAGTGTGAACTAGCTATTACAAAAATAATGTTAAGCCTAAACACATTGATAGAATTGGACTGGCCAATGAATCATTGCTTGGGAGCCCCCAAGTGCTAGGAAAATGTTTTACATGAAAGGCTTGGGTGTTTGGGTGCATTCAACTGTTGTGGAGCTGTTACAAAATCCCAACAAATTGTACTAGAGACATTTATGAGTTTGTAAATGGCTAAGAAAAGTTCCAAGACTTAATTAGACAGTGAAGCTAAGTCAAAGTATTTTGTGCTTGGGCGCGCCAAGGTGCATGCATTAGCACCAAGTAAAACCAATTCAAAGGACTGGGCATGCCCAAGCTCTCTCTCCATTCGTTAATAACCCAAAATATTGCCGCTAGGGCTCGCTGAAGCATCAAGAGGTGAATATAAGAACCCAAAGATATTTTTTCACTTAAGAATGGTAAATTGAATGTGTGGCATGCCTAGGAGCGCCCATAGTGAAAAACATCAAAAACCTCCAATGCCTTTTAATGTTAGGAGGGGGGTTTTGAAGAATGTTTGGAGGGAAATAAATGCAATAGAGATGCTTAGTTTTATCTATTCATTACTGTGGTGACTATTGGTTGAAGGTTATTAAAGTTTAAGAGCTATGAGTAAGAAGAAGATGTGATGTTAGCTAAGTTGAGAATCACTCCGAGAGCTCCTAAAAAGTAACATACTTTTGTATCTTTTTCTTGATTATCATAGTGAAGTATTTCATGGTATGGCTCTATAATTTTACCTGATATGCAATTTTCTCAATAAATTGTGTTTCAATGCCTTATTTACTTCTAATTTTGGAGCTTGTTTGTGTTTGTTTCCAAATGTTATTAATCCAATGATAATTCAATGTTTCATCTGCAAAGTTCTTTGTATTTGTTTGATGAGAGCTCAAAGAGGTATCAAAGCTTTGACAAAAAGCACACAATGCATTAAGCCAATATAAAAATAGGTAGCAATACTTGAACTAATATTAAAAAAGTTGAAATACATACTTGCATATTTTTTTTGTTTGCATTGTTGAAAGAAAAATAATTCCTCAAAAATATAACTCTTTAAGGGAATTATTTTATAATTCGGATCCAAGTTAAGAAGAAGTTGGAATAACAATTTTTTGTATGCATTCAGTTAGATGACTAATTTTGCAACATGTGATTGGAAATAATTCCACGTCCTCATCAATAAACAATGAGTTGAAAAATGAAATACATGATACTCATGCTAAGATAGTGTCAACTAAAACTTGTAATCACTGAAAATTATATTGATATGGAAATTTATAATGTTGTACCTTAAAATGTCTACAAATTTCTTACATTCTTATATATAAAATACATAATGTTCATTTTCAAAAAATAAAAGTATAACTATAAAATAGATTTTATATTCAAGGTTTAAATCCACATATAATCAATCCACATACAAACTTTCTCATTATTAGACTTATTTTGAAAAAGAATTATGATACATTATGAAATTTGTAGAGTTTTACATGTGTAAGAACTCATAATAGTTGCATCATTTGTTGAACAATCCGTACAAAGACTACCATCTGGTGAGGGAAAAAATTGTTATGGTCTGCCTGTGGAGTACAAACTACGCATCCTTTTGGATGCACCTTTATAGATTTCCACAAAAATATTTTACAGTCACTTCAGATGCAAAGATTTAATTGATTCTTTCCTACTTATTACCTTTTAATGGACTACTATACTAATTTTTTTTGACCACTATGTCATTTCATTGAACTAATCTTACTAGTTTTCTTGATATTTATATTACTTTCATAACTTTTTAATGTTCAAAGTACACTAGTTTTTTAAATTAAGAACTTAGTACATTTTTTTTACGAATAGATAATTTTCCCTCTGGTCCTAGGGTTTTTCTATGCTCTTGCAGCTCACCACTTTGTGGCTTCGGATAGATTGCCAATGGCAGCCCCAACGCTCCTACGGCCGCGACCCACCCTGCCACTACCATCATTCTCAACCCTCCACATCTCCAAAATATTTTTTTGCTGTAAGGAAAAAAAAATGCCCCTTTCATTCCACCTCATCTCAACCTCATGCATTTCTTTTAGTGAAGACAAGATATCATCCAATGCTCATTCTTGGTCTATCAACATTGTTGGGTTGTTGCTCTCGAAAAGCAACATAATTTACAAATACTAATACCTCCATAGAGTTAGTCATTAGCATATATGATAGATACAGTACAAAGAAGTAGCAATGTACAAAAAAAATAAAAATAACTATTTAGGCATGAGAATCATAAGAAACTAGAAGGAAAAATTAAATGATACTACTAGTGTATCATTGTGGGGTATCATTATTGTATTTTTCTCAGTCTCAATGATTAATTGTAAATGATACCTTCCCATAAGAGCTTAAAATTAGGCCATATTAATTTCATAATGCCTAATAAGTTCCCCAAATTTGTACTTATTGGGCATTTCATCTTCTTAATTTGACTCAATATTTTCTCTCATCAATATGGTTCCAATCGGAATCAAAAACATCAAACTTAGTATAAAGTACGCAAAAATTTAAAAATTGACGTTTTTTATACAAAAATGTTTCTACATGTTTGTTTTAGTAAAGACAAATATGTTATTGCTCTTAACGGGTCAGCTACTATAGCGGCCAAAATCATTATCCAACAGCAATTTATGTCAACATTTTACAAGATAAATGTGTGGAGGAGCTAATTTTTATTATGGGCACTATTGAGTGTTGGCTCCATCGTGAGACCATCAGATTTAGCATCAGGCGTGCAAAAAAAAATCTAATAGGGAGAAGGAACAAAATATTCACGAGTAATACCCAAACATTTCCATGTTATTCCATATGACATAACCCTTCTAATTCTATTATGCATGATGCCTGAATGATACGCATGACGGTCCTTACCCAATACCGAATTAGTATCGTATTAATCCGACAGTGGGAGGTGGCTGTTCACCGAGTATGATCTTATTTAAACTAAGTATAATGATATATAGAAAATGTAAGATAACTTTGTGGAAGCTAAAGAAATCATCCATACATATCCATACATCCAGAAACAAAGGAAAAGCATGCATCTCAAAAAAGAAATATGAAATAATTCTATAAAATTAATAATTATTCAAATTCAATTAATATGCAAAAATAAAATTCTCTCTCTCTCTCACACATAAACAAAAGTAAAGATTAAAAATGGTAATATAATAGCTAGGTCATTGGATCCTCCTCATGATCCTGCACCTACTCAAAATTTGGATCCTCTAACAACTCATGATCTGATATATCAGTTTCATATGTCAGGGCCCTAACAAAAAATAAAGAAACCTTGTGCTAGATAATTTTCTATGTACATTTTAGGCTATCTAAGTTTAAGGATGTCACATTTATAGAATTAATTAATGGGTGCAACAATGCCATATAACAAAAGTAGTAGAGTTATAACTATGCTAAGATATAACTAAACAAAACAGAGGTAAATAAAAGACACACCTCACTAATCGTAGTTATAAAGAAGGTTAGGCATATAAAGTATAATAGACTGAAATAAGAAAACTAACAAAAATATAACTAAGAGATAAATGCTGAATTGAATGTGTTGTAAATGAGTAATGATACAATTATATTAACAGAAATTTATAATATACATGAAATATAAATAATGCTATTGAGATTAAAGAAAACAAAGCTATATAATTATACATTCTAAGAATATAGCCGCATTGTCTGACTAGCTACTAAAAGCAAAAAAGACCTGATGTATCTAATTAGCTATTGAAAGCTAGAGATGAACTAAATTGAGCAGAAATACATATGTGACAATTTATTTTTTCTTATTTTACTTTGCTCTATAAGCACGACATAAGCAATTAAGGAGTCAGCATGTTTGCATGTCTAAGAGTATGAGTTCCACAAACTTATATAACTCCCCCTAATGAGTACATGCAAGTATCACTATTTGTCCTTATGGTTTGCTCATTGGCCATAATGTGTGACAGGCCACAAAATAGTGTGACTTTTGATTACATGCAAGTGTACATAGTTTAAAATAAAATAGAGATGGTGATATGAAAAAAAATACATAATATAGAAATACTGAGCTACCAGGGTTGGAACCGTCGAGTGTTAGTAGAGCAATACCCAATATTAAATCACACAAAGGAACAAAAAAAATGCAAAGCACAAGCATACAAGCCACAAGAAAAGTCTCAGAAGAACATAACAAGATTTACGTGGAAAACTCAATAACAGGAAAATCCACAAAGCCACACCATCATAAGAAATTCACAATATGAAATATTAAGATACAGAGGTATAGGGGACCTTATCTTGATCAATATATGAAGAAGATAACTCCATGAAATGCTTCTAACCTTCTTTTCTTAGAAACCATCAGGATCTCTCACTCTAAGGATAAAGTTTCCTAAGATGTCAAAAATACACTCTCAAGCCCAAGAGCTCAAATGAGGTTCATACATAGCTTCAACCCTAACATTCTCTTTCACATTTCCCAAAATTGGCCCTCAAACGGCTTCAAATTGATTCAACATTTTTGCAAGTGCTTGGGCATTCTTGGGTGGCAAATGTTCAATCCTCTAGGTGCTGGTATGCACCTGGGCACTAGAGCGCACCTAGGTGCCAGGAGATAGGGTGCCCTTAGGTGCTTGATTCTCTATTGCCCTGCAATTGAGTGCCCTTGGGCTATAATAATCCCAATTATGGATCAAGGAATCCAACCCAATATTAGGTGTTACTATAGCACTCAATACTGGTTAGTGAATCTTAACTCAATATTATGCCCTACAAAAAGCTAAGGGTCTCTGAAGAGAATATTTAGATACATAATATATATCATTCCAACCATTTAAGGAAAAAAAAACACATTACATAATAGGAAAGTAAAATATCTATAGTTAATTAAATTATACAAACATCAAATGTATGACACTCGTCTTCATAGGATATTAAAGTAAGAGAAATGACAAATAATAAGGGTCTTCAATCAGCAGCTACTGGATCCAATCTATTGCAAGTTCAAGATCCACTTCAAGCTCATAATCAATCGTATTTGGTATTTAATATGACAGGGCACAACTAATAAAACAAAAAAAAATATTATACTTAAAAAGTCTAGTGCATTTTAGGGTAACTAAGTTATTTTAGATTTAGTGGATATCACATAAGTCATTTATAATTATCATAAGTGAAGTACAAATTAGTAAAAAGAATAAGTTAAAGTAAATAATTGTAAGCAAAATTAGAAAGGATAAAAGCAGTAAAAGAGAAAAGTTGGTACATAACTTGCATCAAATATGCAACTAAGGAAAAATAGGTACAACTATACATACAAGTGTGCAAATAAATTGTAATAATATACAAATGACATATGCGAAGTATGTAAATGTAAGGAAAATGAATATATTTATAGAATTATATTGCGGAAAAGTAAGAAAAAGGACTATAAATGCAAGTAAATAGTAATACAAATAAGGAGATCTCACTTTCAAGAGCAAAAAAAAATTGTAAGAGCAAGAAAAACTCAGTCTTAAGTTGAATAAACTATATCTATTGTTATAAATGATTATAGCTATAAATGTTAATTTTTTATCTTGAATTAAAAGTATTTTGTTCTGCAGGCACTATATAGAACAAGTGAGGAGTCAAGCCCATGTTTGCTCAACCATAAGAAAGCGGTGTTTCCCGTAAACACATGCAGTCCCCCTCGCACTACCTATGTGGTCTTATGATCACTCCATAGCATGCCCTAGCTCAATAATAGTTGTACAAAGTAGTTTGTCATATGAAATCACAAAGTAATGTTATACGTTTAATTTATGCACAATATTTTTAATGAATGAATTCAAGGATTTAGTCTCAATGTGTTGTAGCGTTCAAGGATGTTCAAGGCTAATTTTAAATCATGTGGTATCTGTTGTTTACCACTTTAGTTATCTATCTTATGATAGGGACTAATCAATCTCCCCTTTCTTGACTTAGACATTCATCAAATGTCTCAATTATTGATACATAATAATATTAAATTTAAATGAGGTTTTAAAATAAAAGATTTGATTCAGGTCTTATTTATGTGACAAATAATTTATATATAGTTGCAATGTTATAAATAAATATCCTATCCTATTAATAATACTATAATTATCTAAACTAACTAGTAACACTTTTATTTTACTAGAGCATTCTAACTTAGAAACTAAAGGTATCACTACTACACTACTTGGGTTACTTGATTCCTATGACTTAGAATACTTAAAGGTCTGGCTAAAGGATTCCTTAACATCCAAATATAAGGTGTTACTACACTTAAGTTATAGTGTTTTCATGACTTATACTATCAAACATTTAAGTTAACACTATTCTCTACTTAACCTATTTCATTAACATCTTAAGGTACTCCACTTAAGAAGGTTCTTCATCTAACCACTTAGGTTATCTTAACCTTAGATATTTCACTAGTTGTTTAATACTAGATTATCCTTAGTTTAACTGGTGTGCATGGATAATAGTCTATTATTGGAAAGACTTAAGGAATGGAATTACTTAAGTTATAGTTTTCTAGTTCATCTCATTTAAGTTTACTAATAAAAGCATCTAGTTTCTTCCCTTAATATTAAGGTTCAAATCCTTTGTGTTACTATCATTAAACTCCTAAGTTTAACTTCATTACTTAGCACTTAAGAGTTCCAAGCTTCTTAACACCTAGGGAAATATCTAGCCTTAATTCTAAGCCTCATACTTAGCACAATATGGCCACCTACAGTATACTAAGTAAGTTGCATTTGGTCTTTTAGATTGATTTTTGAGTTATAATGGAATACACTAATCCTCTTATAGTAATATACCCTAACATCTTATAAGTCCTCTCTTAGTCACTAAGGATTGCCCAATAGTACCCTTAGTAATTCACAATATCTAATTGTGGAATATGATTTCTTTCTCCTAAAAGTTAGGATTTAATCTAAGTTATCTATATGAAAAATAAGGTATTAGCATTGATATGATGAATTAAGAATCTAACTTACTACTAGAAATTACTATTTTATATAGCTACTAAACTTAGGATAATTGTAGGATCCTCATTTGAAAGGTTGCTATGGGGGTTTGCTAGTCTTAAGATTACCATAGAAATTAGAGATTTAATGATCCTACTCACTAAGCAAAGCAACTAGATTAACTATCTACCAATGTAATCCTAATGAGTAAGATGCTAGGTGAGGGTTTTCAAACCGCTAGCTTTTAGGCTCACATCAATGCGTTAGAGATTTTAGGGGTTATTAAGAGGTTAGGCGTACTATATGGAACTAATATCCTTATGTTATACACTAAGGTGGTTAGGGTTGATCCTATAGTTAAGGGATGCAAAGAGCTAAACTAAACTCAACCAAGCCATTTAAAGGTTTTATTAATGGTTCTTACAATCATTGGGAGCGAACTAATTTATTTTATCCTAGGGTTTAGGACTACTACATTTCTAAAGTATTAAATCAAGCCTTAAGGACTCATATAATCCTCTTGTTTCAATGTTGAGGCTCTTTCCTAGGTTTACTAGCACTAAGCCAAAACCAAGTTATTTTAATTATTTTCCTACTCAATACATTTTCTAATATTGAAACATGTCATAAGGTAAGTTTTCTAATGTGTCCTAAGGCTTAGAAGACCTAAATAGGCAATACTCTAATTATTAAAATTTAATATTATTTCACTTAAGAGTCCAGAACAAATATTTCCATTTGATTTTCAAATCATGCAAACATAGTGGCCATAACTTCCTTAAGTATATTAACACTAAATAGGGTCAAATTGGACATCAAATGGTCAATCAAAGTACTAATGACTCTTAATGACATTTAAAATATTATTAGTAAAATTAATTATCAAATAGAAAAATTTGTATCATATTAATTCTACATACTTTTTTGATCAAAATGACATATAATTTCAACATATTTGGAGTTGTATATAATAAGTTATTTTATTAATAAAATTTCTAATTAAATTATTTTTGTTTACAGTTCCTAAGGAGGTCTGTCGCACGCATGCACAACCTTGAGCACACACACGGCTTTCGTGGATCGCAGGTAGGTCGAGATGCGTGCGCGGCCCAGCGACAGTGCCACACAGATAGGGGTCGAGCTGCCTAACAATGTGCGTCCCCCCTGAATTCTCATCGGTCCGGCGCTATGGCATCCATAATTTGGTGCACCTGAGCTCCCAAAGCCTAATCCACACATTAACGTGAAGCCCTCACCATGGTTGATTAGATGAACCTATTATCCCCATCCAATGATAACCCTAACATCTGATTAAATGATGCCCAAATTTTAACGTTACGCATTACTATGTGTAATTGTTTACGCTTGTGGGTCAAGCGCAATCGATTAATCAATAAGGAATTGACAATCAAACCCTAAATATGTAAATTTCAAAATGAATGAGTATGATAAAATACAGTACATCTGCCTTCATCTTGAATTTTAGGGTCTCAAAAATATGACTGCCTCAAAAGTTCCAACTCTATCCTAGCTCCCCCTCAACTGTCCTTCATGGAAAAATTAGTGTAATTGAGTAAACGGGGAGCTTAAAATAAAGTCGAGAGCATAGCTAGCGTTGTAGCACGGTATGCATGTTGATCTTATGCCCACGATCATGCTTGTGCTGGAGACAAATAGTGATGCACCAGCGATCGTAGGATCGGGACACTTGTGCGATATACTGTAAGGATTCGACCCACAGTATGATCAGACATTGGGTTTGACGCCTTCTACTTGAATAGCTTAATTAATTTAAATATTAAATATTATATAAATAATATCTAATCAAAATTAGACAACTAAACGAGTTCTAAGAAATCTAAAAAATTCATCTCTAACTAATTTGGGGTGAGGAACTTTAAATAAAGATGAAGTTTTGATTAGAGGTCAATTTAATTTCTTAATTAACTAAATATATATTATAATATTAATAAAAAATAAGCGATCTCCAAATTACACCAAATTTATAGGGATTTCCCCAAACATCATTTGGAGGGTAATGGAGATGCTTTTAACCTAATATGGTTGTCTAAAAATCAAGTTAGATTAATGCGATTGTTGCATGGATGCCCACTTCTCTGTTGATTTGGAGCCCCAACCCTTCCATGGTCATGTTAATACATACATTAATATGATTACGATAGAGTGGTCTACATGACAGATCCTTAATTATAGCCAGATTTGGTTTTTTCCCAAATCTACCAATAACTGCATGATTTTCCTCCCGTTTCTGTAATTCAATCACCAAATATGTGTACACAAACAATAGAGTGCATAAACAATTTAAATAACATCCATATCCTTAATGCATAAGTAAGAGAAAATAATTCAACATAGAAGAAAAATGCAAGAAAGTAAATGCATCTAGAATTCAAATAAAATACTCATCCTCCCAAAACAAAATAAAGGCTATCTAAATATCAGCAACAGTAGGATGGACCTCCTTCTAGCTAAGCTCTTCACCTAGTTCTAGCTCTATAAAAAGCTCAGAATCAGATATATTGATAGCTTACATGCTAGGGCTCAGCCAAGAAAAAAAAATTGCATTAAACAATTGTCTAAGTACATTTTATGCTAATTTAATGAGTTCTATATTTTGAATATATCACATTTAAACTTAATAATGATAATAAGCTGAGAGCAAGGGCAACAAGTCGCAAGGAAATAAAAAGCTATAAATAAGAAAAACATTTATAACTTATTAAAATGAGGTAAATAGGGAACATACCTCAAACTAAAAATTGTAATGAGGTTAGGTAAATATATAAATAAGATTATAAGTAGCTGTAAGGACTTAAACAACATTCTAACATGAATATGATTATCTAAATATATGCTAAGTAAAGAGAAAGTGAAATGGAGCTGTGATACAAATAGGCAGTTCAAGTCAAAACATTTAATCAAGACTAGCATCCTAATATGCATATAATTACAAGTAAAGGCTGTATAAAAACTGAAACATAAGTAAATAAGTAAGATTGCCATATCAAATGTCTGGCTAATAAATCCACTGAGACTGAAATTATAATTATAACATAACATGCAAGTCATTTAGATTTTTGAAACTAAAGCAGAAACTGAACTGATCTGAAGAGGTAAAAATACATATATAAGTTAATATTAGTTTTTTACTTTGCTCCTATGGATACTTATAGAAGTAGCTAAGGAGTCAAGCGCATATACAAGACTAAAGTGGGTTCCTGAACTAGACACAACTCTCTCTATTGAGTACGTGTCAAGTATCCTTATTTCTCTTTACTACTTGTCCATTAACATTAATGCATATATACAATCTCCTATCCTGATATGAACCTAATATAAATGTTATTCTAATTATACTTTGTTTTTATTTTCATGCAACAAATTCATCTTATATGACATGTTCAAGGCAAAAGGCTCAAAATAAAGAAAGGAAAGCATCAAAATCAAGGAATAAGCAAGATTTTATTAAGGACTGATGTGATATCTATTATTATCAAATTTATCTATTCTAACTATTCTGATAGAATACAAGTTTAGGATCTCCTTCATCCTATTATCAAGTAAATTCTCAGAGTCATGATGTTATAAGATTAAAACATTTGAACTTAATAAGTTCTAATTCAAAATCAAACATTATCGCTTACTAAAGTTAAGCAAGTAATCAATTGAAAAAATTATTGTATTTTCATAATCAATCTTAATTAAATAATCAAGATTTAGGAATTAGAGCCAAACTCCAAATATGGTTTTCAACCACTAAACCCAAGGTGCTAACATCTAAGTATCTAAGGTCTTAACACAATTCTTTCAATCTAAGGATTAAAGAGATCTTATTGAATAAACTCAAATTCATTAGGATAAAACCTTCTAATTCTAAGAGATAGGTTTAATTAACTAAAGTCAAAATACAACATTGTCTAACTTTTACTTTGCTTAATCTTAATCAAGATTGGAATCTATTGAGTAATTCCATTACTCAATAGATTTGAACTAAAGAAGAAGAATAAAGATCTAAAAGGTTACAATCTAAGGTATAATTACTATTGAACTTTATTAAGGATTTACATAAAGTCTAATTAAGGTTTACTTCTAAAATTTGATAAATGACTTGACTATAATGATTTAGTTTTTTAATCCATATTAAGAGTCTTTATAACTAACATAATTAAGATTAGGGCATAACTAGGGATAAGTCTTTAACCTAAAATACAAGTTTAATAAACCTCAAATTTGTTACAAATATTTAGTTTATTGACTTAAAAAGTAAAGGACCGATTAATATGCTCTAAATGCACTCTAAACAACATTTTGCCAATATGACCAAAATGCCCCTCATTAAAGGTCTAAATATATATTTTAAGTTCAAGGATTCCAACGTGAATTTAATCAATTTTCAGTGATTCCTTATAGTCTAAGAAGAAGACAGACATCTTAAGTAATCAATTAAATTTGGAATTATGCTTGGTGAGTGTTAATTAAGTTTTAGGACATTAAGAGGTGATTAACTAATTCTGATTATTGAAATGGGTTTTGATCTTACAAATATGTTCAATACTACTTAAGAAATCTATAGGTACTAATATCACTGAAATCAGAGCATAAGTATCCTAATTAATTGATAAATATGGTTTAGGATAATTAGGAAGTGATTAGTGAATTAATGATTGAAAAATACTTCAAACTTCATAATTAGGTTCTTCTTCATCCAAAGAAGTATTTAACTTAATAGTCACTAATATATTTTTGATGTAATTAAGGCTTAATTGAGAAACCTAATTAAGGAAATTTAAATATTTTTGCAATTTATTATTTCTCACATTTTTGTAATCAAAATAGTATATTGGATCATAACATTTGGATTTAAATTGGATAAGTTATTTAATTAATTTATTTGAAATTATTTCATTATTGCAATCATAACTTCAATAATTAATCGTCTAATTTTCCTTAAAAGACAATAAAACCAATAATTAGGCTGATTAATATAACCCGTGCTAATAAATGCGGGTTGGGGTCCGACCTGACCCGATTGGAGCAAAGTTCAATGCTAGGATTAGAGATTCCTAGTCCATCTCTCGACTCAATTTGGATCGCAAAACACTCCAAATGCCAAGACACACCAATTTCATAGCAAAGCCCTATGGGAAATTCCTTCGATAGCTAGATGGGTGGATGCCCTAAATAAATCGAGCCCTACATCTAGGGTTTACTCTGGGGAGCCAATTCTCATCGCAAAAGCCATTGAATTGGCTTGCTCTTGATCTGGACATGTTGAGTGTGTCAAGATGGAGCAAATCCCTCTGTTGGTAGGGTCTACAAATGGCTGGATCATTAGATCCTTACTCGAGCTCTAGCACTATACAGTGTTATAGTCTGATCGATCGATTTAATTGACTGTTTCTCAGTTTGAGCCTTAGGGGTCTGATAATTAGTTTAGTTTGATATGGCATGCAGTTAGGAATAGAATTGAACTGATTAAGGATCTCAATTCTAGTGGAGTGACTTTGCCACCACTGGATAGTGTCTCTGTCCAAACAACGAGTCTTTGCTGTCTAGACTGAGCCCGACAATTCAATTCAATCTCATTTAATTGCTAAGCTAGAAAGAAAACTCTATGCATTTTACAGCATGATCATCGAGCTCTAATCATTAAGGACTGCGCCTACATGAATCAATGGGGAATGGATAGGTACCTTGACATAAGATTGGCATAAACTGGAAACTAACTAGGGACTTAGGAGCTAAATCAAGGCTGCTGAAGTCAAGTACGCCTCATATGGGGATTTGAACTAAGAACCACAACCCTTTGATTAGATGGAGAAAATGTCTGTGAGAACTTTGAGGCTATTTATAGCTTTGAAAATGTTGGAGAGACAAGGACAGTGCAGTGCATTTCAAGAGCTTCAATGGGAATACATAATGAGCAAAGATATCTCTGTGAGAACTTTGAGGCTATTTATAGCTTCGAGAGGAGAGTGGGTAAGACTCCATGGGGTCGGGCTCGACTTGAGATCTCAGCTCTTTCCATTCCTAATAGGGAGCTAATCGTGCCTTGTGGCATGATGGGAGCTTCATAACCAACTCGGGGAGATAGCTATGATCTTCCTAGTGTGGCAACGAGGAGGGGGAGCAACCCTGGCGCCAATAGTATCAATGTACCTGCCACTGTCAGAGACATTCGAGCGAGAGAGATGATGATTATGGGCGGCTACATCAGTGTTGATTTGATGTACTAAATGAAAGAATTCTAATGTCTTGATGCATCCATACATAACGATTTAGCATGAACTTGATATCAATCATGGGATTACGGGTGTGATAGGACGCATGTGGAGAATCCGAGCAAGGGTGAGTGAGAGCCACTAGTTCTTGGGTTGGAATATAATTCAATGGCCCAGATTTGCTCTGCCATTTGTATTTTCAGCTGACAATTAGAAATAATTGATTTAAATAATTTAAACTAATAAATTAATTAACCTAATTGAAATTAAATCAAATTTAGGGTCAAATGACTTCCAAAAATTCGCAAAAATTCATTGTTAACTAATTTGGGTGTAAGAAATTTAAAAATGATGTCAGATTTGATTTCGATCTCAAGTTAATTTATCTAGTTTTCTACATCTAAAATTTGGCAAAGTAACCGATTTATTTAAGTCTAATAGAACAAAAATTAGGAGATTAGTTTAGCCCATATTAACTAGGATAATAATCGAGGGCTGTTAGAGACTCCCGTACTTAAGAATGATGTCGTCCTCGACATCACTTAAGAGGGAAATAAGGAAAAATAAATAATGAGCAATGATAGAAAAATTTAAGATGAGTTTATGTAACAACCTATGTTGTTACTTTGCTCAATTAAGACTAATCTAAGTCTTAATTAATGTTCTAAGTCACTAATTAAAGTAATTTAGAACTCGCCTCTGAAACCTAGGTCAAACCAGAAGTCAACAAAGTCAAATCTGGAATTCTGGAAAATCCCAAACCCTAGGAAATTGACTTTTATCTAGACCTCAAATTGAAAATCCAACTTCACCATTGCGTTCAGAACACCCAAATTAGCTAGGGGTGAAATTTTGGAGGCATTTAAAAGTCGTTGATTTTTCGTCGAATATTTTAATATTATTTAAATACCCCAAATAATCAAATAAATAAATACTCGTCGAAATAAAAATCCGAGTGTGCCGTTACGTTCCTCACCCTTTAATTAGCTAAGGGTGATTTATTGGAAATTTTTGGGATGCATTTAATAGGTTAAAATTGATTAATTAATTCTGTATAATTTAATTTAAATAATTATTTAATTATTGAAACTTAACGGTGCCGACAGAATTTAATTAACGTCCGTCCTATTTTTTTTTAATTTTTATGTTTGATCAAACGGTCCTTTCGAACCGTCCGATCGAGCGATCGGACGGTCGCGCTGCTTCGTCCCCAGCGTCTGCCGAGCGGAGCGCACGCGTCGCTCGGTGCCAACGCAGAGCGCTCTGCGAGCGCCAGATGGCCGCAGCCACCGAATCCCACCGTTTAAGCGCCGCTTTAGGAGTATTATAAGACCTCTGGATCTTTATCTTCGCCTGGTTTGATCGAGGAAGAAGAAATCTGGGCGTTTAGATCTCGAACCCTCTCTGCTGTCCAACTTGAGGTACGAACCGTTCTCAATCTACTTTATGGATTATTGATTTCAATCTTTGAAGAGTTATTTCAATGCTTAGATTAAGCTTTGATCGGGTTTGATTGAGTCCGATCAAACCCGATCGTATCAATTCCTTCGTATCGCTACAGTACTTACCGTTAGAGTCGAATCGTCCGCGATAGGGTCACCTAGGGTTGTTGATTTCACGAAACTTAGGCTGCTATAGATCCTGAACCAACCACCCATAGAAAGGTCTCATCAATGGCTGTCCAACGCCGTGCGGGATGAGTCCTACAGTTGTCAGAGGCCGCCGGAAATTCTAACCCTAGGACCAGCGATCGAAGCAAGCGCGCGAGGAAGAAGATCCTTCGGGTGGGGCTGGGTCGGCCCGGGCCCGACCCGTGGCCCGTGGCTCTTCGGCTACTTCGGCGGGGCCCGCATCACAGTGCTCCAGCCAACCACAGCGTGACGCGTGGCCGGGGTGTCTGTCGTCTGAACTGTGGGGCCCGCGGTCGTTAGCTCATCCAATAAATGCTCGCCACGTGTCCTGCAGTTTAGTTAATAAAAATAATTATATATATAAACAACCGATTAATTTATATAAACAAATATATATATATATATATATATATATACATATATATATATATATATATAATAGCAGAGTAATTAATTTAATTAAAAACAGAAATTTTTAAATTAATTAAATACAAAATCTTTAAATACTAATAACTTGCAAAATATAGATCCAAATTATGCAAATAAATATGTCATTTTGATCAGCAGAAAATAAGGAATATTATGGAATTATCAAAATTTCATTTAGAGCTATATTTAAGATAGTGACAATTAGGTTATTTAAGTAACCCTAAAAATGTTACAAAATTTCATTTGCCCATAATTTTGTAACCAATAATCCAAACCTAATGAATATGGGTCTTAAAGTGATCAGAAAACTTTAAGAATTAATTTGGTAGTATTCATTTTGCTGTTTGGATTATTTTTGTGCCTAATCACTTTTAGGACCTAACCAATTAAGCTCCAAATTGGATGATCCAAATATCCATTTAAATCAGCAAAACTTAATCTACAGAAATCTACAAAAATATTTAGGATCCAATGGTTAGATTTGCTAAACACCCCTAATCACCCTAAATATTGATTAGTAAATATTAGCAAATTTAATAATCCAAATTGAGTGATTTAAGTTTCAGAGGACTCATAGAGTCATTGAAAACCTAGCTGTAAGGTTGGATTAATGTTTGAGTGATTAATTTTGTTAATCACTCACTAATCACCCTAGACCTTAATTAGGTTATAACTTAGTCAAAGTAGGTCCAAATTGAACTTACCATATGTCATTTTGATCAGTGGACTATTTGTAAACCATAGCCACTGATTTTGCTCAATTTGGACACTAATTGACAAAGTTAGGATTTTGACCCTTAATTAAGAATCCCTTAATTAACCTTAAACCCTAGATCTTGTATTGGCCATAACTTGGCCAATACTTATCAGAATTTAGAAAATTTAGATTATATGAAAAGCTTAGATAGTAAAGAACAATAATCTAAAAGAAAATTTAACTTTTACTTAGTCAAATTACTAATTTGCCCTTATGAGTCAAATTCACTAATTTGATCTCATTTGGCTTAATAATAACTCAAAATTAATTTAGTTGCTGTCTAATCTTACATTAGACAGTAAGAATTACTTTCCAAGAGAAAATTTCAGAATTTAAGCCCTAGATCAAAATTTGATCTTTTGAACCCTTAAGTAGGGGCAAAATGGTCATTTTGCTCAAATTTAGGGTCTAGCCTTTAAAAGCCCTAAATTCAGTTTCTAATAACTAAAATTAGTAAATAGAATGATTTAGAACTGAAATTAATCAAATCCAAGTCTAAATTAGATTTTGATTAAAATCTCAAAATTTGCTCCTTAAGAAAATTCCTAAGTAAATCGTGAGTGTTCTTCTTTTCCTTAATCACTCTTAGATCATACATTAGGTCTTATAACATTAGTTAGGATGTGTGTCTTGAGAGATACTCTTAATAATTAAGAGCCTTGATTCTTAAGATTAGGGATAGATCTTAAGTTAGAATTCATCTATTGAGTAAATTGGGTTACTCAATAGGTGAAACATTGAATTTTCTAGTTTATAGATTTTCTTAGTTTATTAAATGATTATTTGATCTTTAAACTATGGAATTAAGAATAGAGATCTATCCTAATGAATTGATTTATCATTAGGACTTGCCTTAACTTAATCTGTGAGATTTGGGTTCTAAACTTAGACCCTTAGATTATACCTTTAGATTAAGTGATTAGACCCCATCATCTGGAGTCTAATTCTTAATCTTTTCATCTTGATTTGGCTAATCAAGATGTGGTTCGGATGAATTAAATTACAAAATTAGGTCGATGATTTATTCATTTTAACCAAATAGTCATCTTTTGATTAAGTTATAATTAGGACTTGGCCAGTCCTAATTATCTTCAAATAGTAGGATTCATAATTCTAAGTTACAGAATGTGAAAGAATTGATGATTCTGAGACTTATGTAACTTAGAGTAGATAGAACGAATAAAGTAGATAACAACGTATATCACCTATGTTTTAGATAGAGTTTCTTGCACTTTGATTTTGATGCTTCGCATTCCTTGATTTTGAGCCTTATACCTTGAAACATGTATTATGTACTTAAGATATTTGATAAATATCTTATGTTAATTTGGAACATTTATAAGCAGCATTGTGTTTTCATTTCACAAGTGGTTTGTAAGGTGTAGCTTGATTAGTATACCTCTTCGATCAACTCGTTCGGGGTCGGCAACCTTTCGAGGGTTTAATGTCCGACAGTCTATTGGCCATGCCTAGTCCGAGTGATAGGATGGATAGACTCTCGCCCTACTGACTATAGAGTGAGGATTCTGATATGGATATACTAATTCAAGTACACTTACATTCAGTTCTATCTTAGCTCATCAGGCTAAGAGTTTTCAGTGATGCTCAGTTCAGAGTTTCTTAGCTCATCAGGCTAAGTTTTGCCGAGTTCGTGTTCAGTTCAAGTGACTTATATAATCATTGTAGTATCAGTTTGCAGTTACTGTTTTTCTTGTATATTCTGCATTATAGTATTATTTTACTTACAGTTTTCCTGCACTATATAGGATGCTAGTTCTACTTGCTATTTTCTTATGTTTTTAGGATGTTAGCTTGTTTTAGTTTCACACTGTTAAATGTTGTATGTCCTTTAGCATATTTTTGTTTGATCATATGCATATTTAGATTGTATTTTCTTATAGTTTTACTTTTCTTTTACTTAACCTGTCTTTGTTACAGTTGCTTGGAGGAGGTATGTATTACTTCCTAGTTGCTTTAGTTATAAACTGTTTGTTTATAACTTTATACTGTTCTTTTGTATGCTTTTCTGTAACTATTTTGCTCAGTTCTGTTCTTATGGTCATATCTATTTAACAAAATAAATTGCTTACCCTAAAATGTGCTTAGACATATTGTCTAACCAGTTTTCTTTTGTTGGCTGGAGCCCTACCATTATGAAACTGATAATGGTAGGTTCTGAGTTTGTTGGAGCAGCAGATCCAGTGGAGAGCTTGCCATTGGAGGAGGAGCCCGTTCCTGAAGATCTGTAGTTTTAGTTTTCTTTCTTCCAGTGAGATTGAGAGTTTCCTTTCAGTTCTTTTAAACTTATTAAATGTTGTAATAATACAGATTTATATTTCTCTTTCAGTACTTTACTTATTCTGTATTATTGTATTTATACTGTATTGGATGGATGTTATGTTTTATGCTTCCGCACTCTGAGTTCATGTATGATCATTTAGTGATAGTATTTTTGGATGAATGGCAAAGTCCTTGTTTAAATTGGATTAGAATGTGTGTCTAATCCAATCTTAAGTGGGGACCTTGTCATTTGGTGACCCCTCCACCGTAATCATGTAAACTTAAGAGTATAACTCAGAATAAGTTTAAGTTATTAAATAACTATAAAAGATGATAAACCATAAATATCAAATTATGTATATATATATATATATATATATATATGCTCAACAAATTTAAGTAAAATGTTATATTTGTAGGAATAAAAGATCATCTAGGAATGGCATTCATGCATACTTAAAGGAGTTTGAGACTATTTGGAAATATGAACATAAGTTAGGAAAGAAGCAAGGAAGAACTATTGAAGGAGTATCAGAACAAGGATCACAAGTAATAAATAAATTACTAAAAGAAGGCGTCTATAAAGGCCTTGATTTTCCAGTATTAGCAAAGGAGTGGCTCGCGAGAGTTAACCATATATTTGGTGTTATGGAGTGGCCTAGTCACATCAAACTAAAAGTGGTGCTATGTCTTCTGCGTATGCAAGCAAAAGAATGGTGGATTATGTCATACGGAGAATTATTTCATAAAGTACAAGAGGAGCATCGTGAAGTAACTTATGAAGACTTTCATAGAGCATTTTTCACTAAGTATATAGGGGGGAATAATATGTAATTCATGATGTAATAAGTATGATATACGTCACTATTATAATAAAAGTTTAATGATGAATAAATAAGGAATTTAATTTTTGTCATATGATTCATATTAAGTAAGCTAAGTATACATGTTTTGATTTCAGGAAAATGAATCCTGCTACTTCTCCAAATAATACTCCACTCAACCCTCAACCGTCTGTAAGCAACGCTCCAAACAATACCGTGGCCACTTCTAATACTATTGATGAAATAACCTCTCTGAGAAATATGATTACTGCAATGCTAGAGAATCAAAATCAGCAGGCTCTAGCTATTCAAAAGTTAGTATCAGTAATACCCGCCACTAATGCCAGCACCTCTTCAGCATCTCCCGCTCCTCAAGTTCCCAATACCTATCGGCAGTCTGCAGATGGGATACTTCACAGTTTCCTAAGGTTAAGACCGCCTACCTTTGAAGGATCTGAATCCCCGATGGATACTTTAGCATGGCTGAAATCTATAGAGAAAAACATCACTAGTCTTGGTTGTTCAAGCAACCAATCTGTAAGACTAACTACTCACCTTCTGCAAGGAGAAGCAGAACATTAGTGGAGCAAGAAAGAAATACGCGTTTTGAGGAATTCAAATTAGATGAAATAGAATGGAGCAGGTTTGTCCAACCATTCAAGGAATCATTTATTCCACCATCCACTAAGAACATAATTGGCGAATCATTATTGAAATTAACCCAAGGAAATCGAACAGTAGCTAAATATACCTCAGAATTTAGAAAGCTCATATGATTTTCACCTCACTTAGTTCCTACTGAAGCAGACAGATGTTTCAGATTCGAGAATGGACTTCGAGAATCCATTAAAGATCACATAATTCCCCTACAACACGCCCAGTTCGAAAAGTTGATTGAGATAGCACGAGTTGTAGAGCATCATCAATCAGTCAAGGACATGAAGAGAAAGGCTTTCAACATGAACAAATACCCTCAGAACTTCAATCAACAAAGAACAAGCCAAGGAATGGTATATCAGATGGAGACTTCTGAAACATCAAGACAAACTGCCGCCTGTAATAGGCCACATCCTTATGGAAAATGTTATCATTTTGGTCGAGTATGTTTTACTTATGGAAGGCAAGGTCATGCGTATAGGGACTGTCGATCAAATAAAATGATTGATGGAGTAACTATTGAACGGAATCGTATGAATAAAGTATTCCGTGCCACTCCCATCAATTTCAGAGAGCCTCAGAAGACTCTTATGCCACCTCCTGCTCAAGAGCGAACCCTTACAAAGGTTCAATATACTGTAAAACCTTCAAACCCAAATCAATCAACAGCTCAGACATCTGATAGCAGACTTGCTGGAAAGGCAAGAGTGTATAATCTCACTCCTGTAGAAGCAGCAGAAGACAACAATGTAGTCTCAGGTACAATTCGTAACTTTTTTCTTTTCTTACTAAATTAGAACTTCCTAAAGTCTGTATTTTTTATTAGGCACCCTATACTTTAAAGATGAGCCCTGCAGTATATTGTTTGATACCGGGGCTAGTCATTCATTTATCTCTGAAAATTTTGCTAAGAGATTTGGACTACCCTGCTATAAACTTGCAAAGATCTTAAGTGTTGGACTTCCTTCTGGAGCCCAACTTAGTGCAAACAAATTCTGTGACATTCAAATACCAATCAATAACCATACCTTCCAAGCCAAGTTAATTATGCTACCTATAATAAATTTTGATATCATACTAGGCATGAATTGGCTTAGTATGCATAATGCTACTATTAACTGTCAAAGGAAGAAGGTTATCCTGCAAACTCCAGGAGCTTCAACAATGTTTATTGGGAAGTTCAGCACTTGTAGCTCCTTAATCAATGCAATTCAAGCAGAGAAAATGGTGTGCAAAGGTTATAATTGTATTCTGATAGTGATGATGGGTAGTAGCAAAGAAGTAACCCCAATCTCTAAAATAAAAGTTGTTAGAGATTTTGAAGATGTTTTCCCTGAAGATCTGCCTGGTTTACCACCAACTAGAGAAGTAGAATTTGAAATAAATGTAGTTCCGGGGACACAACCTCTATCAAAAGCACCATATAGAATGGCCCCGAAAGAACTGCAAGAGTTAAATGAGCAATTACAAGAATTGCTAAATAAGAGGTTTATTAAACCAAGTATGTCCCCGTGGGAAGCTCCAGTATTATTTGTAAAGAAGAAAGATGGGTCTATAAGAATGTGCATAGACTACAGAGAGCTAAATAAAGTCACTATTAAAAATAGATACCCACTTCCTCGTATCGATGATCTCTTCGATCAACTTGCTGGTGCTGTAGTGTTCTCTAAAATTGATTTAAGGTCAGGGTATCATCAAGTGAAGGTAAAGGACTCAGATGTAGAGAAGACAGTGTTCAGAACACGATATGGGCATTTTGAGTTTCTTATAATGTCATTTGGTCTCACAAATGCCCCATCTCTGTTTATGGACTTAATGCAGAGAGTTCTGAAACCTTATCTAGATAAATTTGTTATAGTATTTATTAATGATATCTTAATTTACTCCAAGACAGTAAAGGATCATGAAAAGCACTTGAGATTGGTTCTGGAGAAGCTTAGAGAGCATGCGTTATATGCTAAATACTCTAAGTGTGAATTTTGGCTGGATTCTGTATCATTTCTTGGACATGTGGTTGATGCTCGTGGAATCCAAGTAGACCAGAGTAAGATTAGTGCTATTCAGGATTGGGTTCAGCCCAAGATAGTTACTGAAATTCGTAGTTTTCTGGGTCTAGCCGGATACTACAAAAAGTTTGTTAAAGGCTTCTCCCAGCTTGCTGCACCTCTTACAAAATTAACTCAGAAGGCAGTTCCATTTGTTTGGACAGAAGAATGTGAAACTGCATTTCAGTCTATAAAGGATGCATTAACTTCTGCTCCAGTTTTAGTTCTTCCAAAAGAAGGAGTCAATTATCAGGTGTATACAGATGCATCTGGAATTGGGTTAGGATGCGTATTAATGCAAGAAGGCAAAGTTATAGCATACGCATCTCGCCAGCTTAAAACTCATGAAAGGAACTATGCTGTACATGATTTAGAATTGGCAGCGTTAGTTTTTGCATTAAAAATCTGGTGCCATTATTTGTACTGAGTTCAATGCTCTATATTCACAGACCACCAAAGTCTAAAGTACATATTTACCCAGAGAGAATTGAACTGTAGGCAAAGAAGATGGCTGGAATTAATTAGTGATTATGACTTAGATAACCAGTACCATCCAGGAAAAGCTAATGTGGTAGCTGATGCGTTAAGCCGTCACACTGTTCTTAACAGCTTAATTTCAGAAAGTCCATTGATGAATGAGTTTCATAAAATGGAAATTTCTCTTGCTAAGGGAAATTCAGTCAGTACCATGATATCCATGAATAATATAGAACCCACATTCCATAGAGATGTTTCAATCTCTAAAAGCAAGGATGATGAATATTTAAACCTTAAAGTGGCAATAGAAAGTGGTCGTCATCCAGAATTGCAGTTTAAGAAAGGTGCTATTTACATGAATAATCGTCTTTGGATTCCTAAATACATGCACAAAGAGATCTTGATTGAAAGTCACAATTCAGGATATCAAATTCATCTAGGGAATTCTAAGATGTATCAAGACCTAAAACAATCATTCTGGTGGCCAGGGATGAAGAAAAGTATTGCAAAATTTGTTGCAAAATGCCACGCTTGTTGCTTAATAAAAGCAGAACATCAAAAGCCTGGTGGCTTATTGCACCCACTAGAAATCCCAGAATGGAAATGGATTGATGTATCCATGGATTTTGTCATGGGTTTGCCTCGTTCAAGATCTGGAGCTGATTCGATATGGGTTATAGTAGACCGTCTTACAAAATCTGCTCATTTTATTCCAATCCGTCAAACTGACTTGGTGGAGAAATTGGCTAAACTATATATTAAGGAAATAGTCAGATTGCACGGAATTCCTAAAACAATTGTATCCGATAGAGACAGTCGTTTTACTTCTAAATTTTGGCAGGCTATCCATTAAGATTTAGGCACAACTCTGGCCATGAGTACAACATTTCATCCTCAAACAGATGGCCAAACAGAGCGAGTAAATCAAGTCTTAGAAGATCTTCTGCGTTTATGTATGTTGGATTTTTCAAGATCCTGGGAAGAGCATATTCCTTTAGTGGAATTTGCATATAACAACAATTTTCAGTCAAGTATTAAGATGGCACCATATGAAGCCTTATATGGAAGAAAATGTTCATCCCCACTAGCATGGTCTGAGTCGGGAGATACTCAATTATATGGATCTGAGCTGGTGGAGGAAACAAATAAAAAAGTTAAACTCATTCAGCAAAGAATCAGAACAGCTCAAGATAGGCAGAGTAAATATCATAATAACCGTCATCGTCCTCTAGAATTCAAAGAAGGAGATTTTGTATATTAAAAAGTGAGCCCGATGAAACGAATCTATCGTTTTGGAGTTTATGGAAAGCTCAGTCCAAGGTACGTCGGACCTTTTAAAATTTTGCAGAAGATTGGTTCAACAACTTATAAATTAGAGCTACTAGAAGGCTTTGCTGCTGTTCATAATGTATTCCACATTTCATCACTAAGAAAGTATCTTCGAGATCCTTCCCATTTTATTGAACATCCTGCAATTGAAATTCAACCTGATCTTTCTTACACTAAAGAACCAATTAAAATCCTAGATCGTGATCTGAAGAAATTAAGGAATCGATCTATTCCAATGATAAAGATTCAGTGGAAGAACCGGACTTGTAATGAAGCCACCTGGGAGAAAGAGGTGGATATGCATCAAAAGTACCCAAACCTTTTTAATCAAGGTAATTCTTCAACTCTATTTTATTTCATTTCATTTCTTTATATCTGCTTAAATTCTTTTTCTCACTTGAGTGATGTCGAGGACGACATCATTCTTAAGTGGGGGAGTTTGTAACAACCCATGTTGTTACTTTGCTCAATTAAGAATAATCTAAGTCTTAATTAAGGTTCTAAATCACTAATTAAAGTAATTTAGAACTCGCCTCTGAAACTTAGGTCAAACCAGAAGTCAACAAAGTTAAATCTGGAATTCTAAAAAATCCCAAACCCTAGGAAATTGACTTTTTATCTAGACCTCAAATTGAAAATCCAACTTCGCCATTGCGTTCAGAACACCCAAATTAGCTAGGGGTGAAATTTTGGAGGCATTTGGAAGTCGTTGATTTTTCGTCGAATATTTTAATATTATTTAAATACCCCAAATAATCAAATAAATAAATACTCGTCGAAATAAAAATCTGAATGCGCCGTTGCGTTCCTCACCCTTCAATTAGCTAAGGGTGATTTATTGGAAATTTTTGGGATGCATTTAATAGGTTAAAATTGATTAATTAAATCTGTATAATTTAATTTAAATAATTATTTAATTATTGAAACTTAACGGCGCCGTCAGAATTTAATTAACGCAGTCCTATTTTTTTTTAATTTTCCTGTTTGATCAAACGGTCCTTTCGAACCGTCCGATCGAGCGATGGGACGGTCGCGCTGCTTCGTCCCCAGCGTCTGCCGAGCGGAGTGCACGCGTCGCTCAGAGCGCTCTGTGAGTGCTAGATGGCCGCAGCCACCGAATCCCACCATTTAAGCGCCGCTTTAGGAGTATTATAAGACCTCTGGATCTTTATCTTCGCCTGGTTTTATCGAGGAAGAAGAAATCTGGGCGATTAGATCTCGAACCCTCACTGCCGTCCAACTTGAGGTACGAACCATTCTCAATCTACTTTATGGATTATTGATTTCAATCTTTGAAGAGTTATTTCAATGCTTAGATTAAACTTTGATCGGGTTTGATTGAGTCCGATCAAACCCGATCGTATCAATTCCTTCGTATCGCTACAGTACTTACCGTTAGAGTCGAATCATCAGCGATAGGGTCACCTAGGGTTGTTGATTTCACAAAACTTAGGCTACTATAGATCCTGAACCAACCACCCACAGAAAGGTCTCATCAATGGCTGTCTAACGCCGTGCGGGATGAGTCCTACCGTTGCCGGAGGCCGCCGGAAATTCTAACCCTAGGACCAGCGATTGGAGCAAGCGCGTGAGGAAGAAGATCCTTCGGGTTGGGCCAGGTCGGCCCGGGCCTGACCCGTGTGGCTCTTCGGCTACTTTGGTGGGGCCCGCATCACAGTGCTCCAGGCAAACACAGCGTGACGTGTGGCCGGGGTGTCTGTCGTCTGAACTGTGGGCCCGCGGTCGTCAGCTCATCCAATAAATGCTCGCCACGTGTCCTGCAGTTTAGTTAATAAAAATAATTATATAAATAAACAACCGATTAATATATATAAACAAACATAAATATATATATATATATATATATAATAACAGAGTAATTAATTTAATTAAAAACAGAAATTTTTAAATTAATTAAATACAAAATCTTTAAATACTAATAACTTGCAAAATATAGATCCAAATTATGCAAATAAATATGTCATTTTGATCAGCAGAAAATAAGGAATATTATGGAATTATCAAAATTTCATTTAGAGTTATATTTCTAAGTTACAGAATATGAAAGAATTGATGATTCTGAGACTTATGTAACTTAGAGTAGATAGAACGAATAAAGTAGATAACAACGTATATCACCTATGTTTTAGATAGAGTTTCTTGCACTTTGATTTTGATGCTTTGCATTCCTTGATTTTGAGCCTTATACCTTGAAACATGTATTATGTACTTAAGATATTTGATAAATATCTTATGTTAATTTGGAACATTTATAAGCAGCATTGTGTTTTCGTTTCACAAGTGGTTTGTAAGGTGTAGCTTGATTAGTATACCTCTTCGATCAACTCGTTCGAGGTCGGCAACCTTTCGAGGGTTTAATGTCCGACAGTCTATTGGCCATGCCTAGTCCGAGTGATAGGATGGATAGACTCTCGCCCTACTGACTATAGAGTGAGGATTCTGATATGGATATACTAATTCAAGTACACTTACATTCAATTCTGTCTTAGCTCATCAGGCTAAGAGTTTTAAGTGATGCTCAGTTCAGAGTTTCTTAGCTCATCAGGCTAAGTTTTGCCAAGTTCGTGTTCAGTTCAAGTGACTTATATAGTCATTGTAGTATCAGTTTGCAGTTACTATTTTTCTTGTATATTCTGCATTGTAGCATTGTTTTACTTACAATTTTCCTGCACTATATAGGATGCTAGTTCTACTTGCTGTTTTCTTATGTTTTTAGGATGTTAGTTTGTTTCAGTTTCACACTGTTAAATGTTGTATGTCCTTTAGCATATTTTTATTTGATCATATGCATATTTAGATTGTATTTTCTTACAGTTTTACTTTTCTTTTACTTAACCTGTCTTTGTTACAGTTGCTTGGAGGAGGTATGTATTACTTCCTAGTTGCTTTAGTTATAAACTGTTTGTTTATAACTTTATACTGTTCTTTTGTACGCTTTTCTGCAACTATTTTGCTCAGTTCTGTTCTTATGGTCATATCTATTTAACAAAATAAATTGCTTACCCTAAAATGTGCTTAGACATATTGTCTAACCAGTTTTCTTTTGTTGGCCCCCTACCATTATGAAACTGATAATGGTAGGTTCTGAGTTTATTGGAGCAGCAGATCCAGTGGAGAGCTTGCCATTGGAGGTGGAGCCCGTTCCTGAAGATCTGTAGTTTTAGTTTTCTTTCTTCCAGTGAGATTGAGAGTTTCCTTTCAGTTCTTTTAAACTTATTAAATGTTGTAATAATACGGGTTTATATTTCTCTTTCAGTACTTTACTTATTCTGTATTGTTGTATTTATACTGTATTGGATGGATGTTATGTTTTATGCTTCTGCACTCTGAGTTCATGTATGATCATTTAGTGATAGTATTTTTGGATGAATGGCAAAGTCTTTGTTTAAATTGGATTAGAATGTGTGTCTAATCCAATTTTAAGTGGGGACCTTGTCAGTTGGTGACCCCTTCACCGTAATCATGTTAACTTAAGAGTAATCATGTTAACTTAAGAGTTAACAGTTGGCCGCCACAGTTTATGATAATACCAGAGTATTCACGTAACTTTGGATATCCTTGACGCATTTCTGCCTCTTATTCCCAAGTAGATTATTTGAGACAATAATTTTTCTATTGCACTTTTATTATGGGAATATTACAATTTCTTAACTGTCTTAGATCATGACCTAAGATTTTAATTAGTTCTTCCGCATAAGAAAGTGATGATTTCATAATTTATATCCTAAATAAAGGAAAAATTCATTCATATCATTATTAAAAACATCCCTCCTTGATGAAATTCTGCTCATTTTCAGGTAAAAAGTACGCTCAGCAAATTCTGGGCAATTCTGAAGTATTTTTGCATTTTTTGGAAGAAAACCGCTACGGTGCGCTAAAGCGCGTGGCATCGCGTTACGATTACTGGTATTCAAAAGGCACTTATCTAAGGGGATTCATGAATTTTGGAGCGATTTGGCTATGCCGCGCCACAGCGAGCCATAGCGCACTGCAGCAAAATAGTTTTTGTAACTCAATCGCTCCAGTGCGCTGCAGCGGTAGAGTTTTTGAAACTCAATCGCTCCATCGAGAGAGTTTTCAAAATTCAATAGCTACAGCACGCCGCAGCGGAAGAGTTTTCAAAACTCTATTGCTACAGTGCGCTGCAGTAAGAGAGTTTTTGATACTCAATCGCTACAGTGCACTGCAGCGGGAGAGTTTTCAAAGCTAAATCGCTACAGCGCGCTGCAGTGGGCTAGTTTTAAAACGTAAAACTACTACAGCGCGCTGCAGCAAAAGAGTTTTGAAACTCAGTCGCTCCAGCGAGCTGCAGCGCGCTGCAGCACGCTTTAGCGGTGCATTGAATTCCTGTATGCTCAGAGCATTAATTGCGGCTGAGACATGACCCCCAACCTGTTCCTTGTCTCTCAGCCACCATATCTTCTACAGCAGGGTATTTTTAATGGAAAATGAATATATTTTAAATGATTTAGAGATTAAAGAATGGTAAAGGGAATGTTTTGTCATGTCTCAAGTGGGCTAAGCCCTCATTGCTATAGAATTTTGGAGGGAAGAAGCCAGAATTTGAAAGCAAAGAAAGAGATTTACTTTTCTATATATGTAGTTCTTCTTCACAAAATAAGGGTTCTAACTTTTTCATCCAAAAATTCAGTTTTTAGGGGCTGCATAAAAGAAGAGGGAAATCTCTCTAAGGGAGGTGGAAAGGACCATTGCTAGAGAAGAAAGAACCAAGGGCTGCACTAGGAAGCTAAAGGAAAGGAGAAGAGGAAAAAGAGGAGAGATCCGGAAAACCCCTTTGAGGGCAGTTCCTAGTAACTCTTAATCTTGCTTTTGATTTCTTTTAGTGAATCATAAAAGGATCTTCATCCTTGTATATTTTTCTTCTTTTCTCAGTTATAATGGAAGGCTAAACCCCCTTGGAGAGGGTTGGGCTGAGCCCATTGTAAAATGAAATGAACTTAATGAATGATATAGAACTTCCTCAAGCATTTAAATAAAAATTTATTTTTGAATGGCTCAAAGAACTTATCTTAAGATCAAATTGTTGACTAAATGAAAAACTTATGTTAAAAAAATATAACTATGAATACAAACAATAAAAAATGAGAATCTTGTGCTCCATAGCTCATTGCTTAGTTAAGAGCTGGATATGGGTGCATGGGGTGCTTAGAACGAAGTGAGAAGTTATTGAGCCTAATTGCACCATATTTTATGCTCAACTAAGGAGACGAAGTGTGTGAGCTAAGATCCACTAAAGGAGATCCGTTGCTCATTACACGTGAAAGGAGGAAGTGGATTCTTTGAGAGCTCATGAACGACGTGACATAGTTCATAGAGCCCAATAAAATCACTTCCTTATCTGATCTGCGCATGATGCGCGTGATGCAAATTAGTGAAATTAATACTCTTAAGACCACCTAATTAAAACTGTATTTTGGCAACCTAGACATAGGAAACTAAGATGCTTTAATTGTGATCTAATGAGAATCTTTGTGCAGACTTTGAACCCTTGTGTGTTCTTCTCTTGCACAAGATTTGCACTTGAAGGATTTAGAGGACAACTCCAAGAACTACAATGTGCACTTGATTAATTGGCATAATGATAAAGAATCAAAGGTGCTTGAGAAGTAATATGATATGAGGTCCTTATCATTTCATATGGAAGAAGCCCAACTCTCCGCTCTACTCTTTATAGTTTCTTAACTCTAAATTAATGCTTGGTTAATGAAACCAAATCAAGGTGAAATCATACCATTTAAACATTATTGAATTTAGATATACCTTAGTAACAAAACACCCCATTCCCTGAGGATGATAAATCTCAGAACTCACCTTCCAAATTATTACATCATACCGTACACTTGCGTGTGAGCGCAAACGTGTATCTTACAGTCTGTCAGAAAGATAGGGTTGAAAAGGTACTGCTTGAAGTTGAACTAAGTGAGAATGATTTTAGAGACATCTTCTCAATAATGATACATCAAATACATTGTTGACTACAAAGAAGTCATATGGGTGTTTAAGCCTGTAAACTGTGGATCCTACTTTTGCTGACACTTCGAAAGGTTCAACATAACAGGGGATTGAGTTTTCTAATTACACCAAATCTGAATACACCTTTCATTTGGCTAACATTTAAATAAGAAAAGTCACCAACCTTGAATTCTAGAGGATGATGCCTAACTTCCTGATATTTCTTTCGATAGTCTTGCAGTGCATGAATCCTATGATGAATAAGTTGGACTTTTATGTTGGTTCCTTTAACTAATTTTGATCCATAAAGTTGAAAGCTTTTAATTTCTGACCAAGCAAGTGGAGTACAACACTTCTTCCATACAGGACTTCATATGAAGCCATTATGATGCTAGCCTAAAAACTATTATTGTAACAAACTCCACAAGTGGGATATGATCTTCCCAAAAACTACCAAAATCTAGAATGCAGAGATGTAGAAGATCTTCAAGGACTTGATTGACTCTTTCAATTTGACCATTAGTTTGAGTGTGAAAAGCAATGCTCTTGGTCAAGATGATTCCCAGGTCCTAATGCACAACTTACCAGAATTTAGAACTGAACCTGCTATCTTTGTATGAGATAATTGATTTTGAAATTTTATGGAGTCAGATGATTTCTTTAACTTAAATATTTGTCAATTTCTTCACTGATTATGTTTGTTGAATTGGAATTAAATGAGATGACTTGATTAGTTAATCAATGAAAACCAAGATTGCATCAGCACCAAATCTTAATTTAGGTAATCCCACAACAAAGTCCATCAATATATCAAACCATTTCCATTATGGGATTTCAAACAGATGCTATAATCCTCTAGTCCTTTAGTGTTTGGCCTTAACCATATTATATTTATGATACTTTTTAACAAATTTTGCAACACTTTTTTTCTTTCCCGACCACCAAAATAACCGTTTTAAGTTTTGATACATCATAGTACTCCCAAGATGAGTTTTATATCTTGAATTGTGACCTTCAATAATAATTTCTTGGTGCATGGGTTTTGGAATCCAAAATCAATTCCCTTGACAAATCACAGTTCCATGGAAGTGCAAGTCATTGAGGCAATCACTTTAAATTTTGGCTCTGAACTTCATATAGTATTCATCCTTGGTCTAAGAAATGGAGTCATCTCTATGAATGGTTGGTTCAACAGAACATAATTCTATCGGTTCATTAAGCATCTCTCCTCTAGCAGGTTCAATACATAGCCTGTGGAAGCCTCTACTATAGAATTTTCAGAGATTATAACACTGAGTGTAGTACAATAGCTAAGAGAATCTACTACAATATTAGCTTTCCCATGTTGATACTGAATACTCAAATCATAAATGCTAATTAACTCTAACAACCTTCTCCAATAGCAATTCAGTTCACGCTGAGTAAAGATATAGTTCAAGCTTTGATGATCAGTGGAGTAGCGCTGAAGTGGGTTTTCAACAAACTATCAGCTAGTTCGAGTAGCGCTAAAGTGGGTTTCATGCATTCTACTTCTTTTTTTTTTTTTTTAAACATTAAGGAATGAGCTTTATTAATGCCCCGATATCACAAAGTGCTTTTGAGAATGTTTTGTTTCCTATTGTGCTAGGTATAGCGAAACTTTTTATATCCTTTTTTTAATAAGAATCTTTCATTGTAAAATTGCACTACATTCTTCTATTCATGCTACAGTCTCCTTATCCTACACTTTCTTTTTTTTTTAATTAGATATCCTTTATAAACTTTGAATAATTTGACATTTGTTCCAAATCTTTAGCAAAAGCTAAGCTTATGTGCAAATTTTTGAATGTTTCAAAAAAAAAAAAAAATTGGTTATCATTTTTTTGTATGTGTTGAGGAAAGGGTACAGATGGTTGTACTTTATTGGTTCTTCTTGCAAATTTTTTTGATGTTGGTCTAAATTTTTATCTTGAATAAGCTCTTCCTCTTGATTGTCTCCTAATTTATCTTGGGTGGAGTTAAGCTAGTTCTATCTAAGTAGTCTCATGTCTATTCAACGTTGCATCAGCTCTAATTACTAAATTAGATTGTAACTCTTGAATTATTTATAGATACCCCTTCTCATATTTCTAATTTTGTAGTTGTCTATTCATTTCGATATGATATGAATTTTGAAATGTATTATTACATATAAATTTACTTATTCTACACCAATTTGAGCAAAGGGGTTATAATTGTTGTAATATTCATAAGTGTGTTGCCACCCATATAATTCCTAACCAATTTCCTGGATAGTGCTTGCGCTCATTTCTCCTAACCCTTAGTTCAATAATGCTATTTCTTTTTGCAGGTTTGCTAGCTGGTTAGTCTCGATTCAGTTACCATACTCTCTTACATTTTAATTGAGCTATTTAGTTGGCCATTGATATGCATTATTCACCATCTCTTTTAGGATCTCATAAGCCTACTCATAAGTTTTACTACTCAAGGAACCCCCTGCCGCTGCATCAATAAAGGTACTTATGGATGCATTCAGTCCATGATAAAATGTCGGAACTTGAATCCACAATGGGAAGCATGATGTGGGTGTCACCTTAGTCACTCCTTGAATCGTTCCCAATAATCATAAAGGCTCTCTCCATCTTACAGTGAGTAGTTGGTAATCTCTATCCTAAACCTAGTAGTTTTTGTAGGAGGGAGATACATTGCTTGAAAAGTTTTTTGATATGACATCCCATGTTAATATATAATCACTTGGTAGTGAGCCAAACCAACTTTTGGCTTTAAATCTCAAGGAAAATGGAAACAATCTCAATCTTATGGCATCATAAATAATGTCATTATACCTAAAGGTGTCATAGATTTCGAGGAAGTTTGAGATGTGCATGTTAAAGTCTTCACTAGCTAGGCCATCAAACTGATTGTTTTTGACCATTTACATAGTTGAAAGTTTTATTTTAAAATTATTAGCCTACACATTTGGTCTTACTATGGCATTAGAGATACCTCTAACAATAGGTAGTGCATAATCATAAAAAGCCTTACCTTGGTTATTTTAATGAATCTCTCATAAATTCTCTTTTACAGTTACCATTTGTATTTGATTTGTGCTTAAACAGATTTGTTCTCCTGAGTCCATAAAATGTTCTTTCAATTTTAGGATCGAAAGTAAAATTTTCTAATTCTCTTCTACACATGCAACTATTAAGTTTCTCAAGAAAGTAAATGTTCACAGTTCAAACAGTTACATGTTTTGAGCACAAGATACAAGAATATTTCCATGAACCAAAAATAAACAAAAATGAGCAAAAATAAATAAATATAAAAAATATATATATAAAAATGATTTAAAGCACTATTTATTCAAAAAGTTCTTTAATACAAATAATCGCTCCCCAGCAATGATGCCAAAAACTTGACAAACCTAAAATGGGATGTCTGTGCTTGCACGCAAGTATACACTGTTTGAAGTAATAACAAATGACGACATCTTGAGATTTATTGTCCTCAAAGAATGGTGTGTATTTGTTACTAAAGTATACTTCCTTTCAATAATATTTAAGCTAATGATAATTGTGTTTCTATTTTATATTATGCTAAGTTATCCTAAATTTATGTTTTTTGATCACTTTAATATAATTGGGGAGAGTTAGGTTTTGAGCATGCAATTATTGAAGATCTATGAATAGAATCTTAATGTTCTCTTCGCTTTTTTCTCTCAATTCTTAGGATTCAATTATCTAGGGATCTTTATCGTGAAGTTAACATCGATTTCATTTTGACCCTATCTAGTTAAATCATGAAAACTCAAGGGTTCAGATTAAGCACATAGTCATCTTTGTGATCTCTTAAAAATGAAAGTTATCCTTACGTTTAAGTGACAAAATTCATATTTATCTTGTGATCACAAAGTCTTGATTCCAACTATGTCTCATAGGCATCTACTTTTTGAATAAGCTATGAGAATGAGATACTAAGATCAATGAGTTCATATCATGTCACTCGCATCTTATTGCACTCTATTATCTCGCATAAATCAATAGTGAGCAGTGGAGCTCAATAGGTGGGTCTTGGATCACATGGATTCAATCCATAACTTAACATAAATATATGAAATGGCTTATATGAACTAATGTGACTTCATCCACTACCTTATATGCCATCTCTATGTGTTATAGATTGAGCTATGGAGCTTAGAGATTAAGTTATATTGTTCTTATCAGCTCATATGACAAGGCTTTGATTTATTATTTATGCATGAGATGTCTGTCTCAACAAAGTTATGCCACATTGTTTGCATCATAGACGCTCTAATTGTATAATATTTAATCAAAGACCATCAACAAACACCATAAGGTTTTCATAAAATGCAACTTCTTATAATAATAATATCATTTTAAATCAATAACAACTATTTATTCCATACAATGTAAGAGAAAATTTAGCTCAAATGCATAATCATCAATAAAATTAAATTCTCTTACATGCACAACATTTACTACATTTTACATGCTTTCCACCAAATCCTCCTCCAAAATGGTGTTTAGTCTGCCATTACAAGGAATATAACAAGAAAAATACATAAATGTCTCGTGCCTTAAATTTCATTGTACAAGAACTAATATTAATAATAATAAAGGTAAGTAAATCATACATAAGAACTGCTTTCGGTGTCCTCTTTGACTTCTCTTTTTTCTAAGCCTTGCACCTTTTCTTTAGCTCTGTACTTCTTCTTGCTTTAGCTATAGCCTACTCCTTAGGAACTCTCCCCAATTTTTTTGTGGTAGCTAAGATTCCTCTATTCTTAATAGTCCCAAAAGATCTAAAAGCTCTTCTTCTCCTTATCTCTTACCTTAAATAATTCTCAATTTCCTCACCAATCTTCTCTAAATTCTTAGAATATTCCATTATTCTCTCTTAAGAACTGAAGGGTCTTCTCTTTTTGTGCATTTTAGCCCAGGGAGTTGGAATGTTTAATTGAATTCAACCTTACAGATTCACAACTATTCATCCTTCCTATGCAAAATTGTTGGCGGGCACCATGGCGTATCGTGGTACCATGACCTCGATCTAATTTTCTGCACCAAAGCTTTTTGGGAATTTTTTCTAGCACTGTAGTGCACTATAGCGTTGGACTTTCGATTATTTTAGCTATGAAGCGGAGTGTCGCTTCACTTGTTGTTACTCAAAATTCTTGGGTTTACACAGCGAGGCACTCTGGTGTGATAGTCAAGATTATTTTGCCGCTGCAACGCATTATGGCATCATTCATGCATCTCTCTCCGTTGTGGTGCGCTGAAGCTCCATTCTTCTAATGAATACTGCGATAATCAATTTCAAAGTAGTGTGTCGTGACATGGCATTTTTGGCATTTGGTGTTGTAGCATGCCACAACATTCATCTTCATTTCTTGTCTTTACACGACGGGTGCTATTGAGGCATTCATGCGATCTTAGGAGCAATGACACACCATGGCGTCCCTTCTTTAGACAAATTATTATTTGCATCATTTTGCATGGATTAATCATTTGAGCTGTAGTATCACATAAAACACACCAAAATAATAACTAAAGTTACTAAAAACACTCTTTCAAACTATATATATATATATATATATATATATACATATATATATATATATATATGGGGCTCATCACTAGCCATGGATGATGAGATAAAATCACTCATGTCAAATGAGATGTGGGAGCTTATTGCTCTACAGCTGGGTAGAAGGCTATTCAGAATAAGTGGGTCTACAGGTTAAAGGAAGATCCTAATGGAAGGGCTACAAAGCAAGACTTGTAGTGAAGGGATTCTAGTAAAATCACATAGTGGGATACAATGAGATCTTTACTCTGGTTATAAAGATGACTATTATTATTGTAGTGATAAACATTGTGGTAGTGGTGAGTCTGCATCTGGAATAGATGGACGTAAGGACTGCCTTTCTAGATGGTGATATGGAGGAGGAATTATCTCTAATACCCCAGTATTATATTAAGTATTTTAATTCAATATTAAGTGTTAATATAGTACTTAATACTATATTAGTAAGAACTAACCCACTATTAAGTACTATTTTAAATCAAGAATTTATGAGAATGTGAAAGTAATTGCATAAATGTAAAAGATATATATACATATCTATCATCCTGGGCACCCAAAACAAAATAAAAGAAACATATAATGCAAAAAAAAATGAAAACAACCAGAATCATCTAATTTATACAAACTGTTTAATGATGAAATAACACACATCATCAAGGATAAAGAAATAAATTAAAATAGTCTTCAAGTCTGTCCACGCTGCTTAGCCTCTGCTCAAGATCTTCACCAAGCTCTGGATCTACTGTATATTATTTTTAATATGGTAGGCCACTATCAAGAAACGAAAATTCTAGTTAGTCTTATTAAGTCTATGTACATTATAGGGTGATATTTTTTTATTGTTAAATGATAACACATAAATTAATTTATAATAAATTTTAAGCAGTGCATAAATGCCAGAAAAGCAAAAAATACTAAAACTAAAGAAAATGGCAAAAAATACAATAAAATAAGTAAATATATATACTCAAGTGACTGTAGAGATCCTACATTAAATATGTTATGTAGAAATATATATATATATATATGTGTGTGTGTGTGTGTGTGTGTGTGTGTGTCTCTGAGTGAACACATGTGCACAAATATGTTCAAATAAATTATGCTGAGTTAGATTGCAGGAATGTAATTGTAAAACTGTAAGAAATAAATATTGCAGTACAAATGAAATAAATAAAATAAATTGTGAAGCATGTAAGCAAAGGTATGTGACTAATTTTAGTCTTAGGACCGAGTAAATTGAAGGGTAGTCTTGTAGACTTTGTAAAGTAAAGATATGCACAATTGATGAATACAATAAATACAGTGATTTTTATGTTGAAATTTATGTTTTTATTTGAATTAGTTGTATTTTTAGTATATTTTATGCCATTTCAGGTGAGATGATATCAAAATGCAACAGAAAAAAAAATGAGTGAAAAGGACGATAAAGCGCACTACATCACGCTATGCATGCCACAACACCCTTGTTCCCGATAGCAAGGCGTCACAATATTCCATAGCACTTGGATCATAGAGGAAAATACATTGCTGTGTGCTACAGTGCTAGAATTCTAGAAAATAGGGCACTATAGAGTGCCACAACACCACATCCACAGAGAGAAAGGCGCTATAGAGTGCCATAATGCCACATTCACAGAGAGAAGCACTACCATGCGCCACGATGCCCAAATTCCAAAATTCAAGGCTCCCTAGCATGCCATACTACCAAAGTTGTAGAAAGAAAGGTGCTACAGCGTGCCATAATACCTGGATTCCAGAAAGCAAGGCGCCATTGCGCCAAACATCCAGAGGGAAAGGCTTCACATCGCCAAAGTTCCAGAGAGAAAGACGCATAGTGCACTACATTGCCTGGTTTCTAGAATTCCATATGCTACAGCATGCTAAAGCACCTAGTTACTCAAGACAAAGGCGCCACAGCTCGTTGTAGCACAAGATGGGTCAAAAGCCTAGTGCTATAGCGTGTCATAATGCTGTCTTGGAAATCGGCTTCACGTCAACATTGGAAATATCAAAAGACTTAATTCTCTTCATTTTCCCATAGCAAAAATTTATGCATTAAATCACTTTAGTCTTAAGGGAATTAAAGAATAAATGTTAATTAAATTCCAAGTTTCAAAGAGGTGGCTATTGGGAAAAAAAAAGAGCTGGTAGGAAGTTATAAAAGAAAGAAAGAAATATTTAGTAAGGGTTCATCTAAGTGTACTAGATAAGATTTAGTACATTTAATGATTTTATTAGAGAATATTAAATCTATTAATAATGGAATGAAGATTACTTCCACTTATTTAACATAGATTTTAGAAGAAGAGTAACTAAGAATGAACCTATGATGAACTACATTTTTAACCTCAACTCTCCCTAATTTTCTTATAGTTGATTCAAAACAAAAGTAAGTTAAGATTTATAATCTGGGAACACAAAACCAAGCAAATCAATTCTTAAACATTATTAAAATAGGATATAATCTAGTAACAAATCACAACATCATTCTTTGAGATGATAAATCACAGGATCTTACCATCCCATATTACTATGACCACGTACACTTGAGTGCAAATGCAAGCAAACATAATTTTGATCTGTCAAGCTTTTGGCACCATTGTTGGGGAACAGTTTATTTTAATTTGTATTAGAGACAATTCATGATTAAATAGTGATTTAAGATTTTGTGCATACATTTTCAATATTTTACAATTTAACTTTCTTTATTTTAGTTGTTACTATTTTATTTCTTATATATTCTTATTTCTTAAATTGTACCAAGTTCTTGCTTAATTCAAAAATTTTTATGCATGGACGAAACATTAACAACTAATTGTTTGACTCTGAAATCTAACGAACCATGTTAATATTTAGGAGACAACAACTTAAAACAACCTCAACATCATTATCAAAGGATAATATTGGAGACCACTTAGAAGAGGTGCATGAGCAGAACATGAGAAGAGCATTGAGAGACTATACCTTGCCCACTGCCAGAGAAATTCCGCATGCAATAGTTATACCAAACGTAGAAACTAATAATTTTGAAATAAAATTCTCAACTCTACAAATGGTCTAGATTAGTTAATTTAGTAGGTAGGCAACTAAGAACCCTAATTCTTATATCTTAAACTTCGTTGAGATATGCGACACTTTTAGGTATGATGGCGTCACTGATAACACTTTTTGGTTAAGACTATTCTAGTTCTTGTTGAGAGGCAGAGCAAACAGTTGGCTCAGTTCTCTCTCTGGTGATCCATATGAATGTGGGATTATTTAGTTAGAAAATTGCTAGCAAAATATTTTTCTCAGCCTAAACTGCTTGGTTGAGAATTGAGATCACCAACTACTCTCAATAAGATGAGGAAACCCTTTACGATATGTAGGGACTCTTCATTAAATTCCTAAGGCACTGCCCTCATCACAGATTCCCATAGTGGATGCAGGTTTAGACATTTTGTAATGGATTGAACTCACCCACACGAACCCTCATTAATGCAGCTGCTGGGGGTTCCTTGAGTAGAAAGACCTAAGAAGAAGCCTAAAATAAGTTAGAAGAAATGGCGAATAATGCATATCAATGGTCTACTGAAATGCAGAATTCAAATAGGAAGGACAAAAATAACACAGCTGAACCACACCAAATAGATACACTTCAACATGAAATTATAATGTTAAATAAGAAATTGGCACAATATAAGTGCAATTCAAGAAGTAGTTTGCAGGCTCTATAGAAAGAATCATCCTAACATCCTTTTGTGATAGTAATAGCTAACCATCTTATTGGGATATGGAGATATAAATTTTGTTCGGAACAACGTCAACACTCTTACGCATATATTTAATCCAAATTTAGGCAATGATAGTAATTCTAATAAGAAGGATTACCTAGAATAATCTCTAAGTGAACTTAAGAACTCTATAACTGATTTAATTAATAGGATTGATGCTACATTAAATACACATGAAGCAACTTTAATAATGCATGTAAGAAAAGGTATGTGACTAATTTCAGTCTCTAGGACTGAGCAAACTAAAGGGTACAGTCTATGAACTGTGTAAAGTAAAGGTATACACAATCAATAAGATTATGTGTTAATATTAATTTTATTTTATCTTATTTTAATATGTAAAGCAGGAATGTACAGAACAAATGAGGGATTAAGCATGTTTTTCCAACTATAAGTAGATGGGACTCCTGTATAACCATAGATTCCCACTCTATTACATGTATGGTCTCCTAATCTCTCCATAACCTACCTTGGCTCAATAACATCTATACAGACTGATTCACCCAGAGTGAAACCTTTTATCATAATTATTTAATATTTTATTTATGTGCCATTTATGAATGAATATTTAAGGATGTAGCCTCAAAGTGTTGCAATAGTCATGGACTTTCAATGCTAATTATAAATTATGTGATATCCATTCTTATTTTGTTTAGTTATCTAACTTAATGATTAGGACTACGCAAGCGACAATTGACAAAAGACATTTGCTGAATGTCTTAATCATTTGCAATATATAAATATATATATGCATATGCATATATATAATATGGTCTTGAAAATAATGTCTTAAATAAAATTTTATTTTAGTGAAGAAAAGATAAGTAAATATATAGTAGAGAAACCCTCTTATAATTCTATTCCAAATTTAGAAGCTAAAATCTTGATAGTCTCCTAATTTAGCTCATATTATTTACTAAATACTAGATCTTAACTTAAGTAGGCTCTTGGATAGTCTAACTCTCCTTTTGTCTTAGTAGTTTTTTATGGTTCAAGTCTATCTATCTTCTATAGTTTTAATGACACATCCTTACAAGTGCTCATTAAAAATATAAGGAGAGATAAAATATTAATCAAAATCCATTAATCCTTTATATCCACTTAAATATAGGTTTAATCAATATTTCAATAACTGATTATCCTAAATAATTCCTAAGTGTTTTAACACTTACTATTTCTCACTCACTGATCCTTCTGGCTCTATACCTCAACATAACACTGATTTAAGGAAGGAGAAACTCCTTTAAGAAATAATTAAGTCCTACTAATCTCAAGCTAAGAAATCATTTAAGTAGTATACTTATTTATTATCCTAAAATGTTCCTAAGCACTTATTCACTAATCACTGCTAGTCACTAATAAAGTAATTAATTTTTCCCTTATTTTAGTTATTGCCTTACATCCCTTAATATCTTTATCACCTCTTGCTAGAGGTTGAAACCTATGCTTAGTCATTCTAGAGTTGTTCAATCAAATTATATATTTAGGTATTTTTATATCCACAATATATTAGAATTTCCTAATATTATTATAACAACACTTATACCATGTCCTAAGTTGTATGAGGACTTAATGAGAATCTAATTGGGTTATCACCTAAATTTTGATCAAACTAATAGTTTCCTAAGGTTCTAAAAATGATTTTTTTGTTTAGATGTCAAATAAATATAAAAGCAGTAGACTAGTAATGTAACAACCCAAGTTGTTACCTTTATTAATTAAGACTAATTTCCATCCTAATCTTGATCCTAAGCTAATCAAGTCATTAGGAGTTATCCACTAAAGCCTAGTCCAAATCAGGAGTCAAATAGATCAAGTCCTGATTTTTGGGAAATCCAGAAACTTTGAAAATTGATCTATCTAAATTAACCTCAGATCAAAAATTAAACTTCACCATTGCGCTCATTACCCCCAAATTAGCTAGGGGTGATGTTTTCGAGTCAATCGGAAGTCGTCAAAATTTCGACAAATATTTTAGTAATATTTAAATACCCAAAAAATAGGAATAATTAAATAATCATTTGAATTAAATTCTGACTTCTCCGTTGAATTCCTCACCCCCAAATTAGCTAGGGGTGAATTTTTAGGAATTTTTGGAGTGCATTTGAAAATATGAATTTTTAAATAATTAAGGAAAATAAATAAATAATTATTCAGTCCCCAAATTGTAATTTTCCCTATCTTTCTAATATTCTATTGCTTTGGCTGACAGCCTCCCTTACAATTTTGGCTGGCCATCCCTCCCCTCTCCTCTTAGTCATGCCACCTTTAGCTCAAGCATGATGACCTCTCTCCCTAGGCTCATAATGGCTCCCTACACCCCTACTCCAACCTCCCCCTTCTCCTTTATTAAGGAGGAGCACAGTCCCTTCTTTTGCTTGCTGATGCTTTCTCATCCTTTCCTCCATTGATGCTTTTGTGTTGAAGAAGAAGAAGTTCAACTCATCTCCAAGCTTGAAGGAATCAACGGTTCCTTTTTCTTCTTTAAGGCTAAGGTACCCGTTTGCTCACTCTCCTTGTACTTATTTGCTCCTCTATTATGCTTGAATGAATCTGTAGAACTCCATAAGCATGTAAGGAATCCATTAAGTCTTTACAGCATCACATTTCTTGAAAGAAAACTGCTCTATTTTTCATTTATTCTGCACACCCCTGCATTCATCATCACCATTTTTTATATACTTAGGATGCTCCGTTTATGATGACTTTGGTGTCAATAGAAAGGTATCGAAAAGACCTTTCCATTACTCATAGAATGCTCTGAATTGAGAGTATTTGATCTCGAAAGTAGGCCCTTACGAGTTTCGCACTGGCAAAAATACTGTCTCGCGCTGCAGCGCCCAAGTTGCAAAGGCTGGACCGCTGCAGCGGTATTTCGAAAAAATCATATAAGATTTGTTATTGAATTCATTGAACAATAAAAATTGCCATAGCGCGTTACAACGGTCAATTTGCAATTTTTATTCTTCAATGAATTCAAGCACAAATCTTATATGATTTTTCTGAAATACTGCTGCAGCCCGCTACAGCCCGCTATGGTGCGCTGCAGCGGTCCAGCCTCTGCAACTTGGGTGCTGCGGCGTGAGACGGTATTTTCGCCAGGTGCAAAACCTGAAAGGGCCTACTTTCGAGCTCAAATACTCTCAATATAGAGCATTCCATGAGCGGTGCTATATATCAATGGAAAGGTCTTTCAGATACTTTTCCATTGATACCAAAATCAACACAAACGGAGCATCTTAACTATACAAAAAATAGTGATGAATGCAGGGGTGTGCAGAATAAATGAAAAATAGAACAGTTTTCTTTAAGAAATGTGATGATTTAAAGAGCCTTAATGGATTCCTTACATGCTTATGGAGTTTTACAGATTCATTCAAGCATAATAGAGGAGCAAATGAGTACAAGGAGAGTGAGCAAATGGATACCTTAGCCTTAAAGGAAGAAGAAGGAATCGCTGATTCCTTCAAGCTTGGAATGAGCTGAACTTCTTCTTCTTCAACACATAAGCATCAATGGAGGAAAGGATGAGAAAGTATAGCACGTTGTAGCGGGCTGTAGCGGCATTTTAGGAAAAAAAAAACCTTATGTAATAATAAAAAATAATAATTAATTGAACAGTATTTTTGCAAGTTGAACCGCTGCGGCACGCCACAGCGGGTCGCAGCACCAAAAGCGCTGCAGCACTCTATCGCGCCAGAAGCGCCACTGCACGTTCCAGCGCCAGAAGCTTTGCAGCGCGCCGTAGCACCTGACTTGTGAAAATAAGGCTCTACCACATGCTGTAGTGACCAGAAAAATTTAGAAGTGTACCGAATTGGCTGAAATGGCAGAAACTTCTCCGTTTTCATATTTTAAGGTCCTTAGGACCCTATTGGGACTGAATTATATCAAATTTGAACCTATTTTAGTTAAAATTGAGCATTGTATAAACTTTTAGGTGGAAATTAAGTTGGAAATATTGTACCTTAAATATATTGTGAAATTTGCTAAATAGCTTAGAATTTCAGTGCCAACAATAATCTAAAATAATATTTATGTTTTGAACCCTAGAAAAATTAGAAATGACCAAAATACCCTTAATCATAATTTGACCAATTGAAGTCCAATTTGGGTCTACTCCTAGTTAAAGTATTTAGTGTGATATAGGGAAGCTATAGCCACTGAGTTTGCTGAATTTGGACACCAAATGGAAGAGTTAGCTTTTGACCCCTCTTAACTTAGAAAATTACCAATTTACCCTTAGAAATTCAAATGGCAATAACTAATTCATTAGACCTCAGAATTTAGTGTTCTTAGACTCTATGGAATCCTTGAATAGAAATCAACAGTAAATTGTATAAAAATTTAGATTTCATTAAGTGCAATTTACTAAAATACCCCTTAAGTCAAAATTATAATTTAGATCTATAGGACCCATTTCTTATCCAAATTTGGTGTACTTACTATTTATATTTATATTAGATAGTAAGGAATCATTTGACAGTAAGAGATCCCAAATTTGAGCCCTAAATCAAAAGTAGCTTTTGGATCCTTAAGTAGGGGCAAAATTATCATTTTGCCCAAAATTTTTAAGTTAAATATCTTTAACTCCTAAATTATCTTCTAAGTCAATAAAATAAATATTAAAATTATATTAGAATCCTCTAAGTGAGTACAATCAGCTATTAAGTTAAATTTGTTAAAATCTCCAAAATTTCTCTAAGTCTTAACCTTAGGAAATTCAACACCTCATAATAAGATTATTCCTAAGATTAGGGCTAGATCATAGGATAAATTTTATTTATCAAATAACAGGGTTATTTAATGAATGAATCATTAGTTTTATTAGTTTCTAGATTTTACAACTTATTTAGATTATTTTGTCTTTCAACATTAAATTTATGATATGAGATTCATCCTATTAAATATGATTTACTTAATAGGATTTGCCTTAATCATTAATTCACATTTAGATTTAACCTAGATCTTATGTCTTATATGTGATTAATTCCAATCTCGGGGTATTTAATCCATAATCTATAGTTTAGTAGATCTTGATCATATCTTAGGTAGAATGTCTAAATCCATCTAATTAGGACGTTGTGATTCATTTCTTAACCTATAATCGTACTTGATTGAATTAGATTAGAACCTGATCAGTTCTAATCCTTTTAAAACTTATAAGGTCGTGCTTCTAAGTTACACTCGATAGTAGAAATTGGAGATCCTGAACTTGTGTAACTTGGAGTAGTTAGAATGGTTAAATTAGAAAATAAATGATATAACTATGTTTAGTAGAGTCCCTTGCTTATTATTTAACTTTATACTATGCATTCCTTGAATTTTGTGCTTATTTTTCTTTGACATATCATATAAGAGAAATGTTGTTTCATGAAAGTGAAAACTTAGAATATTAGGAGAACATTTTCATTTGGGTTCAGTTTATGGTGGATTATAGTGCACATTTACTCCAATAGACAGGGGTAAGGTGAGATCAGGATGCTTAACATCACTCATTGAGGAGAGTGTGCTAAGCTTGGGACCCATTTAGTCTTGCACATGTGCTTGACTCCTCAATTGTTTTTGAAATTGTCCACAGAAATAAAAATAAAATAACTAAAAGATATTTGCATAGTATTATATGCCTCTTCAGTTATACAGTGTTATATTGTGATATGATTTTCCTAGCCCATAAAGGATATGGGGATAGATATATATATATTGGGCCGGATTGGCCAATCCTTTCTGATATGGCAGTTATACGTTCTTTCTTTACAATTTTTCAATTTACAGTTTATTATGATGTTGATGCATGCTATTTCAGTCAGCTGTAGATATATTATTTTACCTGCTCACTTGTATGGATACACGTATAGGATGCTAGACTAAACTGCTTATTATATGTACCATTTTTAGATTAATATTTTAAATTATCATATAACAATGATAATCAGCATGCTTAGGTTTAGATTTTTCTTTTCAGTATTTTCACTTACTATATTATATATGTATGCCATACTTTGTTTAGTTTACTTGAGATGTGCTTTTGCCTCAATTCTTGCTTAGTTATAAATATTGCATTTATAACTTATCCTCATCCCCTTGTATGCTTACTTGCTCCCATGCTCGATAAATGTTTCATTTGGTTTAGAGTAAAAAATGGTGATATTAATAAATGCTTAATAAATTACTTGTCTAAAATGTACTTAGACATTTTGTCTAATAAGATTTTTTTTTTATTGGCTGGGGCCCCCGCATTTTGAAACTGATAATGTCAAATATTAAGCAGTTTGAGGATCCTGTGCTTGAGGAGGAGCCTTACTTAGAGGAGGAGCATTAGTTTGGACCAGAAGATACTTAGTTCCCTTTTTATTCCTAAGTGAGGATGAAAGTTATTTATTTTATTTCACAAACTTTACTTAAAATGTTGTAATAATATAGGTACTGTGATTGTGTTTACTTTCTGCACATTATTATCTTCTGAGCTATTTCATTTTATTTCATGTCTGATGTATGATGAATGGATGTAATGCTTACTTCTTTTTTGCTTCCGCACTCTGTATGTATATTAGACTTAGTGACTGATTCTCTTATTTATTATGTGCACATCCTTCCCTTAGCATTGGATTGTGGATCTTACCTAATCTAATGATAAGTGAGGGATTTACCAGAGTGGCACACCGCTCCTTAGTCTAATGATTGTGGACTTAAGGAGTGGGGCGCCACAAGTAATTCTCATAGTCTTAGGATTTCAGCAATATGTAATTCGCAAAGTTTAGAGCTCAAATATGTACTATTCACTCTTAATGATGATTAAGAAAGTCATTAGTAAATTTAATTATCAAAATAGAAATTTAAAATCATAAAAATGTTATACTCATTTTTTTATCATTATAGTGTAAAAATTCAATATAATTTGATTTATATTTAACAATTTATTTCATTAATTTAGTCTTCATTAAGTTTTCATAAAGTCAGAATTATTAATATTGGAATATTCGTAAGACTATTCCCTCAATGGCAGTTTAACATAATTGGGATGGCCATGTTAAAGGGCTCGACTGATCGAGAATATTCTGAGAATATTCACAGACTATTCTCTGCACAGTAGTGTACGGGTAACGGGCTGACCTGCCCAGTACTATTAATCTCTATTTCAGATGCGAGAGACGGGGAGCTTGATTTAGGGTTCATGGAAAACCCTAAATTCCTGTCGCACCTATCACCTAACCATCTGTATGAGGTGTCAAAACTCTCCCTGAGTGATGGCCTACATAAAGGTTATATAAGACTTATATAAAATTGACCTAATCAACCTATCCCTACTCCATTGACAAGTAAAACTAAGGATTATTATGAAGCAGTATTATTGTAATGATCCAACATCAGATTAGCTAGCTAAACTATACTGGGTGTTATTGTGACACTTTACCTTGGAATAAATGTACTAATCCGCTATAAATTGTCACTTTTGCCAAGGGTCCTATTGAGATGCAACACAGTAGTAAATTCATATAAATGATGAGGTAAGAGCAAAATTCTACAATATCCATATCTTAATACCTCCAGAATGACAAAGAATAAAAGTGCAAGTGTCTCATAGTAGAAAGTAAGACATCCAAACACATTAAAATTATTACAACCAATTTAGATAACATAACTCTCATTCTCACTGAAATAAAAACAAAATCAAAAGTAAAATACTGAGGTTGAGAGGCTAAGCAGCTAACTACTCTTGAACTTGCTCCTCCTCCAAGGACAAAGCTCACTTAAGCACTTGTTCTAACATATCGGTATCATATGCTAGGGCACAGCCAAAAAAAATAGAAATCTTATTAGACATATTGTTTAAGTACATTTGAGCCTACTAAATTATTTCTTTAAGAATGTTATAGTTTTTTTACAATTTTTTAATAAGCAAGTGCAATAGCTAAAGAAAATATTGTGTGTAAATAAAGCACAAAATAGGATATGAAAGAGTAAGATTTGATATATATTGCTTACCTCCAAATCAACATATTCTACAGAAACTATAAAACATGGATATATATACATATATATGTGCAAAAGAAAGAAAATCTTAAATATGATCATTGCAAACATGGAAAGTTCAAGAAAATGATTGTAGAAAAAATATTTCTATAAATGTAAAAACATAATTTGATAAAAATAAAAAGTACAATTCAAGTAAGTAAGCAATACAGTTCCTAAAAACTATATCAAAACATGCATGCAGTCTATCAAACTATATCTAAACTAAAGTGTACAATATTAATAGAGTCTTCTTGAATGGAATTTATTATGTTATATCTTAGAGGTATAAATTGTGATCGGGTTCTGCCACTTATCGTAGTGCGCTTTAATAAGTGCAATTTAAGCAAACTAAGTATCTCAAGTCACTTTGTGTAGGACACTAAGTATGCTTGTAATTAGAATGTTTAACAGCTTAGCTTAAGATGTAAATTGTGACCAGTTCTGCATCCTACCGTAGTGTACTTCGATAAGTATAATTTTAAATAAGCTAATTATTATATCATTATTACAACTATTAAATATTTAAGATAACTGATTATTAGATTGTTAGATATTTCATCTGTATTTAATTTAATAGATCATATAATTAAATGAGTTTTTGAATAAATTTTTGAATTAGCACTAACAAATCACACTTGAGCAGCCTTGAGCGTGATCGTCTTGAGCAGCCTTCTGTCCGCCTTAGCATAGACCTTTCACTCGAAGCCATCGTCCCACAGTGACACAAAGTGGTGGATGCAGCTCTCCCCCTAGATGTCCCTATCCTCCTTCAGCGGGCCGCACTCCACGAATCCCTTATGGTCGGCCAGCAGGATGCTGCCGTCCCCACCATCGGTGCAGATCCTCCCGCTGTCACTGATCCTTAGCAGCCTCGGCAGTGGGTCCCACCAGTCGAACAGGGTGCTTCGCCGCGGCCACCGCATTAGCACGACCATCATCTCCTTGCGCCTCCCATAGCATGGCGAGATCAAGTTGGTGACGGCCCACCGTCGCCAGCGTCTCGTTCTCGTGACTGCCACACTGCCTCCGAGATGCATGTGGACGACGTCCCCGTCGGAGACAAGGTGCTTGAGGAGGTTGCTGCCATCGCAGAGGGCGATATCCCACAGCCAGCTGCTGTCGTAGAGGGTGATGTCCCACAACCAGCTGCCAGCGCAGAACCAAGTCCAGCCACCACCCTCGTCGAGCCGTGCCACGCCCACGTGCATCTCCTGGTGCAGGAGCTGGAGTGCGGGTGCGGGAGGACGACGGCAGCGGTGCAACCCGGGCGGGCGATTGGGATGAGAGGATCACCTTAGTGATTTTGATTGCGTAGTCAGAGAGGGAGAGGTCGAGGAGGAGGACTTGCACGAGTGTGAAGGGGTTGAGGAGGGCCGCATGTGCTCCCAAGGCCATCAACAGCCAACCGCGAGAAGTGCCAGCAACGGACCACCCCTAGAACCGGTTCGGGAGGTGCTGGCGGACCAAGCGGTGGCTGTCCGAGTCCGGGTAAGCCGGGATGCAAAAGTTGACCGATGAGCTGGAGCCCTCCGGCGAATCGTCTTGGAGAAGATGCCATGGGCGGCGAGCGAATAGCGCCGGCCGGTGGTGAGTGATGGAGGCGTGCCATTCTCTGCAGACGCTGGAGCAGTATATCTGCTCGCTGAGGCCCAGCCGGTTGGTTATCTCGTGGAGCATATCCCACGGCAGACTGGACCAATCCTTGCTCTCACTGCTCTCCATCCTTTCAGCTGTTCTGGCCTGAGAGCGGATGGGCAGTGGTACAAATAGAGCGAGGAGGGCCATTCACTCAATATATCTAATGATAACGATGGAAGGAGAATGCTAACCTCATATTGGGAGTGTTACTCAGCACGGATTTTCTGTTTAAATTAGAAAATGATGGGCTCTTGCGCTGCATGCAGAAAACTTTTCTTAATATTTGTTATGCTTAATTTAATTATTGCACGTGTGCAGTATTTATTATATTCTATTTAAAATATGATTTTTTTATTATTATATTTTCTTTAATATAGTTTTATATAAGTAATATCAAAATAAAGTTTTAATCACTATATTTTGATATCTTCTATATATAAAAAAAATTAAAATAAAAATTTGATATGATGATATATAAAATTTTATATTATAAAAATATAATTTATATATTCTTCATATATATAAAAGGTACATATTTTTAAATAAAAAATTAATTTCTTGTGATTAACTTATTAAGATATTTAGTATATAATATAGGAATACTAAATATTATAATACATAAATTAAATTCTTAATAAAAATAATATATTTAGAATTAAAAAATATCTTATTATCAATTCTAATTTTTAGTTAAATTTTACTTTCATATATATGCCAAAATAGCAAGAAATCTGTAATTTGTTTAATATTTGTAAATAAATCTTGGAAGAAGCTTCGATAATATATGAGAGAAATACGTGAGGAATAAAAAAAACTAACTGTTAAAAATTACAAAAACCCTTATAATTAATTGTTAAAAAATACAAAAAAGTTGCAAAAAGATAAGTATTATATCATTTTTATATGTGTGGGTAAGGATAAAATGTATATATTTAAATATAAAATAGAATTATTCGTATTTCTTAGAATGCGATAAAATAAACTAATATTGTTCATAAAATGAATTTATAATTAATGCATTAATTAAGAAAGCGTTTTATAATTATAAAAAGAGAAATATTTTAAAGACACTTAAATGTAATCCATCAAAACTTAACTACGGTAGCATGTTCATAATGATATTAGGCCTCACTTCGCTCTTATGATTATTTGCAATATGGCTCAATTACGATTCTCTCTCGTTAGCATCCTGCATCCCGTTTACTCCCAACCGCATCCATTCAAGATATCTACGGTCACTTTGTCTTGCCCGGGGATCTAGCCCCACTATCTCCATCATCTTCATCGCCTCCAGGGAACACCACGTCGGCTAGCCCTCTGCTCCTGCCCAAATTTTTTTCATGTGGCCTCTACAATAGCGTTTATGTATTTCTTGCTTTATTAGTAAGTTTTCTTTAGTGATTATAGACAAAGGGATCCTCATTAGAAGATTTTTACTAAATAATCTCAATTGCTACTCCACTTGTAATCACAATCTTTTTGTCTATGTAGATTTTATATTCTTTGCTTAAGATAAATTTCACTTTTTTTCTTGCTTATTCTGCTTGTAGTTTCCCTGCTCTGCCAACTATCTCTCTTTATGCTTATGCAAAAGAACAATCCATTAGGTAGATAGGAATGAAATTTTAATATGACACCTTATGGCGTTCTCTGATACCAACAGTGATGCCCCGCCCTCGCTGTAGTCTTGCTAACATATATGTTAACATGATGATTACGGTGAATTTGTCACTGAGACAGATCCCTCATCTATAGTTAGATTAGTTTTTTACCCTAATCTACTTACTGATAGCTGAAGGATATGCCACATAACTAAATTAAAATTTCACTAAATGTACATATAAAAAATTCAGAGTGCGAAAGCAAGTAATACTAACATCCGTTAACTATAACACAAAAAGAAAACATAGTCAAACTCAAAATAAAATACAGTAAAGAAAATACATCAAGATCTTGTATTATTACAACATTGAAAATAAAGTAAAAATAAGAAAAAAAAACTCTTGTCCTCACAATCAAAAGAAAAGTATTATCTAAATATCAACAGTAGTGAGAAGGTCCTCCTCCCAGCGCAGCTTCTCACTTGATACTACCACCTCAAAAAGCTCAAAATCTGACATGTTAGTTTTTATATGTCAAAGCCCCCAATAACAAAAAAAAATCACGCGTTAAACAAATATCTAAGTATATTTTAAACTGATTTAGTGAATTATACATTTTAATATATCACATTTAATTTTATATCAACAACAAGCATAAGGAGCAATAAGTCCAAAAGAAATTGGAAAAGTTATAAACATTTACAACTTATCAAAAAGAGTATGTCAGAAACGTACCTCAAACTAAAAGTTGCAACAAGATTATACAATATGTGTACATATAAATAATATTGTAAAGTAACTATAGCTACTGAAAAGAGATTATATAAGAAACATACTTTAAACTAGAAGATGCAACAAGATTATGTAATATGTGTACATATAAATAATATTGTAAAGTAACTAGAGTTACTGAAAAGAGGGTATGTAAGAAACAAATCTCAAACTAGAAGCTGCAATAAGGTTATGCAATATGTGTATATATAAATAATATTGTAAAGAAATTATAGTTACTGAAAAGAGAGTATGTAAGAAACATACCTCAAACTAGAAGCTGCAACAATGTTATGCAATATATGTACAAATAAATAATATTGTAAAGTAACTATAGCTACTAAAAAGATAGTATATAAGAAACATACTTCAAACTAGAAGGTGCAATAAGGTTATGTAATATGTTTACATATAAATAATATTGTAAAGTAACTATAGCTATTGAAAAGAACTACATCATAATATGCTCATAATCATGTGAATATATGTCAATTCAACAGAAATAAAATTGAACTGTAATATATTTAAGTAAAATAAGTCAAATATTCAATCAAGGCTAGTATCCTAGCATGAATATAAGTAACAATAAATGATTGTACAAAAGCTAAAATTAAAGTAAAGTGCACAAAAAATAGAAAATAAACTCGTAAAACTATCATATCAGTTGTTATCTAATTTATTCGTTCTAACTATTCTAAGTTTATACAAGCCCAAATTAGCTAGGAGTGATATTTTGGACGCATTTGGAAGTCATCAAATTTTCACGATTATTTTAATATAATTACATACGTTGAAAATTAGCAAAATTAAATAATCGCCGAAATGAAATCCAACTTCGTCGTTGAATTCCTCACCCCTAAATTAGCTTGGGGTGAATTTTTTGGACTTTCAGAGCGCGTTTCTAAAATTTGAATTTTCAAATAATTAAAGGAATAAATATTTATTTATTGTAGTTTTATTTTTTATTTTCTAAATCCTTCCTCTCTCATAGCTGGCTCCCCATTTGGAGCCCCCTCTCCCTCCCTTAGGTGCAATAATGGCTGAGGGTCATCCTTCTCCCCTCACCTCTCTAGCCCTCTTAGCCCATGCCTCCACCTCCCCCTTTTTTCCTTCTCCTTTATTAAGAAAGCACAGCTCTTCCTCTCCATTTTTTGGCTATAATAAATAAAGCTCCCAAGCTCTCCCTCATTCCTCCATTGTTGTACCTTAATGAAGAAGCTTCCTCCAAGGTCTTGAAGAAAACAAAGGAGTTTTCATCCTCCACTCCTTCCAAGGACTAAGGGTACCCATTTGCTCCTCTTCCATGCCTCCTTCATGTCACTATTATACTTGAATGTATCTTTAGACATCCATGATTAAGTATGGAAGCCATTATAGTTATTCAAAGAAATATATCTCATGCTTTATTTTACTTCCATTCTGTATACCCAATTTTTATCACCATTGTTCGTATAGTTAGAATAATCCGTTCATGCCGACTTTGGTGTTAATGGATAGGTATCAGAAAGACCTATCCATTGATATATGGAACCGCTCATAGAATTCACTAGATTGAAAGTAATTGAGCCCAAAATAACACCCTTTACGGGTTTCGCACTGGCAAAATTACCGTCTAGCGCTGCAGCGTGCTGTTTCATCATAGCGCGCTGTAGCACGCCGCAGTGTCTTAATAACTTGCGATGTGTATAAAAATATAATCTGATGAAAAAATGTAAATCCGCGGTAACGCGCTAGCGCGCGTCATAGCGCACCGTAGCGACCTCCTTTCAAAAATCAGCGTTGAAAACCCGTTGGAGCACGCCACAGTGCCTGAAAGCATAGCAGTGTGCTGCAGCGCACCACAGCGCCGAAACCCGCCTTAGCTCCCCGCAGCGCTTGAAAGCGCTGTAGCGCGCCATAGTTCTGAAACCAGCCAAAGCGCGTCGCAGCGCCCAAAAGCACTGCGGCGTGCCATTGCACGCCCCAGCGTGCCATACTGCTTGACTTTTGAACAGAATGCACTACAGCGCGCCGTAGCAACTAGAAAATTTCAGCATTGTCCAGAAATTGCTGAAATGGCTAAAACTTTACTGTTTAGTTAAAATTGAACATTGCATAAAATTCTATGTGGAAAATTAAGTTTGAAACTTTGTTATTTTAATAAGTGCTCAAAACCTATTAAGTATCTTAAATATATTATGTCAAATACTAAATAGTAGAATGCTTGAATGTTTATATTGAATAGGTATATCTTAATAATCAAATGTCATGAAACATATGTCTTTTAGATTTATAATCAAGTGCTACTACCTTTGGTTTGATTTAAAATTTGGTTAGTATTAATTACCTTCTATTTTATATCATCTTTACATTTCTATGTTTTTATGATATTAGGATGTATGTTAGAGGATGATAATGCTTAATTGGATATATTGATATGTTTAAATTGACATTAAATTAAACTTGAATATAAGGATCTTAATAACTTGATTAAGTAAATGATACTTAATTTAAATCTATAATTTGATATCAATAATATACCAATAATGTATCGATTTGTCATTGATCTATAAATCAACCATTGGTCTTAATTTTGGTAAGGCTAGGGGTTAAACACTAACTTGTCTTGATTAAGATCTAAATCTTGATCACCTTAATCAATTAACTTGATTGTTAGATAATTTTATTGAAATTATTCTAATAATGCATATAATTTGACATTGATATTAAATTATTAAATTAGAAGTGCTAAGATTAATATTAAATCAGTGTGATTGAATCATCTGAATCTTAACTTTAGATCTTTGATTTTCTCTTATATAAACTATTAACATAAGATGAATAATAAAATTATAATGATTTATGAAATGATCTAACATTAATAATATCTTTGATTTCAACCCATTATTGTAGAATAAAAAATGATTAGATGAATTCTAATCATCTGATCTGATCCTTTTAATCTAAGTCTAATATGTAAACCTGGAATGCTAACTTAAAAAATAGAAAAGTGAGATCTCAAGGGTCTTGCTATACGATTGTTCTTGAAATGCTTAAAGACCTTAATTATTGATACATTGGGGTTGGAAGGACTTTTGTACCAATATTGAGGTAGGAACTTAGATGACCCTACATACTTTTTGAAGTTAGACTTGATATCTCGTGGTAGGAATTACCTAAAGCAGTTAGAATGGAACTTCTCCCTTGCGGTAGAAAATAATATTGAGCGATATTTTGATCACATCCTTGGAGCTTTGTGTAGGACACACTTATTTAGAGTAAGGATTAGTAGCTTTGATAAATCCTTATTGATTAAATAAATTTTTTGAACCTAGATTATTGGTTGGGTATAGTATGGTATATTCATAGTACTAGATTATTTCAATAATATTCAGGATTGGTTGATTCATCTAATGTGAACTTATGACTAGATGCTATTCTGAGGGATTAGATGAATACAGTCCCATTAGAGTAAAGCTTCCAAGACTAAGAGTGTTACAATTAGTGAACAAGATCCTTAGTTTGAGGTGTAAACTGTGATCTGATTCTGTCTCCTATCGTAGAGCGCTTCGATAAGTACAGTTTTAAATTAGCTAATTATTATATCATTATTATAATTATTAAATATTTAAGATAACTGATTATTGGATTATTGGATATTTAATCAGTATTTAATTTAAAAGATCATATGATTAAATGAGTTTTCAAATAAATTTTTGAATTAGCACTAACAAATCACACTTTCCATTTTATTCCAGAATTTCTCAAATCAAATTCTACTCAAAGATACCACAAAGCACTCATTTTATTCCAGTTTCTATTTTAAAAAACTCGACTCAAAAACTGCAGATACCACATGCTACTCCTCTCACATAGAACCAGCGAAGTCCGGAACGAACCAGACCATGGAGAATGCGTACTTGGGAAGAGTGATCATCTTGAGTAGCCTTCCGTCCACCTTAGCGTAGACCTTCGACTCGAAGTCGTCATCCCACAGCGACACAAATTGGTAGATGTAGCTCTCCCCCAGATGTCCCTATACTCCTTCAGCGGCCCGCACTCCAAGAATCCCTTGTGCTCGGCCAGCAAGACGCTGTTGTCCCCGCTATCGGCACAAATCCACCCGCTATCGTTGATCCTCAGCAGCATCGGTAGCGGGTCCCACATGTCAAACAGGGTGCTCCGTTGTGGCCGTCGCATTAGCACGACCTTCATCTTCCTACTCTTCCCACAGCACGGCAAGATTTAGTTGGTGAAGGCCCACCACTGTAGCATCTCATCCTCGTGACTGCCGTGCTACCTCCGTGCCACACATGGATGACGTCCCCATTGGAGCCAAGGAGCTTGAGAAGGTTGTTGCTGTCGCAGAGGGCGATGTCCGGCAACCAGCTGCCAGCATGGAACCAGGTCTAGCCATGTAACAACTCAAGGTTATTACTCAGTTTATTTTAGCATAATTATATTGTAATTATCATTCTGTTAAGATCATCGAGTCATTAGATTCAAACCTTGAAGGTTTGGAGCAATTCAGAGTTCAATCCAATATTTTGGATTATTTTAATATTTAATTAATTAGAAAATTGAGGTATTTATTTTGACCTCGAAATCGAAATCCGACTTCGCCGTTGTAATCGTCATGCCCAAATTAGCTAGGGGTGATGTTTTGAACGCGTTTGGAAGTCGTCGAAATTTCACGAATATTTTAATGTAATTAAATGCGTCGAAAAATAAGAAAATTAAGTAAGCGTCGGAATCAAAATCTGATTTCGCCGTTGGATTCCTCACCACCAAATTAGCTAGGGGTGAATTTTTGGGGTTTTTCGGAGCACGTTTCAAAAATCAAAATTTTTAAATAAATAAGGAAAATAAATAGGTAGTCATTGAATCCCCAAAATGTAATTTCCCTATTTATTTTATCTCATATGCGGCTGGCCATCACCTCAGCCGGCGCCCATGCCTCTTGGGCAAAATTTTTTATGGCATCACCTCCTCCCTCTCCCTAGACCTCATGATGGCCTACCCCATAGGCTCATAATGAGTTCTCCTCTTTAAAAGAGGAGCTCAGCCTTCCTCTTTTGGTTTGCTGAAAAACCTCATCACCCCCCTTCCTCCATTGATGCTCTATCATTGAAGAAGAAGAGGTTCAACTCTCCACCTCCAAAACTATTGAAGAAGACAAGGTCTCTCCCTCCCCTCTCAAGGATTAAAGGTATCCCTATACCCCTCTCTTTTGTCTTCTTTATATAGCTGCAATGCTTGAATGTTTCTCTAAAAGTCTATAAACATATATGGAAGCCATTAAAGCTCTTAAAAGCATCACGTAAAAATGTTTTGTTTTCATTTATTCTGAATATCTTTGCATTCATCACCATATTTTATATAGCTAAGGTGCTCCGTTTGTGCCGATTTTGGTGTTGATGGAAAGGTATCAGAAAGACCTTTCCATCGATATATGACACCCCACGTGAAGTACTCTAGGTTGAGAGTAATCAAGCCCAAAAGTGACCCATCACTATTTACGCTCAGGCAAAATCACCGTCTGATGCTACAGTGTGCTGCAGCACCCAGAGTTGCGAATTTGGGTCCGCTACAGCGCGCTGCAGCGCAAAAATCCGCTACAGTGCGCTACAGCGCCCCAAGTTCGAATCCAGGTCTACTAGAGCGCGCCATAGCACCGAAATCAGTATTTTTTCCCGCTACTGTGTGCTGCAGTGCGCTCCAGGGTCTCCATATCGTATAGGGACTGCTATAGCGCACCCTAACACTTAAAAATGCACTTTTTGGCCGCTACAGCGTGCTCTAGCGCTCCACAACGGCCAGAAAATTGAATTGACCATATCTTGGTCATCCGGACTCCAAATTCAAAAATTTAAAGTGCTAGATAGCTTAGAATTTTAGTGCCTACAATAATATAAAAAAATATTTTGGTTTTGAACTTTAAAAAAATCAAAAATGACTAAAATATTCATAAATATAATTAGGTCATAACTTGGTCAATTTAAGTCCAACTTGGGCCTACCACCAGTCAAAATATTCAGTGTGATGTAGGGAAGTTATAGCCCCTAAGTTTTCTAAATTTGGACACAAAATTAAAGAGTTATGCCTTTTTGACTCCTCTTAACTTAGAAAAATTACCAAATCTACCATTAGGAATTCGAATGGCTATAAATAATTTATTAGATCTCAAAATTTAGTGTTTTTAGACTCTATGGAGTCCTTGAACATCAACCAATAGTAAACTGTATAAAAATTTAGATTTCATTAAGTGCAATTTACTAAAAAGCCCCTTAGGTCAAAAACCTTAATTTGAACCTATAGAACCCGTTACTTGTCCAAATTGAGCGTACTTACTGTCTTTCTTCATGTTAGACTGTAAGGAATCATTTGACAGTAAGAAATCCCAATTTAGAGCCCTAAATTAAAAAGTAGCATTTTGGACCCTAAAGTAGAGGCAAAATGGTCTTTTTGCTCAAAATTTAGGTTAAGCATCTTTAACCTCTAAATTATCTTTTAAAGAACTAAAATTAGTATTAGAACTATATTAGAGTCATCTAAGTAAGAAGAATCAACTATTAGGTCAACTCATCAAAATTCTCCAAAAAATTTTCTAAGTCTTTTCTTAGGATCTTTTCACCTCACATTAGGACCACTCTTGAGACTAGGACAAGCTCATATGTTAGATTTCATTCATTAGATAAGTGAGTTATTCAATGAATAAATCCTTAGTTTTACTAGTTTCTAGAAATTTTACAACTTACTTTGATTATTTTATCTTTTAACCCTAGGTTTAGTTGGATAAGGAGATTCATCCTATTAAGTTTGATTTGCTTAATAGGATCTACCTTAATCAATAGATCACTTTTAGACTGAAACCTAGATCTTATGTCTTAACCTTTTGGATTATGTGATTAAGCCCAATCTCATGGTGTTTAATCCATAATCTATCGTCTAGTAGATCATGATCAGATCTTAAATAGAACATCTAAATTCATAAAACTGAGACGTATGATTTATTGATTGAACTTGTAGTAGTGTTTGATTAAATTAGATTAAAACTTAATCAGTTCTTATCCTTTTAACTTATAAGGCCGTACTTCTAAGTTATACTTGATAGTAGGAATTGGAGATCCTGAACTTATGTAACTTAGAATAGCTAGAATGGTTAAATTAGATAACAACAGTGTCACCATGTATAGAAGAGTCCGTTGCTTACTTGATTAATTTTGTTACTACACATCCCTTGCTTTTGTTCTTAATCCCTTGGACATATCATATAAGAGAACTTTGTGCATGAAATGAAAACTTAGAATAGTTAGGATAACAATTGCCTTTGGGTTCAGTATACTTAGTAGATTTGGGTGCACATTTATCCTAATGGACAGGGGTAAGGAGTAATAAGGATGCTTAACATTACTCATTGAAGAGTGTGTGTTAAGCTTGGAACCCATATAGTCTTGCAGACGTGCTTGACTCCTCAGCTGTTTCTGGACGTGTCCACAGAAACAAAGTAAAATAATTAAAAGATTCTGCATTTGTATTTACTACCTCCTCAGTTCTGCTACTGGATTCTGTTTGCTATAGCCCAGAAAGGCTATGAGAATTTCTGTCTGCCCAAGCCCAGAAAGGCTTTGGGGATTTCACCGGCCCAATGGCCATCTTTCTGTTATGGCAGTCTTTACATATATGTTTCAGTTTTCAGCTTACTGCGTACTGTGTTCTGATGTATATTTCAGTCAGCTATTTTCTTTTACTTACCTGCTTACTGATACGTATTTATAGGATGCTAGACTTTACTGCTTACTATATGTACCATATTCAGATTTCTGTTATTTAATTAGCATATGTCATATGATCATCAGCATGTCTAGGATTAGACTTTACTTTCAGTACTTTTACTTACCGTATTATACATGTACATAACCATTTCTTACTTAGTTGTTGAGGTGTGCGTTTTCCTCATTTACTGTTTAGTTATAAATACTATATTTATAACTTATCCTGTCCTTTGTATGCTTACTGCTCCTACTGATTAGTACTTTTGTTGTGCTTAAGTATAAAAATGGTGGCATTAATAACTCATGTAAAATATTTAGCTTAAAATGTACTTAGATAATTATCTAACAAGATTTTCTTTTATTGGTTGGGGCTCTGACATTATGAAACTGATAATATCAGATTTAGATAGGTTTGAGGAGTTAGGTGTTGAAGCAGAGGTCCTTACTTAGAGGAGGAGCTTCAACCAGTAGAGCTGGATATTGCTTAGTCTCTTTTAGCTGCTTGTGAGGATGAGCGATTTACCTTTCAGTCTTTTGAACTATTTAAATATTGTAATAATACAGGTATTGTGATTGTGATTTACTTTATGCACTTTATTATTTTTTGAGCTATCTTATTGCTATTTCTTATGTGATGCATGATGAATGGATGTGCTATTTATTTTATTTAGCTTCCGCACTCTGTATGTATGTCAGATTTAGTGACTGATCCCCTCAGATATTCTGTGCAGTCCTCCCCTTATTAGTGGATTGTGAATCTACCTAATCCAATGATAAGTGAGGGATTTGCACAAGTGACCCTCCGCTCCTTAGCTTATGAATGTAGGCTTAGGGAGCAGGGTGCCACAGTTGGTATCAGAGAATTCCATAATGTGTCAGATTGAAAATTATATTCCACTCTATCTAATGGATGATTCTTCTACCAATCAGTCACTAACTAAATACCAGAGTTACATCCAAGCACCATGATCATGAGCTCAGGGTAATAAGAGTATAAAATTAGAAAACATTATCACACTGATCGACCTTAAGTAAGTAGAAACTTAGGACAAATGAATGACTAATTACTCTGAATTAAACATTTGTAAAACTTGTAAAATCAAACTTGACCATGTAGCTAACTAATCTGAAATAAACCTTCATAAGATTTACTAGATCAAGAACTTAAGATATTAGGACTCAACTTTCATACTAAGACATATGAATCCCTATTTTATCCCGTCTCTTATACTTTCATTTCTACTTTTGATTAAAAAGGGGATGGAATGTTATGACCTTTCGCTTTCTGAAATTCTAAAAGTGTATTTCTCTTAATTCAGATTCTAGCTATCAAAATCATGAACCCAAAACATAGCCCATCTCCTGCTCCCTCCAGCACCTCATCCAATAAGGTGAGCACCTTGCTGGAATCAGTAAAGATGATGATGGAATCCCACCAAAAGCAGGCAGTGTTCCACCAAGAACAAGCAAAGCAAGCTGCAGAGGCTCAAGCCAAGCAGGCCAGGAGAGCGGCCAAAGTACAAGCCCGCCAGGCAGAATGCATGGAGCAACTGCTTATGGCACAAATGAGCCAGAATTGCACAATTCTTGAGACTGCCATAGCACCCCACCACTCGTGTCAGCACCACACCCAGACTGCTGATGGACTACTCCACATTATTCTACGCCTCAAACCCCCGACATTTGATGGGAGTCTCTCTGCTATCGATACAACAAACTGGATAAAGGTGGTGGAGAGGAACCTAACTAGCATCAAGTGCCCGGATGCTGAGGTGATCCGTCTAACGACTCATCTACTCCAAGGTGAGGCAGAATACTGGTGGGACAATATCCGCCATACGTTATTCGTAGATTGGGAACTTGAAGAAATATAATGGGACGAGTTTATAGCAGTATTTCAGGCTTGATACATCCCTACCTCTGCCAGACACACCATGGCAGATCAGTTCCTTAAACTGTAGCAGGGAAGCTGATCTGTTTTGTCTTATGAATCTGAATTTTGGCAGCTGGCAAGATTCGCCTCCAACCTCGTTCCCACAGAATCCGACAGATGCCATCGCTTTTGGAGCGGACTCCAGCCTTCCATCCAAAGGTTAGTTGTATCTCATTATTCAACCAACTTCGTGGAACTACTAGAATCTGCCAAAATGATTGAACTGGATGAGGCATCTGAGCCCAAGTGCAATTATGGCATGACAACTAGTCAGCATGAGAACCCTAGAAGAGCTAGGGTATATCAACTTGAGGCAGGAACTTCACCAACTGATCATTTTGATGGCTGCACTTGCCCCCATCCTTATGGGAGATGTTACCATAAGACTGGGAACTGCTTCAACTGCAGGAGGCCAGGCCACTCCTACTATCGGTGCAACCACACTGACACTATTGATGGCGACCAGAACGATCGCTCTAAACGCCAACGTACTTTTGATTTGTTCCAGAAGCCTGCCGCAACTCGTCCAGTGCTACCACCTCCTCCCTCCGCTCAGCGGCGTGAGACAGTTATTGCCCCCCGCCCAAATGCTCCAAGGCCGCCCATCTAGCAGCCTTACAACACACAACAGACTAGTCCGGCATGAGTCTATTCCCTTACTCCTACCGAAGCTGCGGAAGATACTAACGTGGTGTCAGGTACACACTTTTGAACCAATCTACCATTTTATTGTTGCGTGTTTATAAATAACTTGTAAATTACTGCATCCATAATTAGGTACAATCTATATAAATAATAAGCCATGCAATATCTTATTCAACACTGGAGCAAGTCACTCTTTTATTTCTGAAAACTGGACAAGGTCTCTCAACCTGTCATTACACCATCTAGCAAAACCCTTAAATATAGGACTACCATCTGGAGGTCAACTACAAGCTAGTCAATTATGCAAGATACAGGCCCCCATTGGAGAAATGAAATTTGAAGCCAAGCTTGTAGTCTTGCCAATAACCAACTTCGATGTTATTTTGGGCATGAATTGGCTAACTCAAGATGATGCCATCATCAACTGCCAAAGAAAGAAGATCAACTTGGGTAATGGTAAACAAGCTAAGTCATTTATTGGGAATTTGAGTACAAGGGCATTCTTAATCAATGCTATCCAAGCCAAGAAGCTAGTAAGCAAAGGTTGCAGTGCCTTTCTAGTAACGATACTAGGGGAAAAGAAAGAAGACATCCCAAAATCCTGTTGTTCGCGAATTTGCTGATGTTTTCCCTGAAGACCTACTCGGTCTTCCACCTATACGGGAAGTAGAATTCTCCATCGACGTTGCCCCAGGAACCCAACCTATTTCTAAAGCACCTTACAGAATGGCACCCAAAGAGTTGCAGGAACTGAATAAGCAACTGCATGAATTATTGGAGAAAGGTCTTATTAGGCCTAGTTCTTCCCCATGGGGAGCGCCAATTTTATTTGTCAAAAAGAAGGATGGGTCCATGCGAATGTGTATTGATTATAGGGAGCTGAATAAAGTAACCATAAAGAATAAGTACCATCTACCCCACATAGATGATCTATTCCATCAGTTGGCAGGAGCAAAAGTGTTTTCCAAGATCGACCTGCAATCAGGGTACCACCAATTGCAAGTGAAAGATTTCGATATAGCGAAGACTGCTTTCAGGACTAGATATGGCCACTATGAATTCCTAGTGATGTCATTTGGATTGACAAAGGCGCCTTCCGTCTTTATGGACCTAATGCAGCGTGTCTTGAAGCCATACCTTGACAAATTTGTCATTGTGTTCATAGATGATATTTTAATATACTCCAAGATGAAAAAGGAACATGAGAGTCACCTCATGACTGTGTTAAAAGAACTGAGAAGTCACCAGTTGTATGCCAAATATTCAAAATGCAAATTTTGGCTTGATTCTGTAGCCTTCTTAGGCCACGTTGTAGATGCTCAAGGGATCAAAGTAGATCAAAACAAGGTCAGTGCAATCCAGGAATGGGTACAACCCAAGTCAATGATAGAAATTAGGAGCTTCTTGGGTTTGGCCAGGTATTACAGAAGGTTTGTGGAAGGCTTTTCTCAGATAGCCTCTCCACTCACCAAACTCACTCAGAAGGCTGTACCCTTTGAATGGTCACCAGCTTGTGAAGCAGCGTTCCAGGCACTGAAAGATGCACTTACCTCTGCCCCCATTCTAGTTCTTCCTAAGGAAGGAGTGAACTATCAAGTCTATACTGACGCCTCTGGTATAGGCTTAGGTGTTGTACTAATACAAGAGGGAAAAGTCATAGCATATGCTTCCCGCCAACTGAAGACCCACGAGAGAAATTATGCCGTTCATGACCTCGAATTAGCTGCTGTAGTGTTCGCCTTAAAGATTTGGCGTCACTATCTATATGAGATCCAGTGTTCGATTTTCACAGATCATCAGAGTCTGAAGTACATATTCACTCAAAAGGAGTTGAACTGTCAACAGAGAAGGTGGTTATAATTAATTATTGACTATGACCTTGATATCCAATACCACCCTGGAAAAGCAAATGTAGTAGCTGATGCTTTAAACCATCATGCTACTCTTAATGCTCTTATCTCTAAGAGTCCTCTAGAGGAAGAATTTCGTAGGTTAGATATCCGATCAGCGCATAGTGACCAAGTGAGTACATTGCTCTCAATGATTAATGTGGAGCCCACATTCCACAGAGATGTATCTATTACTCAAATAAAAGATGAGGAGTATTTAAATTTTAAACAAGCCATCGAGAGTGGTCATCGTACTGATATTCGATTCCATAAAGGTGCTATCTATCAAGAAGATCGCCTATGGATTCCCAAATCCATGCATCAAGAGATTCTAGTGGAAGGCCACAATTCTGGTTACCAAGTGCACCATGGTAGTACTAAGATATATCAAGATCTAAGGAAATCATTTTGGTGGCCTGGGATGAAGAAGAGTGTGGCTGAGTTTGTATCGAAGTGTCATGCCTATAATTTAGTCAAGGCTGAACATCAGAGGCCTGGAGGACTTCTCCATCCTCTAGCAATTCCTGAATGGAAATGGTTTGATATTTATATGAATTTCGTGATGGGTTTACCCAAATCAAGATCTGGTGCTGATTCTATTTAGGTCATTGTCGATCGACTGACCAAATTGGCACATTTCATACCGATGCGTCAAACCGATTCAGTAGAGAAATTGGCAAAGCTGTATATCAAGGAAATCATCAGACTTCATGGGATTCCGAGGTCTATTGTATCTGATCGTGATAGTTGATTCACTTCTAAGTTCTGGCAAGCTGTGCATCAAGACTTGGGAACTACCCTAGCCATGAGCACTGCTTTTCACCCTCAAACAGATGGTCAAACTGAACGAGTTAATCAAATTCTTAAAGATCTTCTTCGCCTATGTATTTTGGATTTCAGAGGTTTTTGGGAAGATCATATTCTCGTAGTTGAATTTGCATACAATAACAGTTTCCAATCAAGTATCGGCATGGCTCCGTATGAAGCCCTGTATGGTAGAAAATGCAGTACGCCCTTAGCATGGTCTGAAACAGGCAGTGTCTAGTTGTATGGTTCGGATTTGGTTGAAGAAATGAATAAGAAAGTACAACTGATCCAGCAGAGAATTAGGGCAGCTCAAGATCGCCAGAGTAAATATCACGATGCCCATCATCGTCCTTTGGAGTTCAATGTTAGAAATTTTGCGTACCTCAAAGTTAGCCCAATGAAAGGCGTGTTCCATTTTGGTGTAGCCGAGAAGCTCAGTCCTCGCTACGTCGAACCATTCGAAGTAATAGAGAGAATCGGTTCTGCAGTATATAGACTAAAACATCCTGAAGATTTCTCTACAGTTCATAATGTGTTTCATATCTCCTCACTGTGAAGGTGTCTTCGTAATCCGTCTCATCTAGTCCGACTTCCACCAGTATCTCTTCAGCCATACCTTTATTATATGGAAGAGCCTGTCATAATCTTAGCTCATGATCAAAGACAGTTAAGAAATCGTTCTTTTCCCATGGTAAAGGTCAAGTGGAGTAACTGCTCAATTGAAGAATCCACTTGGGAAAAATAGGCTGATATGCAGCAGAAATATCCAAGTCTCTTTGAAAATCTAGGTATCTTTAAGATTCAAAATCTATGTTCTTAATTTCTGCATTTTCTTTTCCCTTCTTAGTGATGATGTCGAGGACGACATCATTTTTAAGTGGGGGAGTCTGTAACAACCCAATGTTGTTACCCAGTTGAGTTTAGCATAATCATATTATAATTATCATTCCATTAAGATCATCGAGTCATTAGATCCAAACCCTGAAGGTTTGGAGCAATTCGGAGTTCAATCTAATATTTTGGATTATTTTAATATTTAATTAATTAGAAAATTGAGGTATTTATTTTGACCTCGAAATTGAAATCCAACTTTGTCGTTGCGATCGTCACGCCCAAATTAGCTAGGGGTGATGTTTTGAACGTGTTTGGAAGTCGTCGAAATTTCGCGAATATTTTAATGTAATTAAATGCGTCGAAAAATAGGAAAATTAAGTAAGCGTCGGAATCAAAATCCGACTTCGCTGTTGGATTCCTCACCCCCAAATTAGCTAGGGGTGAATTTTTAGGATTTTTCGGAGCACGTTTCAAAAATTAGAATTTTTAAATAAATAAAGAAAATAAATAGGCAATCATTGAATCCTCAAAATGCAATTTCCCTATTTATTTTATCCCTTATGCGGCTGGCCATCACCTCAGCTGGTGCCCATTCCTCTTGGGCAAAAATTTTTATGGCATCACCTCCTCCCTCTCCCTAGACCTCTTGATGGCCTACCCCCTCGGCTCATCATGAGTTCTCCTCTTTAAAAGAGGAGCTCAGCCTTCCTCTTTTGGTTTGCTGAAAAACCTCATCACCCCCCTTCCTCCATTGATGCTCTAGCATTGAAGAAGAAGAGGTTCAACTCTCCACCTCCAAAACTATTGAAGAAGACAAGGTTATCTCCCTCCCCTCTCAAGGACTAAAGGTACCCCTATACCCCTCTCTTTTGTCTTCTTTATACAGCTGCAATGCTTGAATGTATCTCTAAAGGTCTATAAACATATATGGAAGCCATTAAAGCTCTTAAAAGCATCACAGAAAAATGCTCTATTTTTATTTATTCTGTATACCTTTGCATTTATTGCCATATTTCGTATAGCTAGGATGCTCCGTTTGTGCCGAGTTTGGTGTCGACGGAATGGTATCAGAGAGACCTTTCCATCGATATATAGCACTGCACGTGAAGTGATCTAGGTTGAGAGTAATCAAGCCTGAAAGTGACCCATCATTGTTTACGCTCAGGCAAAATCACCGTCTGATGCTACAGCGCGCTGCAGCGCCTAGAGTTGCGAATTTGGGTCCGCTACAGCATGCTGTAGCGCAAAAATCCGCTACAGCGCGCTCCAGTGCGCTGCAGCGCCCCAAGTTCGAATTCAGGTCTGCTAGAGCGTGCCATAGCACTGAAATCAGCATTTTTGCCTGCTCCAACGCGCTGCAGCGTGCTCCAGCGTCTCCATATCATATAAGGACCGCTATAGCGCTCCACAGCGGCTAGAAAATTGAATTGACCATATCTTGGTCATCCAGACTCCAAATTCAAAAATTTAAAGTGCTAAATAGCTTAAAATTTTAGTGCCTACAATAATATAAAAAGCATATTTTGGTTTTAAACTTTAGAAAAATTAGAAATGACCAAAATACCCATAACTATAATTAGGTCATAACTTGGTCAATTTAAGTCCAACTTGGGCATACCACCAGTCAAAATATTTAGTGTGATGTAGGAAAGCTGTAGCCCCTGAGTCTTTTTGAATTTGGATACTAAATGAAAGAGTTATGCCTTTTGACCCCTCTTAACTTAGAAAAATTACCAAATCTACCCTTAGGAATTTGAATGGCTATAAATAATTCATTAGATTTCAGAATTTAGTGTTCTTAGACTCTATGGAGTTCTTGAACATCAACCAATAGTAAAGTGCATAAAAATTTATATTTCATTAAGTACAATTTACTGAAAAGTCCCTTAGATCAAAAACCTTAATTTGGACCTATAGAACCCGTTACTTATCCAAATTGAGTGTACTTACTGTCTCTATCTTCATGTTAGATAGTAAGGAATCAATGATAGTAAGAAATCTCAATTTAGAGCCCTAAATTAAAAAGTAGCATTTTGGTCCTTAAAATAGAGGCAAAATAGTCTTTTGGCCTAAAATTTAGGTTAAGCGTCTTTAACCTCTAAATTATCTTTTAAAGAACTAAAATTAGTATTAGAACTATATCAGAGTCGTCTAAGTAAGAAGAATCAACTATTATGTCAACTCATCAAAATTCTCCAAAAAATTTCTAAGTCTTTTCTTAGGATCTTTTCACTTCACATTAGGACCTGTGGGGCCCCCGTACTGATAATACGGAAGTACAGTACTCTAACTATGGCAAATCTCCAACTTTAGAAGTAAACCCAACCTGCCTTAAGCCAAGGACTCGTCACCAAGTACTATAACATCATCAATATACAAGTATCAAAGTGGCGGAAGCAATGAATAATAGAGTAACATCCACAAGTATGCATAGTAAGAAAAGAGAATGCAATATAGTAACTCATCACAATGTAGAAATAAAATGCATCTAGAATTAATTTTTACAAACTGAAATTTAAAGAAAATGAAAATATCTCTCAATCTCACTGAAACAAAAGCAAAATCTAACTAAACAGCAGTGGCACGATCCTCCTCCTGAACCTGCTCCTCTTTTGCAACAGTGTCCATGAACACGTCTGAATCTGACATTTATCGGTATCACAAATACTAGGGCCCCAGCTAACAAAACAAAAAGGTTATAGTTAGACAATTGTCTAAGTACATTTTAGGCTATATTAATGAACTGAACATTTAAAGATGTCACATTTTAATTTAACTACATATGCAAGCATTAAAAGGTGCAACAAGCTATGAAAGAAATGGGTAACTATAAACTATCCATTTATAGCCAGCATACAAAGCAAAATAAACAAGGTGAGGCTAAAAGCTAAAAGAAATAGCAACTACACTACAATTATGAACCTAACATGCTTATGATCATGTTACACATGCTGAGTATATAAAAGAACACAAGTACTAAAAATGTGAAATTCTAACATCCTAAACATGCCAAAATATATATAAGTAAGCCATATGAGTATACATACAATATGCTAGTTAAGAACAGGAAAAGAAAAGAAAAGCCACTGAGACATGTGGTAAAATCAAAGCAATCTATAAAGCCACTGAGACATGTGGCAAAGTGAGCAAATACTGACAATAAGGCCACTGAAGCATGTGGCAAAGCAAATCAAAAAACAATATTGAACAATCCAGCTAAAGTAGCAATAAGCCTAAGACATAGTACTGCCATACCAGCCAATAGGCCATCCAGGGCCTCCAATATCAATCAATCAATCCCCAGCCTAGCCATCCAAATATGCTAGGTTTGAGTCCAGTCTATACAATACTACTACTTAAGAGGCAGACTAAGCTAGGACATATTCTACCAACTACAAACAATGCAAAACTGAATGATATGAAATTTAAATACTAACTTAGGATGTATAGCCCATATCCTAAGTTTTCCTCATATGCTTAAGAAATAAGGCTCAATATCCAAGGTATGCCAAGCAATCTAGTCAAAGTAAGCAAGAGACTCAATCTAGACTATATGGCATCTGATGTTATCTAATTACCCAATCTAACTACTCTGAGAAAGTACAAGTTTAGGATCTCCAATATCCAGCTATCAAGTAGAATCTCAGATTTACATCCTTAAAGTTAATATTAGAACTTAACAAGTTCTAATCCAAAATTATGTAATGACTATATGGTTTAAATAAGTAAATCAATGACCTAATTTATTTATATTTTACTCTCTTACCCAAATCTTGATTAAGTAAATCAAGATTTAAGGATTTAGAACTTAAATCCTATGTTGAGTTCAAATCCTAAATCCAATGTAATATTCTAACTAGGATCTAAGGTTCATATTTATTACCCAAATTAAAGGTAAAGGATCCTATAAGTTGAAAGATTCAGGAACTAAGAACTTAGTGAAAGGCTATTCTACTAATTATAAGATAAATAATCGATTAAGAACTTGAGAATCTAAGATCTATATTCAATCTTTAAGATAATTTCATTATCTTATATATTGAATCATCCTATACCCATATGGAAGGTTTCAAGGGATTAAACAATCAATCATTAAAAAATTTCAATTGGAGATGGTTCAATTTCAAAGTGAAGATCTAAGTCTAAGATCTTAAGATCTATAGATCTGATGTTTGATCACGTTAGATCTCTAAATTAGAGTTTTATCTTAAGAGTTTCCATTTATGATTATTTTAGAATCTAAGTTCATAGTTAAACTATATGAAGCTTATTAAGGTTGAAATTGATACTTTTAAGTATTAGATTAAACATCAAACTCATATTGATCCTTTTAGGCTACTTAAAATCTAAGGATCTGATGTTTGATCACTTTAGACTTTAAGCTAGATTTTGACTTAGAATTTTCCATTATTATTTATTTTAGAATCTTAAGCTCATAAGTTAACTAAATTGAACTTATCAAAGTGTTTTTGATAATTGAAATGATTAAATTTAAGGGCTAAGCTTAAGTGACTTCATTAGGGTCACTTAAGATCTAAGTGTCTTAATTAGGGCTAAATTGAAGATTTCTTAAATCAATGATCCCATTAACATTATTATTAATCTAAGAGTTCAGAGAATATTTCTAATCTAACTTAGGGTAGTTCACTAAAATTTCCAAGTTTTAAGGAGCATTTAATCACATTTTGGTCAAAATGACCAAAATGCCCATCTTAAGGCAAAAATTGGGATGTTAGGGTTTACTATCCAAATTGATCCAAATATGTTTTAATATGTTTCATATTGGTTAATGAAGTGAGAAACACCCTCATTTTAGATTTTGACCACTTAATTAAGACTAATTATCACTAATTACTTAATTAAGTCCATTTGGGTGATTAATGAAAATAGGCATTCTTAGGACAATCCAACCTGTTCAAATGGTTCTAGTATACTTAAGGTAGCATTAGGAACAATCTTTATCAAGATCAGAGACTTAATTAGGTTTAATTTTACTAATCCCTAATTGGGGTGATTAGAGAGTGATTAAGAGAAATTAATATCCAAAAATTGGTTTTAAAGGTCTGAAATTGTTCTCTATGGTTCAGGGAGCAATCAGAGCCTTTAATCTTCTCATTTGGATATTTATTTAATTTAATATGATTTAAATAAGGACAGCAAAGAGTTGGGCAAATATTTTTAAATCCAACCATTGGATTTGTGATTTTATTTTATATTTAGATTCCTTGTATTTTTCTGATTCAAATGGTACATTGGATCATACCATTTGGATCTATATAGCTAAAGTTATTAAGTTAATTTATTCTGTATGTTTATTTAAATAAAAACTTTAGGAATGCATTTATTAGCTAATTTCCTTAAGTATTTTAAATCAAGAAGTCGTTTTATTAATTGTCGGCCCGAACTCAAAATGCGCGGGACGGGGTCGGCCTGGCCCAAAATCCAGCGTCTTCTTCCTCGAGCGCACACCCGCCTCCCGAACCCTAGGGCTTACTTACAGCGCCAAATTTTCCGTGCTCCGGTCACGCCATACCCTGATTTCAACGGCTACACGATCCCCAACCCTAGACACATTAATTAAGCCAAGAAGCCCTAACTGGGAGGCGCCGGATCGATGGAATGCTATTCGACCAAGACCTCTCAGAAGGCGCGCCTGTGAGGAGCCAATTCTCCTCACAAAGTCTACGGATCACGGCTATCTTGATCCCTACACGTTCAGGGATCGATGGAGAAGTGATAGGGCGACTCGGGAGGTTCTGAGGTGGTCTGGATCAATGGGGTGCTACTCATTGTATGTTGCCGTCTAGAGCCACGATTGGATTGATCGTTTCCAGTTGAAACAATCGATCTGGTCAAACCTAAACATCAATACCAGATTACAATCATCGCCCAAAGGTTCTAGTACTAATTGGATGGCTAATTGCGCACGAGAACGTGGCATTAGGTGAGCCAGAGGTTCCTCTGGCAGTGCGCTCAGACGACAAATTTGTTGTCTGTCCCACTGCCAGGCCTCACCCACAGACTCGAACGTCCACAGGGGAGCTAGGGAGAGGTCCTATGCAGCATCTAAGGCTTGGACGAGGAAGAGCCGAGCTAAATTTAGCTCGACAGAAGGAAGGGAGGGAATGGGCTGTACCTTGATTCGAAGAAACACAGAGGCAAAAGGCAATGCCGTTAGGCTGGATCGCACCAGAGGGTTGCAAGAGCTCGGCAAGGGGGTCTGAACGCCAGACCACGCCCTCTATCAGCAGACGCGGCAGGACCAGTCGTCACGTTTGCCGAGAGCTCCAATTGCTTCAGCCAGGAGGTTAGGGGATTAAAGTGAGAAAAGGAGCTCACTGTGATGCTTGGGAGGTACTTATAGGCTGGGGGAGTCCCTAGGGGTGGAAGCCGAAGCTGGACCAAGGCCTCGGGCTCGGACCAGAGGCACCCTCAGCCAGCCTAGAGTGGAGGGCTCCCAACCTTTGGATAGCCCTAGTAGGCTCAGCCCTAAATAAGAAGATGCTAACGGTCAAGTTGACCTCGCGAGAAGGTGGCAGACAAGATCAATGTGGCGGGGTACGGGAAATTTCCCACTGTCGGGCAGGATCATCGTAAGAATAACGATCCACAGTCATAGGGGCCGTCCCTGCCGTCTGATGCCGAGATCGTTGGGGACTGACAGCCAAATGTGGCTTCTAAGTAACCGTAACACGGATTAAATCCCGAGCGTTGGATCTAAGATGCCGATCGGGCGGGTAGGATTCGATTTAGACGTGCGCGATGGGAGCCGTTGGATTAAGAGCGCTGAGATGTGTGCTCGGTCATCCATTCGGCGAGTACGGCGCCCCGTTGTCGGGACCCCGCAGCGGATCTGCCGCGGTCCCGATAGCAAATCCCGTTTATTAAAAATAAATAATAATTTAATTTAAATAATTTAAAATCAAATTAAATAATATATAATTATTCTTAAGTATTCTAATTTCAATTTAGGACCAAATGAGCTCTAAAAATTTTCAAAAATTCACCCTTAGCTAATTAGGGTATAAGGAATTTAAAAATCAAGTCAGATTTTAATTTGGAGATCAAATTATTTTAGTATTTTCTAGAGCTCAAAAAAAGTCAAAAATACCAAAATTTCCAATTTAGCTCCGATTGATTCCAAACTTCTAGGGTTAGGTTTAAATGATCCAATGAGTCCAATGGAATCAAATTCAAAGGTTGGTTTAGCTTAATCAATCCAGATTAAGTTTGGGAAACAACAAGGGTTGTTACAGGACCACTCTTGAGACTAGAACTAGCTCATATGTTAGATTTCATTCATTAGATAAGTGGGTTATTCAATGAATGAATCATTGGTTTTATTAATTTTTAGAAATTTTACAACTTATTTTGATTATTTTGTCTTTTAACCCTAGGTTTAGGATAAGGAGATTTATCATATTAAGTTTGATTTGCTTAATAGGATCTATCTTAATCAATAGATCACTTTTAGACTAAAACTTAGATCTTATATCTAAACCTTTTAGATTATGTGATTAAGCCCAATCTCGTGGTATTTAATCTATAATCTATAGTGTACTAGATCTTGATCAGATCTTAAATAGAACGTCTGAATTCATAAAATTAGGTCGTATGATTTATTGATTGAACTTGTAGTCGTGTTTGATTGAATTAGATTAGAACCTGATCAGTTCTAATCCTTTTAACTTATAAGGCCGTACTTCTAAGTTACACTTGATAGTAGGAATTGGAGATCCTGAACTTGTGTAACTTAGAATATCTAGAATGGTTAAATTAGATAACAATAGTGTCACCATATATAGAAGAGTCCCTTGCTTGATTAATTTTGTTGCTATGCATCCCTTACTTTTGTGCTTAATCCCTTGGACATATCATATAAGAGAACTTTGTGCATGAAATGAAAACTTAGAATAATTAGGATAATAGTTGCCTTTGGGTTTAGTATACTTAGTAGATTCGGGTGCACATTTACCCTAATGGACAGGGGTAAGGAGTAATAAGGATGCTTAATATTACTCATTGAGGAGTGTGTGTTAAGCTTGGAACCCATATAGTCTTGCATACATGCTTGACTCCTCAGCTGTTTCTGAACGTGTTTATAGAAACAAAGTAAAATAATTAAAATATTCTACATTTGTATTTATTGCCTCTTTAGTTCTGCTACTGGATTCTGTCTGCCATATCCCAGAAAGGCTATGGGAATTTCTGTCTGCTCAAGCCCAGAAATGCTTTAGGGATTTCACAAGCCCGATAGCCATCTTTTTGATATGGCAGTCTTTACATATCTGTTTCAATTTTCAGCTTACTGTGTACTGTGTTCTGATGTATATTTCAGTCAGCTATTTTCTTTTACTTACCTGCTTACTTATACGTATTTATAGGATGCTAGACTTTACTACTTCAGATTTCTATCATTTAATTAGTATATGTCAAATGATCATCAGCATATCTAGGATTAGACTTTACTTTCAGTACTTTTACTTACCGTATTATACATGTATATAACCATTTCTTGCTTAGTTGTTGAGGTGTGCTTTTGCCTCATTTGCTGTTTAGTTATAAATGCTATATTTATAACTTATCCTGTCCTTTGTACGCTTACTGCTCCTATTACTTAGTACTTTTGTTGTGCTTAAGTATAAAAATGGTGACATTAATAACTCATGTAAAATATTTAGCCTAAAATATACTTAGACAATTGTCTAACAAGATTTTCTTTTATTGGCTGGGGCCCTGTCATTATGAAACCGATAATATCAGATTCATATAGGTTTGAGGAGCTAGGTGTTGAAGAAGAGGTGCCTTACTTAGAGGAGGAGCTTCAACCAGGAGAGCCGGATATTGCTTAGTTTCTTTTAGCCGCTTGTGAGGATGAGCGATTTATCTTTCAGTCTTTTAAACTATTTAAATATTATAATAATACAGGTACTGTGATTGTGATTTACTTTATGCACTTTATTATTTTCTGAGCTATCTTATTGCTATTTCTTATATGATGCATGATGAATGGATGTACTATTTATTTTATTTAGCTTCCGCACTCTGTATGTATGTCAGATTTAGTGACTGATCCCCTCAGATATTCTGCGCAGTCCTCCTCTTATTAGTGGATTGTGGATCTACCTAATCCAATGATAAGTGAGGGATTTGCACAAGTGACCCTTCGCTCCTTAGCTTATGATTGTAGGCTTAGGGAGTGGGGCGCCACGAGCCACCTCCCTAGCCGAGCTGCACCAAGCCCATGTGCTTCTCCTGGTGCAAGATGCTGGAGTGCGAATGCGGGAGGAGGACGGCAGTGGCGTAACCCGGGCGGGTGAGTGGGATGAGAGGATCACCTTAGTGATTTTGATTGTGTAGTTAGGGAGGAAGAGGTCGAGGAGGAGGACTTGCACGTGCATGAAGGGGTTGAGGAGGGCCGCATGTGCTCCCAAGGCCATCAACAGCCAACCGCGAGATGTGCCAGCAACGGAGCACCCCTGGAACCGATTCGAGAGGTGCAGGCGAACCAAGCTATGGCTGTCCGGGTCCGGGTAAGCTGGGATGCAAAAGTTGACTGACGAGATAGAGCCCTCTGGCGAATCGTCTTGGAGAAGAAGCCACGGGCGGAGAGCGAATAACGCCGGTCGGTGGTGAGTGAGGGAGGCGTGCCATTCTCTGCAAATGCTGGAGCAGTGGATCTACTCGCTGAGGCCCAGCCGGTAGGTTATCTAGTGGAGCATGTCCCACAGCAGACTGGACCAATCCTTGCTCTCACTGCTCTCCATCCTTTCAGCTGTTCTGGCCTGAGCACGGATGGGCAGTGACATAAATTGTGCTAGGAGGGCCATTCGCTCAATTTATCTAATGATAAAGAAGGAAGGATGATGCTAGCCTCACGTTGGGAATGTTGCTCTGCGCGGATCCTCTGTTCAAGTTAGGAAACGTTGGGCTCTTGTGCTGCATGTAGAAAGCTTTTCTTAATATTTGTTCTGCTTAATTTTATTATTGCACGTGTGTAGTATTTATTATATTCTATTTAAAATATGATTTTTTTGCTATTATATTTCCTTTAATATAGTTTTAAGTAAGTAATTTCAAAATAAAGTTTTAATCACTAGATTTTGATATCTTCTATATATAAAAAAAAATTAAAATAAAAATTTGATGTGATGATATATAAAATTTTATATTATAAAAATATAATTTATATATTTTTTATATATAAATAATATATATTTTTAAATAAAAAATTAATTTCTTGTGATTAATTATTAAGATATTTAGTATATAATATAGAAATACTAAATGTTATAATACATAGATTAAATTTTTAATAAAAATAATATATTTAGAAATTAAAAAATATCTTATTATCAACACTAATTTTTAGTTAAATTTTACTTTCATATATATACCTAAAGGGTAAGAAATTATAAAAACCCTTCTAATTAACTGTTAAAAAATACAAAATAATTGCAAAAATATAAGTATTATATTATTTTTATATATGTGGCTAAGGATAAAAAGTATATATTTAAATATAAAATAGAATTATTCGTATTTCTTAGAGCTCAATAAAATAAATTAACATTGTTCATAAAATAAACTTATAATTAATGCATTAATTAAGGAAGTGCTTTATAATTATAAAAAAAGAAATATTTTAAGGACACATAAATGTAATCCATCAAAAACTTAACTACGTAGCATGTATGTGACCAATACTTGGAGTCGTTGATTTGGATACAAAGACATGATACAGAGGGGTGATATTAGGTCTCACTTCGCTCTTATGATTCTCTGCAATATGACTTGATTATAATTCTCTCTCGTTCGCATCCCGCATCCCGTTCACTCCTAACTGTATCCATTCAAGATATCTGTGGTCACTTTGTCTTGCCCGGCAATCTAGCCCCACTATCTCCATCATCTTCATCGCCTCCGGGAAATGCCGTGTCGTCTAGCCCACCGTTCCTGCCCAAATTTTCTTCATGTGGCCTCTACAACGGCGTTTGTGTTTCTCGCTTTATTAGTAAGCTTTCTTTCCGGATTATAGACAGAGGGATTCTCATTGGAAGATTTTTATTAGATAAACTTAATTGCTGCTCCACTTATAATCATAATCCTTTTGTCTATGTAGATTTTATATTCTTTGCTTAAGATACATTTCAATTTTTTTCTTGCTTATTCTACTTGTAGTTTCCTGCTCTGCCAACTATTTCTCTTTATGCTTATGCAAAAGAATAATCTATTAGGTAGATAGGAATGAAATTTCAATATGACACCTTATGACGCTCTCTAATACCAACAGTGGTGCCCTGTCCTAGCTATAGTCTTGTTAACATGATGATTACGGTGAAGTTGTCACCGAGACAGATCCCTCATCTATAGTTAGATTAGTCTTTTACCCTAATCTACTGATAGCTGAAGGATATGTCACATAACTAAATTAAAATTTCACTAAATGTACGTACAAAAAATTTAGAGTGCGAAAGCAAGTAATACTAACATCCATTAACTATAACACAAAAAGAAAATATAGTCAAACTCAAAATAAAATACAGAAGATATATCAAGATCTTGTATTATTAAAATATTAGAAATAAAGTAAAAATAAGAAAACAAAAACTCTCGTCCTCACAATCAAAAGAAAATATTATCTAAATATCAACAGCACTGAGAACGTCCTCCTCCCGACGTAGCTTCTCACTTGGTACTACCACCTCAAAAACTCAAAATTTGACATGTTGGGTTTTACATGTCAAAGACCCAACAAAAAAAAAACAAATCGTGCGTTAAACAAATATCTAAGTATTTTTTAAGCTGAATTGAATTCTACATTTTAATATTTCACATTTAACTTAACATCAACAACAAGCATAAGGAACAATAAGTCACATAAGAAATTGGAAAAGTTATAAACAATACAATTATAACTTAACAAAAAGAGTATGTAAGGAACATACCTCAAACTAGAAGTTACAACAAGATTATGCAATATGTGTACATATAAATAATATTGTAAAGTAACTATAGCTACTGAAAAGAGAGTATGTAAGAAACATACTTCAAATTAGAAGTTGCAATAAAGTTATGCAATATGTATACATATAAATAATATTATAAAGTAACTATAGCTATTGAAAAAAGAGTATTCAAACTAGAAGCTGCAATAAAGTTATGCATTATGTGTACATATAAATAATATTATAAAGTAATTATAATCATTGAAAAGAGAGTATGTAAGAAACATACCTCAAACTAGAAGCTGCAATAATGTTATACAATATGTGTACATATAAATAATATTGTAAAGTGATTATAAATACTGAAAAAAGAGTATGTAAGAAATATACTTCAAATAGAAGTTGCTACAAGATTATGCAATATGTGTACATATAAATAATATTGTAAAGTAATTATAGCTACTGAAAAGAGCTACATCATAACATGCTCATAATCATGTGAATATATATCAATTTAATAGAAATAAAATTGAACTATAATACATATAAGTAGAACAAGTCAAACATTTAATCAAGGCTAGTATCCTAACATGAATATAAGTAATAGTAAATAATTGTACGAAAGCTAAAATTAAACTAAAGTGCACAAAAAATAGAAAATAAACTCGTAAAACTATCATATCAATTGTTATCTAGTTTATTCGTTCTAATTATTATAAGTTTATACAAGCCCAAATTAGCTAGGAGTGATGTTTTGGATGCATTTAAAAGTCGTTGAATTTTTGCGATTATTTTAATATAATTACATACCCCAAAAATTAGCATAATTAAATAATCGTCTGAATTGAAATCCGATTTCACCAATGAATTCCTCATCCCCAAATTAGCTTGCGGTGAATTTTTGGAAATTTTTGGAGCGCGTTTCTAAAATCTGAATTTTTAAATAATTATAAGAATAAATATTTATTAATTCTAATTTTATTTTCTGTTTTCTAAATCTTTCCTCTCTCCAAGCTCGCTCCCCATCCGGTGCCCCCTCTCCGTCCCTTAGGCGCAATAATGGCTGAGGGCCATCCTTCTCCCCTCACCTCTCTAGCCCTCTTAGCCCATGCCTCCAAATCCCACCTTTCTTCCTTCTCCTCTATTAAGGAAGCACAACTCTTCCTCTCCATTTTTTGGCTATCAAAGATAAAGCTCCCAAGCTCTTCCTCATTCCTCTAGTGTTGCAACTTGAAGAACAAGCTTCCTCCAAGGTCTTAAAGAAAACCGAGGAGTCTTCATCCTCCAGTCCTTCCAAGGACTAAAGATACCCATTTGCTTCTCTTTCTTGCCTCCTTCAAGTCGATATTATACTTGAATGTATTTTTAGACATCCATGATTAAGTATGGAAGCCATTATAGTTCTTCAAAGAAATATATCTCATGCTCTGTTTTACTTCTATTCTGCATTCTCCAATCTTTATCACCACTATTTGTATAGTTAGAATGATCTGTTCATGCCAACTTTGGTGTTAATGGATAGGTATCAGAAAGATCTATCCATTGATATATGGCACCGCTCATAGAATTCTCTAGATTAAGAGTAATTGAGCCCAAAATAACACCCTTTACAGGTTTCGCACTGGCAAAATTACTGTCCGGCGCTGCAGCGTGCCGTTTCGTCATAGCGCGCTGTAGCACGCCGCAGCGTCTTAATAACTTGCGATGTGTATAAAAATATAATATGATGAAAAAATGTAAATCCGCGGTAGCGCGCTACCGCGCGCCGTAGCGACCGCCTTTCAAAAATCAGCGTTGAAAACCCGTTGGAGTGCGCCGCAGTGCCTGAAAGCATAGCAGTGCGCTGCAGCGCACCACAGCGCCAAAACCCGCCATAGCGCCCCGCAGCGCTTAAAAGAGCTGTCGCGCGCCACAGCGCTGAAACTAGCCAAAGCGCGCCGCAGTGCCCAAAAGCACTGCGGCGCACCATTGCACGCCCCAGCATAGCATACTGCTTGACTTTTGAACAGAGTGCGCTACAGCGCGCCGTAGCAACCAGAAAATTTCAATATTGTCCAAAAATGGCTGAAATGACCAAAACTTTTCTGTTAAGTTAAAATTGAACATTGCATAAAATTCTATGTGGAAAATTAAGTTTGAAAGTTTGTTATTTTAATAAGTGCTCAAAACCTATTAAGTATCTTAAATATATTGTGCCAAATGCTAAATAGTAGAACCCTTAAATGCTTATATTGAATAGGTATATCTTAATAACCAAATGGTATGAAACATATGTCTTTTAGATTTATAATCAAGTGCTACTACCTTTGGTTTGATTTAAAATTTGGTTAGTATTAATTACCTTCTATTTTATGTCATCTTTACATATCTATATTTTCATGATATTAGGATGTATGTTAGAGGACGTTAACGCTTAGTTGGACATCTTGATATGTTTAAATTGACATTAAATTAAACTTGAACATAAGGATCTTCATAACTTGATTAAGTAAACGATACTTAATCTAATTTGATCACCTTAATGAATTAAGATCTAAATCTTGATCACCTTAATGAATTAACTTGATTGTAAAATAATTTAATTGATATTATTCTAATAATATATATGATTTGACATTGATCTTAAATTATTGAATTAGAAGTGCTAAGATTAATATTAAATTCGTATGATTGAACCATTTGAATCTAAACTTAGGATCTTTGATTTTCTCTTATATAAATTATTAGCATAAGATGAATAATAAAATTATAATGATTTATAAAATAATCTAACACTAATAATATCTTTGATTTTAACCCATAATTATAGAATAGAAAAGGATCAGATGAATTTTAATCATCTGATCTGATCAATTTAATCTAAATATAAAATGTAAACCTGGAATGTTAACTTAAGAAATAGAAAAGTGAGATCTCAAGAGTCTTGCTATACAATTATTTTTGAAATATTTAAATACCTTAATTATTAATATATTAGGGTAGGAAGGACTTTTATAATAATATTGAGGTAGGAACTTAGATGGTCCTTCATAAATTTAGAAGTTGAACTTGATACATCATGGTGAGAATTACTTAAAGCAGTTAGAATGGAACTTCTCCATTATAGTAGAAAATAATATTGAGTGATCTTTTGATCACATCCTTGGAGTATTGTGTAGGACACACCTATTTAGAGTAAGGATTAGTAGCTTTGATAAATCCTTGTTGATTAAATAAAATCTTTTGAACCCAGATTATTGGTTAGGAGTAGTAGGGTATATCCATAGTACTGGATTATTTCAGTAATATTCAGGATTGGTTAATTCACTCCAATGTGAATTTATGACCAGGTGCTATTCAGAGGGAATAGACGAATACAGTCCGTTAGAGTAAATCTTTCAAGACTAAGAGTGTTACAATTAGTGAACAAGATCCTTAGTTTGAGGTGTAAACTGTGATCGGGTTCTGCCTCCTATCGTAGTGCGTTTCAATAAGTGCAGTTTAAGCAAACTAAGTATCTCAAGTCACTTCGTAGGACACTGTGTATGCTTGAAATTAGGATATTTAACGGCTTAGCTTGAGATGTAAATTGTGAGTAGGTTCTGCCTCCTATCGTAGTACGCTTCGATAAATATAATTTTAAATAAGCTAATTATTATATCATTATTATGACTATTAAATATTTAAGATAACTGATTATTGGATTGTTAGATATTTGATTTGTATTTAATTTAATAGATCATATGATTGAATGAGTTGTTGAATAAATTTTTGAATTAGCACTAACAAATCATACTTTGCATTTAATTCCAGAATTTATCAAATCAAATTCTACTCAAAGATACCACAAACCAATCTATTTATTCCTATTTCTATCTTCAAAGACTCGACTCAAAAACTGCAGATACCACAGGTCACTCCTGTCATGCAGAACCCGCAGAGTCTGGAATGAACCAGACCATGGAGAATGCATACTTGGGAAGAGTGATCGTCTTGAGCAGCCTTCCGTCCGCCTTAGCGTAGACCTTCCACTCAAAGCCGTCGTCCCACAGCGACACGAAGTGGTGGATGCAGCTCTCCCCCGAGATGTCCCTATCCTCCTTCAGCAGCCTGCACTCCACGAATCCCTTGTGGTCGACCAGCAAGATGCTGCCATCCCTGCCGTCGGCGCAGATCCTCTCGATGTCGTTGATCCTCAGTAGCCTCGGCAACGGGTCCCACCAGTCAAACAGGGAGCTTCGCTGCGGCCGCCGCATTAGCACGGCCTTCATCTCCCTGGCTCCTCCCGCAGCATTGCGAGATCAGGTTGGTGACGGCCCATCTCCACCAGCGTCTCATCCTCGTGACTGCCTCATTGCCTCCGCACCGCATGTAGACGACGTTCCCATCGGAGCCAAAGAGCTTGAGGAGGTTGCAGCCGTCGTAAAGGGCGATGTCCCGCAACCAGCTGCTAGCGCGGAACCAGGTCCAGCCACCTCCCTCGCCGAGCCGCGCTACGCCCATGTTCTTCTCCTGGTGCAGAATGCTGGAGTGCGGGTGCACGAGGATGACGGCAACAGTGCAGCCCGTGCGGGAGGGCGGGGATGAGAAGATCACCTTCGAAATTTTGACTGCGTAGTCAGGGAGGAAGAGGTCAGGGAGGGGGACTTGCACGTGCGTGAGGGGGTTAAGGAGGGCCGCATGTACTCCTGAGGTCCTGAGCAGTCAACCGCTGGATGTGCTAGCAACAGACCAACCATGGAACCAGTTCAGGAGGCGCAGGCGGACCAAGCGGTGGCTGTCTAGGCCTGGGTAAATCGGGATGCAAAAGTTGACTGACGAGCTGGAGCCCTCCTGCAAATCGTCTTGGAGAAGATGCCACGGGCGGCGAGCGAATAGGGCCGGCCGGTGGTGAGTGATGGAGGCGTGCCATTGTTTGCAAACACTTGAGCAGTGGATCTGCTCGCTGAGGCCCAGCTGGTTGGTTATATCGTTGAGCATGTCCCACGGCATACTTGACCAATCCTTGCTCTCACTGCTCTCCATCCCTTCAGCTGCTTTGGCCTGAGCGCGGATGGGCAGTGGTATAAATGAGCGAGGCGGGCCATTTGCTCAATTTCACTAATGATAAAGAAGGAAAGAGGATGCTAGCCTCACGTTGGGAGTGTTGCTCTGCGCGAATCCTCTGTTTAAATTAGAAAATGATAGGCTCTTACGCTACATGCAAAAACGTTTTCTTGATATTTGTTCTGCTTAATTTAAATATTGCAGTGTGATATTTATTATATTCTATTTAAAATAGAATTTTCTTGCTATTATTTTTCCTTTAAAATAATTTTAAATACGTAAATAATATCAAAATAAAGTTTTAATCACTAGATTTTGATATTTTCTATATATAGAATAAAATAAAAATAAAAATTTGATGGCATGATATATAAAATTTTATATTATAAAAATATAATTTATATATTCTTCATATATAAAAATTACATATTTTTAAATACAAAATTAATTTTTTGTGATTAACTATTAAGATATTTAGTATATAATATAGAAATACTAAATATTGTAATACATAAATTAAATTTTTTAAAAAAATAATATATTTAGAAATTAAAAATATATATTATTATCAACTCTAATTTTTAGTTAAATTTTATTTTCATATATATGCCAAAAGGGCAAGAAATCTATTCTGTAATTTGTTTATTATTCGTAGATAAATTTTGGAAAAATTTCGATAATATATGAGAGAAATGCGTGAGAAATAAAATAAATTAACTGTTAAAAATTACAAAAACCCTTCTAATTATTTGTTAAAAAATACAAAAAAAAATTATAAAAACATAAGTAGCTAAGAATAAAAAGTATATATTTAAATATAAAATAGAATTATCAGTATTTCTTAGAGCGCAATAAAATAAACTAATATTGTTCATAAAATAAACTTATAATTAATGCATTAATTAAGGAAGCGCTTTATAATTATAAAAAGAGAAATATTTTAAAGACACCTAAATGTAATCCATCAAAAACTTTACAACGTAGCATGTTCATAATGATATTAGGCCTCACTTCGCTCTTATGATTATCTGCAATATGGCTCAATTACAAAAAAAAAATTGTGCGTTAAACAAATATCTAAGTATATTTTAAGCTGAATTAGTGAATTCTACATTTTTAATATATCACATTTCACTTAACATCTACAACAAGCATAAGGAGCAATAAATCACAAAAGAAATTAGAAAAGTTCTAAACAATATATTTATAATTTTTCAAAATGAGTATGTAAGAAACATACTTCAAATTAGAGGTTGTAACAAAGTTATGTAATATGTGTATATATAAATAATATTATAAAGTAACTATAGCTATTGAAAAGAGAGTATGTAAGAAACATACTTTAAACTAGAAGCTACAACAAGGTTATGCAATATGTGTACATATAAATAATATTGTAAAGTAACTATAGCTACTAAAAAGAGAATATATAAGAAACATACCTCAAACCAGAAGCTGCAACAAGGTTATGCAATATGTATACATATAAATAATATTGTAAAGTAATCATAGTTACTAAAAAAAGAGTATGTAAGAAATATATCTCAAACTAGATGCTGCAATAATAATATGCAATATGTGTACATATAAATAATATTGTAAAGTAACTATAGCTACTAAAAAGAGAGTATGCAAGAAATATACTTCAAACTAGAAGGTGTAACAAGGTTATGTAATATGTGTACATATAAATAATATTGCAAAGTAACTATAGATGCTCATAATCATGTGAACATATGTCAATTCAACAGAAATAAAATTAAATTATAATACATATAAGTAGAACAAGTCAAACATTCAATCAAGGCTAGTATTCTAGCATGAATATAAACAACAGTAAATGATTGTACAAAAGCTAAAATTAAAATTATAATAACCCTAAGTTGTTACCATACTAATATATGTAGCTTAATCAATCTTCAAACGCAATACCATTGTTTTTAGAACATCAAATTGAGCTTATCTAGAAAATTTGAAGTACATTGGACTTCTCTAGGTCTAAAATGATATTTTGATCAGTCAAGATGTGCTAGAGAAGACCTAATATATTTTGAACTTAGAATTAAAATATGATGGTATTTTTAAATTCTTCACCCCCAAATTAGGTAGGGGTGAAAGTTTGGTGCAATTTGGAGGTCATTTAGACCATAATTCAAATTTAATTAAATTGTTCTAATTGCATTTAGGGTTCCTAATAATCCTTAATTGCAAACCTACCTGATTCCATCAGCCGGCTACTTTCAAAATAGCGGGCGCGATCTGAGTCATCCGTTTCTAGGATTAGATCATGCGGTTGACGCCTTAGCTTAGATGCAATCCATCTTGACCATTCCATTGTTCGATAATGGGATCAGACAGTATCTAACCACACCCTGTAAGTAGCTCTGATCGTCCGTCGGATCCGAAGATTTAATCCAATGGACGATCTGCTGCTCATGTTCAGCCATTAGATGTCCTAGAATTTGAGCCGACCTGCTTGAACGAACGATCCATCAGACGGCAGCCGTGGATCTCCCACTGCTCATCATCTTCTCCCTCTCCGTTCGAATCCTCGATAGGGAGATTCGAATCCTCGATTAGCAGAGCTTGTCAACCATTCCCCTGGCCAGCTCAGCACAGTTATTAATGGTTTCCCTAATGCGGTGGAACCTCTGGGTCGGGCCCTTGGGTCCAATACTCCTTGGAATGGAAGCCCTGAGAGCTCTCCCTGACCCGAGCCCTCAGGTCGATCCTAGCCTCAACATTCCTCTCATTACTTTCCTGAGGCTATAAATTGCCTCAAGTCCCTCCTTAGGATGTTTTTTTTTGCTGCTCAACTAAGTCCAATTGGAGTTTTTCCCCCGCTCGCCATTGCTGGTCTGCCGAGCTTCCTCCAGGTGCTCCCGAGCTTGCATACTGCTGATAGAGGGCTGCTCCTGGAGTTCAAGACCCCTAAGAGCCTCTAAAGCCTCTCTGTTGTAGCAGATCACCTCTTGTCTTCAGGTTTAAACTCCGCCAGCAAAGCCGGGTACCCCCAATCTGGACTGAGTCACGTAGGCTTAGCTCCTTCTCAATTTTAATTAGTTGAACTCATCTCTAGTCCTGACGAATTCAATGCAATTGAATTGACAATTTAGGGGTGGTTTGATCGATCGTATCGATCGAACAGACTACCCGCCTTATAGAGCTTGGGACTGAGTAAGGTCCCAGAGATCTAGAGCCTCCTGAGTCAGGCCAAGGTATGGCTTCGATCAGTCGATGCACCCTGATGGTAATTAGATTAAGCCCTAGTCTAGGTGAGCTCCTTGTGAGGAGAACATCTCCTCACAGTGAGGGAATTCCATACAAATTGGGGGAAATAGTCTCTCGTGGAATTAGTCCACTGCATATGAAATTCTAAGGTCCTAGAGGTTGGTCCCGGTCCCAGTAATGTGCATCTATCATTCTTACGCCCTGGCATGGCTCGATGACTTAGGAATTCAGCATTTAGGGTTAGCCCTATCTGTCCTCAGTCGGGGCCAGGCGGGGAAGAGGAAGATTACAGTGCGGGTCGAGCCGACCTGTGACCCGCGCTGTCTAACAGTGACGGGCCTTTAGGCCGAGTGGCCCATGTGTTTGGGAACAGGCCGGCACCCATTTAAATAAATATTAATCAAATTAATATTTATTTTTCCTTAAGAAAATTGGATTGATTTAATTAGAAAAATGTAATTTAAATTAATGCTATAACTTTTAATCTACTGGTCCAAATCCTATGATATTATATATCAAATTGATCAGAAAATCCTCAGAAATAAGAATATAAAATAATATTGAACATCTAATGGCTTGATTTTCTATTTTAACCTAATTATGGTAGAACTTATTTAGGGTAGATTAGCACTTATAGTTAACCAAATTGCATGTTTATAGTGCCATTAACTTCCTTATGATGAATAAAATGAATGTGCTATGTGGCTTATTTTTCTGATCTCTGCATTTTAACTTATGCCCTAATCTTATTAAATTAAGATTAGTGAAAATTAGGATTTATAACCATTGGATCTTAGCAAAATCAATCTTAGATTAATTATATGATAAAATAGAACTTATGTGCCAAGTTGTATAAAATTTTGATGGTTAGATTTGTAGTTAGGTGATAATCCTTTTATATTAGGTTAGGGTTTGATTAGCACTAATTATTATCTATTTTTATGTACTTTTCTATTAATATGCTTCATAACAGTAAGGTAGATATACTTAAAGTATGTGAGCAATTTCATGATATATATAAATTGAATAAACATAAAATGAAGAATTTAAATTATTCTTAATTAATCTTAAGAAGTCTTAAGACTTTGATCAAGCTATTAAGACTTGATCTAAGTTTGAGATTGCCATCAATAATACATCCGTAACCTATTAATTTGACATTTGACCTATAACTAAATACTTGATCTTAATTAGATATGGGTAGGGGTCAAACCCTAATCTATTTGATTAAGGTCCAAATCCTCAAACCTTAACTAAATGGACTTGATTATAAAATAATACAACAAATATTATTCTAATAATGCATCTGATTTGGTATTGATCTTAAACATTTGAATTAGACATATTAAGGTTAATAATAAGTCTATGTGATTGATTAATCTGAATCTAATCCTTGAATCCTTGATTTTCTCTTAAGCAAGACTATTAGCATAAGAAGACTAATAAAATTTTAATGATTTGCTAAATTAATCTAACTTTAATAACATCTTTGATTTAAATCTCATAATCTTAGAAAAGATATGACCAGATGACTTAATCATCTGATCTGATCATTCTAACCCTAACTATTAAGTAGAACCTAAAATGTTAGCTTTAGAATTAAGGGCGTGAGATCTTAAGTATCTCAGCATAAGATTGTCTTTGAAATATTTTAAAAAAACCTAAATTAAATATACATTGAGGTAGGAGAATTTTGTATAACTCATTGAGGTAAAAGCTTAGATGATCGCTTGACCTTAGAAGTTGATCTTAACCTCTCATTGTAGGAATCACTTAAAATATTAGACTGATACCTTTTCTTGTGGTAGAATCTATATTTAGTGATCCTTAATCACCTTTTTCTTAGAGCCTTGTATAGGACTTACCTATTTAGCATAAGAATTAATAGTCTTGATAAATCATTGTTAATTAAATAAAGTTATTTGAACCTAGTTCATTAATGGGTATAGCATGGTATACCCATAGTACTATTTTCTTCAATAATATTTAGGACTAATTGATTCACTACAATGTAGACTTATGAGCAGGTGCTATTCCGAGGGATTAGACGAATACAGTCCCATTAGAGTAAATCTCCCAAGACTAAGAGTGTATTAAATAGGTACTCATTCCTTAGTTTGATTGAAATACAAATAGCCAACGGGCGATGCCTCCTAGCAAAGACCACTTCAACAGGTGTGGCTCAAACAAACTAAGTAATTATAGTCACCTTCTTTAAGATACTAAGTGTGATTGTGAGTAAGGAATCTTAATAACTTAGCTTGAGATTCAAATCGCCAACGGGCTATGCCTCCTATCGAAGACCGCTTCGTTAAGGTGGCTTAATCAAACTAAGTGATAAGAATCACCTTTCCTGCAAACGTGCTAAATATGTGTATGTAATCACCCCATCTAATGATCTTTAAGTAAATCTTCAACTTTAACCAATCATCATTCTAGAAGCTAGTAGTCAGAATCCTTTTAGCAGGATTCTGCATAGTGGAGACCTGGAATTCATTATCGGTGTTCAAAGTTTTATGGATTTCTGGATTTTACTCATATAGAATAGAAGCATGGGCATGAACATGAGCATGAATTTGAGGAAATATCTCAATAGTGATGCATGAGTATCAGTGATAAATTATGGGTTACGCAATGTTGCATATATTGATTGGGGAATTTCAGGATGCATTGGCATCACCGTACTATCTTCCCAACTGGGTGTATGTATACATTGGACCGTACGACTCATAGCCTTTTAGTGATAGTTCTGCTATATAAGGTGGCATACCGTGTTGTTGTATATTTGGGTGCATCAATCCAGTGACATATAGTACATCATTGAATATTATTTACATTGTTTTTTGAGCATTTCACATTTTTTGTTTACTTTAAGTATTCAGTTTCAATGCAGTCTTACTTTGCTTAGTCTTTACAGTTTCAGTTGCATAGTGCCTTTACCATTATTTTCTATAGTCGTGTTTACTTTACTGTCTATTGCATTTACTTTAGAATTGCTTGGTTAGTTGCAATGTGTTAGACTTCTTGTCTAACATGGGGTACTTTTGGGAGCCGGCAATTTGCTAGATCTCGAGCAGCTTGTGGAGAAAGGGCAGGAGGACTTACTGGAGATCTAGGAAGAGTACGTGGAGCCTTAGTGGATCAATCTTCCACTTTTTAATTACTGCTTTATTTTTAGTACTTCAGATAGACTTTACTTTTCATCTTTTAAAACTATTTGTAATAATTCTGGATAAATTTTACCTTTCTTTTCTGAGAAAAATATTTACTACTGCTCTGTGATGAATGTATTCCCGATATTTTGCTTTAGTTTTTGCACTCTATTATACTACTATACTTAGTATTGTGATGGGATCAGCATACTGAAAATGCTGATATATTGATAATGTATATTGAATTCATATTTACTTCTTTAAATCCAATATACGTATTAGTCTAATACTTAATACAAGTACTCTACTCTTATCATAATATTGACTATCGAGCTTACACTTAGGTTTGAGTTAGCAGCCTTCAGTGTGGCTAATTTTAGTTAGCCCATTCAGGAGGACGGGTTATGCACTATTTTTTTGAGTGGTGCACCTGAGATATCCCCTGAGACATGTTCTTAGAAGCCTTCTGAGAAGCGTTCATCCCAGACTCATCTCAAGCAATCCTGGAGGATGAGCTCCTCCATCTCACTCAGGCAATAATTCAGTGTTCGACTACGAACAGGATTTCAGAGATTATCATACTTCGTACCGGATCTAGTCAGAATGGAAGCATATAGATGCCACCGTTTCTTGAAGGGTCTGAGAGACTCTATTAAAGCCCACTTAGTATCTCATCAGATAAAGACTCTGATGGAATTGATTGAGGCTGCCCATCTACAAGAATGATTCCAAGGTCAACTCGACCAAAAAAGAAAGGCAATAGTTATGCAGCCTAGGAAGGAACATTTTGGCCATCATAAGGTGGCAAAAGTCTATAACATGGAGACTACACAACCTCAATCTCAGAACTTTGAATGCAAACGATTGCATCTGTATGGAAAATGCTACCACTTCGGTGGTGTATGTTTTACTTGTGGTCGTAGCGGCCACCACTATTTCGAATGTAATAAGAAGAGCACAATCGACGGAGTGCTCATCAGTCACTCCCATCATAAGCAAGCATTACGTGCACAACCAAGGAACATCTGAGAGCCTTCTCCTGCTATAATGTCAGCTACTACTTTGAACTCTAAAGCAATTGTACATGCACAAAAGCCGAACTATGATCATCAGGGTCAAAGGCCTCAGAACAAACAACCCTCAGCACCGGCAAGGGTATATAAGTTAACCCCCGCCTCTGCTTCTGAGGACAACGATGGGGTTTCAGGTATGCCTTAAATTAATTTTTATTCAGTTCTAACTATTTCAGTAATCAGTCTTTATCATTTCAGTAATTTTCAAATGTTTGAGTAGTTATTCTTATTAAGTTATTGTAACCATAGGCACCTTATCAATAAACGACAAATGTTGTAACATCCTTTTAAAAATGAGAGCGAGTCATTCCTTCGTATCAGAAAATTGGGCTAAAACTCTTAAGCTACCAACCTATCGATTAGCTAGCTCATTGAGCATCGGGTTACATTTTGAAGCCAGTGTGCAGTCCCAACAATTTTGCAATATAGATATTCCTATTGGTGAACAAAACTATGGGACTAAATTAATTGTTCTGCCAATCGTAAACTTTGATATAATCCTAGGCATGAATTGGTTAAGCCAGCATGGTACTTCAATTAATTATCAAAAGAAGAAGATCACCCTTGGCAACTGAAACCTATCACAATCATTTATTGGCAAATTTAGTACCCAAGCATCACTAATTAACGCATTGAAGGCGGAAAAGTTAGTCAAAAAGGGCTGCGAGGCATATCTCGTAACAATATTGGGAGAAAGGAAAGAGGTCATCCCCTTTTCAGAGAATCAAATCGTTCGTGAATTTCCCGATGTTTTTCCTGAAGACCTACCTAGCCTTCCTCCCGTTAGAGAAGTAGAATTTGCTATAGAATTAATTTCGGGAACTCAACCATTGTCAAAAGTTCTGTATCGTATGGCGCCAAAAGAACTTCAAGAATTGGACAATCAACTTCAAGAACTGTTAGAGAAAGGTCTTATTTGTCCAAGTTCGGGAGCGCAAGTTTTATTCGTAAAGAAGAAAGATGGATCGATGAGAATGTGCATCGATTATAGGGAACTAAATAAGATGATCATCAAAAACAAATACCCTTTGCCTTGTATCGATGATCTATTCGATCAGTTATCTGGAGCTAAAGTTTTCTCAAGGATAGACTTGCGATTTGGTTATCACTAATTACGAGTTAAAGATTAGGATATTGAGAAAATAGCATTTAGAACCCGCTATGGATATTACAAATTTTTGGTGATGCCCTTTGGCTTAACAAATGTGCCATCTATTTTTTTGGACCTAATGTGTTGAAAGTATATTTGGATAAATTTGTCATCGTCTTCATCGACGATATTCTGTTTATTTGAAAAGTAAAACAAATCACGAGAACCATCTGCAATTAGTATTAGAAGAGCTCCGAAGCTAAGAGCTATATGCTAAGTATTCCAAATGCGAATTTTGGCTTGACTCAGTCACTTTTCTGGGTAATGTCATCGACTCTCAGGGAATCAAAGTCGATCAAAATAAAGTAAGCGCAGTTCAAGATTGGTCACAACCAAAATTCGTGACCAACATTAGAAGTTTCTTAGGACTCGCAGGCTACTATAAGAAATTTGTCAAAGGCTTCTCACAAATTGCGTCTCCTCTCACGAAGTTGATGCAGAAAGCAATGCCATTTGTCTGGAGTCCTGAGTCTGAGAAAGTGTTCCAATTCTTAAAAAATGCTCTTTCCTCTACACCAGTTCTTGCCTTACCAAAAGAAGGCCTTAATTACCAAGTCTATATTGATGCATCTAGCATATGTTTGGGATGTGTACTGATGCAGGAAAGAAAAAGTTATAGCCTATGCATCTCATGAGTTAAAACCACATGAAAAGAACTATCCTGTCCATGATCTCGAATAAGCAGACGTAGTTTTTGCTCTGAAAATCTGGCATCATTATCTTTATGGCTTCCAGTGTTCCATATTCACCGATCATCAGAGCTTAAAGTACATCTTCACCCAGCGTGAGCTAAGCTACCGACATCGAAGATGGCTTGAGTTAATAAGCGATTACGATTTAAGCATCCAATATCATCCAGGAAAAGCAAACATCATAGTAGATGCACTCAGTCATCATGCTACTCTATCTTCTATGATACTATCAATTTCTCTAGATGAAGAATTCTGAAAGTTCAAAATCAGGCCAGTGCGTGGTGCTATGCTAAGCACATTGATATCCATGAGTTCAGTTGAACCTACATTTCATCGTGATGTATCTATATCTCAAACCAAGGATGAAGACTATCTGAAGTTTAAAGTGGACATCAAAAGTGGTTATCGCTTTGATCTCCAGCTTTGAGGTAATGTAATCTATCGGGGAGATTGTCTATGAATTCTCAAATCTATGCATCAAGAGATTCTAGTAGAACTTCACAATTCTGGTTACCAAGTACATCATTGCAGTACCAAGATGTATCAAGATATGAAGAAATCATTCTGATGGCCTGGAATGAAGAAATGTTTGGCTAAATTTGTAGCAAAGTGTCATGCTTACAACTTAGTTAAAGACAAACTCCAAAAGCCTGGAGGACTTCTTCATCCTCTGGCAATTCCTAAATGGAAGTGGTTCGATATTTCTATAATTTTTTTATGGGTTTATCTAAATCCAGATCTAATGCCGATTCAATCTGTGTCATTGTCGATCTACTAACCAAATCAGCACATTTTATTCTTATGCATCAAACCGATTCGGTGGAGAAATTAGTAAATTTGTATATCAAGGAAATTATCAAACTCCATGGAATTCCAAGATCTATCGTATCTGACCAAGATAGCTGTTTCACTTCCAAATTTTGGCAAGCAGTGCATCAAGACTTGGGGACTACTCTAGCCATGAGTACTGCTTTTCATCATCAAATAGATGGTCAAACAGAAAGAGTCAATCAGGTCTTGGAAGATCTTCTTCATCTCTGCATTCTGGATTTTGGAGGTTTCTGGGAAGATCATATTCCTCTCATAGAGTTCGCATACAACAACAGTTTTCAGGAATGTATCGGCATAGCTATGTTGGAGGACTCCTCCTTTAGTACCCTAGAGCCAATTTCACTTCCAGAAAACCCTCGGCCTCCCCGCCGGGGGTTCGCATTTGCACTAAAAAATCAAGCAAGCTGTTGCCCCTTTGTCCCGCATGAGGTTTCTAATCCCACATGGCTCATCATCCACATCTCAAGTCATTTCACAGAGTTCGGCCTAACCCACCCCGACGGGGCCCTCTTTCCCCGCCGATCATGCCAATTATGTTATCTTCAACGATCGGAGCACTAGCCATAAATCACACTGCCTGGCCGGATATCCGTCGAGACCATCCCCCCTGCCTCGCCTTAGTTGTGTGGGCCAGCTGTTCGTCAAACCGAGGTGCAGGTACCGAGGGCTCGCCATTCGTCGAGCCGAGATGCCCGCGCCGGCCACCGCTCCCCCGAGGGGATCCCAGGCCCGGCCCACGCGGCGCACCCGGAGATGAGCCCAACGTGCCCATAAGGTCCCGCATGCTGCGTCCAAGCCCGCGCAGCCCCCGCGAGCCCCGAGCGCCTACGTGTCGCATCCATCACACCCGCCGCGAGCCCCTCCTGCCTCAGCCACGCGGTATTGCCAGGGAACGAATCTGCTGCGACGCAGGGCTGGATCTTAGTGGATCGTGGCAGCAAATGCCAGTCTGCCACATACAATGCCCCATCATGAATTTAAGTCATTTGCAAAGAATTCTGCCCGTCCATTGTAACTGCAACTCAGAGCTACCGCACCGATCTTTATGCGGAGAACGACGTGCGCGCAGCCCGACACGCGTGCCCTTGGGGGCGATGCCCCTACTGCTGGTCAGAGGGTGATTGACAGGCTCAGGCACCACATCATTAGCGTGAATTATGACTTAGAGGCATTCAGTTATAATCCTCTAGAACCTTACTCTGGCTCCAGCTATGCAAGGCGCTGGAGTCGAATCGATCGACCCGATCAATATAAGCGTGAATGGATTGAATTGGAGCTTTCTAGTCCATTGGAGAAACCAAGCTTCCATGGAATGGAGCCTTGTCCAAATAGTGAACCTTCACTATTTGGACTAAGCCAATTCTCCCAATCCGATGCTTAATTCACTTTTAAGGCCTAAATCAGTCTATTAGCATTTCATAGAACTAACCTAAGATGCGATAATCGACAATCAAACCTTCACAGCTCGATTGGGATGAAGAAGTACCTGAATGGTTGAGCTGGCTAGCTAATAAAGAAGTGATTCCAGGTGCTGTTGAAGATCTCTAGCACTTCCTTAGGACCCTAAGAGTTCACTGGGAGCTTGAATGTCAAGTTTAACCCACTGCAATGCCAAGAGGATGCCTAGAAATTCACATAGGAGCTACAACCACATGAGAAACTAGAAGGTTTAATTAGCTTTAGAAGGGGTATCTAGGAGCTAGAGAGGAAATTGGGACCCACTGTGAACAAAGGGATCATTATTCAAAACCTTGAGGCTATTTATAGCCTCAAGAGGTGGCTAAGGGCTGTGGGCCTGAGCTTGGTCTGAGGGATCCATGCCCAAAATTTGCTTCAGGATAGATCAAGCTTGCTCAACTTGATTAGATGGCCTAACTAATTTGGGAATGGAGTCGAACAGAATGGTTGAGGTGGATGAGGAGTGGGTGACAGGCTTTGGAGCCAGTGTATAGTGATTTTTTGTGTCGGGTACACGAGCGAGGTCATGACAAAGGTCCACAGTGGCGAGACTCAATGCAACTGTCTGATCTATCGGTCAAACCCATAGAAAGGTTTTGATCCTCTGGATCATAATGGCCTGATCCGGAGTGATCCGAGCTGTCAGATCCTCAGTCCAAATTCAATGCTCGATCGATGCCCGCACACGATTAATCCTAAGTCGTTGGATGCAATGGAGCGACGGCCAGATGAGGATCGAATCCATTGTCGCAGGACCCAGGCTCTGTAGTGGATCATCCGTGGTCTACACAACATTCTCGGATGGTTAATTATGGTTGGAGGTATAAATGCAATTAAGAAATTTTAGAGGCCTTTTTATTCGATTTTTTTTATTCAAATTAAATTCAATTTTGGCCTTAATAACCTCCAAAATTTCCCAAACTTGCACCCATAGCTTATTTGGGAGTCAAGAATTCCAAAATGCAATCAGAATTTGATTTAGAGATCAAAATATTTTGGCTATGTTCTAGGGTTCCTAATTTGATGATATTGCCAATTTGATCTAAAGAGGTTGGATTGACCCCAAATTTTTAGGGTTATATCCAAATGATCTTATGAATGCAACTAAGTATGTTTCAAGGTGTGTTTAAGCATGGATTAAGATTGGTAATAACTTAGGGTTGTTACATGATAAGCATGTAAGAAAGGAAATGTACACTCTACATCTATATTAAGCAACCTAAGATTAACTTTATTAATTTATAGTGGAATTAGGGTTTGGCCATTAAGTGATCACAAGTTTTAATTGATCCCAATATAGTTTTAAACACTTAGATTACTGATATTAGAGACAAGGGATAGTTAAAGAAGCTTTGAGTACACTTTAGACAAAATTAAGGGTCTAAATGGAGGCTTTAAGTTCTAGGGTTCAAAATGAGATTCTAATAATTCCATAAGCATTTTTATTATCTAAGGAAAGGTCAATACTTAAAACACTCAATTTGATTAAGAATTTAAGTTAATGAGTTTAATTATGGCATGAGCTCATTAAGATGTGATTAACAATTTTAATTGTGAAAATTGAAATTTTAAGCTATTAATAGGGTCTACTTTGTCTAAGGAGTTAATGGACACTAAGATCATCAAAACAAGGGCTCAATTAGCTTAAATATTTTCTAATTAGGGTTTAGGATGATTATTGAGTGATTAGTAAAATTAATTGAAAAAAATATTTAAATCTTCCCAAACTTGTTCTTCTCTATCTAATGAAGACTTAGATACCTTAAACATGAAATTTGGATAAGGAATGAGCTTAATATTTACTAATCTTTTTATGGGGTAATTCAGCAAAATTAAAAAATATAATTACAGGAACTTAAATATTCTTGTGATTTATTATTCTACACATTTTTATAATTAAAATGATATATTAGGTCATTAAGATTGGATTTAAATTAATCAACTTATTTCAATAATATAGTTGAAATGTTTTTAACCATGTAATCATAGGCAAATGGAATTACTGTAGAAATTTTTAGAAGTAAATTACTTTGAATAAATTAAGTTAATTAAATAACCTGATAAAAAAGGCACATATTAGGACTCGGCCCTGCTCAGCACTGGACATCCTCTTCACAATGCTTCCCTAATAGACATGTCTTAGGGTTAGGTTTGATCACAAAATCCAAGGCATCAATGTTGCAACACACCTTGATCTCGATCACAATTTGATCATTATGCCTCGATACACTGTTCGCACATCAAATCTCTAAGAGAGAGCATTTGGATCACCAAATTGGGTGATGCCCTAATCGGCCTTATTTGTAGAAACTAGGGTTTACTGTGGGGAGGTAATTCTCCCCCTAATGTGGCATAACTCTTGAGCGACTAGGTTGATGGGTCCTTACTGAGACCCATCACTGTTCAACACACTGGTAGCCTTGAGTAGGTGACGACTAAATGGCTGAGCCCAAGCTAGGTACATCGTATTGATTAACTAGGATCGTTAGGGAAGGCCACTCACTAGCAATTAGATTACCCGATAGGGTGTCAATTCTCAGTAAAGGATCAAATCACTTTCACTAGGAGGAAACCATGTCTAGATAGTGCTTCATTGTCAACCATAGGCTGGATTCTCACCCTAGTTAGTTGATCCTATAATGCAAGCGTATAAACACAATGTTAAAACAAGGTCAAATTAACAGGCATTGAGCTGATTATGCTCAATGCTGGGGAAGGTACAATACCTAGTTTGTAACTAATTGTAGGCTAAGTTTCATGAGGGTTTTGGAGACTGGTTCCAATGGTAAGAGCTTCTCTTAGCTTGTAGGGGTTGATTGGAGGTTTGAACACTAAACCACACCTACTGATTAGCTGGGAGATCATTAAGAAGCAGATGAGAAGCCGATTGGACTAGATGGAGTAAATTACAAATGAGATTGGGCGCATTTAAGGATTTGAGATACTTCATAGAGAGTAAAGAGCGGTATCAAACAATTCCATAGCTATTTATATCCAGAGGGTCAGAGGGGAGCTCATCAATGGGTCAGGTTATGCTCCCAAGATCGAGCCTGATGGTGACATATAACAACCCTAGGTTGTTACCATGCAAAATAAATGTTGATTGATTCAATTTTTAGCATTATTACTTTTAGAACATCAAGATAAGCCTACCTAGAAAATTTGAAGTCCATTGGGCTTCTTTAAATCAAAAATTTGCAATTTGATCAGTCAAGATGCCCTAGTCTAGACCCAAAATATTTTGATCTCAGAATTAAAATCTGATTGCATTTTTGAATTCCTCACTCCCAAATTAGCTAAGAGTGAAATTTTGGTGCAATTTGGAGTTCATTTGGGCAATAATTCAATTTAATTTAAAATGGTGCAATTGCACTTAAGGGCTCCATACAATTAAAATTTGCAAATATACCTTCCGCCGTCTTCAAAACAGCGGGCGCGATCTGAGCCGTCCATTTCTCGGATCAGATCGTGCGGTCCGCGCCTTCGCTCAGGATCAACCAATCTGGGCCGTTCCGCAGTTCAATCAAAGGATCGGATGGTACCCATCCACCCATAGTAAGTAGCGCGATCCATCCGTCAGATCCAGAGATCCAGATCCAACGAATGATCCCCTCTCCGCGTTCGGCCGTTACCTGTCCGAGAATCTGAGCCATTCCACGTCAACGATCGATACATCAGACGGCTGCCGTAAACCCCGCACTGCTCATCGTCTCCCCCGCTTCGCTCAGACCCCCCCGACAGGAAAAAATTGGAATCCCCGACAGGCAGAGCCTGTCCCCCACTCCCCCGCCAGCTCAACATAGCCGTTAGGGGTTCCTCAATCCAGTGAGGCCTCTGAGACGGGCTCTCCAGCCCAATATCCCCATTTTTGGAAATTCGGAGAGCTCCTCTTGACCCGAACTCTCGGGCCAAGCCAAGCCGAGCCCAGTCCCAGCAGTTCCTCCCAACACCTCTTTGAGGCTATAAATAGCCTCAGACCTCACCACTGGAGCTCTTTGCTGTTGAATTGAGCTAAATTCCAATTTCTTCCTCCGATCGCCATTGCTACTCTGCTAAGCTTCTCCAGACGCACCTAAGCACGCGTTCAGCTGATAGAGGGTAACTCCTGGAGTTCAAGACCCCTAAGATGCCCTCTGCTACTTCATGACAGGTTCCGCCATCTAGACTAGCTCAATCCAGTAAAACCAGGTACCCCACATTCTGGACTGAGCCGTATGGGCTCAGTTCCTGTTAAATTTTCATCCCCACACTCTCCCCTAGCTAATGCGAATTCATTTCAATCAAATTGGCGCGCTGGGGGGATCCGTTCGATCGTATCGATCGAACGGGTCGTCCTTCCTTCAGAGCTCTGGGACCGAGTAAGGTCCCAGGGATCTAGAACTTCCCAGGGCCTTCTGAAATGGGGCTTCGATCCGTGCTTGCGCCCTGAAGGTGTACGGATCAAACCCCAGCCCTGGCAAGCCCCCTGTGAGGAGAATTTCTCCTCACTGTGAGCTCCTTTCACGCGAAATGGAGAAATAGGATCTAGGGGAAATAGACCATCCCAGTTAGCAATTTAGGGTTCCAAGGGTTGGTCTCAGCCCCAGGAAGGTGAAGCCGTTGTCCTTACGCCCCGGCGTGGCTCAACGACTGAGAATTTTGGGGATTAGGGTTCGCCCCATTCGCCTCTCAGTCGGGGCTAGGCGCGGGGAAGAAGACGACAGCGCGGGTCGGGCCGACCCGTGACCCGCGCTGTCGAACAGTAACGGGCCTTCAGGCCCGATTGACCCGCGTGATTTAAATCGGGTCGGCGCTGTTTTAAAACTAATATAAATAGTAACGGGCCGCAAGCCCGAATGACCCGCACGGTTGGGATCGGGCCGGCGCTATTTAAAATAATTATAAAGAATTTATTATTTATTTTCCCTAAGGAAATTAGGAAAATACAATAGAAAAAAATACAGAATGTATTTCTTTAGTAACTTTTAATCCACTGGTTAGAATTTTATGATATCATATATGAAAATGTTCAGAAAAATCTCAGGAACTGAAATATAAAATAAAATCATGCATCTGATGGTTAGATTTTTAATTATTTCTTAATTACAGTAAATGTTAATTAAGGTAGATTAGCAAATTTACTTATCCAAATTATATGATTAGAGTGCCATTAGTTCACAGATGTTAATTAAATTGCATGTGCCAAGTATAATATTTTTCTGAGTTCTGTAAATGTAGTTATGCCCTAATCTTAATAAATCATAATTAGTGCATTTTGGGGTTTATACACATCGGATCATAGCAAATTTAATCTCTGATTACTTGTATGATTAATTAGGACTTGCATGCCAAATTTCATGTAATTTGAATGGTTGGATTACTATTTATGTGCTAATTATTTTTGCTTGAAATTAGGGTTTGGTTAGCACTAAGTAACCACTGTTTATTTGACTTTAATTATTATTTTGGCTTATAACAGTAACCTAAATAAAATGAAATGACCTTTTATAAATTTATTAAGTATACTTGAATCAACATAAAACTATAGAATCTTAAATATCTTAATTAACCTAAGAAATCCTAAAATTTGGATCAAGCTGGTAAGACTTGATCTAGATCTAGGATTGCCACCAATAATGCATAATTAATCCACTGATTTGATATTGATCTTTAAATATACACTTGATTTGACTTAAGATTTGAGAAGGAGTCAAGCCCTAATCTACTTAAGGCAAATCTAAAACCATAACAACCCTAACTTAACTATATTGATTACAAGACTTTGAATTGAACATTTTCCAATAATGCATTTGATTTACTATTGATTCTAAACATTTGAATTAGACAAAGTAAGATTAATAATAATCCTTGTGATTTCATAATCTGAATCGGACCTTAAGATCCCTGATTTTCTCTTAAGTAACAAATCTGCATAATAAGATCTTTAATACTAGGTTGATTTTAACAAGTGATCAAATCCTTAACAATATGTTTGATTTATACCCCATAATCTTAATTTAAGTATGATCAGATGATTCCATCATATGATCTAATCATTCTAAATCTAATAATGAACCAGAACCTGATAGTCTAATATCAACATCTAAAGAAGAGATCTTGATGCTCTCTTCATAAGATCGTCTTAAATTATATAAAGGACCTAAATATATATATCATGAGGTAGGAGGCCTTGCATGAATCCTTGAGGTAGAAGTATAGAAGATCCCTTCACCTTATAGCTTGATCAATTCTCCTTATGGTAGTAATCCCTTAAGACACTAGAAGAGACACATCTCCTTGTGGTAGAATCCATATTAAGTGATCCCTGATCACATTAGATTGGTGAAACCTTGTATAGGACTTACCTATTAGTCTAAGACTTGTAGTTTTGATAAATCCTTATTCTATTAAATAGATTTGATTGAACCATGACTGTTGGGTAAGTGTAGTATAGTATACTCATATTACTGGTCCCCAGTAATAATCTGGATTGGTTGAGTCACTCTAAGTAAGATTTGTCTTTGTTGCTATCATGCGAGCTTAGGCGGACATAACCTCGCTTAGAATAAATCAATCAATCCTAAGAGTGTATTAAATGGGTACCCATTCCTTAGTTTTATTGAAGGACAGTTGCCATCAGGCAATGCCTCCTGGCAAAGATCGCTTCAATAGGTATGGCTTAAATAAAACTAAGAAAAAGGGGAATTACCTTCCTTAAGACACTAAGTATGATTGTGAGTTTAGTGACTAAATGCTTAGTTTGAGATACAAATCATCATTAGATGGTGCCTCCTAATGAAGATCGCTTTTATTAGGGTGGCGTAATCAAACTAAATGTTGTGTCCTATCTTTGCAGCATATTTAATATGTGTATACAATCACCCTGCCCAGTGATCTTTGAAGTAAATAGGCAACTTTAACTAAATATCGATCTAGAGTTTTGGAGTCAGAATCCTTTTAATAGGATTCTACACAGTGGAGACTTAGGATTTACTTATGTTTCTTACTACATTCTTCATGGATTCGTTTGGATTTTCCCTTCATATCATACAATGGCATAACATGAAGCATAAGCATGAGTTGACCTTATTGCTTCTGTTGTGACACATGGTTATCAGTGATACAGTATGAGATACGGAATGTTATATACACAGACTGGGGAATTTCAAAGTGCATCTGCGTCACTATACTGACTTCCTAACTGTTGTACTTATATTGGATCGTACGACTCATAGACCTTCAGTGATAGTTCTGTGGTATATCATGATATAGCTTATCTATGAGCATTGTTTCAGTAGCATATAGTGCAGCTTATAGCATCCTTTTTAGCATATGACATTTTTCTTTTCAGCATTTGGTTTTGATGCAGTTTTTCTTTACTTAGTTCTTATAGTTCAATTATTTGATGCTTTACAGTTTTCCTGCATTTTTACTTTATGTTCTGCATATTTATTATATTTAGATTAGCTTGTATAGCTAGCTTCGATGTGTTAGACTTCTTGTCTAACACGGGGTACTTTTGGGATCCAGCAATTTGCTAGATCCTGAGCAGTTGTTGGAGACAGGTCAGGAAGACATCCCAGAGACTCAGGAGGAGCACTTGGAGCTGTAGGGGATTGAGCACCTACTTTTATTTTGTTCTTTTTAGTATTCTGGCTAAACTCTTTATATTTCTACATTATTATGGTTTGTAATAAAACTCTGGATGTATTTTCACTTTTCTTTTCTAAGATGGATATTTTCTACTGCTTGAGATGAATATATTTTGGATGTTTTGCTTTTAGCTTCCGCACTCTGTTATATTACTATACATAATATTGTGATGTGATCGACGTACTGGAAACGCTGATATATTTTGTAACGTACATGGGTCCTTCTCTCCTCCCATACACCTTATGTACGTACTAAGTCTAATACCTAAGATAAGGGTTCCATTCTTATCTTAGGTATTGGCTCTCGAGCCTACTCTTAGGGTTCGAGTCAACAACCTTCAGTATGGCTTAGTCTCTTTAAACCTATTCGGGACGATGGGTTTTACTTGTATGGCCCACCGTTTCTCGAGTAGCGCACCGTTTCACCGCCAATCTATGAATCATACTCATATTTTGTGCACTGTGACGGGATAGGGTGCTACAGACCATCCCATTGCCTAAGTAGGTAGGTAGAATCAGATATTAGAAACCCACTGAGAGGGTCAAGCTATAATAGGTAAGTGGATGGTGACTGTTAGGAGTAGTGGGGGACATTTTGGACAGTATGTGTATGAAGAATCCCCACTTTTAGGGACGGGAAAAATGGGGACGATGCTAAACTCTGAATTGATGTGTTCTGGCCATCTAATCCATCAATGATTTAATCGGGATTGCTTTGATGCACCTAATCCTAATGGCTAAATGCGGCTACAATTAGAACCGTGGGATCGTGGATGCAATCTAATGATTATCGAAGGATTCGATTGCAAAATTAACTTGGACCATCCGATCAAAGACATAAAAATGTGGAGGTGTTGGGATCAATGTATCCATTGACCATTAGATTAAAAAATGGATTTAAATAATTTTAATCTAATTAATTTAATTATCCTAAATGAAATTAAATTTAATTTAGGTTAAAATGACCTCCAAAATATACCAAAATTTCACTCATAACTAATTCGGGGTAAGGAATTCAAAAATGCAATTGCATTTTGATTTCGAGATCAAATTAATTTAAGTTAATTTTCTCAGCCAAAAAATTGGCAAAATAGCAAATTGATCAAATTGAGATTCGATGGATCCCAAATTTTTAGTGTTAGGTTCTAATGACCAATTGAGCCTAATATAACAAGGATTAGGATTCAGTTTAGCCTAGATTAGGCAAGGTAACAACCTTGGGTTGTTGCATGAGCTATCCACTTAGAAAAATCCATGTAAGAATTCATGGTGTATGTAAGGAACTTTATGCAAAAAACAAAGTTACCTTGATTAGGCATGTGATGATATTGGAATATCAAGAGAATGCATGTAAATAATTGAGGCTCAGTTGGAGTTTATATTATAATAATTAACTAAACCTGTCCAAGAGGTAGTTGGAAATGAGTATATAGGATAACAAGCTCTAGAAGTTTTAATGTGTAGAGATGAAGCTCTAACTCAAATAGACAATGACCATAAGGAAGAGTTAGAGTATCAAATTAACTTAGAGCATTTGAAAATACAACTAGAACTGCAAACACAAGAAGTTGATCAAATGCGACCCAAAATTTATATCCCCAACACACCAAAAGTACCATTTCCTCAATGTTTAGCAATAGGCAAAGCATTAATCGATGCATAACATAGTAAATTGATACATCATTTTGAAGAAGTAGAAGCCATTTGTAACATCTCAGATGTCATAGAACTCCTTAGCAATCATGATGAGATTTTCTTGGAAGTTGAATTTGTGGAGAAATTCTTCGAATGTGCCCTATAGCAAATTGAATGAAATGCCTTCTTATAAGATGTGGTCGAGAATGAGGTTCTTGATTAGTTGGCGAGATGTAGGAAGAATGGAAAGAAAAAGAAAAAAAGATTTATAGTATATCAGATGACATGGGCTAGATTTGGATTAGGATATATAGCACAGCTGAAATTAAAACAAATTATATTGCTAAGAAAGCTTGTGCACATCTCAAAATTGTAATGAAAATCAGGAAAGAAGTTCTAAAATGATATAAACTCTTAATGGTCAGGCCGATGACATTAAACCAAGTGTTGGTTGGGAGGCAACACAACATCTCTTTTTATATTTTTATTTTGTATTTGTTTCAAGTTTAATGCTGTTTTTGTTTATAAAGGTGCACGAGGAATCTCAAGTATAATAGTATTAACGGGAGTGTATTTCGCTATTCTATCAAGCCGTTTCTTTCCTTACAACTTCTTGTGATTTAGTTCTAATTTAGTAGTTTTGTAGTTTTCTTATGGTTGCTTAAGTGTAGTAATTTTGCCATTATCCAAGTGCTGCTTAGTTCTTATTATTCTCAGTAATTCTTAATAAATTAAGAGATTTTAAAATATTCAAGTTATCTTAATGAAATGGATGTCATGTTAATTTGATTATATTACTAATTGATGTTTCTTAGTTTCTAAGAGATTGGTTGGATAACAAAAGTAAATTAGATTTATATCACTTTAAAAATCTTGTTGAATGAAACTGACTTGGAAGAAACCAAAAGAAAATTTATATCTAGCACAATTAATGCACTAAACTATGTGTGGGGGAAAAATGGGGCTAGGAAATGGAAATCATATAGATTTTGAACTAGGTGTGCTAGGTTACACAAATTCTCAAAATCTATGATGTCATGTTAATTAAGCATGTCTTTGAAATGGAATCAAAGTTTCCACTCAACATTTTAAAAAAAGTGAAAGGAAATAAAAAGGGATGAAGAAAATATCTCTCCTTACGCAAATAAAAATAAAATAAGTACATTTCTGGAGAAGAGGCACATATGGCACTTAAAGTCCTAGTCCTTTAACTATGCTTTACCCCGTTGAATAACCAAATCCATCCCCATATCTAGTTTCAAGATTTTAAAGAGTGTTATAAGGAAACGATTGAGGTTTATAATATGACTTTTCACAATATGAGATGAAGTAGGGTGATAATCTAGGTAAGCATATGTTAATCCATACCATCCAATAGACTTTTGCTAAACTCTTAAACTTTTAAAATCAAGTTATCAAGATTAGCAATTCACTATAAGTGTAAGCTTATTAATTAACCAAAAATAGTCTTTGATTTGTATTTCATGAGGACGAGCAAGAACTGAAGTGTGGGGGTGTGATCGGACCAAAATTCATATCTTTGTAGCCCTATTATTATATTTGTTTTCAAGTAAGGTATGCACTATTCTAATATATTTGCATGTTGTTTTATGTTTTTAGGCTTTTGGAGTGATTTTAATGATTAAAATAAGTTTTGATGAAGAAAATAAAAGTTCGGGAACGCCCTAACGCGCCACGGGACCAGTTGTTTTGGTGCTGCCAGAGTCCTAGGTGCCAAGGCCCTCGTAATAGACCCTAGAACGTAAATAGACTTATCTTAACACTAAAGATGTGGTTTTGGGGTGGTTTAAAAGACAAAATTAACCTTTAAACATAAGGGGTATTGCACAAAAAATTGCTACAAATTAGAAAGGAAATTTTGAAAAGGGAAGAAGGAAAATTCTTTAGCCATCATCAAGAGAAACCCTAAAGAAGTTGTCATTGGTGAAAAAAGAAGAAGAGAAAGAAGAAGTAAATGAAGAGAGCTCCAAGGGTGTTCCATCAATAATCTATTTGTTTTCATTCCTTGTTTATCCTTTTAAACATAACATTGTACAAGCATGTTGTCTAAAATTATTCAATCATTGTGTGCTTGTGCTTGTGTGTTTATTGCGGACTAAACACCCCATCGGGGCAGGTTAGGCTACACCTATATGGAGATTTATTTTATAAAGTTACTGAGTTAGGATTGCATGTTTTATAAAGTGAATAGTTTGTTATTAGAAATTTTGTGTTAACCATGATATTCTTTAATGTATAAAATATGTCTAGAGAAGTATGTGATCATGTTACTACATATCCTTGAATGGATCAAAAGTATGATTCAGGATAGACTTATAAGAGAACACAAACCTACTTACATAGCCCTAAGCCCCTTTGGATCAGAGCAAAAGTTTAGATCAACGAGCTTATGAGCATTGGAAAACAAACATAGAAGAATAATTAATTAGCACTACAACTGATGATCGAACCAAAAACTTTGTTGCATTAAAGTCTATGATCAAAGCAAAAGTCCAGATAAGAACTCTATGTGCACATAGAATCTTAAGTCTCTTGTGTTACACTCCTCATACGGTCTCCCACTTAGAGATGAGGTCAGAACAAATAAAGGGTTGACGGAGTAGAGTGATCTACATGCTTTCCTTGAACATATAGATATATATGTGCATTCGAGAACAAAGATGAAAATCTAGTTCCCTCTACACTAGATAGGGAATGCTGATAGAATCTCAAGAAAGCACTATTTAGACATTAAGGTCCAAAGTCATGAGGTCTCGTATGAGATCAATTAAAGATAACCTTATGGTTTAACGATGAGTGACCCATCCACAAGAGATCACTAGTTGGTTTAAAATTGAAATTTTCCTAAGAATGATATTTTTTATGACTCAACCTCCCTATATTGCTCCAGACCATGTGCAGTTGCGTGTGAGCAAAAGTCACACATAAATTATGGCATGTCAATAGGTTTATATGGTTATATTCTATTTATTTTCTACAAATTTTACTACACTATCCCTATAAGTGATCACAAAGAATCTAAGAAAAAATGAAATTTTAATCTAAATCCATTAAACCTTTTTCTCCTCTTAAATCTAAGTTTTATCTAGAGGTAAATAATTGATTATCCTAAATAGGATATAAGTGTTCTAACACTTATTAATTCTCACTCATTGATCACTCAAGTTCTATTCCTCATCATCATACTATTTTAAGGAAGGAGGAAGTCCTTTCAAAATTAATTTAGTCCTCCTAATCATAAGACAAGGAATAATTTAGGTAGTCTATTAATATATTATCCAAAATGGTCCTAAGCACTTATTCACTAATCACTACAGTTACTGGTAAGGTAATTAATTTTTCTCTCCCTTAATTATTTCCATACATCCCCTAACATCTTTATCACTGGATACTAGAGGTTGAAACCTATGCTTAGTCATTCTATGGTTTTTCAGTCAAATCATATATATATGCATTTTCCTATCAACAGTTTACTCTAATGTCCTAATACTAGTATAACATGATTATACTTAGTCCTAAGTTATCTAATGACTTAATGGGATCTAATTGGGTTAGGACCTAAATTTTGATTGAACCAATGGTTTCGTAAAGTCTTAAAAATGATATTTTTGTCTATATGTCAAATTAAAATAAAATTAGTATATTTTGAATCCTCAAAGTCTTAGGATTCCAATGATATGAATTCATTAAATTTGAAGGTTTCTAGGCTCAAAATGAGTTAAACACTTTTAATGGCAATTAGAAAAGTCATTAGTAAAATTGATTATTAAAATATAAATTTAATATCGTAGTATATTAATATATTATCCAAAATGGTCCTAAGCACTTATACACTAATCACACTAGTTACTAGTAAGGTAATTAATTTTTCTCTCCTTTAATTATTTCCATACATACCCTAACATCTTCATCACCGGATACTAGAGGTTGAAACCTATGCTTAGTCATTCTATGGTTGTTCAGTCAAATCATATATATAGGCACTTTCCTATCAATAGTCTACTCTAATGTCCTAATATTAGAATAACATGATTAATATTTAGTCCTAAGTTATCTAATGACTTAAAGGGATCTAATTGGGTTAGGACCTAAATTTTGATTGAACCAATGGTTTCGTAAAGTCTTAAAAATGATTTTTTTGTCTATATGTCAAATTAAAATAAAATTAGTATATTTTGAATCCTCAAAGTCTTAGGATTCCAATGATATGAATTCATTAATTTTGAAGGTTTCTAGGCTCAAAATGAGTTAAACACTTTTAATGGCGATTAGAAAAGTCATTAGTAAAATTGATTATTAAAACATAAATTTAATATCATAAAAATATTCTACTTATTTATATGTTTATTTTGGTATATAATTTCAATATATTTTGATTTATATTTGTATATTTGTATCATTAATTTAATCTGTATTAAATTTTATTAAAGTCAGAATTATTAAAATTGGAATATTCCTAAAAAAAATTCTGTCTGGATGGCGATTTAATAGAAATGAGTCGGTCAGGTCATGGGACTCGATGGGCTGAGAATTTGGTGAATATTCAGAGAATAGTCATCGAATATTTTTTGCACAGTGTTGTGCAAGTTCGGGTTGACCCGCTCGATACACTTCATCTATATCTGAAGCGCGAGAGATGGAGAGCAGGATTTATGATTTCAGGAAAACCCCAAATTCCTGTTGCACCTATCTTATTGCACCTATCACCTCAACATGCAGTTGAGGTTTCAAAAAGCTGTATGAGAGGTGGCCTACATGATGGCTATAGAAGCCTTATATGAAATTGACCTAATCACCCTATCCCTACTCCATCAATGAGGGAAACTAAGGTTTACTATCGATAGGCATTACTCCCTGCATAAGGAAGAATTGAGCTCGGCCAAGGGTCCCATTTTGATCCTTGGTCAAGGCCAACCCAAGGAGCAGTGTAGTGGCAGTTGAGACAGGCTGAATCATCGAATGGTCATAGGTGGGTTCGAGCACTATACACTTTTGTACTTTTCCGAGCCTGCCGAGCCTAAATTAAAATCAACTTAGCACAAATGAGATCATAATACAATAGAGGATATCAAGTAATAGAGGAAAAAATGGAATTACCAATTATTACTAAGGAAATAGGACTGGAGGAGTGTACTTAAGGTCCATCTTGATGCTACTTTGGTGAGCATTTTTGATGTAGAAGAGTCATCTCGAGCCTCCCATATGCTTGCAAATGAGAAGAATGGTGAAGAAAGAGGGATTGGATGAGTTTTGGTGAGGTTAGGGAATCGAGAGGACGTCTGTAGAATGGTAGTCCGCAGTCATGTGGGTCATGGCCGAGCTAGGTAAGATGACAGAGCAAAATGCTTTTATCTCAGATGGTTGCTCAATCAGATGGTGTACATCTGATCCTGGGAATTGATTAATTGCGGAACTTTTCTCATCTGTTGGATCTGGGCTTTGATATATCGATTGAGATTAGATTCACAGCGGATCAAACCCCATATGTCTGATTTTCATCAATGGAACTGCAGGATGGCCCATATCTACTTATCTGGCTATCTCTTATTCCGGTATGGACGACAAATCACCCATCATTGGAAATTAAATGAGTAATTAGTCGTTATGTATTGTTTCATTGTATTCAATTGATTTTAACTAATAATATTTAATAAAGTTAAATTAATTAAATATTCTAGACTAAATGAGCTCCAAAATTTCTTAAAAAATTACATTTAGCTAATCTAGGGGTGAGAAATTCAAAAATACAATTAAATTTTATAATGTGGGTCAAAATAATTTTCTTATTTTTCTAATTAACTAAATTGATTAAAATAACTTAAATAAAACAACTTCCAAATTGGATCAAAATTCAGAGGTTTGATACTAAATGTGTTTAGAGATTAATGGCATAGTTTTTATGCTAAAAAGACTAATTAATGATAGGTAACAACCTTGGGTTCCTACACTCTACATGGTGCAATCGTAGGGGTTTGTGACCAATTAGAAAGAAGAGCTTGCTTGCAAGCTCAAGAAAAATCATAAATCTTGAAGCAAGAGCTAAGGAAGTGGCACAAAAGATTTGATATGCTTATGTTAGACATGGGGTACATGAGATGTCATCAAGATCATTTTTGTTACCTAAAGAAATTTGATACCTCCTATATTATTCTATTATTGTACGTAGATGACATAATAATTATAGTATGTGATATGGAGGCAGTCAAAATATTGAATAAGCATTTGTCAAAGGAGTTTGATATAAATGACTAGAGCTTAAAACCAAATACTCGGGATGAGGATTAATAGGGAGAGAAGAGCAGGAATGCAGAAGATAGCTTTAGCACAATAAATTGATAAGTTGTTAAGAAGATTCAACCAGAATGAGGTGAAGCTAGATTACACCCTTCTTATAAGTCAATTTAATTTGTCAAAGGATTATATGCTAAAGACTGAAATAGAGAAGAAAAAATGGAAAGAGCTCCTTATGACTTAACAATTAGAAGCCTTATATATGTCATGATCTGTACGAGATCAAATATTGTACATTTAATGGGAGTGGTTAGCAATTCATGAGTAATCCATAGAATCACCATTAGGAGATTGTCAAGTTGTTACTCAGATATTTAAAGGGTACAATGGACAAGGCATTTTTGTTTGAGAAATCCAATATAGGGCTACACAATTATGTAAACTCTAATTTAGCTAGTGATATTGATAGCAAGAGCTTTTTATGATATGTATCTACATTGGGTAATATTGCGATGAGCTAGATCTCCAGCTATAAAGTATAATGTATAATGGCTTTTGATACTCTTGAGGTGGAGTAGGTTACCATCATTGAAGAGAGTAAAGAGATGATTTGGTTGAAGAGCTTTTAGAATAAGTTTGGTAAGAAGCAAGTTTATGTGAAACTGCATAGTGGTAGTATAAGTGCCATTCATTTGCTAAGAATGCAACATTCTTGCCAGGATGAAGTTCATTCAATTGAGGTACCATTTTTTTGGACACTATTGGAAGATGGTCAGTTGGCATTGGAGAAGATTCACATATCAAAGAAGTATAGCTGACAAGCTTATGAAGATAGTAATAGTAGAGAAATTGAAGTTATGTGCTTCCTCAATTGGCCTTGGTACATGGTAAGAGGGGGGGGGTGAGCCACACCATGTCCATTTCACAAGTATGGAGACAAGACTAAAGAAGATCTAGGTTTGAATGTGGAATGATCCTAATTGGTCTCCAAGTGGGTGAATTTTGGGATTTGTTGACCATTTAGATTATCCATTGAGGTTCCAACAAAATTATGGTGGCTTTCCAGGAAGTCTTGGGGTGTCTCGAGATAAATAAGGAGCAATTAGGATGCTCCGACACACCCCAATGTGCCTTTCAGTCCTTGTACTAAAGGGTCAAGCATACTCCAACACCAAAAGACCAAAGCCCAGCCGCCTGCCAAAAAAAAGCATAGGCATTCGTGCAACAGGCAAGACAGAGCTTGGGCTGCCCAGGCATGCTTTGGCACTTGCTAAAACCCTGTTAAGAATTTTGGCAGTTCCATAAGTAATTTTAGGGGTATTTGGGGTCTTTTGGAGCTTATTTGGGGTGTGGAACTTTATGGGAACACGTGAGGGAATTTCTAATTCTTTTATCCCTAATATAATGAAGGCTATGACTACTATTAGCATCCTTCCACCCATAAGTGAAGAAAAACTTCAGGAGGAGAGGAAGTTGATCACAAGACTTTGGAAGCAGTAAATCCTTCTTATTCTCATAATAATGATTCTCTCTATAACTCTGTAATTTTTTCTCCTTCCATTATGAATTTTCTATGATAATGAGATAAAATAACCCTAAGTTATTACCCAGATTAATCTAGACTAAATCAAGTTCTAATCTTTATTCCATTAGAGTCAAATAGTCATTAGAATTAAACCTTGAAAGTTTGGGGTCCATCAGACCTCGAATCAATTGACTATTATGCTGATTATTTGACCTAGAAAATTACCTAAATTAATTTGACCTCTAAATCAAATCCAACTTCATTTTTGAATACCCCACCCATAAATTAGTTAGGGGTAAATTTTTGGGAATTTTTGGAAGTCATTTAATTTGTCCATATATTTTAATATAGTTAAATAATCTAAGAATTAAAATTATTAAAATGACCTCCAATTAAAAATCTAACTTTATTTTAGAGTTCCTCACCTCCAAATTAGTTAAGGGTGAATTTTGGGATTTTTTGGAGCTCGTTTGGTAGCTTAATTATAATTAAATAAAATGTTATTAATTAATTATAATTATTAATTATTTACATAGATGCACCATCAGACCTTAATGGACAGACCATATGATCAGATGGCCTATTAATATGCATAATTTGATCAGATCTGTCATTCAGATTGGATGCCTGTGGGCCTATCCTCTCAACAGAAGCGCGCATGTTTAATGCGTGGCATGCAGCGCACGCATGCGCCTTGCGCAGGCTGCGTGTGAAGGTCATTACCATTGTTAAGAGGCTCTCTCAAGCCCATAACATCCTAATCAAGATCTAAACCTCATTCACATTGTGCAAGTCTTGAATTAAGGCCCAGGAATTTGATGTGGAGTTATCCATATCATGTGAAACTTCCCGAGATGAACCCAAGAGGTACACGTCTTCCAATTGTTCCTATTGCAATTTCTCTTTGATTGCATTCTGTTATCACATTTCATAACCTATCAAATTATTGTCAAGCCTCAATCGAGTTCAATTGAGTTTGATTGAAGCTAGATAACCATCGGTACAATAGTAGTCTACAGTAGCCCGTAACCTAAAACTAGCGCATCACATTCTAGAGCAATAAAGGTAAAATCAGGTGGGGGATTTTAGCTCAATAGTCATTTGACATATTGCTCACTTCTTGGGAAGCTCTAAGTGAGGAGAATTAGGAAACCCTAATTCTCTTCCTTATGCCCCGTGAAGATGAGCAGTGTTGGGTAGGTTGGCCCTGACGAACATGACACTGCGCTAAGCTGCACATGCGTGCAACCTAGGCCCGTGTGTGTGCATCTTGGCCCACTATCATGGGATGCTATGGCATGTGCATATGAACAATAAGGGAATATTGGAATTTTGTTAATTAAATTAATCTCAATTTTAAAAGCATCATAACTTCTAAATTACAAATCCAAGCATAATAATATTATATCTCAAAGTTATCTCAAAAATACAAAGAATATTAGTACTCCATTAGATTTCCATTTTGTTAATTAGTTTAATTTATCATATTTTTAATTAATTAAACCAATTTTAATCAATGATATAATTTGATCAATTCACACCCAATTTTGAAGTTTCTATTAGAAACATTAATCTACAAAAATATTTAAGTTTCTACAATTAGTTTCCTTAATCTTACTTAATTACTTAGAAAATGGATTAGTGAATTTTAAGTTCAACCCTTAACCAAATTCTATATTTTAGGTCTCTAAATATCACAAGATAGAGAAGAATAGGAATATAAAGACAAAATTATCTTTCTGTGTTTGATATCACTAATCACTCACTAATTACCCTAAACTATATTAAGGCTTATAGTGATCAATTGAAGTTCAAATTTAGCATACTTATAATTATTGTACTTAGTATACTATAAAGAACCTATAGCCACAAATTTTATATGATTTGGGCATCAAATGGTGAAAGTGAGTTTTGGACCCCCTTTAAGTTCCATTTGTAGGGTTTTCCTTAATTAACTCATAATTAAATCAATTTACCTCTAATTTTAGTTATCTTGATATCTATGGATACCATAAATAGATTATAATATAATAATATTATAAAATCATAATTTTCCTAATTATTTAGATTAACCACTCATTAATGAGCTTAATCCCTAATTAAAGCTCGATAACCCCAAACCATAACTAAATTGGGTGTTCTAAATAGTTGATAAATCCATAATTAATCCTAAATAAAGGAAAAATCTCATTCATTTTCATATTGAAACAGCTTCCTTGATCAAATTCTATCTATTTTTCAGGTAAAATGCAAGCTCAGTAATTTCTGGACAATTCTGGAAGGTTTCTGCAAATTCTGGAAGAAAAACCACTACGGCGCGCTGTAGCATGCTTGTAGAGCCATGCTTCATAAGTCCGCAATATTAGGCTAAGGAGTGGAGTGTCACTCTGGCAAATCCCTCACTTATCATTGGATTAGGTAAGGTTCATAATCCAATAATAGGGGAAGGATATGCACAGAATATTTATGAAAATCATTCACTAAATCTATATATTCATACAGAGTGCAGAAGCAATAAGAAGTAAGGATTACATTCATTCACCATATATCAACCATGAAATAAAATGAAATAGCTTAGAAAATAAATATGTGCAGAAAGTAAATACAGTCACGAGTACCTGTATTATTACATCATTTAATTAAATTTTAAAAAACTAAAAAATGATAATATCACTTGTACTCACAATGAAGAAAAAGGCAACTAGAGGTCTTCTACACCAGGCTGCTGCACCTCCTCTAAATAAGGCTCCTCCTCTGGCACTGGCTCCTCAAACTGAACAAGATCTGACATTATCGGTTCCAGAATGCCAGGGCCCCAGCCAATAAAAGAAAAATCTTATTAGATAATTTGTCTAAGTACATTTAAGGCAAGTAATTTATTAAGCATTCGTTAATAACACCATATTACTCTAAACCAAGTGAAACATTTATCTAGCAAGGGAGAAAGTAAGCATACAATGAGATGAGGATAAGTTATAAATAGAATATTTATAACTAAGCAAGAATTGAAGCAAAAGCACACCTCAAGTAAATTAAACAAAGTAGGGCATACATATGTAATACAGTAAGTAAAAATACTAAAAAGAAAAGTCTAACCAAAACATGTTGATGATTATATGACATATGCTAATTTAAAATATAAATCTGAAAATAGTACATATAATAAGCAGTAAAGTCTTGCATCCTATATATGCATCTACTCAAGTAAGCGGATAACATATGAAAAATACAACTAACCAAAATAAAATGCATCAACAACATAATAAATAGTAAGCTGAAAAACTATAAAGAATGTACAAACTGCCATATTAGAAAGAATTGGCTGATCCGGCACAATATATTCTAGTTGCCATTATGGGTTAGGGCGGACATAATATCACAATATAGTACAATATGCTAGAAGAGTTAAATAATACTATGTAAATATCTTTTAGTTATTTTACTTTTGTTTTTGTGGATAATTTCAGAAATAGATGAGGGGTCAAGCATGTCTGCAAGACTGAATAGGTCCCAAGCTTAACACACTCTCATCAATGAATGATGTTAAGCATCCTGATCTCTCCTTACCCCTGTCTATTAGAGTAATATGCATCATAATCCACAATATACTGAACCAAAATACAAATGTTTTTCTAATATTCTAACTTTTTATTTTTCATGCAACAATGTTTTATTATATGACATGTTCAAAGAAAATAAGCACAAAGTTCAAAGAATGTGTAGGACAAAATCAAGTAGTAAGCAAGGGACTCTACTAAACATGGTGATATCATTTATTGTCTACATTAAATATTCAAACTATTCTAAGTTGCACAAGTTCATGATCTCTAATTCATACTATCGAGTGTAACTTAGAAGTACATCCTTATAGGTTACAAAATATTAGGACTAGGTAGGTCATAATATGATTAAATTAATGTCGGCTATAAGAAGGCATCACGACCTAGTTTATGAGTTTAGGTATTCTAAACTAAAAGTTTGTCCAAAATTTACCAAGCTAAAGATTATGGATTAAATACCATGAGATTGGGCTTAATCACATAATCCCAAGGGTAAGACTTAAGATCTAGGTTAAATCTAAATGTAAACTAATGATTGAGGTAAATCTTATGAAGCAAATTAGACTTAATAGGATGAATCTCCTATCCTAAATCTAATATTAAAAGACAAAATAATCTAAATAAGTTGTAAAATCTAGAAACTAATAAAATTACGAATTCATTCATTAAATAACTCTATTATTTAATGAATAAAATCTAGCATAATATTTAATCCTATTCTTAAGGAATGAATTCTAAGATGAAGTGAGGATTCCTAATGATAAGACTTGGAAAATTTCTAAGAATTAATTGAATTTTTTCACACTTGCTGATTTTATTTAATTAAGGAGGTTAGAGATGGATTTTAGCTATGTAAAGTATACTAACCTTAGGAATTTTTAAACCTAAAATTGAGATATTTTACAAATTATCCTAATTGAGGAATTTGTGACTTAAATTGATCATAAATCAGTTCTATTACTAACTTTACTAATTTCAAAGGGTATATTAAGGGTTAAGGATATTTAACTTAAATTTTGGGCAAAATGACCATACTTTTAAGGGTCCAAAAAATTGCTTTTTGATTAAGGGCTCCAAATTGGGATTTCTTACTATCAAATGATTCATAACTATCTAACATAAAGATAAATAATAAGTGCACCAAATTTGGATAAGAAATGAGTCCTATGGGTCTAAACTAAGGTTTTGACCAAAATGACATTTTAGTAAATTACACCTAAAGCAATCTAAAGTTGTATGCATTTTACTATTGGTTGCTATTCAAAGATTCTATATAGTCCAAAGATAAATAATAAGTGCACCAAATTTGGATAAGAAATGAGTCCTATGGGTCTAAACTAAGATTTTGACCTAAAAGATATTTTAGTAAATTACACCTAAAGAAATCTAAAGTTGTATGCATTTTACTATTGGTTGCTATTCAAGGATTCTATAAAGTCCAAGAATACTAAATTTTGAGGTCTAATGAATTAGTTATAGACATTTCTATTTCCAAGGGTAATTTGGTAATTTTCTAAGCTAAGGGGGTCAAAAAGCTAACATTATCATTTGATATCCAAATTCAACAAACTCAGTAGCTATAGCTTCCTTATATCACACTGAGTATTTTCACTGGGAGTAGACCCAAATTGGATTTTGATTGGTCAAGTTATGACCTAATTAAGGTTAGGAGTATTTTGGTCAAATCTAAATTTTCTCGAATTCAAAACTTAAATATTATTTTAGATTATTATGGGCACTAAAATTCTAAGCTATCTAGCACTTTAAATATTTGGATTTGGAGTCTAAATGACTAAGATATGGTCAAATGAATTATTTGGACGCTACGGCGCGCTGTAGCGCCAGATGGTAATTTCGCCTATGCGAGACCCATAAAGGGCCATATTTTTAGCTCAAATACTCTCAATCTAGAGCATTCCATGAGTGATGCCATATATCAATGGAAAGGTCTTTCCGATACCTTTTCATTGACATCAAAATTGGTACAAACAAAACATCCTAGCTATATAAACAATGGTGATAAATGCAGGGGTGTGCAGAGTAGATGAAAAACAGAGCATGAGGTATATTATTTTGAAGAACTATAATGGTTTCCATACTTAATCATGGATGTCTAAAGATGCGAATAAGCATAATAGAGGAATGAAATGACCAAGGAAGGATAACAAATAGGTACCTTTGCTTTTAGAAGAGGAAGAAGGAACTTTGGAAAGCTAGGAGGAGGAACTTCTTCTTCTTCTCTTTTAGCACAAAGCTCAATAATGGGGGGAAAGGTGGAAGCTTGGGAGCTTTATCTTGATAGCCAAAAATAGAGAGGAAGAGTTGAACTTCCATTTATAGGAGGAGAAGGAAGGGAGAAAGCCATCATGAGCTAGGAGGGAGGGAAGGAAGAGGGATGACCATAGCCATCAAACCTTGCCATTAAGGAGAGGAAAGGAAGAGGGATCGCCATCAAAGCTTTCAATTAATGAGGGAGAAGGAGATGGGTCAGTCAAAAGTGGAGGTAAGGGCCAATCAAATGGAATAGCAAACTAAGAGAGAGAAAGAATGAAAAGGAAAAAAATACAATTAGGAATAAATAACTATTTATTCATCTAATTAATTAAAATTTCGATTTTAGAAACACTCTCCGAAAATTCCCAAAAATTCACCCCAAGCTAATTTGGGGGTGACGATCGCAACGGCAAAGTCAGATTTTGATTTCGATGAGTATTTAATTAATCTATTTTCTGGGGTAATTAATTATATTAAAATATTCTCGAAAGTCTGATGACTTCCAAATAAATCCAAAACATCACCCCTAGCTAATTTGGGAGTGATGATCGTAATGACAAAGTCAGATTTTGATTTTGTGATTAAAATAAATACCTTAATTTTCTAATTAATTTAAATATATTAAAATATTCAAGAAAATTCAACGACTTCTGAAAAATCCCTAAAATTTCACCCTTGGCTAATCCGAGGGTGAGGATCGCAATGGCGTAGTCAGATTTTAATTCCAATGAGTATTTAATTTTCTAATTTTTGGGGTATAAATATTATAAAAATATTCGTCAAAATTTTGACGACTTCTGATTGACTCGAAAACATCACCCCTAGCTAATTTGGGGGCAATGAGCACAATGGTGAAGTCCAATTTTCTTTGTGAGGTTAATTTATATAGGTCATTTTCTAGAGTTTTTAGATTTTTTAAGAATTAGAACTTGAGCTATTTGACTCCTAATTTAGACTAGGTCTTAGTGGATGATTCCTAATGACTTGATTAATACTGTAGGATTAAGACTAGGATGGAGATTAGTCTTAATTGATAAGGGTAACAACTTGGGTTGTTATAGCACTGCAGCATGCCTCAACTACTTGTTACAGAAGCCTATTGACATGGACATCACTGAATTTTGGAGCGTTATCGCTACGGCGCACCACAGCGCGCCCTAGCGCGCTGTAGTTGAGAGTTTTGAAACTCAATCGCTACAATGTGCTGCAGTGAGAGAGTTTGCAAAACTCAACCGCTTCAGCATGCTACAGCTGAAGAGTTTTTAAAACTCAATTGCTATAGTGCGCCACATCGGGAGAGTTTGCAAAAACTCAATAGCTACAACACGCTACAGCGGGCAAGTTTCATGACCTAAAATTGTCACAGTGCGCTGCAGCAAATGAGTTTCGCAACACGATCGCTATAGCATGCTATTGTGGTGCATAGAATTTCTATCTAAAATGGGCATTTATTGTGGCTAGGACAAGACCCCAAACCAGCTCCTTATCTCCCAGTCATCATTTCTTCTACAACAGAATAGTTTTTAAAGGAGAAATGAATTTTTGAAGTGATGTGGAGATTAAAGAATAGAAAAGAGATTGTCTTATCATGCCTAAAGTGGGATAGGCACTCATTGCTGCAGAATTTTGGATAGAAGATGTAGAATTTGAAGGGAAAGGAAGAGGATTGACCAATCTATAAATGCAACTCTTCTTCACTTAAGAAGGGTTCCCAATTTTCATCCAACAAGTTTAGTTTTTAAAAGGGCTACATAGAGGAAGAAGGAGACCACTCCAAGGGAAGTGGAAAGAACCATCGCTAGAGGAGAGAGAACTGGAGGTTGTACTAGGGAGCTAAAGGAGAAGAGAAGAGGAAGAAGAAGAGAGATTCGAAGAACCCCATTAAGGGCTATTCCTAGTAAACTCTAATCTTTCTCTTACTTTTCTTTTAGTGGATCATGAAATGGTCTTCATCCTTGTATGTTTTTCTTCTTTTCTTAGCTGTAATGGAAGGCTAAACTCCCTTAGGGAGGGTTGGGGTGAGCCCATTGTAAAATGTAAGGGACTAAATGAATGATGTTGAACTTCTTCAAGCATTGAAATAAAGAAAATTTATTTTTGAATGACTCAATAAAATTATCTTAAGAACAAAATGTGGAACAAATGAAAATCTTATGTTATGAAAATATAATTATAAATACTAATAACAAAATGTAAGTCTTGTGCTCCATGACTCATTTCTAAGTTAAGAGCTGGGTATGTGTGAAAGAGGTGCTTAGAACTAAGTGAGAAGTTCTTGAGCCTTTTTGCACCATATTTTACGTTTAACTAAGGTGTAGAAGCATATTAGCTAAGACCCATTAATTGAAGCTCTGTTGCTTAGCATACATGAAAGGAGGTGACAAACTGTAAATACACGTCTACGCTCACACGCAAGTGTACGTGGTCTGAAGTAATAAGTGGAAAGTTTGAGTTTCTGGGATTTATCGAACCACAGAGAATTGGATGTCTTGTTACTAAGGTGTATCTATTATCACTAATGTTTAAGTTATGGGTGTTTTGCTTAAGTTGGTTCCAGAAGAAGCACGACAATCACTTAGTAGAAAATAAGTCAAATAAAAGGAAGAGGAGAGTTGGGTTTTTCCCATATGAACATGATTGATAACTTATGTATGATGATTCCACAAGCATTCATCTTTCATGTACTTAGATTTTGATCAAGTGTACATTGTCTTTCTTTGAGTTTTTTCTCAAAGATTTATAAGTTCAAATCTTGTGCATAAAATGAACACGCAGTCGGTTCTATTTCAGCACAAAGATCCTTATAAGATTTTAGGTCTGTAGTTTTATTTCATCTATTGATCATGGAGATGAGAGTTGTTAATTTTTAAGATCTTATAAGCATTGATTCCACTAAGAACATCACGCGTATCACAAATATTTGAGATGAGGGATGGAATTCATTGGGCTCAATGACTATGTCACTTTGTTCATGAGCACACAATTATTCCATTCCCTCCCTCAAGTATACTGAGCAACGAAGCTCAATTAGTGGGTCTCAGCATCACACGCATCAACTCTTCAGTTGAGCTTTGATTAAGGTGCACTAAGCTCAAGAACTCTCTCACATAGTTTTAAGCTTTCATGCACTCATAAATGTAGCATCAAAACTAAGGTGAGCTATAGAGCATAAGACAAGTTAGTCCTTGAGTTCAATAGTCCTTGTCCTTTGATCCACATGCAAGTCTACAATATTCTTATACATTTCCTTAGAAAATCATTAAGTTCACAATTTTTTATAATACTTGAGGAAAATTTCATACATTTTATAGCAACTATCAATACATGTGGGATTGCCCCAACCCTCCCCAAGGGAAGTTTTAGCTCTCCATTACAAAAGAGATAAAAAAGAACACATACATGAATAAAGACTCTTTCATGATCAATTAAGAAAATAAATTACAAAGCAAGAGTTTAGAAAATACTAGGAACATTCCTTTGGAAGTTCTCCGGACTCTTCTTCTCCTTGCTTGAAGTGCTTCACTTAGGTCCCTAGTGCTACCTCTCTCCTCCTTCTCCATAGCAAGATGAGCTCTTCCTCCCTTGAGGAGTTCTTCTTTTCTTCTATGCAACCCTTTCCTTACTTAGGTGGAAGTATGCCATTTTTGGAACCCTCCTCTAGTCAAGAAAGGTGGTATTTATAGATGAGGGGCTGCATCTTCATTCCCATGATCAAACCAGCAAATGTCTTTAAAATTATGGAGTAATGATGGCAAAATCCAATTGATGGATGAGGTGACCAATATTTTCCATTATTTTATCCTTCTCATCACATCAAAGAGACTATTTTCCATTTAAAAATGGAGCTACAGCAGGCCGCTGCAGCGCGCTATTGGGGATGATTTTGCAAAAAGGACCGCTGCGGCACGCTGGGGCGATCAGGTTTGATAAGTGAAGGGTCGCTACAACACGCTATAGTGTGTGATCGCGCCAACATTTTGTAAATTTTGCTGCTGCAGTGCGCTGTATCGCTCGTGTTTGCAAACTATGCCACTGCAGCACGCGATCGCTCCCGCATTTTGCAAAGTGTCCCGCTGCAGCGCGCGATCGCGCCCGCGTTTTGCAAACTGTGCCGCTGCAGCGCGCTGTGGTGCCCGATTTCATTAAATAGCACGCTGCAGCGTGCGGCAGTGGTTTTCCTTTATAAAATTTGGAAAATTGTCCAAATTGTTCGGAATTCGTTGGATAGGTATTTTTCCTAAAAAGATAGACAAAATTGGATTAATGAGCAGTTTTATTATGAGAAATGAATGAAATTTTCCTTTATTTGAGATATAAATTATAGATTCATCACACCCCACACTTAAATTCTTGCTCGTCCTCGAGTAAGCTCAAAATTGTATTTTTCTATTTTTAGGTATGAAAGTCAACAAAAGACATCAATTAGATTTTGATGAGTAAATCAAGGTACGTGCTTAACTGAAATGACCAAAATTATTTGGCATTATATTTTCTGATTTTTGGATATGAAGCAAGGTTAATAAGTTAATCTCCAAGTATTTATTCTTAGGGTTATCACTAAGTAATTAGGAAGGTTCCTTGGAAAACTTTGACTAGAGAGGTAGTAAAATACTCAAGAGTTTTTTTTTTTTGCCATATGTGCTCCTTCTTATGAATCACAAAAATGATAAGATTAAAAGAGAGATATTTTTCATCATCCTTTTTCATTTCTTTCATTTGGGAGAGATATTTTTCATCATCCCTATTCTTATATTTTTCTCTTTTCATTTGTCCTACGGGAGCCTAGCACACTCTTTTAGAGTACTCACCATAATCTCTAGTTTTTAGTTCAATGCCTTCCCCCACACTTAGTCCTTAGCATTGATTTGAATTTTTAGAGATTAGATTAACCTTAAATCATTCCTTAGTTAGAAGTTTTAATGCTATCCATGTATTAGATCACTTCTTGTTAAGCATCCTTGATTTTATATCATTTTCTTTATTGATATTTTTGTGACTTCCATTCTTGAAAAATTCAGAAAAATTTGTCATTTGCAATTTATTGAAAGATTTTGGAACTATGATAATCTATAATTTATTTCTTCAAAATAATAAAATGAACATACTTTATTAGGAGTTGTAAGGAATAAAACAACCTGATATGAATACTTACAAATTATCATTGCTGCATTCATGCTCGAGAATCCTTCTTCTCCTTTATAGACGCACACATGTACTACTCAGAATCTGAAACAAATGAAAATATAAAATTTTTATTAACTCCTTAGGATGAGTACGAGCTAGTTTAATAATTGGGTCATCATGAACACCAGCTCTACTATTTTTCTTCTTATAAGCCCAATCAGTATCCTCAATCTTATAATAAGTTTTATTTGTATTTGTCATTTCATTTCTTTCATTTCTCCCTATATACTTGTTATCAAAGTTTCATATTTTTCCTTGCTATCATCCTCCATTTCATTTTGTAAGAATGTGTAAAGCTCAGTGCTTTCAGAACTACTCTTAAGGTGATTCTCTATAAATTCAAATTGCACACAAATACTATCAATATTGCTAAGGGGTTTGTTGATAGTCGAGATGTCAGAGATAATAATTTTCTTACTATCATTACCTCGAGAATCACTGAGTTTATTGGTCCTCCTATTAATTTCAATCAGCTAATCTTGGTTGTTCTCACATGGTGGGTCACCTACTACTGAGCATTCAGTTGAAAACACTTGAGGTGTGTATGGGACATAAATTTTGGATCGCTCTTGGTTAATTTTTTCAGTTTGAAACTATTGTTGCACTTTCAAATTATCCAATTCAAGTTGACACTCCAGCTCTCTCTCATTTCTACTGTTTGTTTGAGTTAAGGTGTCTTCACTACAAATCAGCACTTCTTCAGCTTGATCTTTTATCTGTTCATTTATGATAACTTCTTGGACGGGATTAGCTAATTGTTGCAATATAAATTCTAACTTAGCCTCAATTGATTTACATATATGCTCTTGGTGTTCTAGATTAAACTTATGCCTAATCAAGGTTGGTTCAATTTTGTGCAAATTATTGTTCACATAACCACTAAAATCTTCTACTGATTCTTCTAAGTAAGACTGCTCACTCGACCAATTTGTGTTATTAATGTTCATATCAGAGTGAGTGTACTTGTGTTGCAAGTTTTTATCAAGCTCAATATCATTAATCAGTCTTGTTTTGGAAGGTGCAAGAGGGTTATTTGTATTACAGTTAGGACTTAAAATTGTTCCCCCAACCAAATACATGAGTTTTAATTATTATTGTGCACACCCATGAATTTTGAGTACTCCATATAATAAGATAAAATCTATAAAAATTAAAAGAAAAGTAAACTAAGGAAATAAGAAAATATATATGCAAAAAGATTGCTTAAAGCACTAATTACTGATAGATTTTCCTTAATACGAAACAGTTTCCAATTCCCCGACAACGGTGCCAAAAATTTGACAGATTGTAAATACACGTCTGCGCTCACACGCAGGTGTACATGGTCTGAAGTAATAAGTGGAAAGTTTGAGTTTCTGGGATTTATCGCCACAGAGAATTGGATGTTTTGTTACTAAGGTGTATCTATTATCACTAATGTTTAAGCTATGGGTGTTTTGTTTAAGTTGGTTCTAGAACAAGCACGACAATCACTTAGTAGAAAATAAGTCAAATAAAAGGAAGAGGAGAGTTGGGTTTTTCCCATAAGAACATGATAGACAACTTATGTATGATGATTCATCAAGCATTCATCTTTCATTTACTTAGATTTTGATCAAGTGCACATCGTCCTTCTTGGAGTTTTATCTCAAAGATTTACAAGTTCAAATCTTATGCACGAAATGAACACACAGGTAGTTCTATTTCAGCATAAGGATCCTTATAAGATTTTAGGTCTGTAGTTTTTATCTCATCTCTTGATCATGGAGATGAGAGTTGTTAATTTTTAAGATCTTATAAGCATTGATTCCACTAAGAGCGTCACGCGCATCACACATATTTGAGATGAGTCATTGGGCTCAATGACTATGTTACCTTGTTCATGAGCATATAATTATTCCATTCCCTCCCTCAAGTATATTGAGCAATGGAGCTCAATTAGTGGGTCTAAACGTTACACGCATCAACTCTTTAGTTGAGCTTAGATTAAGGTGCACTAAGCTTAAGAACTCTCACACATAGTTTTAAGCTTTCATGCACTAATAAATCTAGCATCAAAACCAAGGTGAGCTATGGAGCACAAGAAAAGTTAGTCCTTTAGTTCAATAGTCCTTGTCCTTTGATCCACATTCAAGTCTACAATATCCTTATACATTTCTTTAGTAAGTCATTAAGTTCGCAATTTTTTATGATACTTGAGGAAAATTTCATATATTTTATAGCAACTATCAATACATGTGGGATTGCCCCAACCCTACCCAAGGGAAGTTTTAGCTCTCCATTACAAAAGAGATAAAAAAGAACACATACATGGATAAAGACCCTTTCATGATCAGCTAAGAAAATAAATTACAAAGCAAGAGTTTAGAAAATACTAGGAACATTCCTTTGGAAGTTCTCCGGACTCTTCTTCTCCTTACTAGAAGTGCTTCTCTTAGGTTGCTAGTGCTGCCGATCTCCTCCTTCTCCTTAGCAAGATGAGCTCTTCCTCCTTTGGGGAGTTCTTCTTTTCTTCTATGCAACCCTTTCCTTACTTAGATGGAAGTGAGCCAATTTTGGAACCCTCATCTAGTCAAGAGGGGTGGTATTTATAGATGAGGGGCTGCATCTTCATTCCCATGATCAAACCAGCAAATGCCTTTAAAATTCTGGAGTAATGATGGCAAAATCTAATTGATGGATGAGGTGACCAATATTTTCCATTGTTTTATCCTTCTCATCACGTCAAAGAGACTATTTTCCATTTAAAAACTGAGCTGCAGCAGGAGGAATGATGGCTGGAGACAAGAGGCTGGTTGGGTGGCTTGTCCTAGCCGCAATTAATGCTTTTGCCAGACAAAATTGCGGAAGGCCGCTGCAGCGCGCTGTAGCGCACTGTAGCGCGCTATCGCGGACAATTTTGCAAAAAGAGCTGTTGCGGCGCGCTGGGGCTATCAGGTTTGATATGTGAAGGGTCGCTACAATGCACTGTAATGCATGGTCGCGCCAGCAGTTTTGTAAATTTTGCCCGCTGCAGCCCGTTGTACTGCCCGCATTTGCAAACTGCTCCGCTGCAGCGCACGATCGAACCCACATTTCGCAAAGTGTCCCATTGCATCGCGCGATCACGCCCGTGTTTCACAAACTGAACTGCTGCAGCATGCTGTGGCGCTCGATTTTGCAAAATGGCACGCTACAGCGCGCGGCAGCGGTTTTCATTTAGAAAATTTGGAAAATTGTCCAAATTGCTCGGAATTCGTTGGATATGTATTTTTCCTGTAAAGATAGATAAAATTGGATTAAGGAGCAGTTTTATTATAAGAAATGAATGAAATTTTTTTTTATTTGAGATATAAATTATAGATTCATCAGGAGGGACTAGGTTCTTTGAAAGCTAATGAATGACATGACATAGTTCATAGAGCCCAGTGAAATCACTTTCTTATCTGAACTGTGCATGATGCATGAGATGCTCATTAGTGGAATCAAAGCTCTCGAGATTGGCTAATTAAAATTGTAAATTTTGGCAACCTAGATATAGGAAAACTATAGTGTTCTACTTGGAAACTCATGGGAATCTTTGTGCAGAATTTGAACCCTAGTGTGTTCATCTCTCGCACAAAATCTGCACTTGAAGGATTTAGAGGATAATTCTAAGGAATACAATGTGCACTTGATTAATTAACTTAATAAAAGATATAAAATATTCTTGAGAAATAATACAACTTGAGGTCCCCATCATCTCACATGGAATAAGCCCAACTCTCCTCTCTACTTTAATTAGTTTCTTAACATCTAAATTATTACTTTGACAACAGAACCAAATCAAGCTGAATTTGTACCATTTAAACATTATTAAAATTAGATATACCTTAGTAACAAAATACCCCATTCCCTGAGGACGATAAATCTCGAAACTCACCTTCCAAATTATTACTTCAGACCACATACACTTGTGTGCGAGTGCAGACGTGTATTTCATAGTCTGTCAAATTTTTGGCGCCATTCCCGGGGAATGATAATTGTTTCGTATTAAGGAGAATCTGTTAGTAAATAGTGATTTAAGCAAATCCTTTGCATATAGTTTTAATTTTTGTCTTTGTAATTAATTGTGCTAACCATTTATTTTTATCTTTGTAATTAATTAGATATACCTTAGTAATAAAACACCCCATTCCCTGAGGATGATAAATCTCGAAACTCATCTTCCAAATTATTACTTCAGACCACATACACTTGCGTGCGAGCGCAGACGTGTATTTCACAGTCTGTCAAGTTTTTGGTGCCATTACCGGGGAATGGTAATTGTTTCGTATTAAGGATAATCTCTTTGTAAATAGTGATTTAAGCAAATCCTTTGCATATAGTTTTAATTTTTGTCTTTGTAATTAATTGTGCTAACCATTTATTTTTCTTTCATTTATTTTCGTTTGTTGAATCATTGAATGCTATTGCTATATTATTCTTGATAGCTTAATTTTCGTCTTATATGAGTAGAAGAATTTGCACTGAATATCTTTTTGATCCTAAAATTGAAAGAACATATTTAAAAGCTAGAAGAGAACAAAATATTCTACTTAATCAACAAGCTGTTATGGAAAACTTTAATGAAAATCTTGGAGAGCCTTTAGGAGAACCGAGGGGAAGAACACTTAGAGACTATGCACTGCCCACAGTTAGGGGAATCTCCCATGCTATTATTAGGCCTAACATCAAAGCAAATACTTTTAAAATCAAACCTTCCACATTAAGTATGGTTCAAAATAACTAGTTCGGTGGATTAGCCACAGTAGATCCAAACTCACATATTTCAACCTTCCTTGAAATTTGTGACACCTTCAGGTTTAACGGCATCTCTGAAGATGTAGTTAAACTGAGGCTTTTTCCATTTTCCTTAAGAGATAGAGCCAAAAGTTGGCTCAGCTCTCTCCCGAGTGACTCGATCTAGACTTGGGATGATCTTGCTAAGAAATTCTTAGCCAAATATTTTACTCCTGTGAAAATTGCTCGCTTGAGAATTGAGATAACTAACTTTAACCAGTTTTAAAGGGAGACATTGTACGATGTTTGGCATCATTTTAAGGAGTGCTTAAGGCGATTCCCACATCATGGGTTTCCCTTATGGATGCAAGTTCAAACCTTTTACTGTAGTACCTCGCCCCGTCATCGGGCGCAAAGGATGAGTATAATCATAATCAGCGGCAGAGCGATGCACTAATCAGGATGGACGAGCTTACAAAACCCATCTTCCCGAATAGGCTAAAAGACTGAGCCACACTGAAGGCTGCTAACTCGAACCTGAGAGTAGAATTGAGAGTTAATACTTAAGATATGAGTAGATTACTTGTCTTAAGTATTAGACTAATACGTACATTGGATTTAAAAGATAAATATGAATCCAATATACATTATCAATATATATCAGCATTTCGAGTATGCTGATCATATCACAATACTAAGTATAGTAGTATAACAGAGTACGGAAGCTAAAGTAAAACATCCAGAATACATTCATCATAGAGCAGTAGTAAACATTCGTCTCAGAAAAGAAAAGTAAAATACATCTAGAGTTATTACAAACTGATTTTAAAGATAAAATGTAAAGTCTATCTAAAGTACTAAAATAAGCAGTAAGCAAAAGGTGGAAGGCTGATCCACTAAGGCTCCACATACGCCTCTGGAATCTCCTGTAGGTCATCCTACCCTATCTCCACAAGCTGCTCAGAATCTAGCAAATTGCCGAATCCCAAAAGTACCCCGTATTAGATAAGAAGTCTACCACATCACAAACAACTAAGCAGTTCTAAAGTAAATGCAATATATTATAAAGAAAACACAACTGTTGAAAATAATAGTAAAGACACTATGTAACGAAAACTGTAAGGATTAAACAAAGTAAATCTGTATCAAAATTGAATACTGAAAGTAAACGAAAATATAAAATGCTCAGAAATCAATGTGAAAAGTCAAATGTTGTACTTATATGTCATTAGAATGATGTACACAAATATGCCACAATACGTTATGCCATGGTATGTCATAGAACTATCACTGAAAGGCTATGAGTCGTATGGTCCAATGCATACATACACTCAGTTGGGAAGATAGTATGGTGATGCCGGTCCATCTTGAGATTCCCCAGTCTATGTGTGCAACATTCGGTAACCCATAATTTATCACTGATACTCATGCATCACTGCAGGAATGATTCTTAAGCACATGCTCATGTTTATGCCCATGACTCTATTCTATATGAGAAAAATTCAAAAAAATTCACAAAACTTTGAACACCGATAATGAATTCTAGGCCTCCACTCCATAGAATACTGCTAAAAGGATTCTGACTCCTAGCTTCTAGAATGATAATTGGATAAAGCTAAATATTTACTTAAAGATCATTAGGTGGGATAATTGTATACACATATTTAGCACATTTGCAAGAAAGGTGACTCTTATCACTTAGTTTGATTTGGCCACTCTAACGAAGCGATCTTCGATAGGAGGCATCGCCGTTGGCAATTTGTATCTCAAGCTAAGTTATTAAAATGCCTAACTCACAATCACACTCAGTGTTTTAGAGAAGGTGATTCTAATTACTTAGTTTGTTTGAACCATACCTATTAAAGTGGTCTTCGCTAGGAGGCATCGCCCGTTGGCAATTTGTATTTCAATCAAACTAAGGAATGAGTACCTGTTTAATACACTCTTAGTATTGGTAAATTTACTCTAACGGGACTGTATTCATCTAATCCCTTGGGATAGCACCTACTCATAAGTCCACATTGGAGTGAATCAACCAATCCTGAATACTACTGAAGAAAATCAGTACTATGGGTATGCCATTCTACACCAACCCATAATCTGGGTTCACCCAACTCTATTTAATTAATCAAGGATTTATCAAAACTATAATTCTTATGCTAAATAGGTAAGTCCTATACAAGGTTCTGAGAAAATGTGATCAGGTATCACTCAATATAGATTCTACCACAAGGAAAGGTGCCATTCTAAAATTTTAAGTGATTCCTACTACGAGGGGTTAAGATCAACTTCTAAAGTTAAGGGATCATGTAAGCTTCTACCTCAATGAGTTATGCAAAGTCCTCCTACCTCAATGTATAATTAGATTTAGGTTTTTAAAATATTTCAGAAATGATCTGGTGTTGAGATACTTAGGATCTCACACTCTTAACTCTACTACTAACACTATAAATTTTACTTATCATTTAGACCTAGGATGATCAGATCAGATGATTAAGTCATCTAATCATAGCTTATTCTAAGATCATGGGATTTAAATCAGGAATATTAATAGAGTTAGATCACTTGTTCAATCAATATGATTCTATTGATCTTATTATGCTAATAGTCTTATTTAGAAGAAAATCAATGATTTAAGGTTCAGATTCTGAGTAAGCAATCTCATAGGTTTATTATTAACCTTAATATGTCTAATCCAAATGTTTAGAATCAATATCACTCAGATGCATTATTAGAGTAATGCCAATTATATTACCTTATAATCATGTCCATTTAATTAAGGTTTAAGAGTTTAGATCTTAATTAAGCATATTAGGATTTAGCCCCTACACATGTCCAATTAAGATCAAGTGTTTACTAATAGATCAAATGTCAAATCAGTGAATTAGGTATATATTATTAGTGGCAATCTTAGACCTAGATCAAGTCTTAATAGCTTGATCAAGTCTTAAGACTTCTCAAGTTAATTAAGGTGATTAAGTTCTCCAATTTCAGATTTATTCAATTTATATATTATAAATTACTATACAGTGTTCCCATATATTTACCTTACTGTTGTGAAGCATATTAATAGAAAAATTTATGAAAACAGAAAGTAATTAGTGCTAAACAAATGCTAAATCAATTCAAAAGGATTAGCACATAATTACAAATCTAACCATTAGAATTTCATACAAATTGTTACATAAGTTCTATTTGATTACACAATTAATCAGAGACTAAGTTTGCTAAGACAAAATATATAGAAACCCTAATTTTCACAAATCATGGTTTAACAAGATTAGGGCATAAGTTAAAGTACAGAGATTAGAAAAATAATTCACTTAGCACATTCATTCTACTCTTCATAAGCAGACTAATGGCACCCTAAATAAGCAATTTGGTTAAGTATAATTGCTAACTCACCCTAATTAAGATTTATAATAATTAGACAAAATCAGAAAATATAACCATTAGATGTTCAATATTATTTTATATTCAAATCCCTAATAATTTTCTAATCAATTTCATATATGATATCAAAGGGTTTGGACCAGTGGATTAAAAGTTACTCAATTAATACATTATGTATTTTTATTTAATTAAATCCTTATGATTGGAATAATTGGATTATTTTCCTTAAGGAAAATAATTCCAATTATTTGAATATTAATTAAAAAGGGTTCGGACCGTTCACCAAAACACGCGGGTCAGCTTAGCCCAGGGACCCATTATTGTCGAACCACGTGGGTCATGGGTCAGCCCGACCCGCACAGTTCGTCTTCTTCCCCTTGCCAGCCCCGATGCCTCACTAATTAGGGTAACCATAATCGGCCAAATCCGCGGCCTAGGGACCACACCACGGCCTCAGGTTGATCGAGAATCGATCCCCTAGCCAAGACGCTCCGATTGAGACCAGGAGCCCTCTGTGAGAAGGTATGGATCAGCCAAACCTTACTCACCTGAGAACTCCCGCAATGGGACTACTGTGGGGAGACAATTCTCCCCACAGGGGCTTTGCTAGACCCAGGGCTTAAACCTTACACTATCAGGGAGGTGAGGCGGATTGAAGCCCCCTAGTTTGAGGACTTGAAGTGAGCTGGAACACCGAGGTCTTACTCGACCCGAGGCATCCTTAAGGGACTTAGCCCGATCCATCGATTCGATCGATCGGGGCTAACTCAAGGCATAATTTCGATAGCCTTGAGTTCGTATCGACAATACGTAGCTAACTAAAAGAAAAGGAAGGGGGGGTCTGAGCCTAATTGGCTCAGACAGAGCAAGAGGGAGTACCTGGCGTGTCGGGATGGCTTGGGACGATAGACTGAGGGAATGGCTGGCCTTAGTTGAGCTTCTAGATGCTGCAAAGGATCCTGAACACCAGGAGAGCCTACTATCAGCAGTTAGGGAGCTCCTAGATTGCTTACACAAGCTCAAGTGTTTGACAATGATGGAAGTTGCAGATAGCTCAATTGATCAGCAAGGGTTAATTGGAGCAATACTAGGGCTATTTATAACCTTGGTAAGGGATTGGGAAGCTTCTGAAGGGTTGGCTCGTGCTAGGAAAGACTTGAGAGGTCGGGCCATGGCCAAGCTCTCGAATTCCCTATTCGAGCTTGGCCAGGTCACGAGGCCCAATTGGGGCACCTCGCCATTACGGTAGGATCCCCAACGTCTTGCGGAGCTAGATGCGGGAGTGGGGGACAGGTTCAGCAACTGGCAGTATGGGGATTTTCTCTGTTGGGTGTGCGAGTGAGAGGAAGATGAAGGTCCACAGTGGCGGGACCTTTGGATGCTGTCTGATGTATCGATCAGATAGGCGCTACAGCTGGGATTGCTCGGATCCTAACGGCCGATCGCGGGAGTGATCCTGGCCGTAGGATCCACGGTTCATCTGACGATGGATCCACTATCCCTCGGAGTTAAATCCGGACCGTATGATCTAAGGTTCCGACGGTGAGATCAGCAGGACTTCGCTGTTGCGTGACCTGGACACCACAGCGGATCGCCCGCGGTTTGTACAACGGATTCCGGCTATTAAATTAGTTTAAAGGTATATTTGCAATTTAGAAAAGTTAGGAACCCTTTTATGCAATTAGACCATTTTAATTAATTGTGAATTATGGCCTAAATGATTTTCATATTGCACCAAACTTTTACCCCTAGCTAATTTGGGGGTGAGGACCTCAAAAATGCAATCAAATTTTAATTCTGAGATCAAAATATTTTAGATCTAATCTAGGGCATCTAGATTGATCAAAATATTATTTGGACTTAGATAAGTCCAATGGACTTCAAATTTTTAAGATAAACTCAATTTAGTGTTCTATAAGCAAGGTTATTAAAGTTAGAGAGTAATTAAGCTATATTTTAATAGGGTAACAACTTAGGGTTGTTATAGACTCCCCCACTTAAGAACGTTGTCATCCTTGATATCATCTCAAGAGAGAAGACAAACACGTAGGATTTTTGAAGAATAGAAATAAAATTCAGAAAGTTAAAGCGTACCTGGAGTTTCAAAGAGATTGGGATACTTTCTTCTCATATCCGTCTCTTTCTCCCAAGTAGATTCTTCTAAAGAGCGATTCATCCACTAAACCTTTACCATTGGAATTGAGCAATTCCTCAGTTGCTTTTGATCATGAGCTAAGATCTTAATTGGATCTTTCACATAAGAAAGATCCAGCTGGAGAGATACAGGTGGAAGTTGAATCAAGTGAGATGGATTGTGAAGACATCTCCATAGAGAGGAGATGTGGAACACATTATTGATTACAGAAAAAGCTTTAGGAAGCTTCAATCGATAAGCTGCAGAACCAATCTTTTCTAATATTTCAAAAGGTCCGACGTAGCGGGGACTTAGCTTCCCGACTACACCGAAATGATATACGCCTTTCATTAGATTAACTTTAAGATACGCAAAATTTCTAACCTCAAATTCCAGAGTATGAGGATGAGTATCATGGTACTTACTCTGGCGATCTTGAGCTGTTTTGATTCTTTGCTGGATCAATTGAATCTTATGATTTGTTTCTTCAATTAAATCAGAACCATATATCTGAACACTGCATATTTCAGACCATACGAGTGGAGTACTGCATTTCCTGCCATACAAGGCTTCATATGGAGCCACGCCAATACTCGCCTAAAAACTGTTGTCGCATGTACTCTCTACGAGAGGAATATGATCTTCCCAAAAGCCTCCAAAATCTAGAATATAGAGACGAAGAAGATCTTCCAAAACTTGATTAACTCTTTCCGTTTGACCATCCGTCTGAGGATGAAAAGCGGTGCTCATGGCTAGAGCAGTCCCCAAGTCTTGATCCATTGCTTGCCAAAATTTGGAAGTGAAACGACTATCTTGGTTAGATACGATAGATCTTGGAATTCCATGGATTCTGATAATTTCCTTGATATACAACTTTGCTAATTTCTCCACCGAATCAGTTTGACGCATAAGTATAAAATGTGCTGATTTGGTCAGTAAATTGACAATAACCCAGATTGAATCGGCACCAGATCTGAATTTAGGTTACCCCATAACAAAATTCATAGAACTATCGAACCACTTCAATTCTGGAATTGCCAGAGGATGAAGAAGTCCTCCAAGCTTTTGGAGTTCGGCTTTAACTAAGTTAAAAGCATGACACTTTGCTACAAATTCAGCCACACCTTTCTTCATTCTAGGCCACTAGAATAATTTCTTCATATCTTGATACATCTTGGTACTGCTAGGATGTACTTGGTAACAAGAATTGTGACCTTCTACTAGTATCTCTTGATGCATGGATTTGGGAATCCATAAACAATCTCCCTGATAGATTACATTACCTCGAAGTTGGAGATCAAAGCGACAACCACTTTTGATGTCCACTTTAAACTTCAGATAGTCTTCATCCTTGGTCTGAGAGATAGAGACATCGCAATGAAATGTAGGTTCAACTAAACTCATGGATATCAGTGTGCTTAGCATAGCACCACACACTGGGCTGATTTTGAGCTTTTGGAATTTTTCTTCCAGAGAATTGGATAGGGTTATTGAGGATAGAGTAGCATGACGACTGAGTGCATCTGCTACGATGTTTGCTTTTCCTGGATGATATTGGATGCTTAAATCATAATCACTTATTAGCTCAAGCCATCTTTGCTGTCGACAGTTTAGCTCACACTGGGTGAAGATGTGCTTTAAACTCTGATGATCGGTGAATATGGAACACTGATGCCATAAAGATAATGATGCCAGATTTTTAGAGCAAAAACTACGGCTGCTAATTCGAGATCATGAACATGATAGTTCTTTTAATGTGGTTTTAACTGACGAGATGCATAGGCTATAACTTTTCCTTCCTGCATCAGCACACATCCCAAACCTATGCTAGATGAATCAGTATCGACTTGGTAGTTAAGACCTTCTTTAGGTTAAGTTAGAACTGGTGTAGAAGAAAGAGCATCTTTTAATGATTCAAATGCTTTCTCACATTCTAGACTCCAGATAAATGGTACTGCTTTCTGCATCAACTTTGTGAGAGGAGACTCAATTTGTGAGAAACCATTAACAAATTTTCTATAGTACCCTGCTAGTCCTAAGAAACTCCAGATATCGATCACAGATTTGAGTCGTGACCAATATTGAACCACACTTACTTTATTTTGATCGACTCTTATTCCTTGAGAGTCGATGACATGACCCAAGAAAGTGACTGAGTCAAGCCAAAATTCGTATTTGGAATACTTAGCATATAGCTCATGGCTTCGGAGCTCTTCTAGCACTACTCAAAGATGGTTCTCATCATATGCTTTACTTTCTGAATAAATCAGAATATCATCGATGAATACGATGATGAATTTATCGAAATACTCTTTCAACACGCGTTGCATTAAATCCAAAAAAATGGATGGCACATTTGTTAAGCCAAAAGACATTACCAAAAATTCATAATGTCCATAGCGGATTCTAAACACTATTTTCTCCACATCTGGATCTTTAACTCACAATTGGTGATATCCAGATCACAAGTCTATCTTTGAGAAAACTTTAGCTCCAGATAGCTGGTCGAATAAATCATCAATACGAGATAGGGGATACTTATTCTTGATGGTTACCTTATTTAATTCCCTATAATCGATGCACATTCTCATCAATCCATCTTTCTTCTTTACGAACAAAACTGGCGCTCCCCAAGGAGATGAACTTGGACGAATAAGACCTTTCTCCAACAGTTCTTGAAGTTGATTGTTTAATTCTTGGAAGTATTTTGGCGCCATACGATACGGAACTTTTGACAGTGGTTGGGTTTCGAGAATTAATTCAATTGTCAATTCTACTTCTCTAACTGGAGGAAGACCGGGTAGGTCTTCAGAGAAAACATTAGGAAATTTACAAACTATATGGTTCTCAGAAATAGGCATGACTTCTTTCTTCTCTCCCAACATCTTTATGAGATACACATCACATCCCTTCATGACTAGTCTTTCTGCTGTCATTGCATTGATCAGAGATGCTTGGGTGCTAAATCTTCCCACGAATGATTTGGATTTACTTCCACTGCCCAGAGTTATTTTCTTCTTTTGGAAATTTATGGAAGCACCATGCTGGCTTAGCCAATTCATGCTTAGGATTATATCAAAGTTTGCGATTGGTAATACAATTAACTTAGCCCCATATTTTTGTTCCCCAATAGGAATGTATATGTTGCAAAATTGTTGGAACTACATATGCGCTCCAGAAAGTAACCCGATGCTCAACGAGCTAGCTAATTAATAGGTTGGTAGCTTAAGAGTTTTAGCCCAATTCTCTGATACGAAGGAATGACTCGCTCCCATATTGAAAAGGATATTACAAGATTTGTCGTTTATTGATAAGGTGCCTATGATTACAGTAACTTAATAAGAATAGCTACTCAAACATTTAAAATACTGAAATGGTAAAGACTGATTACAGAAATAGTAAGAATTGGATAAAATCAATTTAAGCATACCTGACTCCACATCGCTGTCCTCAGAAGTAGAGGTAGGAGTTAACATATATACCCTAGCAGGTGTTGAGGGTTGTTTGTTCTGGGGCCTTGACCTTGATGATCATGAATTGGCCTTTGTGCCGGTACAATTACCTTTGAGTTTAAAGTTTGAGCCAGCATTATAGCAGGAGCTGGCTCTCGGCTGTTCCTTGGTTATGCACGGAATGCTTGCTTATGACGGGAGTGGTTGATGAGCACTCCGTTAATTATATTCTTTTCATTGCACTCAAAATGGCGATGGGCTTTATGACCACAAGTAAAACATGCACCACCGAAGGGGTAGCATTTCCCATACAGATGCATTCATTTGCATTCAAAATTCTGAGGTTGGAGTTGTGTGGTTTCCATGTTATAGACTTTTTCCACCTTATGATGGCCAAAACATTCCTTCCTCCATTGCATTACTATTGCCTTCCTTTTCGTCCAATTGACCTCGGAATCCTCTTATAGATGGGCAGTCTCAATTAATTCTATCAGAGCCTTGATCTGACGAGATACTAAGTGGGCTTTAATAGAGTCTCTCAGACCCTTCAGGAAACGGTGGCATCTAGATGCTTCCATTCTAACTAGATCCGGAACAAAACGTGACAGTCTTCGAAATTCCTGCTCGTAGTCGAACACTGAATTATTGCCTTGTGTGAAATGGAGGAGTTCATCCTCCAGAATTGCTTGAGCTGACGCCGGTATGAACGCTTCATAGAATGCTTCCAAGAACATATCCTAACTAATGTCCTCTACTTCATAATCAGCAAATCTGTTATTCTGCTCATTCTCCCACCAGTACTCAGCTTCTTCTTGAAATAGATGAGTTACTAGGCGGATGGCCTTAGTGTTAGGGCACTTGATACTGGCCAAGTTCTTCTTGGCCATCTTAAGCCAATTCATTGTATCCATAAGGTTCAATGCTCCATTGAACGTAGGAGTTCAGAGGCGAAGGAAACTGTGTAAGATTTCATTGCCTATATAGTGTGAAGACGATGAGAATGCTGATGGGGGTGCAGGTTGCTATCTAACCGAGAGGATAAGAGCACATGTCTCTTGCACCTGCTACACATTGCTATCAATTAAGGCTTTGAATAAACTGGTCATAGCATTGGACTCCTCAGGTCCGCCTGATGACGCAACCGTATTCTTAATTAGAATAGGAGCAGATGGGGAGCCAGGATTCATGACTGCAAATAAAAGTATGAACTCAAAAACATAAAACTTTATTATAATTTCATTCATTCATTTCTTTCTGAAAAGAGAAGATACATGAATCCACCAAATATATAACTGAGATGAAAGAACATAATAAGATCTCCAAAAATCTTAGTGGCAATACTCTACCCAAATGGCAGCGTAGAAGTCATCATATGTGACTATGTGGCTCTTTCGAGCTAGTCTCCTATAAACCCAATGCCACCAACGGCTCACTGATCCCCTCAATACTATCTCTACAATCTATAGACGGTACTACTCGGGACAGGCTGTCTCTCGAAGTGCATTAGTAACACGATCCAACCATTCTTTGGTGAGTGCTGAAAGGCTGGTGCCTCTAATGGATGAATGGAAAAGTATCTTATCCAGCACCTCAACTCCACAAGGTGACACTCCATTGATGACCCTTTCGTAGATCAAGCCATCTCAAAGGACATCTATCCAGTAGTCATCAAATCTCCTAAGGTAGAACAAAAATGATGACTGTGAGTAATCCATCCCTAAAATAACTCAACTTATAAGTTTTTCATTCACAATTTATCATTACTTTTGAATTCGTTCAATTCCTAAGATGTCAGTTTTGATATTAAGAATAGGCATAGTTTAAATCAAGTTATTAGGTGCATTAAATTTTTAGGATGTCATTATTCTAGACATAGTCAATCATTTCCTTTCTAAGGTAATGTAATGAATGTTTGAATTTTTGCATTTCATTATACTTAGTAGCTTGTGATCTTGTCGTGATGCAGATAATAGATCATAAGGTAGATAGGAATAAACTCCTTATTTGATACTTTATGATACTTCTTTGATACCAACTATAGTGCCCTGCCCCATCACCGTGCACAAAGGACGAGTATAATCATAATCAGCAGCGGAGCGGTGCGCTACTCGGGATGGACGAGCTTACAAAACCCATCTTCCCAAATAGGCTAAAAGATTGAGCCACACTGAAGGCTGCTGAATCAAACCTGATAGTAGGATCAAGAGTAAATACTTAAGATAAGAGTAGATTACTTATCTTAAGTATTAGACTAATATGTACATTGGAATTAAAAGATAAATATGAATCCAATATACATTATCAATATATATCAGCATTTCTAGTATGCTGATCACATCACAATACTAAGTATAGTAGTATAACAGAGTGTGGTAGCTAAAGCAAAACATCCAGAATACATTCATCACAGAGCAGTAGTAAACATTCGTCTCAGAAAAGAAAAGTAAAATACATCCAGAGTTATTATAAATTGATTCAAAAGATGAAATGTAAAGTCTATCTAAAGTACTGAAATAACTAGTAAGCAAAAGGTGGAAGGCTGATCCACTAAGACTCCACATACTCCTCCAGGATCCCCTGGAGGTTCTCCTACCCTATCTCCACAAGCTACTCGAGATCTAGCAAATTGCCGTATCCCAAAAGTACCCGTGTTAGACAAGAAGTTTAACGCATTGCAACTAACTAAGCAGTTTTAAAGTAAATGCAATAGACTATAAAGTAAACACAACTGTAGAAAATAATAGTAAAGGCACTATATAACTGAAACTGTAAAGACTAAACAAAGTAAATCTGCATCAAAACTGAATACTGAAAGTAAACAAAAATATAAATTGCTCAGAAATCAATATGAAAAGTCAAATGCTGCACTATATGTCATTGGAATGACGTACCCAAATATGCCACAACACGGTATGCCACGGTATATCACGGAACTATCACTGAAAGGTTATGAGTCGTATGGTCTAATATATACATACACTCAGTTAGGAAGACAGTATGGTGATGCCGATGCATCATGAGATTCCCCAGTCTATGTGTGCAACATTCTGTAATCCATAATTTATCACTGATACTCATGCATCATTGTAGGAATGATTTCTTAAGCTTATGCTCATGTTTATGCCCATGATTCTATTCTATATGAGAAAAATTTAGAAAAATCCATAAAACTTTGAACACCGATAATAAATTCTAGGTCTCCACTATGTAGAATCCTACTAAAAGGATTTTGACTCCTAGCTTCTAGAATGACAATTAGTTAAAGTTGAAGAGTTACTTAAAGATCATTAGGTGGGATGATTGTAAGAAAGGTGACTCTTAACACTTAGTTTGATTTGGCCACCCTAACGAAGCGATCTTCAATACGAGGCATCGCTCATTGGTGATTTGTATCTCAAGCTAAGTTATTAAGATGCCTAACTCATAATCACACTTAATGTTTTAGAGAAGGTGATTCTAATAACTTAGTTTGTTTGAACATACCTATTGAAGCGGTCTTCGTTAGGAGGCATCGCCCGTTGGCGATTTGTATTTCAATCAAACTAAGGAATGAGTACCTGTTTAAATACACTCTTAGTATTTGGAGATTTACTCTAACGGGACTGTATTCATCTAATCCCTCAGGATAACACCTGCTCATAAGTCTACATTGGAGTGTATCACTCAATATAGATTCTACCATAAGGAAAGGTGTCATTCTAAAATTTTAAGTGATTCCTACTACGAGGGGTTAAGATCAACTTCTAAAGTTAAGGGATCATCTAAGCTTCTACCTCAATGAGTTATTCAAAGTCCTCCTACCTCAATGTATAATTAGATTTAGGTTTTTAAAATATTTCAAAAATGATCTGGTGTTGAGATACTTAAGATCTCACACTCTTAACTCGACTACTAACACTATAGATATTCCTTATCATTTAGACCTAGGATGATCAGATCAAATGATTAAGTCATCTGATCATAGCTTATTCTAAGATTATGGGATTTAAATCAAGAATATTAATAGAGTTAGATCACTTGTTCAATCAATATGGTTCTGTTAATCTTATTATGCTAATAGTCTTATTTAGGAGAAAATCAAGGATTTAAGGTTTAGATTCAGAGTAACCAATCTCATAGGTTTATTATTAACCTTAATATGTCTAATCCAAATATTTAGGATCAATATCACTCAGATGCATTATTGGAATAATGCCAATTACATTATCTTATAATCATGTCCATTTAAATAAGGTTGAAGAGCTAGGATCTTAATTAAGCAGATTAGGATTTAACCCCTACTCATATCCAATTAAGATCAAGTGTTTATTTATAGATCAACTATTAAATTAGTGAATTAGGTATGTATTATTAGTGGCAATCTTAGACCTAGATCAAGTCTTAATAGCTTGATCAAAGTCTTAAGACTTCTTAAGTTAAATAAGGTGATTAAGTTCTCCAATTTCAAATTTATTCAATTCATACATTATAAATTACTATTCAATGTTCTCATATATTTACCTTACTATTATAAACCACATTAATAGAAAAATCTATGAAAACAAAAAGTAATTAGTGTTAAATAAATCCTAAATTAATTCAAAAGGATTAGCACATAATTACAAATCTAGCCATCAAAATTTCATACAAAATGATACATAAGTTCTATTTAATTGTACAATTAATCAGAGACTAAGTTTGCTAAGATCCAATATATATAAACCTTAATTTTCACTAATCATGGTTTAACAAGATTAGGGCATACGTTAAAGTACAGAGATCAGAAAAATAATTCACTTAGCACATTCATTCTACTCTTCATAAGGAGACTAATGGCATCATAAACATGCAATTTGGTTGAGTATAATTGTTAATTCACCCTAATCAAGATCTACAATAATTAGGCAAAATCAAAAAATCTAACCATTATATGTTCAATATTTTTTTATATTCAGATCCCTGGTGATTTTCTAATCAATTTCATATATGATATTATAGGATTTGGACCAGTGGATTAAAAGTTATTTAGTTAATACATTCTATATTTTTATTTAATTAAATCCTTATGATTGGAATAATTGGATTATTTTTCTTAAGGAAAATAATTCTAATTATTCGAATATTAATTTAAACGGGTTCGTCCCGTTCACCAAAACACACGGGTTGGCTCGGCCCGGGGACCCATTATTGTCGAACCACGTGGGTCATGGGTCAGCCCGTCTTCTTCCCCTCGCCAGCCCCGATGCCTCACCGATTAGGGTAACCCTAATCAGCCAAATCTGCGGCCTAGGGACCACGCCACCACCTCAGGTTGATCGAGAATCGATCCCCTAGCCAAGACGCTCCGATTGAGACCAGGAGCCCTCTTTGAGAGGGTCTGGATCAGCCAGACCTTACTCACCCAAGAACTCCTGTAATGTGACTACTGTGGGGAGACAATTCTCCCCACAGAGGCTATGCTAGACCCGGGGCTCAATCCCGACACCATCAGGGAGGTGAGGCGAATCGAAGCCCCCTGGTCTGAGGGCTTGAACTGAGCTGGAACACTAGTGTCTTACTCGACCCGAGGCATCCTAAAGGGACTTAGCCCGATCGATCGATTCAATCGATCAGGGCTAACTCAAGGCATAATTTCGATAGCCTTGAGTTCGTATCGACAATACGCAGCTAACCAAAAGAAAAGGAGGGGGGTCTGAGCCTAATTGGCTCAGACTGAGCAAGAGGGAGTACCTAGTTCTTCAGGATGGCTCGAGATGATTGGCTGAGGGAATGGCTGGCCTTAGCTGAGCTTTTAGATGCTACAAAGGATCCTAAACACCAGGAGAGCCTACTATCAGCGGTTCGGGAGCTCCTGGATCAGTTATGTAAGCTTGGGTGTTCGGTAATGGCGGAAGTTACAAAGAGTTCAATTGATCAGCAAGGGTCAATTGGAGCAATGCTAGGGCTATTTATAGCCTTGGTAAGGGATTTGGAAGCTTCTGGAGGGTTGGATCATGCTGGGAAAGACCCGAGAGGTCGGGCCATGGCCGAGCTCTCGATTTCCTATTCGAGCTAGGCCAGGTCACGAGGCCCAATTGGAGCACCTCGCTATTATGAGAGGATCCTCAACGACTTGCTGAGCTAGATGCGGGAGTGGGGGACAGGTTCGGCAATTGGCAGTACGGGGATTTTCTCTGTCGGGTGTACGAGCGAGAGGAAGACGAAGGTCCACAGTGGCGGGACCTTCAGATGCTGTCTAATCTATCGATTAGATAGGTGCTACAGCTGGGATTGCTCGGATCCTAATGGCCGATCACGGGAGTGATCATGGCTGGAGGATTTACGAGTTCTTCTAACAGTGGATCCACTATCCCACTGAGTTAAATCCGGACCGTGGGATCTAAGGGCCCGATGGTGAGATTAGCGGGACTTCGCTGTCGCGTGACCCAGACTCCACAGTGGATCGCCCGCGGTCAGCACAGCGGATCCCGGCTGTTAAATTAGTTTAAAGGTATATTGTAATTTAGAAAAGTTAGGAACCCTTTAATGCAATTAGACCATTTTAATTAAATGTGAATTATGGCCTAAATGATTTCCAAATTGCACCAAACTTGCACCCCTAGCTAATTTGGGGGTGAGAAATTTAAAAATGCAATCAGATTTTAATTTTGAGATCAAAAACTTTTAAGATAATCTAGGGTGTTTAGACTGATCAAAATAACATTTGGACTTAGAGAAGTCCGATGAACTTTAAATTTTCAGGATAGACTCAATTTTGTGTTATATAAGCAATGATATTAAAGTTAGAGAGTAATTAAGCTATATTTTAACAGGGTAACAACTTAGGGTTGCTACATTTACAATGGTTTGAATGCTCCAATAAGGACACTCATGGATGCGCTGCCAGAGGCTCAATAAGTAGCAAAACTCAAGAAGAGGCTTATGACCTCTTAAAAGAAATGACAAATAATGCATACTAATGGCCTTATGAACAGCTTAAAAAAGGAATCAATTAAAATGAATGAATCAAATAAAATAGCGGCCCTACAAAACGAAATCCATGCCTTAAATGAACGAATTGAGAAAATGAATGTTAACGTTGTTTAAGAAACTCAATATGAGTTGTGCGCGGGAAAGCACGCTAGTGAAAACTGCAACTTAAATAATTCTTTTGTGTAATCGAATACCAAACAAGTTATCTACTTAAGAAATAACAACAGCATGAATAACCCCTACTCCAATACCTATGACCCTAGGTGGAAAAACCACCCAAATTTCTCTTTGAGTAAAAATAATAATAATGGAAACCATAATGGGGGGGGGGGGGGGTTCATCAAGTCAATAAGGCTTTAATAATGGGAACAATCTTAATAATCACCATTCAAATTTGGAAGGAGCCTTTAACACATTTAAGGCAGAAATAATTCAATTCATGCGTCGCACTGAAGCTACTATTACCTGCCATAATGCCTCCATCCAAGGGATTGGGGCATTCCAAAGAAATATTAAAGTACAACTGGGGTAGATCTCCATGCAGTTAACCACTCGGTAGCAAGGAGCTCAACCTAGTTCTACTGAAGTGAATCCTAAGGAGTTGGTAAGTGTAATTCATTCTGAAGGATGGATAAAGAATACAAAACTAAAGATTATAATGTTGTTGAAAGAGAACTAAAGGCTAGAGAAGGGATGAGAGGAACCAAGTGCAAAAAGCTCACTGCTCCAAAATATGATGACCCTGGAAGGTTGTGCATTCCATGCGTGATAAAGAATGAAGTACTTTTAGATCCCTTGTGTGATCTTTGTACTTCAGTCAATATTGTGCCCTACCATATCTATGAACATCTCAAGGTAGGAGGGATGGAGTACGCCTCCATAATTCTAGAACTCACCAACTTGGAATCGTTAACCCTATTAAGCATTGTAAGAAATGTTCATGTAGGATTAGGAAGCTTCATTGTCCCCACCGATTTTGTTGTTTATGAATAGGATAGGTTGATTGCAAATTCCACCATTATCTTTGGGAGACCTTTACTCATGAGCTCGAAGGCTATCATAGATGGGTGTAGGGGGGTCATGAGCATAAGGATCCATGGCAAATCCGAATTAATAGATCTAAAGCCTACCCTTTTCAAATAATAAGCTATGGAACTATAAATAAATAGAAAGGCTAGGGAGGAGAGAGTTCAGGAAGCACTTAACTTGCCAAAATTAAATTTAAGTGACTCCGAGGATGACCCATGCACTTCTTCTGAAGGTGAGAATAAGGAGAAGATAAAAAAAAAAAAAAAAATAAAGTTTTCTCCAAAATTGAAAGTGTAGGCTATGAAGATAATGCCGAGGGAGAGGGTTCGAGCACACTACATGTTAGTGCCCATCCAAATACCTTAAAAGTCTAGAAAAAGATACCTCCTAACATCTCTAAGCAACAAAATCATCCAAACGAGTCCAGCTAATGACTTAAAACTAAGAGCTTCTTGGGAGGCAACCCAAGCCCCCCCCCAAAAAAAAAGAGAGAAGGGGATTTTTATTTGTTGCACTACGGCACGCCACAACGTACGCTAGCGCGCTATAGCAAAAGAGTTTTCGAAACTCAATCACTACAGCGTGCTGCAGCGGAAGAGTTTTTTTTTTTGAAACTCAATCACTACAGCACGCTGCAGCGGGAGAGTTTTAGAACTCAATCACTACAGCGCGCTCCAGCGCGCTCCAGCGGGATAGATTACAAAACTCAATCGCTCTAGCGTGCTGCAGCGATCTGCTCCAGCTATAGCAGTTTAGACTACCTAGGGAATCAATGCAGTGAAAAGGATAATTCATTTGGGTTTCCCAAGCAGTCAAAAAGGTGTGTTGCTGATAAAGCTGCCCCCTCCTCTCTTTTCCAATAAAGTCTTGTCACATTTATGGCATGGGGAATACCCTTTGACCAGATTTTTCTTGCCTTTGACTTTTTTTTTTGGCTATTTAAGGGGAGGTAAGGGGGGTGAATCTTTGCACCTTCTGATTTTTGCTTCAAAACTATTCTCTTCCTCCTCCTTCCTTGAGAAATTCTGCTCTCCTTGAAGCCTTCAACATGTCATCGGTAAAGAAATCCATCCCAAGGAGAGAGCTCAAGGGCTCCACATCTAGTGGAGCCTTCAACAAGAAGAAGTTCTCCTTCGTGGAGGCCAAGAAGTGGTTCACCGTGGTCACTTCCCGGAGAAAGCTCATCCCGGAGAAGTGTTTCGGGCGGCCCTTGCCGATGCCATCCGAGCAAGTGGACCCCCAGGGATGGAGGCCAATAGCAACCACTCCTACCATCTCATACCAAAACTTTGTCCAAGAAGTTTACACCAATGCTATTAACGCATCGGGGTGTAGAGTCTTTGTTCGGGGAAAGGGAGTTTTTTTTGGCATGAGCAAATCATGCAATTCTATGGGTTGAGAGTGGTTGAGGACTGCTTGTACTTGGCCCTTATAGAGTCTAGCTATGACCTGGCTACTCTCACATGTGAACTTGTTTGCAACAATGCAGATTGGAAAGGAAATTTGACCAACATTTCTCAAGCCCTCTTCACGAACTCGAGTAATGCGTGGCTGGTTTTCATCTCTAGCTTCATCATGCTATCGAGTCACCTTAGTGAAGTGACCTGTTCAAGGGCGCTGCTCATGTGTGCGCTCCAATGACCGGAAGAAATTCTTCTCTCAGGCATCATTTATGAGCAGCTCTGGAACGCCTTGAAAGGGTCCTGCGCTGCGCTGGCATTCAGGTCATTAATCTCGGGCATTTGTCTAGTCCAGAGGGTAAAGCTTTTTTCCTCTAACACCGTCATCCCTCCTAGTGCCCACCTTGAGCTTACAAATTTAAATGCCCGCTCCCAAGTACGAATGTAGGTTAAGAAGAAGAGGGGAGAAGGAGGAGGAGCTTCAACTTCCACCGGCCACTCTTACTCGGAAAAATTGCTGAGGCAGATTTACACTCAACAAACTGACTTGGGTAAGGCTATGGCCACCGACATACGGTTTTGCAAGAAGGAAATCGCCCGACAGCGGGAGTTCCAATCGAAATTACATGAAGCTCTTGGAATGATGTTCCAAGATTGGAGCTTGCATGGAGGTCCGGATGGCTCCCTGCTGCCACAACCACCCGTCAGTGACCCTATCCTGGACACCCGTTGGTCATGTGACTATTCCTACCAGGAGATGGACGAGGAGGAGGTGGAAGAAAGCGAGGAGGAAGACTAAATTTGGTTGTATTATTTTTAGTTGCATTTCTAGTTTTTGTACTTTTCTTTTGTGTATTTTTATTTTTATTTAAGGAAATAAATTATGGATTATCATAGTTCCAAATTCTTCCTATGATTGCAAATGGTATATTTTTTCTGAACTTTTCAAGATATTGAAAGTTACAAGAATATCAATGAAGAAATTGATTATCAACCAAAGTGTGCTTAACAAAAAATGACTAAACTTAATGACACCATTAAATCATCTAAACAAGGGAATGATTTCAGGTTGAATCTAGTCTCCAAAAACTTAAATCAATGCTAAGGACTAAGTGTGGGGGAAGGCCTAGGAATAAAAACTAGTGATTATGGTGAGCAAGCTTAGGAGTGTGCTAGGCTCCCGTAGAACATCATGATTAGAAAGATTTGAAAATGGGATGAAGAAAAATATCTCTTCCTAAGAATGAAAAAGAAAACAAAATTAGGGATGAAGAAAAATATCTCTCCCAAGGAAAGAAATGAAAAAGGATGATGAAAAATATCTCTTCTAAAATTTTTAAGTATCTTTCTGATTCATTAGAAAGAGCACATATGACACAAAACTCTTGATTACTCACTACCTCCTTAGTTCAGTTATTCCAAAGAACCTTCCCTATTACCTAGCACCAAGCATAACAAACTTAAAATTATAGATTAGTTTATCAACCTTGGTTCATAACCAAAGTTAAAAAAATTTAAAAGATGCCAAATGTTCTTGTCATTTCAGTTAAGCATGACCTTTGAATTGAAATCAAACTCATATTGATATTACTTATTGAATCCCATACCTTAGAAATAGAAAAAATCATTATGGGGGTGTGATAAATCCATAATTTATCCTAAATAAAAGGAAAAATCTCATTCATTTTTATATTGAAACAACTTCCTTGATCAAATTCTACCTATTTTTCAAGTAAAATGCAAGCTCAGCAATTTATAAACAATTCTAGAAGGTTTCTACAGAAGCCTCTTGACATGGACATCACTGAATTCTGGAGTGTTATAGCTACAGCGCGCCACAACACACCCTAGCGCGCTGCAGCGGGAGAGTTTTTGAAACTCAATCACTGCAGCGGGAGAGTTTGCAAAACTCAACCTCTTCAACGTGCTGCAGCGGAAGAGTTTTTGAAACTCAATTGCTACAGTGCACCACTAGCAAGAGAGTTTGCGAGAACTCAACCGCTATAGCGTGCTGCAGTTGGCAAGTTTCATGACTTAAAACCGCCACAGTGCGCTGCAGCAAATGAGTTTCGCAACTCGATCGCTATAGCACACTGTAGTGGTGAGCTGAATTTTTGTCTGAACTGGGCATTTATTGATGCTGGGACAAGACCCCCAACCAGCTCCGTATCTCCCAGTCATCATTTCTTTTGTAGCATAATAATTTTTAAAAGGAGAAATGAATTTTTGAAGTGATGTGAAGATTAAAGAATGGAAAAGAGATTGTCTTATCATGCCTCATTTGGGATAGGCACTCATTGCTGTAGAATTTTGGAGGGAAGAAGCAGAATTTGAAGGGCAAGGTAGAGGATTGACCCCTCCATAAATGCAGCTCTTCTTCACTTAAGAAGGGTTCCCAATTTTCATCCAACAAGTTCAGTTCTTAAAAGAGTTGTATAGAGGAAGAAGGAGACCTCTCCAAGGGAAGTGAAAAGAACCATTGCTAGAGGAGAGAGATCCAGAGGCTACACTAGGGAGCTAAAGGAAAAGAGAAGATGAAGAAGAAGAAAGATGTGGAGAACCCTATTAAGGGCTGTTCTGAGTAAGCTCTAATCTTGCTCTTACTTTTCTTTTAATGGATCAAGAAAGGGTCTTCATCCTTTTATGTTTTTCTTCTTTTCTCACTTGTAATGGAAGGCTAAACTCCCTTGGGGAGGGTTGGGTTGAGCCCATTGTAAAATATAAGGGACTAAATGAATAATGTAGAACTTTCTCAAGCATTGAAATAAAGAAAATCTATTTTTGAATGACTCAATGAAATCATCTTAAGATCAAAATGTGGAATAAATGAAAATCTTATGTTATGAAAATATAATTATAAATACTAATAACAAAATGTAAGTCCTATGCTCCATGGCTCATTTCTTGGTTAAGAGCGGGGTATGTGTGAAAGAGGTGCTTAAAACTAAGTAAGAAATTCTTGAGCCTTTTTGCACCATATTTTACGCTCAACTAAGGAGTAGAAGCGTGTGAGCTAAAACCCATTAATTGAAGCTCTGTTGCTCAGCATACATTAAAGGAGCGAGAGGGTTCTTTGAGAGCTCATGAATGACGTGATATAGTTCATAGAGCCCAATGAAATCACTTCCTTATCTGAACTGCGCATAATACGCGAGATGCTCATTAGTAGAATCAATGCTCTTGAGATCTGCTAATTAAGGCTATGAATTTTGGCAACCTAGATGTAGGAAAACTAAAGTGTTCTACTTAGGATCTCATGGGAATCTTTGTGCAGAACTTGAACCCTAGTGTTTTCATCTCTCGCACAAGATTTGCACTTGAAGGATTTAGAGGATAACTCTAAGGAATACAATGTGAACTTCATTAATTAGCTTATTAAAGGATATAAAAAATGCTTGAGAAGTAATACAACTTGAGGTCCCCATTATCTCACATGGAATAAGCCCAACTCTCCTCTCTACTTTAATTAGTTTCTTAACATCTGAATTATTACTTTGACAACGGAACCAAATCAAGCTGAATTTGTACCGTTTAAATATTATTGAAATTAGATATACCTTAGTAACAAAAAACCTCATTCCCTGAGAATGATAAATATCGAAGCTCACCTTCCAAATTATTACTTCAGACCACGTACACTTGCGTGCAAGCGCATACATGTATTTTACAGTCTGTCAATAGTAATCCTCATATTAGACAGTAATAAACCATTTTATAAAAGAACAAATCCATTTGGAATCCTTGAACTTAAGTCTAATTTTTGACCTTAATAAATGGCAATTTTGTCAATTTGGCCAAATATTGATTTATGTAAAGTTAAAGTATTCCAATCTATCATTTTGTATTGGCTGCCTCCAAACCTTCATTGAGTAAACACTATAACTCAACTAGAATAAAGTGGAGGTCATCATTAGTTTGGCGGATGTTAAACGAGATATCCATGATACTAATCATGAGATGAGCAAGATACTGTCATAAACATATATAGTTTAGCAGTACAATAATTAAAGAAAGGCATCTATACAAATTCCACATCTATTAATTTATATACAAATATAGTAAATTCTGAAGAATAATAAAATTTGTTTATTATATTTAAGTAAATGCAAGTAAAAAGAAATTTAAAGTAGCAATTTCCTTCTAAAAGCCCCATACGTTACTTGGACCTTCCATCACAAGCTTAATCCTCAAGTGCTAGGTATGACCTATAACCTAATTTTCCATATATATATATATATATATGATAGGGCACAATAAAAGAAAGAGAAAAATCTTATTAGACTTTTAAAGTCTAAGTACAATTTAATTTACCAAAAAATATTAGCATTTTAGGATATCATTACATCTTCACAGAAGAAATAAACCATGTAAGAATACAAGAAAATTCACAAAAGTAAATTTGTATAAAACTAAGAGTAAAGTTGTAAATATAAAGTAAGAGCTATGGAAAACAAGACTACAATAGAAATTGAATAATACTAAAAATAGAAAAAAGTGTTAAAAAATAAGTATTGGAAGTAACACTGTAAACTGAATGAAAGTATTAAACTGAACTGTAATGCATGCCAAAGAAATATGCATCTTACAATGCTGCAGAATATGTTAAATATACATATAAATTTGATGTACATTGCATCCATATTCTAGGTGTGTTGTCGCACTGCAAACGGATCCTAGGTGTGCTAATGCACCGCTAATAAATCCTAAGTGTGTTATCGCACCGCTAATTGATCCAAAGTGTGCTATTGCACTACTAATAGATTTTATGTGTGTTATCACATCGCAAATAATATGCTATGCATATGCTATTCATGTTATGCCGAAACTGAAAGAATTAGATAATCAAAATCCAAGAAATAAAAAATTGAAAAGATATCCCTTTCTGTTATCTAATTATTTATCTTTTCACATTCTAATATGCGTATTTATTCAATTGTCACATTGTTTAGGAATTACTCATAAAGCTATTGGATTTATATATTTATCAATTTATGATTACACTAAACCTTAATCAACTTATTTTAATGTCAAACTGTGAATCTAACTAAATTTTCCACATGTTAAGAGTGTATACATACAACTAGTATGTTCTAAGAAAGGTCAATTTTGATACATAGGTTGTTTAACTGCACTTTGATAGACCTAAATTGTGTGTCTGTGCTTGCACGCAAGTGTACGTGGTCTGAAGTAGAAGGTGACTTCTGGGAATTTATCATCCTCGAGGAAGGGATTCTTGTTACTAAGTTATATTTCCTCTTACTAATGCTTAGAATATTGATTTTTGGTTTTAGATGGTCCCTAAATTAACAATAAAATTTACCTTAGGGTAATCTATGATTTGTTAAAAAGGAGAGAGTTGGGGTTTCGTTGTAGGACTTGTAAGGATTTGGTGTTGTTTTTTCTTTATTGAAATGTATAAATTAATTTTTCTAAGCCTAATTAAATTAAGTAAACATTGTCAGAATTGGAGTTAACCTTCAATTATAATAGGTTCAAATTTAGTACAACAAGGAGAATACCCCTTAGGGTTCCACCTTGGCACCTAAACCTTTATGAGATTGTGATTTAAATTAATCTTTCATTTCCTACGTTTAGGCTACCAAATATTATCTTTTAATTGTTAGATCTCACAAACATGATTTCCATCAATCTGTGTCATGCGCTAAAAGATGCAATTTAATTAGATGAGAAGATGCATTGGTTCCAATGGACTATGTCCATCATCCATTGGGTTTCCAACATCCTCTCATCCCTTTTACTTTATTGAGCTACAGAGCATAAATTGATAGTAACTTGGTTCACAAGCATCAATCTCTTGGAAGAGTCCTTAAGGAATTGTGTAAGTGAACTTGAGAACTTGTCACACAATTCTCAACTCTACTTGCACTAATTTCCTTACTCTACTCTAATTAATGGGCTTGGAACTCAAGTTCTTTTTCATTTTAGATTTTGTTTTAACAAAGAGATTTCTTAACAGAATTTCATCCAGGCATTCATTCTATAATACTAAATACTAAATCATTAATCAATTTCATTCAAACAAATCCATTATAACACCTTCTGCCTTACAGTTTATTACAATTACATCCCAACCCTCTCCAAGGAGATTTAGCTTTCTATTACGGAGTACATAAGAGCATACATGCAAAAGGAAGTAAACATTGACATCAGTATACAGCAGAAAAAATTAAATAGGGTTCTGAAAGAGTACTAGAAATACCTAGAGGTTTTCTAGGGTTCTCTTGATCTTCCTCCTTTGCTTCTACTTATCTTCTCCTCCTTTCTATTACTGTCTTCTTCTCTTTACTCTTTACGGTCCACTACTTGCCCTTTGGAGAGTTCTCCTATTTTTCCTCTTGCAGCCTCCCCTTTTTAGTCTTAAGAATGTCAAATTTGGGAACCCTCTCTAAGCTTTCCTTAGCAGTGTTTATAATCCTCTTCACAGCCTCCTTGCATTAATTTCTGTTAACTCCATCTTTCCCTTGGATTCTTGGCCAACCATAAAGTAACATTCCAATATTATCCTAGAATACTGCAGAGTTAAATGTTATTTGGGGTTCCAAGTGGCTGGGGAAGGCCAGAGATCAGGATTTTTGGTCTTCCCCAGGTTGCCATAAATGCACAAATCTAGGCATTTTTTCCAGAGAGTGCTGCATCATTTTGAGCTACAGGCTTATAATTTGTAAGGAATCATTGTGAAGCACTGCAGTGCGCCAGGGCATGCTACAGCATTTTAAGCTATAGGCTTATTATTTGTAAAGAAGCGTTGCGGTGCGCGGTAGCGCCGAGCTCTCTGGTTCGGTTTGGCTGACTACAACGCACGGTAGCGCCAGTGTCTCAGGTTGACACAGCTGTGGCATGCTGTGGAGAGGACTTACTTTATGATTTAATCCTGGTGCTTTGGAACAACCCACTGTGGTACATGATAACGTCGAGCTCTCGGGTTTGGTCTGCTATAGCGCGCGGCAGTGCCAGTGTCCTGAGTTGAGACCGCTTTGGCGCGATATGGCAAGGACTTCTTTTATGATGTAATCCTGGTGCTTTAGAAGGACCCGCAGCGGCGCAGGATAGCATTGAGCTCTCATGTTTGGTCTGCTATAGCACGCTGCAACGTGCTCGGGCATGCAGCAGTGGATTAGCCTTGTATCTTTTGTTCTGAGTCCATTTCTCTTATTGATCTGTCATGATGCATGATAGCGCCCAGCTCTCGGGTTAGACCCGCCTTGGCGTGCTGGGGCGCGCTGCAACGGTTTGTGTCCCAAGCCTTTGTAGATGGCTCCAGGTGCTTCAGTAAACCAAAATCCGTTGTGGCGTGCTGCAATGTGCTGTGACGTGCTGCAGCGATTTTCGCCCATAATTTCTTCAAAGTAGGCTGTTGTGAATGGTGTTTTATGATTTTTTTATCACTTTATTTGATATAAATCTCGAATTTATCACACTTATCCCTACGCACAAAAATAAGAGATAAATTTCTTTTCACTGTTTATTCTTTCAAACTAAGGTATCCAAGCCCTAACTCATAACACATTGGATTGGGATGTTTATCCTAAAATGAAATCTACTTATTTAATCACCTAAAATAAGACAGTAACTCTACAGTTCCTTATAGGTCAAATCAACCAATTTCATATACTAACTGCAACTCATATTTAGATTATTGATACATACAACACTTCTATATGATAATACTAACATTATCATTAACATTAGCTCTAAGAAAACTATTTAACATCTAAGGATTTTAAGGCTACAAGAGATACACTAAAATGCAATTGGTTTTAACACTAAACTACAAGGAAATGACATCTGAGACTTAAAATTTGGACTTACTACCATAACAATATATGCTCAATCTACATTGTATGAGATAATTACTACCACAAGAATATGAGGTCAATCTTTAAGGTTCACATGGTAAATCTTGGATTCTGCCTCAATACATAACAAATAAGGTATTTTACCTTAATAATTTCACTTTACTATAGTTCCACTAATCATAATAACTAATCATTCTAACTAATAAATATAAGTTTGAGACAATAATCAAGATAGATCTTAACTTATGCAAGAGTACATACATTTCATGCTTACTAAATGGATTGAAATATGAAATCAAGAATGCAAATCCTTTTTATCATATTTCTTAGAGTTAACAATCAAATCCACATAAATGAATCATAAAATCTAGGATATGGTTGCTTGAATAATTAATATATTTTATTAAATTACTAAATCACATTAAGCATGCTAATTCGCTGATTTAGGAGAAAATTAATAAAATACATGGTTTAGCACTTGTGTCTTAATCACACTAATTCTCTTAAAGATATAATAATCTAACATCCAGAATTTTATTCAAGAAATAAATCAAATATTATTAATTCATTTCTTACTAATAATTATAAGTTTGAAATAATAATCAAGGTGGATTTACCTAAACTCTCTTATGTTAGCATGATGATAACACTACGATGCATGTTTATAATATTTTCTTCAAACATTTTTCAAAATAAAGCTTACATCCTAACACATGATTCAAAGAAATAAAATTATATTAATGAAAATAAGATCTATGCAAGTGATGTACATACTATGCATAGAGCTCAAGTAAAATGACTTAATTTGTCAAAACTCAATACAAGTTCTAAGTACTTGACATACCTGACACATTACCAAAGATTCTCCAATAAACAATTTAACAACTTCAACCTTAGAAACATATTCATAATGCCAAGGAAAAACATGGGTTTGTTTAAGCATGAATTTGTTTAATAGTGTTAGATTTGTAATAACAAATCTCAAGATTAATAATTGAATTATGTGTTTTAAATAACTTCAAGATAGTTCTTCTATTTAGCATGCACTTAAACTCTCAATTTAATACAACTTATTTTATTTCTTAATATAAACATATTGGCACACTAAGGTATAGTATTGTAACTTTAATACACTTACGACTTTTTAGTGCTAACTGAAATAGAATATGATTGATATTAATAAGCCCTCCTTGCATGTATAGAGAAGGAATACTGCTTAAATTTCTAATTCATCTCTTACTTCAGATCATACAATATGCAATTTTGTTGACATTCTAAGAATCATAGCACAACCTAATTAGGTTTAATTACATCCAAATTATTTGAAGGAAAGTGGATCTATCAACACAATTTGTAAGGTTTAGATTAGGATAATATACATTTTCAACATATTTACATTTATAGCAGCTATTGGTATTTTTCTCTTGAAACATTGTATTAATAAAACTTAATTACTTTAAGACTTATCAAATTTGTTACCTTCAACAATTAAACATATTAAAATTATTTAAACATTTATACATAAAATTAAAATGATATAATGCTGACAGTGCATTCTTTCAATTAAAATCATTAATGGAAGAGCATACATAATTAACAAAACTTAACTTTCTCATAGGAAATCTCTATATGAAAGGAGTAAAGATACATTTCTATAGAGCAAGAGCATGTTAAAGTTTATCAATTAACTTAAATAAAAAGAAGGTTGTATGTTAGTACCTAAATAGAGATTGTTTGAAGAGGAGATGCTGAAGGAGTCGACGGCAATAGGGAAGGATTGGATGCAATATCGACAGCTCCTAATGATGGTTATTTATGGGCCAAGAGGATGAAGTGATTGTTGTTCAAGTCAACAAAGGGCTACATCTCCAAATGGAGGGAGTGGAGCTCAGTCAATTTGAGGAGCTGTTGGTCGGCTGAGGACGATGAAGACAGGACTTGGTTGCTCAGCCAAAGTGAAGGAGGTGCTCATTCGCTCAGCTGAGAGGGTGGTGGTGGATCACCCGAGGAGATAGGAATCTCGGTCGTTCGATCAAGAGGGAGGAAGCGCTCACTCGCTCGGCTGAGAGGCAGGAAGCGCTCGGCCATGCCCGCCTTGCATATAAAGGAGGGAGTTTGGTGCCTTGCATCGCACAAGGAAGAAAGAAAATTTTGGTTGAAGGATAAGAGGGAGCATTTAGGTCTCTTAGGGTGGAGCAAAAAATTATAAAGTATGTTGCTCTAACATTTAAGAACCTTAGATCACGATCGAACATCTACAAATCACCTAAAACTTCCAATATTTAATAGATCACCGATTGAATTTCAAAAAATACAAACTTTGGACAAATTCAAGTGTCTCGATGAGATGAACGCACATGTCCAAAAATTATCAAGTTGGATGAGTATTTTATTTTATATTAATTTTTAAGTAAAAAATATTGAATTCCGAAGCTCGATAAATAATGAAAGTTAATACATAGCATTCTTATTTGATGCTTGACCAATAAATAGAAAATTCTCTAAATTCTAACTTATATTTTATTTTTTATCAATTTTTGAAGCTAAGAGTACACAATTTAATTTAGGACGATTTGAGATCTCAATTGTGCTCAAATGTTCGTAGTAGGATCCCTTCATTAAGCTTTATCTAAGTATATTTTTGTTTAATTTTTATGTTTCTTGAATTAGGATCTTGATTTTTATCTTAATGTGACAGGATTAGGTCTAATCGACCTAGTAATAACATCAAGTTTTTACACCTTTATCTTTAAAAGCAGTTAACTTTGTGTTTATAATCAACTCAAGGTTTATTGAACTTCTAATTTTCCTTAGAAGCTTAACCATAAATTTGCCCTAAATTATTAGTTTAAAAGGTTAATGTTGAAATGTGGATACGAGAATACTCATTTCCTTTATCTTTAGAATCAATCAATATTATCAAATAAGTTTTAATCACATTAATCTTCATTTAAGTTTAGAAGTATTTTTTAAGCAAGATTTTATATATCTTTATTAGGTCCCTTAATGTGGTGCCCCATTCTCCCTAATCTACAAGATTAAGTCAATGGGAGGTGTGACACAGTGGCAAATCCCTTACTGATCATTGGATTAGGTATAATCTACAATTCACTATAAAGAGAAAGATGTGCCCATAATATATGTAACATGATTAATTACTAAGTAAATAGAAACACAGATGCATAAACAAGAAAGGTAAATCATACATCTAATCACCACAATACAAGTAAAAAATAGAAAACATGCAGCTCAGAATATTAAGTACAGAAAAAACATAGTCACGGGTACCTATATTATTATAACATTTAAATAAATTTAAATGAAATAAAAGAGCAACATCTCACCCTCATAATTAAAGAAGTAAAGGATCGATAAGTCTTTAGCTCCACCCTGCTGCTCCTCCTTTAAGAAAGGCTCCTCTTCAAGCACAAGCTCCTCAAAGTGATCAGATTCTGACATTATCGGTTTCACAATGCCAGAGCCCCAGCTAAGAAAAGAAAATCTTATTAGACATATTGTCTAAGTACATTTTAGGCTGATAATATTTCATGAATACATTAATGTCTCCATTTACTTATATTAAATAAAGTGAACTAGCATAGGAGCGATAAGCACACAAAAGGATGTGATGAGTTATAAATAAAAATATTTATAACTAAGTAACAATTAGGCAAAAGAAAATACCTCCAAAATAAGCTAAGACAAGGCTAGGCATACAAATAAAACCAAAGCAAGAAAAGTATCGAAATGAAATACTAATCTTAAACATGCAAATGTTCATATGAAGTATGCAAGTCTAAGAGTAAGTAATCAGTTTGTGATAAGTATAAGTAAATAATGTAAAACTTGCATCCTAAAAGTATACAAGTAGCCAGGTACAGTAAAGCGAACTGAAGTAAAATATAATAGTAAAATAGTAACCGGTAATGTAATAACTACCATTTCAGAAGGAGGGCTAAACTAACCTGCTACATGGAAAAATGTATATTCCTAGCGTCATCTGAAGCTAAGCCGGTAAATAACAAGGAAGAAATTGAACTGAAGAGGCAGTAATTACAAATGCAATAATGTTTTAGTTATTTTACTTTACATATGTGAACATGTCTAGAAGTAGCTGAGGAGTCAAGCACATCTGCAAGACTGTTCGGGTTCCAACTTAATACAACATTTCTCAATGAGTAAGATTAAGTAATCCTTATTTATCCTTACCCCTGTCCAGTTGGATAAAATGTGCACAATCAATAAGTAATTGAATCCTATTCAAATATTGCCATAATTATTCAATGTCTTCATTTCATACAACTATGTTAACTTATATGACATATTCTAGATAATGGCACAAAGGACAAGGAATGCGAAGGCACAAATAAATCAATAGTGAGCAAGGGACTCTACTACATATGGTGACATATGTTGTTATCTACTTAGACCATTCAAATTATTCCAAATTACACAAATTTAGGATCTCCAATTTCTACTATCAAGTGTAACATAGAAGCATGACCCTATAAGTCAAAAGTAAATTAGAACTGATCAGGTTCTTATTAATTCAATCAGTGTGACTTATAAGTTTTATAAGAAAGCAGTACATCTTAATTGATAAATTTTGATGTTCTAAATTAAGATTTGATCAAGATCTACTAAATAATGGATTATGAATTAAACTCCACGAATTAGAGTTAATCACATAATCCAAAGGTAAAGCTCAAGATCTATGGTTTAAATCTAAATGTGAACTAATAATTGGGGCAATTTCTATTAAGTACAATCAAGCTTAATAGAATGAGTCTCCTAATCTCAATCTAAAGTTGTAAGATAAAATAATCAGAATTAAAGTATGAAAATCTAAAAACTAATAAAATAATAACTCACTTTATTCAATGAATGAGATCTAACCTATTATATATTCCTAATCTTTAGGAAAAGATCCTAAGATGAAGTGTAGATCCTAAAAGAACTTTTAATAAAATGACTAAGGGATTTTAGGGGTTAAACAAATTTATTATAATTTATCTTCATCTATTGTTTTTATTTACTTAGGGGAGTAAAAGATAGAATACATCTTAGTTAGGGTGTATTAGCCTTACTTAGGTATTTTCTAGCCTTTAATAGAATTCTAATCGAAATACTCAATTTATAAGATTAGTAACTTAAATTGATTCTAAATCAATTTTATTACTGATTTTAATGATCTAAATGATATTTTAGAGGTTAAGGGCACTTAGCCTAAACTTTGGGCAAAATGACCATTTTGCCACTAGTTAAGTGTCTAAAATGCTACTTTTGAATTAGAGATCTAAACTAAAATTTCTTGATGCATAATGATTACTTGCTGTCTAACTTGAAGATAAATAGTAAGTTTAATAAATTTGGATGATAATTAAGTCCTATATGTTCAAATTAAGGATTTTAACTTATAAGAGTATTATGGTAATATCACCTAGTGAAATCTTGATGTTTGTTCAATTTATTATTGGTTACTATTCAAGAATTCTAGAGAGTCCAGGAATACTGAATTCTGATGCATATTGGTTGAGTTATGATGATTTAAAGTTTAAGGGAAAATTATGAAATTTCCAGGGTAGCAGCGATTAGGGTTCGAAGGATGACGACCCAAGCTCCAATTGCCAAATTACCGGGTCCTAAGCTCGGGTTAATGACTTATGGACGAAGATTGTGCGGTCAGAGAGCGGTAGATTGGGAACGCCAACGGTGGGGTGTTGCGTGTCACGGGCGACCTCGGCGAGGAAGATGATGCACAGAGACCGTATAAACCTGCATCAGACGGTCCGGATCAACAATCAGATTTGACGGAAGCTCTTGACGGCATGCACGATTATGCGGATGACGTTACTTAATTAAAAAACATTGGACCTATTTAATTATTTAAATAATAATTTAATTTAATTGTAAAAATCTAGTTTATTAATTAAATTTAAATATTTAAATGGTTTCAAAGAATTTTCAAATATTCACCCCAAACTAATTGAAGGGGGATGAAAGTAATGGTGAAGTCGGATTTTAGTTTCGACGAGTATTTAATTTTCCTAATTTTTGGGGTATTTTAAATATATTAAAATATTCAACAAATTTTTGACAACATTCAATTGCCACCAAAATCTCTCCAAGTTACTTTGGGGGCAATGAGCACGATGGCAGAGTCAGATTTTTAATCTGAGGTCAAAATAATTAGGTCAATTTCCAAGATTTCTGGAATTCTCAAAATCATAGTTTGATCCATTTGACCCCTGATTTAGACTAGGTCTTGGTGGTGAACTCTTAATGACTTAATTAGTGCACTATAAACAAAATCAGGGCTTGGATTAGTCTTAATTAGCTCAAATAACAACTTGGGTTGTTATAGCCTCCACAATTTAAGAATAATGTCATCTTCAACATCACTCAAGTGAAAAGAAAATAGTTCATAATTTAAGGAAACAAATTAAGAGAACATGGAGCTAGGGAAGTACCTAGACTTTCAAATAACTTTGGGTACTTGGAATGCATATCAGATTCTTTCTCCCAAGTGTCTTAAGTAGTCAACCAGTTCTTCCACTGAACTTTGACCATTAGGATTGAGCAGCTTCTCAACTTCTTTTGACCTCTACCTAGAATTCTCACAAGCTCTTCAAGGAATGAACGATATGGTTGAATCTCAACTGGAAGAATTTAGATTAGATGATGATGCTCTCCTAAGCACTTTTTGAGAGATAATACATGAAATACACTATGCACTATAGCGAAGTATTTGGGCAATTCTGTGATGCCCCACCCCTTAACCACCAACAATCATGGCAAGGAGTGGTGTACCATTTTGGCAAATCCCAAACTTATCATTAGATTAAGGTGTAGTTCCTCAATCCATTAATAAGGGAAGAATGTGCCCTGAATAATGTAGCAGAATCATTCACTAAGTACATATATTCATCAGAGTGCAGAAGCAACGAAAAGTAAAATGCTACATCTAATCCACCATAATACATTTAAGAAGTAAACATGCAGCTCATAATAAAATAGTACAGTAAAAGAACATACATGGGTACCTGAATGATTACATTGTTTTTAAGATAAATTTAAAATAAAATAAATCACTTGTCCTCACAAGCGAAATGAAATGACAGTACATTTACTGATCTTCTTCCCCGACCTGATGCTCCTCCAAGAATGGCTCCTCTTTAGGCACGATGTTCTCAAATTGCTCAGAACCTGCCATTGAAGTTTTCACAGTGACGGGGCCCCAACTAAATAAAAGAAAATATGGTTAGACATATTGTCTATGTACATTTTAGGTTGTTTAAGTTCATGAGTTTTATGATATCACTATTTTACTTAGATTATAAAACAAGCAAAGCGTATGGGTGCAAAAAGTATACAAAGGGATATGGAAAGTTATAAATACAACATTTATAACTGGGCAATAATGAGGCAAAAGAACATACCTCAATACTAAGCTGTGACAAGGTTAGGCATATATATTTAAATAAAGTAAGAAAAGTATTGAAAGAAAAGACACATCATAAATATGTTGATGATCATATAAATTATGCAAGTTTAAAAGTAAGCAATCTATCTCTGATATGTATAAGTAAGCAATATAGGAAATTTATCATCCTATAAGTATACAAGTAAGCAAGTAAAGTACAGACTGACTGAAGTAAAATTCCATGGTAAAATAGTAAACAGTAAAGAGGTATATAATGGCTAGCCTGGTGCAATAAGTATATTCTTAGCGTCATCTAAGGCTAAGTCGATAGATAATAAGGAAGAAATTGAACTGAAGAGGTAGTAAGTACAAATGTAGTAATATTTTAGTTATTTACTTTACTTTTGTGGACATATCTAGAAGTAGCTGAGAGGTCAAGCACGCCTGCAAGATTGTTTGGGTTCCAACTTTACACAATGCTCCTCAATTAGTAATCTTAAGTAATCCTTATTTCTCCTTACCCCTGTCCAGGAGGGTAAAATGCGCACGATCAACAAGTAACTGAACCCAATGTAAATATTATCCTAATTATTCTAAGTTTTATTTTTATGGGTCAATGTTCTTATATGGCGTGTTCAAGGTAAAAGCACTAAGTACAAGGAATGCAAAATCAACAATAATTCAACAGTACGCAAGGGACTCTACTGCACATAGGTGATATCTATTATTATCTACTTAATTTGTTCAAAGTACTCTAAGTTATATAAGTTCAGGATCTTTAATTTTTACTATCAAGTATAACTTAGAAGCACGGCCTTACAAGTTAAAAGCAATTAAAACTGATCAGGTTCTAACTTAATTCAATTAATATCACTTACAAGTTAAATAATTAATCAACACGTCCTATTTGATGAAATTAGATGCTCTAAGCTAAGATCTGATCAAGATATACTAAAACTAGGGATTATAAATTAAATACCACGAATTGAGTTTAATCACATAATCCAAAGGGTAAATCTTAAGGACTAAAGTTTAAGTCTAAATGTGAACTAATGATTAAGGAAAATCCTATTAAGCATAATCAAAGCTTAATAAGATGAATCTCCTAATTTTAATCTAAAATTGAATGATAAAAAAATCATAATTAATGTATAAAACTCTAGAAACTAATAAAACTAAGGCTTCATCCATTGAATAACCTATTTATTCAATGAGTGAAATCTAACCTAGTATCCATTCCTAACCTTAAGGAAAAGGTCCTTAGGTGAAGTGTAGATCCTAAGAAGCTCCTAATAAATGACTTAGGGAATTTTAAGAGTTTATGATAATTTTTACATTCGATCCTTTAATTGTTGGTCTGATTTGCTTAAGGAAGTTATGATGTGAGGTATAAACAAGGTTAGAAGCTTATAGATTTTACTTGAAAAATTTTTAAGACTTGAAATAGGAATTTTACAAAATTACTTAATTATGGGTTTAAAGGTTCTAAATTGATTCCAAATCAGTTTTATTGCTGGTTTTAATGATTTAAATGATATTTTGGAGGTTAAGGGCACTTAACATAAATTTTGGGCAAAATGACCATTTTGCCCTTACTTAAAGTTCTAAAATGCTACTTTTTAATTAAGGATTCTAAATTAGAATTTATTGATGATAAATGATTCCTTACTATCTAACATGATGATAGATAATAGATACATCAAATTTGGAGAAGTGTTAAGTCCTATAGGTCCAATTTAAGGAGTTTAACCTATAAGGGTATTTTGGTAATTTTACTTAACAAAGTCTAAAAATTCTGTTAGTTTATTATTTTCTACTAATCCAATCATTGTCCTTTTTGCTCTGTCACTGAAAAGAAAAAAAACAAAGATCGTGAATTCCAAACCTCGTTTGTTCAATCACACGTGCCCCTTAATCCTAATTTTTTTATGTCAAATTAATCTTTAAACAAAGAAACAGGTGCAAGCCTTAGACTGAGAAGCAGTTCCTAGAATCCAAAGCAAAGAAAAACAAGAAAGCACATATGAATATTAGAAAGATTGAAACGAGTAGGCATGTCAACAAAAGCTAAAAGGATTTGATAGAGTTTAAGAGCACTAAATTCTGATGTATAATGATTAAGTTATAATCATTCTAATATTAGGGTTTTGCTTAAGATTATTAATGGTTTAAATGGTAGGTTTTACATTAAAAATCACCTCCAAAATCATATAATACTTAATTTTACTAAATTTAGGTTCAATTTTGATATATCTTGGCCCCAATAAGGTCATGGAATCATTAAAATGTGAAAAATAACAAACCTAGGCAATTTTGGACAATTATGGGCACTTTCGGACAGTTCTGGGCGCTACGGAGCGATGTAGCGCCTTCAGGCTAAAAGCCATGCGATATGACACACTACGGTGTAGCCAACCCAAGATACAAGTGTTACGGCATGCTGGGATGGTTTTAGGAACTGCAGCTGTTTTCAACAATGTGGCGCGCCACGGCGCCCAATTTCCCAAGAGCTGGATGTTACGACGCGCAGTAGCGAGCCTTGGCCGAGATCCAGGCGCTAGGGCATGCTGTGGTGCGCTACGGCATGCTAGACAAATTCAACCCGAGACTCATGCGCTACAATTCACTGTAACGCTCAACGGTGATTTAGCCTGTGCAAAAACCATAACGGGTCTCCTTTCGAACTCAAATACTCTCAATTTGTAGCACCCCACGTGGAGTGCCATATATCGATGTAAAGGTATTTCTGAGACCTTTTCATTGATACCAAAATCAACATGAAAGGATTCTTTTAATAATGCAAATAATGAGGTTAAAGGTTCAGGTATACAGGAAATCATATTTGTAGAACTTAACTTCTACCCTACATTTGAAACCTTAACGAGCTCTAATGGCTTCCATACTCAACCACAAATTCTTAAATATGCGAGATAAGCATGAGAATAAAATGGTGTAGCCATTGGATCATTCAATGGGGGAAAGGGAGATACCTTGGCTTGGAGAAGATCGAGTCCTATGACCTTTAGGGCTTGAGAGGAGAAGCTTCTTCTTCTTCTTCAGCTGCTAGCATGAGGAGAAAAAGGTTGAGGGTTCTCCTTTGGCTTGGGAATAAGCTTAGAAGGGGAGGAGCTTGGGAAGAGGAGAAGAGCTCAGCTGGCCAAATAGAGGAAGGAGAGAGCTTAGGGTCCATCTTATAGGAAGAGGGGAAGGAGGGAGATGGATGGCTTCAGCTGGGAAGGTATGTGCGGGGCCCCGTACCCTCTGTATTTATGCTAATATTGATATTAACACAGTCACAAGGAGTACAGTGCTCCAACTGTGGCAAATCCCCAACCTAAGTGGAGTCAGGTATAACCCAACCCGCCTTAAGCGGAAGACTTATCACCTGAAACTGAGAACATACATTAACATATCAAAGTATCAGAAGAAGAAAAATAGTATAACATAACATCCACATCACATCATAGTATAGAATGGTAAATGCAACAGTAACTCATCTCAAAATGCAAAAAGTAAATACATCTAGATTAAGAATTATTACAGACTGAATATTTAAATGAAAATAAAAGAGCTCTCATTCTCACAGCAGTAAATGAAATCTATCTAAGAAGCAATAGGAAGGTCCTCCTCCTATCCAATCTCCTCTCCAGCAGAACCACCAATGAACAGCTCCAAATCTGACATTTGTCAATATCACAAATGTCAGGGCCCAGCCAACAAAAGAAAAAGGTTACAATTATACAAATTGTCTAAGTACACTTTAGGCTAATTAAGTGAATTGAACATTTAAGGATATCACATTATTACTTTAAATATGCAAGTTATTTAAGATGGAACAAGCAACAAAGAATAGGATAGCTATAAATAATACATTTATAACTAAACAATAAAGTATGCAAAAATACTTACTAAACATGAAGAAGAACAAGGTAAGGCTAAAATATATAAATAACTGCAAAGTACTAAAAGTAAGCTCATCCTAACATGCTTATAATCACATGAATACATGCTGATTTCATAAAAGAAAGTTGTACTGAAATGGGCTGAAGAAAAAAAAATCAATCACTAACATCATAAATATTGCCAATATTAAATAAATACTAAACATGATCAAATATACAAGTATGCATAATTAATAATTAAAAGGCCACTGAAGCATGTGGCAAAGCAAGCCAAAGCACTGACACTGAACTGAAGTAAAAGCATGCTTAAACATAGTGCTGCCATAATGAAAATAGGCCATACAGGACTTTTTAATAAAAAGTTCAACATGTATCCATCTTAGACATCAATAGAGCAAGGTCCGAGTTGAACTTATAGAATAATACATGTATCCATCCTAGCAAAGCACAGAGCTAGGTCTGAGTCTATTCCATAATAAAACTAGAATTGAGGAGGCAGACTAAGCTAGGACACCCTACTTAACTTAATACACTGAACAATATCCTAAGTTCATCTATTATATCCAAGGAAAAAAAGGCTTAATATACAAGGTGTACAGAGCAATAATAGTCAAAGTAAGTAAAAGACTCAACTAAACTTATGTGATATCCATTGTTGTCAATTTAATTTAGTCTAACTATTCTAAGAAAATTACAAGTTTAGGATCTCCAATCTCCAGCTATCGAGTATAATCTCAAATTCACGAACTTAATGTTAACACTAGAACTTAACAAGTTCTAATTCAAAATTAGATGATGACTATAAAAGATTAAAGTAAGTAAATCAATGATTTAATTATTATATTTTTCTCACTTAACCCAAATCTTGATTATGCAAATCAAGATTAAGGATTATGGACTTAAACTCTATATTTGGGGTCCAAATCTTGAATATAAGGTTCAAATCTATTAAGGTTCTATGGTTCACACTCAACCATAATCTAAAGGTACAAAATCTTATAAGTTGAAAGATTAAGAAACTAAGATCTTAAGGAAGGGTTATTCAAATATTAAAAGACAAAATAATCAATCAAGAACATATGAATCTAAGAGCTATATTCAATCCATAGAATAATCACATTATTTTATAGATTGAATCAATCCTACACCCACAAGGAGGTTTCAAAAGAATTAGACATATAAATCAATTCAGGATCTCCAAGATGATGGCAATAATTAGATCAAAATGATTAAGTCTAAGATCTAAGATCTAAGTATAAGATTTGATCACTTAAGAAAAAGGAGATTTAAACTTAACTCAATTGGATTAATTATACTCAAAAGTTAAGGAAATAATACTAATACATTTCATTACTGATTAAAAACACTTTTTTGAAATTTCTAGGGTTAAAGGGCACGTAAACAATATTTTGGGTCAAAATGACCAAAATACCCTTCTTAAAGCTAAAATTGGATATTTAAGATTTAAACATTCAAATTGATTCAAATTAATTTTAATGGACTTAATATTGGTTATTGAGATTATTAAAATAATTAACTTAAGATTTGATGTCATAGTTAGCCTAATTAGCACTAATCACATTTTAAGATCAAATAAGGTTATTAAGAAAATTAGAGCACATTAAGATAATCCAAACACAAGGAAGTGTTTTAATATTCTTAAGAGAGCAATAGGAACTTGGTTCACCAAAATTAGAGTGTTAATTAAGGCTTAATTAACTAATCAAAGTTTAAAGTAATTAAGAGGTGATTAACTAATTCAGGTCCCTTAAACTATTTCTAATATCTTAATTAGGTTCTCCATGGTCTCATGAGAAATCAGAGACCCTAATTACATTTTTGGACATAATTGAATTAATTATAAATTTCTTAAGAATAGAAAATATTAGGCAATTAATTAAAATATAACCATTGGATAATGAATTTTATTTCATATTATTGTTCCTTATATTTTTCTGATTAAAATGGTATATTGGATTAAACCATTTGGATAAGCATTGAATAAATTATTTCATTAATTCATTCTGAATGTTTATTTAAATAGAATAATAGGGTGTTTAATTAAATCCATTTATAATTGAATTATCAGAAGGAAAATAATTCCTAAATAAATTAATTAACTCGGCCCGATTTTCAAACCACACGGGTCAGAGCGGGACCTGACTAGGCTGACACTGTCGCACCGCTCGGGCCTGGACTGGCCCGGCCCGATGCGCCAAATTCACTATCGATAGACCATGCCATGACCAGCATTCAATTGCCACACCTTCAAGAAGTCAAGGGGCATCGATTGAACCTAGAAGCCTAACTGGGATAACCTAGGATGCTGGATGACTACTCCACCAAAACATCCTAAATGCAGGAAATTAGGGCTCACTATGAGGGAATGATTCTCCTCACAGAAGCAACTCAACAGACAGGGCTCGATCATTACACCATCAGTGAGGTGAGGCGAGTCGAACCCCCGAGGTTTCACAACCTGGGGTGCAGCCAATCGCTGGGTCCTTACTCAGACTCAGCCATGGCTTGGTTGCTAGCTCGATCGATTGATATAATTGATCAGAGCTAGCTTAGACCCTAGAAATAATCAGAGTAAGCTCCTAAGAGGCCAAGGCAACTAGACGACATCCAGAGGCTCAAACCAGATGCTTAATTGACATTAAGTGTACACGACTCGACAGGAAGAAAGTTGTACCTAAAATTGGAGATGCTATAGGTGATAAAGACAAAATGAGAAGCTTTGAATCCTCCAGATGTTCACAGAAGCTCAGCAAGGGGTCTAAACTCCAGACCTCTCTCTCTATTAATGATTGGCAGCACCAAGAATTGCCAGGAATGCTGAGAGCTCCAAGGACTCCAGTTGGACAATTTGGGGATCACAGTGAGCAAAGGGACTCACTGTGATAACCCAGATGTATTTATAGGCTGAGGGAAGGTTTGTGGTGGCTGTCAAGGTCAGGAGCCATGGCATAGGCTCGGCCCGAGGGTGCTCCCTCAATTTCCAAAATTGGAGTGGACCGGGCCTCAACCTTGGCTGGGAGTGCTAAGGAGGCGAGGGCAAGGTTGCAAAGGCCTCCCTGACATGGCACAAGAGTGGCAGACTAGCTTGAATATGTGGCTGTACGAGGGGATTCGGCTGTCGGGTGTGAGCTGAGGAGGAAGATAATCCACAGTCGCGAGGGACTCCAGAGCCGTCTGATTGATCATCAGTTGATGTGGAACGACTCTGATCTCCTAACACCTAATGGCCAAGCGAGGATGCCAGATCAGCCGTCGAATCAGATCGAAAGATCGAACGGGCAATCGGGGCTTACTTAAAACGGATAGTTAGATGCCGTCAAATTAGAATCTCGGAACCGGAGAACGGTCGAGATGAGACGAATTCGATCGATGGCTCAGGCCATTCGATCAGATCCACGGGATCAACGGTCCAGATGGCGCCCACAGTTTAGAGGCAGCCGATCATTGGAGGTAGGATAGATTTGCAATTATGAATTATTTTAAACCCTAATATGCAAATGAACCAATTTAAATTAAATCCAAAATAGACATAAATGACGTCCAAAAATTCTCAAAAATTCACCTTTAGCTAATTTGGGGGTGGAAAAATCAAAAATGAACTCAAATTTTATTTTGGAGATCAAATTTAGCTAATTTTCTAGTTCCAAAAATAGGTAAAAATACTAAAATAACCCATTGAGCTACAATTGATTTCAAACTTCTAAGGTTATGTTTAAATGACTCATTGAATATAATGGAATCAAAATTAAAGATTTATTTAACTTAATTAATCTAAATTTAACTAGGGTAACAACTAGAATTATTACAATATGGTTCTTGGATGGGATGATCTTGAGTCATCTCATCATAAGTATGGGGAGAAGGAGATGGCAAAAAATGGAGTGGAAAGGAGGGCCTCAACTACTTTGCGTACGGTAGAATGGTAGAATAGGGGATATATGTAGGTAGGGAAAAGGGAGTGGGGTTTAGCTTAGGGAAAAGAAAGAGAATAAATGGATTATTTAAAGATTTTAACTTAATTTATTTTATTAATTAATTCCTTAAAAATCAGATTAATAAACTAGCACTAAAAAAACCTAAAAATTCACCCCAAGCTAATTTGGGGGTGAGGAATTTAACAGTAAAGTCGGAATTCAATTCTGACGAGTATTTAAATTTCTTATTTTTTGAGGTATTTAATTACATTAAAATATTCGCAAAAATCTGACGACTTCCAAACACGTCCAAAACATCACCCCTATCTAATTTGAGGGTGACGAGCACAATGACAAAGTTGGATTTCAATTTTGAGGTCAAATTAAATATCTCAATTTTTTAATTAATTAAATATTATTAAAAAATCCAAATATTAAATTGAGCTCTGAATCGCTCTAACTCTTCGATGATTGATTCTAATGACTAGATGAACTCAATGGAATAATAATTATGATGCAATTAAGCTAGTATTAGGCTAAGTAACAACTTAGGGTTGTTACAAATTCTAACTTATATACTGATGACCCAATCCTTTTTAAGATTTTGAATGCTCCAACATATCTTGGACTAAGTTTTCCAGTAATTCCAAAGTGATAGACTCCTTTCATAGGACTGACCTTTAGATACACCAGATCACCTTCTTGGAATTCAAGAGGACAACAGCGGGAGTCATACTACTTACTTTGCCGATACTGAGCTGCTTTAATCCTCTGCTGAATGAGCCTTACTATCTTATTGGTTTCCTCCACTAATTCAGAGCCATGAAGTTGTATATCACCTATTTCTGATTAGGCTATCAGGGTAGAACACTTCCTTCCCTACAGAGCTTTATATGGTGCCATCTTAATACTTGCTTGGAAGCTGTTGTCGTAAGCGAACTCCACTAGCGGGAGGTGATCTTCGTAGGATTCAATAATATCAAGGATACAAAGTTCAGGGTGCACCTGATACCCAGAATTGTGACCTTCAACTAAAATCTCATGATGCATTGACTTTGGAATTCAGAGATGATTATTTATGTATATGGCACCCTTTTAAACGTTTAACTCGGGATGACGACCACTTTCAATTGCAATCTTAAAGTTCAAGTAGTCCTCATCCTTTGTTTGGGACATAAAAACATCCATGTGGAAAGTTGGTTCTACATTGATCATGGAGATCATCTCGCTTAATAGAGCTCAACGCACAAGCTTGATATTCATTTTGCAAAACTCTTCTTCTAACGGGCTTACAAAAATGATTGAATTTAGGGTAGCATGACGACTAAGAGCATCAGCTACAATATTTGCCTTTCCCGGATGATACTACATATCTAGGTCATAGTCGCTTATTAGCTCAAGCCATCTTCTCTGCCTACAATTTAATTCCCTTTGCATGAATATGTACTTGAGGCTCTAGTGGTCGGTGAAAATGGAACACTGAACTCCTTATAAATAGTGACACCAAATATTTAAGGCGAACACTACAGTTGTTAACTCGAGGTCATGGATAGGGTAGTTCTTCTGATGTGGTTTCAACTGGCGGAAAGCATAAGCAATGACCTTCCCCTCTTGCATTAGTACTGCACTCAAGTCAGGTTTTATTCATTCAGATGAGATGATAAAATCTAAGAATATCACCCCAATTTGCAAGAAGAAACATTTTTTAAAATTAATGTATAACTTTTCTATTTTAAGGGTCTCAAAAATTTGCCTAAGATGATTAAGGTGGCCTATTTTATTTGAGCTAAAAATTAATATATCATCAAAATAAACCACCAAATGTTTTCTTATAAATGGCTCAAGAATAGTTTCATCAATCTCATAAATGTATTAGGTGCATTCGAAAGTCCAAATGGCATGACCAACCATTCATAGAGTCCATCTGGGGTCTTGAAAGCTATTTTCCATTCATCTCTAGATCTAATTCTAATTTGATGATACCCACTTTTCAAATCAATCTTAGAAAAGAAGTTTGCTCTTGAGATTAATTCTAACATGTCATCTAATTGAGGAATGGGAAATTGATATTTGATAGTGATTTTATTGATAGCCCAACTATCGATGCACATTCTACACATTCCATCCTTCTTAGGAGTTATTAGGGCAGGGACCGCACAAGGACTAGGACTATCTTTTATAAATCCTTTCTCAAGTAACTCAGTGACTTATCTTTTAATTTCTGCATATTATGTGGATTTCATTCTATAATGAGGAAGGTTTGGAAGTTGTGAACATGGAACTAAGTCTATATCATGTTGAGTGGATCAAAGTGGTGGTAATTCATTTGAGAGTTCCTCCAGAGCAATTTCTCTAAATTCAAAAAGGAGAGGTAAAACCTTTTCAGGAATGGAAATCTCATTATTTTTAAGTTAACTTCTTTTATATGTAAAAGGTGAACATTAGCCGGGTCAAAAAATTATTTTCTTATGGTTCTAAGTCCCATTGAACTTACATCAAATATTGAAGAATAATGAGTAAATATGCTGAAACTATGATTATGCATAGGATCCCTTATGACGATCAGTTGAAGCTTCTCTTTTTTCTTGATAGTGGGTTTTGGTTGAAGATTAGATGTTGATTTATGTGGCGCTATAGATGGTATCTTATCTAGTGGTCTGACTGGCAAATGTTTGATGGTTTTATTGTTATGTTTAAAAACATATGTGTTCTCTCTACCATAATGAATTACACTCAAGTCATAAAGCCATGGTCGCCCAAGTAGAATATGAGCGATATCCATAGGGAGCACATCACACCAAATTTTATCCTCATAACTACAAATATTGATAGGAACTAAATATTGACTAGTGATGGGAAGCAAAGTATGGTTAACCCAATTAACATGAAAGGGTTGGGGATGAGGTTCAGTTTTTAAATTAGCTCTTGATATAGTATTGGTAGAGATAATATTCATTACACTACCCCTATCAATAACTAACTTACACCTTCACTCATTACACACAATATATATGCTAAAAATATTCCTTCTCCTCCAATTTTATTCTTCATTATTAGCTATTATAAGGCATCTCATCACATTAATTTAAGGATCATCCACAAATTCTTCATATGATAATGGGGTATCATTATAAAATTCTTCTAAGGTTTCATTTATAGGGTCATGAACTTCATATAACAATAAGATTTGTGCCTTATATTGGTTCTTCATGTGACCTCTCTTGTGATATTTGAAACAAATGATATCTTTGATGTTATTAGAGCTTCCCTCTTTGGGTGGAGAGTTTAAGCTAGAGGGTGGAATGGGATTGGTAGTTGACTTATAATTTGAATTAGAAGGCACTTGAGCTCTAATTCGTATTATAGAAGCTGACTTCTTTTGTTGTTCAATAAGCAGAGCATAATGGAAAGCTTCTTCAAAGGATTGGGGATCAAAAAGTTCAACCTCATTTATTATTTGCATTCTAAGCCCAATAAAAAATTTATTTGCAAGTTGCCAATCATTATCCCCACAATTGGTCTTAGAAACTAGATCCTCAAAATATTTAAGTATTTTGTTACATAAAGAGTGCCTTGCCATAGAGTCTGCAATTGTCCATATAACTTCTTATCATGATGTTGAGGACAATATTTTGACCTAAGCATTTCTTTCATTTCTATCCAAGTAAAATTTGCCCTTCCTAACCTTTGTTCTTTTGCTAAAGTGTTTGTCCAATAAATCTTAGCATGACCAGTCAATTTCATCTTAGTAAAAGAAATCCATTGATAATCATCCATTCTATACCAATCAAAGAAGTCATCCATTTGGGTTAACCAATCTAAGAATTTGTTTGGATTATGTGTGCCATCATAAGTAGAAGATCTAACTTTAACTCTCTTAAAGGGATCATTGAAATTATTAGCAACTCATTGGTGGTCTCACCTTTCTCCATTCTTAAGGTTTAGTTGTCTTTGATGAGGTTGGAGAAGTGGTGGAATATGGGGTTGGTTATCACTTGCATCTATGTATGAGCCATAATCTTTTATAGGTGCATTAAGGTTATGGATAGGATGTGGAGCATAATTTTAATTATTCTGCAAGAGGCTTAAGATGATTTGTATTTGATCTTTAATTTCTTGCATTTGACTTTTATTTTCCTCAAATAATTCTATAGTTTTTGTTTCATATTCATGAATCCTAAGATCTAAGTAATCTACTATCTTAGTTAAGTTCTTGAAGGTCTTGGGAAATTGACTTTGGTGCTATTTTTTTTATAAAGAAACATGAAGAAAAAAAAATGCTAAATTTGAGAAGGTGAAATACAAACTATAAATGCTAAAATAAAGTGAATTGTAAGTTAAGAGAACTTCCAGGTGAGGAGGGGGGCACTTGGCCACTTACGTCCCAAGCTCTCCTTAGGTTGTTTACGTCCTTTTGACGAAGTTCTTTTTAACTTCGCAAAATACTAGGTTTTATACAAGTATATTCTTATGCATACAAGTTTAATGCAAATAAAAGTTTTTTTTTTTATAGATTTAAAAGCCTTATTTTCTTAAGAATTATAAATTAATTTAAGTAATGGAAAATAAGCAACTAATACTAACACAAATATCAAGCATAGAAAGTAAGGACGTTCATATAATTTTTTTGTGCGCATCAAGGTAAAGGCTTTAATATTAAGCGGAACACTCACTTTCCATATTTTCACTCTCAAGTAAATATTTAAGGTATGGTCACACAAATATATTGGCTAGGCTATTTAATGGTGCTCACTAATTGGAGTTCATGCACACACTATAGACTTGCAAGTAATATGACAAATTTCAAGCAATTAATATGAAAAATATTAAGTCATAAAAAGGATTAACTTACCTTGTACTTGTTGGCATGACTCAAAAGCTTGTGGAAAAGATTTCACTAGAATTTATTCTTCATACCGAGATGCTTTTTTTTTTCTAGCTTTCCCAACCTCGCTCTGATACCAAAATATGATGCTAGTGGGCTGCCATTTTTTGGTAAATTAAGTATTTAAATAGTAAATGGATGGGTAGGATAATGTCTAAGGATAATTTCTGGAGTTTATGGTGGGTTGGTTATGGGTTTAAAGTGGACTATCCAAGGGAAAACCAAGACTAGTCCAGATCGAGCCTAGTTTGAGCTAATTCAAAATATACATTTTGTATGTAGAGTTTTAGTGGGTTAAAAGACTGGAAATAAATTTATATATGTAGCCTAAGATGTGTAATTTGGATATGGAGTAGATGGCTATGTTTGATGGTGTTTAGATGGGTGTCAAGGGGTAGGTAAGAAGACTAGATTGAGCTATTTACAGATTTGCTATGGAGGTTATGGTGGAGTTTGGAGTGTATTTGAGAGATTAGATAATGATTTAATAATTTTAAATGATACTTAAAATGCTGGAGAAGATGTGTGGATAGTTTGAGATTATGAGAATAAGAGTATAGTTAGAAAATAAAATATAAATAAGATAATAGCCTAACTCACCAAAGATAGGCAATAAACTTTACACCACCAAGCACCAAGCAATATGAGAGCAATTCTCCACATAATTCCTTCATTCAAGTTACTTCATTACTTTACATTTTAGCTTATATTTATAAGCACTATAAGTCTGTTGCTCTAAGAGTTTTGGAGGAAAAAAATAGAGGGAAATTTTGGAAGGAAAGATGGGTAGTTGGTAATAAATGAGAGAGTAATGCCAACTACTTATATTAAATATTTTTCTCATGACACGATTGGCTAAACATGTGCCTTAATAAATAAATAAAAAGTATAATATTAATAAAAACTAAATAGAAATGGTAAGCCCAATATTTGGGCTCTTTATTGGGCTTTTGATTGGGCTATTATAATTGAGCCCACCTTTAAATTAATAAAAACTTTAGTCATGTCTCTTGTTATTGGGCCTTTGATAATATTCTTAGGAGATGCTACATCAACCATTCTTTAGCTATGATTCTTGAAGTGACTTCATGTCAACCACAAATCAATGGGTGAGCATTGGATGTGAATCAGATCAGCTTGAATGGCGTTGTATGAATTAGAATGGGTAGAGAAGGCAACACTAAAATGCTTGGGAACGCAGAGCCCAACTAGAATAGTCTGAGAGCCTTGTCCATGAGCAAGCCCAGGCTCCAAGCAGAAAAGATAAATTCATGGAGTTAGTTTGGTGTGCAAGAAGGAGAAATCGGATACACAACTGATCCAGGAGGGGCATGCTTAACACATGGCAAACATCTAAGAAGTTCTAAGTCTATATGGAGGGTTTAGGGACTATTTAAGGGCTATAAATACATAAAAACTTAGGGCTTATGCGATGTTGTGTTGTGTGTAGTGGTTAGAAGTTCAATCAGTGGAGGTTGAGTGTTGTAAGGAAGGACAAATTATTTGTGGGCTGGGAAGGTTTAGAGCTCCTAAAGAGAGTTAGAATTGTTTTGTATCTTCTTCTTAAATCATATTGAATATCTGCGTGGTATGGAGTTGTGCTTTTTTTCTTTATTTTTATGGTTTTTATATAAAATTCTTGTGTGTTTATGATGATGTGATTGTTTTTCACATTCTTTTTATTTATCTTGCACATTGCTTCCTAAGGTGATGAAATTAGAGGATCCCTCAGTGCTTCCATGAAATCCTCTTATGTGCTTGATGAGATGAACTCAGTATTGTGGTTGGCGTAAGCCACGATAACTGGTATCAGAGTGATCAAGCTTTGTTCAAGTGAGAATAATAGAGGAGGAGATGACATATAACATGGAGAAATTTAAAATAACCTACTTAGTGTTCTGGAAAATGTAAATGAAAGATTTGTTATACCAAAAAAGGTTATATATTTCTTTAGAAACATCAAACAAAAATTATTAGAGATAAGTGATGAGGAATGGTGAATCCTGGACAGAATAAATATGGGCATAATACTTTTTCTCTAACTTCATCTATGGCATTCAACATTGTAAATCAAAAAATCAGTATGGGCCTGATGGTACCTTAATGAGAATATATGAAATTCCATTGAATCAAATAAAATTTTTGTAATGAAAAGAATATTTAATATAAAGTTGGTGGATTTTAGCTTTATAACAGAGCATGCAAGCAATTTTAACACTCATAAGATTTTCCATGATGGGGTTTAATGTGAAAAAATTGTTGATTTAATATGAGATTTCAGAAAGATTTTTGGTTGATCAAACTGAGTTGAAAGGGCTTAGAATTTTAGGAGAATGTTGTGTTGGATGTTAGGAATCTATAAATTTTATTTTGTATTATTTGATGGTTGTTAGAGAGGTTTATGGAAAGTGAAATGAGATGATCTCAGGTTTAGTGCAGGTCTCATTGGAGTGGTGTTTGATAGACAAAATTAAAGTGAATTTTGGTGAAATAAATTGGAAATTATATATGATTGTTATCAATCAAAAAATAGTAAAATTCACCAAAAGAACTTGAGTGATTTACTCTCTTTAGCATACAAATTTTAAATTTGGTAGTGGAATAATGCCTCAAGGCGAATGCGAATGACCACCAAATCACTTACATAAAATGTTCTACTATCCAATAACATTAGTCTAAGTTGCATATTTTTCATTTGATTCATCTATTTGACTTCTTATTTTATGATGTATTTTATGAGAATCTTTTGCAAATATAAAGCAATGTCTAAAAAGCATGGCTAAGCAACTAACAAGAATAAATTTTTTGAAGTTTTATTAATCACTTTAATTTGCCCACCTGTCTGTAAGTGGGATGCAGAAGAAAATTTTAGAGAAGTACCCAAAAGGCTCCATAAGGTCTTCCAAATATATAAAACAAACTTTACATCCCAATCAGACATAATAGCGTTAGGTATCCAAAGTTTCTTGAATATGTCTCTAAAGAATAGCTTAGCTATGTGGGAGGCATCATTTATTTTTGAACACAGGATAAAGTGACCCATTTTAGAAAATTTATCGACCATTAGATAAATGCTATCATTGATTTAATACTCATATTAATCTGATTATGATTAGAAGGTCACTGTGATAAACCTTATTTATTATCAGATTATATCTTTCACTAATTTGCCAATGAATACGAGATTAATTACCCAAGTATAATTACTAGTATATAATACTAAGTGTATAAAAATACATAAATAAGAAAACTATGGAAGTAATAAAGGAGACATCCTTACATCACATACATGTAGTGATAAGGAAAAGTAAAATCATTTCAAAATAGAAAGTGCAAGAGAAAAACCATTTAAATAAAACTTTTTTTGATCCAATAGAAAGCTTACTATCAAAGGAGAAAAATGACACCTTAAACACTAAAATTGGGTAACTAAAAGTTCAAATATGGCTAATTAAGGTTTAATATAATTAAAGGGTGATTAGCAAAATTACCCGTCTAATCTCTGATTTTATTTTATGTTTAGATTTCTCAAATTTTTTTGATTAAAAGGGTATATAAATTTGTATTTATTGGATTTATATTCATCAAATTTATTCAATAATACATTATTTATTATTTTCATAACGTTCTTATTTAATTAAATTAATGGGCACCATTAATAAAATTGGAATATTCTAGGAATATTCCAATTGGATGGATAGTTTGATTTGATCCACGCATGTATACATGGTCTGAATAATATAGGGATGGTGAGTCTAAGATATATTGTCCTCAAGGATTAGTAGAGGAATACTATTTATTCTTTTCTCTTTAAATGCTTAGGCAATCAAGTTACTGGTTTTTTAAACTAAATTAAATCTATGCATTCATAATAACAAATTTAAATTATGAGGATGGAATTATAATTGAAAGATCAAGGATAGTTAGACCGATCAATTATTATTTGACCTTCCTAACTATTGCTGAGTTCTTAAAGTAGTAATTATGTGGGAATTCTAAGTTTATATTTCTAAGGATTATGGAAAATTAAACTCATTAGTGATCTCTTACGCACATGGGTCACTCACCACTAAACCCTAAGGTCTTCTTTAGCCGATCTCATATGAGACCTCTTAACATTGAACCTTAACATTAAAATGATGGCTTCTTTAAGTTTTATTAGCATTCCCTATCCGATGCAAATGGAACTAAATTTTTATCTTTATTCTCACTTGCACATAAGCATCTCCATGTTTTTAGGAGAGCGTGTAGATTTTTCTACTCCAGCAATCCTTTATTCGATCTCACCTTAAGTATAAGCATAAGTCTTCTTAAGGGACTATACATGGAAGTCACATGGAAAGGACACCTTAGTTTGTCTATTATCCTTGTGTGCAGGGATAACTGCAGTTAATAAACCTAAGTGTCCAATTCACCTCTCTTGGGACATACTAGATTGTATGTAAGCACTCTCAACTTATAGTAAATTAGAGAATATTGAATACTATGATTAAGGCTTGATTTTTAGTGCAAATGTAAATAAGTTTTTACATTATTCTCTAGTATTATACATCACCAAACAAAGGATTTCTTACATGAGAATGCAACTTTAAAAGGAAATTAGTATTAGTTAATAAGATTCTTGCAATTTGTAAAAATCATTAACTTCTAGCAAACATACCACTAATATCACCATAGAGATTTGTAATAAGTAATTAGTATATAATATATTCTTATAGATTATTTAAGATTCCTTTTACTTCTATTTAGCTTATAATTTATATATTGATCTTGTTGTTTAGGACTCTTATATTTTGTTTAAATAGTCAAAAATATCATAACTTATATGAGGGTAGTATCTATTAAATTAATCACATGAATGCAGTTGCTACATTCAGAAATAGCCTGAAGTAGAGTCCATGTCTTGTAGTTAACCAAATTAGAATCTAAACATCTTGATGAGATGTAATTATAGTGCTTATATCATATTGTTATTCTCTTGTGTAGAGGATATTGAATATTTTGTAAGCGTAAATGCTTATCAATAGTCTACCATGTTTAATATGGTGCCATTTTTTTTAAAAATAATGATGGTTCGAAATATGTTTGAATGAAAAATTTAGGTTAATTATAAAACATAGAGACTTAAAATAATAATAATAATAATAATAATAATAATATATAATTTAATTAAATAAGATGGTTCTGAAGAGAAATTGGTAAATTTAGCTCACTTATTAAGAGAATAGTCTTTCCCAATATTATTGTCTTAATTAAACATGATATGGTTCTTATTTTATTAGATTGTATGCTGGTCCAATATGAAGCCTACCAATCTAATTGTTTGAACAAATTTTGATATTCCTCAGGTTGTGTGCAGGTCTGATATGAAGTCAGCCAACTTGATTGGTTTGATAGATTCAAATATGCATCAAATTGTATGTGGGACCTTTATGGTGCCCGTCAATCTTATTTTCAGAAGATAGTATGTGAATCCAATATGGTGCCAGCCAATATTTTTATTTGGAGGCTTGTATGTGGGACCAATATGGTGCCTGCTAATCCGATTAATTGGAAGATTGTATATGGGGCCAATATGGTGCCTGTCATTCCGATTTTCTGAAAGATTGTGTAGGCCATTGTGATGCTTGTCAAGGTTACTTGGGAAAGATAGAATACTCAACGGAAGGTGAAAGACTTAGTCTATTAACTAACCTAATTATGCTAGGATTCAGTAGATTCATCAGCATAGTCCTTCATGTTTTATATAATATTAATTATCTTAGCTTAGGAAGCATGGTCAAGAGTAAGTTTTGATTAGAGTTTGAGTACTTACCCAAGATTTATCATCTTGGCACTAAGTAAGGAATAATTTAGAATATGATAAATCATCAGTATAAAATGGAATCAAGAAATTTAAATGTGAAATAATTTTTAGGTTAAGACATGAGTATATCTTAGCATCAGATCTGAATCATGTAGATAATATAAAATAAAAAATAAGGGATATCACATATATAGTAGATGAATTCATTATTGATTTTGATTTATATTCATATGTTTTAGATTTCACATTTTTATTTCAGTAGCATTGTCTTTCAGTTTATAGTTCTCAGCTTTCAATTTTATGTTATTTTTCAATCTTTTAGCTTTTAACATAAAATTGAAAGCTGAGAACTATAAAATGAAATACAATGCTACTGAAATAAAAATGTGAAAGCTAAAACATATGAATGAAAATCAAAATTATGGGAACTAGGCGAAGTTTTATTTTTCTCTTGAATTAGCTCAATTTCAATCTTGCCTTGATAATCTTCACTTTCTTCACACAATTGTTAAGTTCCTCTTCCATGACTCCCCTAGTTATTACCAAATCATCTACCAACTCAGCTCTCAAGAAACTCTCCTTAGTTTCACTAGGGTGGTTCATGGTATCTCTAATATTGAACTTAATTTATTCCCCTTCACAATGTAAACTTAACTCCCCTTTATCTACATTAATCGTGGTTTTGCCAACAGTTAGGAAAGGCTACCTAAGATTATGGGAATTTCTTGATTCTCATCTTCCATGTCTAAGATAATGAAGTTAGTGGGAAAGATGAATTTATCAACCTTTACCAGAATATTTTCAAGGATCCCCATAGGGGTTTTCACAGATCGATCGATAAATTGTAATAGAACTAATGTCGGCTTTAAACTGTCATTTCCAATTTACTAAAAATGTATTAGGGTAGTAAATTAAATGAAGCTTCTAGATCACATAAAGCCTCTGGGAAAGTACAGTTCCCAATGGTGCAAGGGATTGTAAAGTTACTCAGATCCTTTTTCTTATAAGGATTTTCTATTGTAAAATAACACTACATTCTTCAGTCAAAGCTATAGTTTCTTTCTCATTATTTTTATTTTTTCTCTTACAAGACAAAATATCTTTCACGAATTTTGTGTGACTTGGCATTTGTTCAAGTGTTTCAGCAAAAGGAAGGTTGATGTGCAAGGTTTTGAAAGTATCTAACAACTTTTGAAAAATTGAATATCAACTTTTTCCCTAGCCATGTGTTGGAGAAAAGGTAAGGATTGTTATTGGGGGTTCAGTTAAATCTACTTTTTCTTTTATGTGATGCTTATCATTTATTTTCTCTATTTCCATTACTCCATTTTTTTTTGCATTAGGTTCAATCTCTATAGTTTTTGTAGGTAGTGTGATCCTTTCACTTCTCAGAGTTATAGAGTTTCCTTGTTCGTTCTCACACCCACTTACTGCTCCTACTAAAATAGTTTTTTTGAGCTGATTCATGATATCTTCCAATTACTTTTCTATTCTTTTTGTAGTATTTTCCTGCCTTAGGAGAGTGTTTTCATCTCTATTTATTATTGCATTAGTTTTGTTCATGAAATCAGTTGTGTAAACTTTGAATTTGTTTAAAGCATGTTCAAGATATCCTTTATTCTGATTGAGTGTGTTATGACTGTTACTAATTAGATTAACATTCTTAATTTCCCACTCATTGTGATGGATTGCATTAGAATTCATTCTCTCTAATTTTTAATTTAGTAGGGCAGTTTCATGTTGAAGTTCAAGAATTTTAGGGGATTTAGATATATTGTTGCAATCATTCTTATTAGAGTTAAGCCTTTTAGTAGGCCATTGATAAGCCTTATTTGCCCTCTGCTCAAGGAGGTCAAATACCTCTTCTTAGGTTTTGCTACATAGGGATCCACTAGCAGCTACATCAATAAATGTCCACGTGGTTACATTCAGTTAATTATAAAATATATGCACTTGCATCCACAGCGAAAATCCATGATGAGAACAACGCCTTATGCATACTCCCAACTGTCATAAAGTCTTTCCCCATTTTGTTGAGAGAAGCTAGAGATCTCATTCCTCAGCCTAGCGATCTTCGCAGGAGGAAAATATTTGGCTAATAATTTCCTAGCCAAATCGTCCCACGTGTGAATTGATTCACTAGGCAAAGAGCTAAGGCAATTTTTGGCTCTATCTCTCAACAAGAAAGTAAAAAGTCTTAATTTAATGACATCGTTAGTGATGCCATTAATTATAAGGGTACCACATATTTCCAAAAAGTTGGAAATACGCGAGTTGAGATTTTCGATAGCTAGGCCGCTAAATTGGTTATTCTGAACCATTTGTAATGTTGAAGGGTTAATTTCAAATTTGTTAGCTTCAACACTAGGTCTAACAATAGTATGAGGGATTCCCCTAATAGTTGGTAAAGCGTAATCTCTAAGGGCTCTACCTTTATTATTTTCTAGCACTTCTCCTGGATGTCCACCTAAGTTCTCCATTTCTATTTGGGCTCAATTTATTCTAAATTGTTCTCTTCTCGCTCTTAAATAAGTTCTCTCAATTTCAAAATCAAATAGATAATTAGAACAATCCCTTCTTTGCATGCAAAATTAGAACTTAGCTAAATAATCTCAATTGCACCAAGTAATAAAAAAAAAGTAATAAAAATGTAAGACTATAAGTATAGAAGAAATTAATTAAAATGTAATTATAAGAATATAAACAATGTTCATCAGAGATTTAAATCACTAATTACTTCTAAGTTATCTCTAATACGAATTATTTAAAAATCGTTCCCTGGCAACGACGCCAAGAACTTGCCAGACTGTAAATACACGTACGCGCTTACATGCAAGTGCACGTGGTCTAAAGTAATATGAGATGATGAGATCCCAAGAATTATCGTTCTCTGAGAACGGTGTTTTATTTTGTTACTAAAGTGTACTTAGGTTCACTAATGTTTAAATGTAAAATACTTGTTGTGGTTTTGGTCCTGAATTAATGCAGTCGGGTATTCTTGTTTTGAGAATACTATTTGATTAAAAATATGAAGAGTTGGGTTTTGGCATGCAATTTCTTAAGGGTTCATGTAAGTACTCTTATTTATCAATTTAGTGGCGAATGAATTCGATGATTTAATTACATAAAAGAAAGATAGCCTTTTCTAAGGAACCCCCTAAATATGCTAAATCTTGCCTAGTACTAAGAGATGAATACAAGAAGGTTCAATCTTGGCACGTACACCCTCATGTGATTAATATTGATTGACTTCAATGCTTACATCTAAGTTATAAAATCCACAGTTTTAGTTTTGCATCACATGAACTTGATTCCACAAATGGCTCACATGAATCAATTCTCGGTTCAGGTAAGGAGATGAGCCATTGTGCTCAATGGATTATGTCACATCACCCATAGCACACTAAGTATCTAAATCCTTACATAAACCTAGGATGAACTATGGAGCTCAACTAGTAGCTCTAGGCTCACATGCGTCAAATTCTCAACTTAAAAAAGGTATTATGCTACGATGTTCCAGAGCTTGTCACAAGGCTCTAAATTATTAAACACAAATTTCTCGCATAAGCTAATGGTGAGCAAGCAGTGGAGCTCAAAAATCATTAATTTTCTCATAGTTCTATTGATCAACTTAGATTTAAGGGTTTGTACTGGTTATTTTTTCACAACGAGTGTTGTCACTAATATTTGCGGCGTGGATGCTCAACATGCATAACCTTAGTTTAAGTGATTTAAGACCTCATTGGTTTTCACAGTTAAAAACTTTATTTGCTTAAATATCTTCATGTCAAAAATGAGATTATCCAATCCATTGTTCACATCATTCAATCAAAAAGAAATGACCAAAAAACATTTATTAATTTTAAAGAGTACAAACAATTACATTCCTATGTCATTACATGCATATTCTCATCCCTCCCCAAGGAGGGTTTAGGCTGCCATTGAAATGTAAATAGAAGAAAATCTACAAGAAGTTAGAAGCCTTTGCATGGCTTTTATAGAAAAGTCAAAGTAGTAAAGATAGGGTACAATACTAAAGAACAGTTGTCGCATTCGCTTGACTCTTTCTCTATCTTGGATCTCCTCTTCTCTTCTGTCTTCTGTGCTTTCCCTTTCCTCATAGGTGCAACCTTCTCCTTCTTTAGGCAGGAAGGACTATCCTTCTTTTTGGATCTACAGTAGTCTTAAGGCAAGAAATTTCAAAGCTGATGAAAAATTTTGGAACCCTTGTTTAGCCTTAAGTCATGGCATTTCGCGTTTATTCCACCACAGTGCGCTGGGGCGTGCTGTGGGGCGCCATTTCACGCTGTAGTGCCTATTTACCTCTTGTTCCAAATTTCTTCTATAAACCTGATTTTAGCTCTTTTGTCTTATTTTTCACAAAATGCATATCAAAGTACACTAATTCTTAGAGAAATTATAACTTTTAGTACTTAAATCAACTATAATTCTTAGGTTTTTCATTTACTTAAGTCAATTAGCATGCTAACGCTTAATAGGAACTAGATCACTCTTAGAGAGCTAAGATGCAAAGTTAGGGACTAGAGCGGTTAAGGTGAGGCTTGAAATTGAAAGGGAAGGTTTACTAAGTCTAAATCTAAATTATAGCTAATAGTCCTAATAAGGTTCTATCCTACTAATAAAATAAGCTCTTTGCTAAACACACCTAAAGTATAGGTTTGCTACACATAAAAGGGCAATTAATCAAGTCTAGGTTTTCCAATAATCCCTATCTCGTCTAATGTTGTAGGTTTGAATTCATGTTTACTAGTCTACTCCAAGCATCTAACCAATAATTCTAAGACTTAAGATCACATCTTAATGTGACATATAAGTCCAATTAAGAAACTAAGATCAATGTCCTAAGGCAAAAGTCCTAAAATATGCAAGCAATAAAATCATGAAAAATCACATTTAATGAAGATTTGAGGAACCAAAAATCAAATTTTTCCAATTGATGTGCAATCACATCAAATTCAGTAAATATGGAATCCTCACATAATAAGGAGAAAAATGACACTAAGTAGGTCAAATTTGGACAACATTGGGAAATTTGAGTTTTTGTGGCTCCTAATTGCAATTAAAAAGTGATTACGAAAATTATGTGTCCATTCCTAAATTTGATTTCATATTATTGGTCCTCTCATTTTTTTGATCAAAATGATATATAATTTTACATTATTTGGGTAAGTATTTTAAAGCTTATTTAACTTATTAAAATGGAATTAATTAAATATAGTTTTAATTAACATAATTAATTTTTTTTGCTATTAGGTTAAATTAAGCGCATACGACGCCTTCCTGGCATGCATGCATGTGAAATCAAGCTCGCACACAGGCTGTGGAAACAGACCCGCTATCCCTAGCCCAATGCTAGATTGGTCAGGTCGGGTTTACCCACCCGAAACCACACCTCTTCCCTAATCCTGATAGGCATGGAATTAGGGCTTCCCATCTGCCGATGTTCCCAACCCTCCAATGGCTCGACCTGCACATTGGCATGAAGCCCACATCGCGGGCGACTTGTAGGAATCGAGAATACCAGCCGCGACACCTATCAAGGTCATACGATGATGCCTTAGTTCTCTAACATGATGGGCTAGAGTTAAATTGTGCTTCACTGTATACTCTTGGCGCAAATGAGTTCAAATCGAGCTCAATTCACCCCACAGGGAGGCTTAGGGTGCGATGGAATGATCGAGCAAAAATTGAAAGAGGAATATAATGCATGATTGCTATGGAAATTAGGTGTACTTCAATATCAAACTTGTCGGCTAGAGGAATTTGGGTTTGTTGTTCCAGCTCAAATCATCGTCGGCAGGTTTGATCCCAAAACTTCTCGAGTTAAAAGTAGAAGATGGAGGTAATGAGTGAAAATGAGGGCATAAAGGCTAGTTGTAACAACCATAATATTGTTACACATTATTGGGCAGCCCAATTAGCCCCATTTCACTTATAGCGCTCTTATAATAGCATTAGGAGCATATACCTAAAGTTTGGTGTGATTTGAAGATCCTTTGCGATTGACGAATATTCCTAATTATTTAATCAACTTGAAAATACATATTTAAATTTGACTTTAGAATCAAAATCAGAGTTCACCATTGAACTCCTCACCCCCAAACTAGCTAGTGGTGGTATTTTGGGAATGTTTGGAAGTCATCAAATTTTTCTAGAATATTTTAATAATATTTAAATACCTAGAAAATTAAGATAATTAAATTGACTTTTGATCGAAAGCTTGATTGCATTTTTGAGTTCCTCACCCCTAAATTAGCTAAGAGTTAATTGTTCAGAGTTTTTGAAGACCGTTTGGTTATTTAATTTTGATTATTTAAATGTGTTATAATTAATTAAATAATTAAAGTATTTAATTTTAACAAAATATAAATATTAAATTTATCTCCAACAGCTACTAACCGAACAACGAGGATTCACTGCGGGATCTCGTTGCATGGGATAGCGAATCTCGTCGATCCGAGCCATCGCGTATTAAATAGGGTAGATACGATTGTGATGTTTTGATCCGTTAGATCCGACCATCATATCAAATGCTTTATCCAACGGTTCAGATTGGGAACCTGTACGTCATCCCAACCATGACCTACTACGCTAGATGAAGGATCATGACTGACTCTCCACCCCTCTGCCAGTTTCAAATCCTCTTTTATCTTGCTCTGGATTCCTCACTCCATCATTCTTAACCTATTGGGAGTTCAAGGTGTGCTGAGGAGCTATAGTTGTTGAGCCCTAACCCTAGCCCCAAAGCCAGCAGAGACAAAGATTAAGTTACACTTCTCTCCAATTCTACGCTCATACAATGACCAAATTAATTGCTCCTAAACCTATTATGCATCCCCAATCGGGTTTTCGAAGCTCAATCAGGCTCAATCGAGCCCGATCATGCCTCGAATCAGAGTTCGATCTACAGTGGTGCACAGTTCTGTCTTCTTTATCGACACACATCCGCCTTAGGCCACTTAGGGTTAGACATTGCCAGTGGTCAGAACGGTCCCTGGTGATGGCACAAGTGCTGTTCGATAGGTCTCTAAGAGACCTATCCAACTGTAGGCAGGCCGAGCTGTGAGGTGGTCGAGAGCAGTCAAATTTTGAAAGCTTATACAACCTCGTTCGGTTTTGTGTTAAGACAAAGTTCCAACTGCAATCCTTATCAAACCGGGCGTGGCTCAACCCCTCCCGAGTCATAGCACATTGCGTGTTATTCGAGCCTTTGAAATACGTGCTGATGCACGTCGTAGTGTCGACATGCGTCGTCGTTCTGTGGTCGATGCGTGAACTTCCGCTCCGATAGTTGCGCGTGAGTTTCTGCACTGCACCATTTTTTATGTCGCACTGGAATTCTATGATGTTGGTTAAATCCTAATTTAATGGGTTAATTAAATGATTAATAATAAAATTAATTAATATTAATTAATGCAATTTTTCATTTAATCACATCTTGCAAAATACTTAACTAAACTATGTAAAATTATGTCATTTTATTCAAAAAAATGAGAGGAACAATGGTGAAATCTAATTTAGAATTTGAAGCTTAATTTTCTTAATCACTTTTAATCACAATTAGGAGTCCCAAAAACCCTAATTTTCTAGTGTTATTCAATTTTGACCTAATTAGTATCATTCTTATCCTTGTGTTACGAGGATTTCATATTTGCTATTATTATTATAATTGAACAATCATTGGATAGTTTGGGTATTGGCTAATCTAATCAATTAATGTGATTTTTCATAATTATTTAGCTTGTGTGTTTAGGTCTTAATGCCTTAGGACAACAAGCATGTTTATTTAATTAAACTTTCATGTCACTTTCAAATATAAGATTTAGCTTTTATTAGTATAGTTAGATGCATTGTGTAGCTTAGTAAACTTGTGATTCAAGCCTCAATATTAGGAGAGATAGTGTAAGATTGAGAATCCCTAGCCTGCATTATTTTCCATCTAAGTGTAGCTAACCTATCCAATAGGTGCAATTAGCCATTAGTATACCTCTACTAGTAAGATGTGAACCTATTAAGATCATTTGTCAACACTTATAATTAGGTTAAGTGAACTTCCCTTTTAAGTTCAAAACCTTACTTTAAGTTCCCTAAACCTTAATTTAGCATCTAATAGCTATTTAAGATTGTCCTAAATTTTCTTTAAGCATTAATAACCTTATAATTATAAGTTAACTTAAATCTTGTAGTTTTGCAACATTTCCTTTAACCTTGCACTTATAACCTTCTAAAGGTGTGCTTAGCTATTTTAGTAAACTATTAAACTAGAAACCATCAAATCTAAGTTGCCTTAGCTATATTGTAGTAGTGAACCTACAACTTACACCTTTTAAGTGTAGCGAGTCTATAACCTTTATCATTTCTTTATTAGCACTTTAAGCCGTGCGTCTAGTAATTGATAATAATTATGTGGCTTAGGAATAGTGTGGGATTAGTTTTATTATGCATATTTATACATATAAATTATTTTATCATTTAATTAAACCTCAATTAAGCTACTATTTTCTAAATGTTATTTACTTATAGTATTATCTTTAATTAACTTAGAGATTAATATGTTTAAGTTAATTAAGAGCTTAATTAGCACCAATCATTATATTAGATAACTAAATCTTAGATAATATTAGATATCACATTATTTATAATTACTTAAATTCCTTGAATGCTATTTTTATTTGAGACTACAACCTTGTGCATACATAAAGACATTGTGAATAAATAAAATATTCAAAACATAAAATATAGGGGTTTTAGATATAGGAAATTGAGCCAGGGTAGGTTATGGAGTAACAAGGAGACCTCATATATCCTAGAGGGAGAATGAGAGTGTTTTAGAGACCCCACTTTTCTACTTAATTAGGTAGACATGCTTAACTCCTCACTTGTTCTATTATTTATTTTTGTAGAATAGAAAAATTAAAATTACTTGAACAATTAAATATTATTTTATCAAAATCTTATTGATTCTAAGTAATTGTCATACATTATGGCTATGCTTACTTATCATAATCTTTGACTATATTTACTTAGTCAATGTGATTAAGTTTTACTTTACTTTACTACATTATTCAATTCTTACTTCTTACTGTAGTTTACTTTACTTTACAGTCTTTACTTTATGCAGCGTATGTTATCTTACATTCATTTTATATTTCACTGTTTTAGTCACTTTTATTTAGCATAATATTCATTGAACATATTAATGTATATATTTTACGCTTTCAAATGCACTTTAGTAGTTTATAGCCTTATTAGGATGCCTATTTTCCCTTATTTGTTATTTCAAGTTAGAGCAAACCTACTTATGAGTTCTTATTCATTTTTTTACTAACTGTGTGTATACAATTTTTCTTACCCTACTTTTATGCTTAGTCCCCGCTTATACTCTTTTATTTATAAAATTGCAAATGTGATATCCAACTTTAACATAATTAAGACTTAGCTTAACCTTAAAATATACTTATACTTTTTAGTCTAATCACTTATTTTTATTTTGTTGAATGTGCCTTATTGTATATAAAGCTAAATAAGGCAAATCCGGAGCGTCATCTGGATAGTGGAGCTAAGACTAGTATTAGCCACTTGTAGATTAAGGACTCTACTTCCGCTTTTTTTACTACTTTAGTGAGGATTTGTGAAATTTACTTTAATTTCATTTAAATAAGTTGTAATAAGTTTATTTTTGTGATGAATTTACTTACAAACTCACCCACCTCATAAAGATTCTTGGCCACATAGCACTTGATATTGGGTTAGCTCCTTCTAATTTACTATTAAATGCTATGGTAACACCCCAGTATTGGATTGAGTTCCTGATTCGATATTAGTGATGTTACACTAATAGTGGAAATTGAGAGTTCAGCTGGGTACGACCATGCACTCGCCAGTAGCTGCAGGCGCATGATAATGGGGAGTGGCAGGGACATACATGGGAGGGATCTCGTTCACTAGATCGGGATCTTGATCCGATGGTTGGATCTAGCCGATAAAGCCAGAGTCATTAGATCAATTCGAATAAATGCACAACGACTTTGATTGCCCCAAAAAGCTGTCCCGTGCTTAGATCTGCGCACGAGATCTGTACGCTTTTTTGTTAGCAATTAGGAATTAATTAAATATAACTATTTAAATTGTATTATATATTAATAATTTATGTCTTTTAATTTTATCAAAATTAAATAATCAAATGAGTTTCAAAAAAGCCCAAAAATACACCTTTAGATAAATGAAGGGTGAGCAACACAAAAATAAAATCAAAATTTAAAATAGAGATCAATTTAATTATTTAAAATTTCTGAGTGCTTAAATATATTAAAATATTTAAGGAGAATTTGATGTCTTCCAAAAATTCCTAAAATATCACTCCAAGCTAATTTGGAGGTGAGGAGTTCAATGACAAAATTGAATTTTGATTGTGAGGTTAAAACAAATTAGGCATTTTTAGGTTAATTAAAATATTCAAAAATATTCATCAATTGCAAATAATCTTCAAATCACACTAAACTTCAGGTGTAGCTTCTAATGATATTATAAGTGCACTGGTAGTGAAGTTGAGGCAATTGGAATACAAAATAAAGGATAACAACACTAAGGTTATTATATTTACTATTTCACTCAGAGTTCTTCTCTGAGTGAAATCTACTTCCTCAGATTGTGTCACTACTTCCAATAATGCATGAAGGATCCGCAACCCTATAGTAGTTGAATGGGGTGTTTAATTGGGCTAAGGAGATAAGGACTGGCAATACATATGCCTCTACTTGCCATTGCAGGCACACGATCGGCCGAAACAGACATAGACATATAGTAAAAGGAACTTAATCGTCTGATCAGAGTGCTGATTTAATGGTTATATCAAATGGTTGATGTACGCATCATCGGATCATACCAATAATAGCTAGCAACAGCTCAGATTTAACTGTACGACTATACTGTGCAATAGACTTGCAAATGCGATCCAAGCGGTAGCTGTTTAACTGTTAGGATTAATTAATTTATTAATTCTTTAAAATATATTAATTAAATATTAATTAAACCCTTTTTATTTAATTAAAATTAAATAACCAAATGTGCTCCAAAAAATTATAAAAATTCACCCTTACTAAATTGAGGGTGAAGAACTCAAAAATGAAGTCGGATTTCAAATTGGAGATCAATTTAATTATCTTAATTTTTTGAGCACTTAAATATATTAAAATATTTGGAGAAAATTCAATGACTTCCAAAGATTTACTAAAATATCATCCCTAGCTAATTTGTTGATGAGGAGTTCAATGACAAACTCCGATTTGAGGTCAATTTAATTTAAGTAATTTTCAAGTTATTTAAAATACTAAAAATATTCATTGAACACAAATAATTTCTAAATCACACCAAACTTTAAGTGTTGGCTTCTAAGACTATTATATGTGCACAGATAGTGAATTAAACAAATTGTAGTACACAATAATGGGCAATAATATTAGGGTTGTTACAGTTTCCCTAGGATTTATTTTTGTGCTGCTCAGGAGTGCTCCCAATTGTCTATTAGTCAATTTACGAGAGATCTATCCTAGTTGGACCTCAATGTTGTGGAGGGTCACTTCAGTCCTTGGGATAGATGATTCATGTTTATTTAGTGTCAGTTTAATTCTATGCAAAAATGATAAAGTTTCAACTTTGAAGGAGTGAAAGGCTCCTTCTATTTATGTGTTCAATTATTTATGTTGTTGAGGTTTGTAAGTTATTAAAATTTTGTCATTACCTAATCTGGTTAGGATTTCCATTAGGGTAGTGATTTGAGTTATTTTCATTACTCTAAGAAAAATTAGGTGATTCCTCCACCCCTAATTATATGTGTTAAAGTAAGAATTGACATAATGAAAATATAAGTACGCGCTTACACGCAAGTGCATGTTGTCTAAAGTAATATGGGATGGTGAGATCTCAATATTTATCATCCTCTGGGAATGGTTTTCTTTTATTACTAGAGTATGCTTGATTTGGCTAATGCTAATTGTTCAATAGTTGATGGTTTTGGAACTAAATTAATAAGTCAGAGTTTCTTGGATAAGAAACTACTTTTAAAGAAAATAGGGAGAGTTGGGTTTTATCATGAAATATATTAAGGGTTCATGTAAGTACTCTTCTTTATCAATTTAGTGTCAAACAAATTAGATGATTTAATTACAATCAAGAAATATAGCCTTCTCTAGGGAGTCCCCTAATTGTGCTAAGTCTTGCATAGTGCTTAGAGATGAACACAAGAAGGTTCAATCTCAGCACGTAAACTCTTATGTGATCAATATTGATTAAGTTCAATAGTTACATCTAAGTTATGAAATTTATAATTTTAGTTATGCATCACATAAATTTGATTCAGCCAATAATTCACATGCATCAATTCTATGTTCAGCTATAGAGATGAGCCATTGGGCTAGATAGGTTATGTCACATCACCCATAGTACACAATGCATATAAATCATTACATAAACTTAGGATGAGTCATGGAGCTCAACTAATGGCTCTCGGCTCACACACGTCAACTTCTCAGCTTAGCAAATGAATTTTGCTATGACACTTACAAAGCATGTTACAAGGCTCTAGGTTGTCATACACAAATTTCTCGCATAAGCTAATGGTGAGTAGTAGAGCTCAGAGAATATTATTTATCCCATGGTACTATTGATGAGCTTAGATTTAATGGCTTGCACTGGTCATTTTTGCACAACAAATTTTGTTGCCAAAATTTGCAGTGTGGATGCTCAGCATGCATAACTTTAGTTCTTAGTAGTTTAAGAGCTCGTTGGTTTTCATAGTTAAAAACTTTATTTGCTTAAATATCTTCATGTCTAAAATAAGCTTATCCAATCCATTATTCACATCATTCAATCAATATAAAATGATTGAAGGACATTCATTAATATTGTTGAGTACAAACAATTAAACCATCCCCAAGGAGGTTTTAGGTTACCATTGAAATGTAAATACAAGAAAAACTACAAGAAGTTGGAAATCTCTACATGGTTCTTACAGAAAAGTTAAAGGAGTAAAGATAGGGTACCATACTAGGGTATAGCTGTCGCGGTCGCCTGGCTCTCTCTTTATTTTGGATCTCCTCTTCTCTTCTATCTTCTGTGCTCTTTCTATCCTCACAAGTGTTGCATTCTCCTTCCTTGGGCAGGGGGAACTCTCTCCTCTTTGTTCTTGTAGCAGCCTCTATATCCAGGAGCCTTGAGTTTGGAAAACTAGAACCCTTGTTCAGCCTTTCTTCTTTGCTTTTATACTCCTTTATTTTCTCTTCAGTATTTTTGCAACCAACTTTTCCCATTCTTTGAGACTTAAGTTTCATTATGTTTTATTCTATTATTTTTTTGGAAATGAGAAGTCATAAATGTGTTGCAATGAATTTTGGCTGTGAGAAAAAAAAACTATGTCCATTGACCTTTCCTATGCAGATTTAAATGCTTTGTTGCAAGAAAAAATTACAATAGGCGCTACAGCACACGGTAGTATCGTGCTCACAGTGTGAAGGGAATTACAGTGCCCTAGAGCATCGAGCTCCCTGCCTTAGGTTCATTGTTGCATGCTGGAGCGTTGCGCTCTCTATTTGTGGGTGCTATGGCTTGAGGTAGCGCTTGACTTTATGTTTAATATGCATTACAGCGTGCAGCATTGCCAGAATGCTCCGCGGCTCGTTGTAGCACTCGAATGTGTCGTGGTGTGCTTTAGCGTGTGACTTTAATGTTTGAATTGCTGTGCATGGGGCGCATTGTGGTGCACCGTAGTGCGCATAATTCTTTATTTTCATCTTTTTTGTAATTTGATTACTTCCAAGTTGCAATGGTAATAAAACACACAAGAATAATGACTAGTTTCAGAAAAATTATGCATTTTAAACATGAAAATTGGAAAATATATGGGGCTTATCAAGAATTATTATTACTACCTTGGTAGTTGTTGTTATTCCTCAAAAAATTTAATTGTTTGGGATTGGAGGGTGAAAAAGGATTATTTGAATTATAATATTCAATTGTATGCACCCCTCCCCACACACACACAGAACTCACAAACAACTTCTTGAACTATACTTACATTCAATTGCCCTAGTTTTTAGTTTAACATCATAATCTCACATTGAATTTCAATTATTCTAAGGGATTCAACAGTTAGCAATCATGAAACGAGCACTGCAGCGCGCCACAGCGGTATCAAATGCGAGTGCTACCGCGTGCTACAGCACGTTGTAGTGTGCTACAGCAGATACAAGTTGAAACGCGGGCGCTACGGTGCACATCAGCGTGCAACAGTGGATGCAATTTTGAAAGTCAACCGCTAATAACACGCTGTAGCGGCCAACGGAGTTCTACTTTGTTATAGGTCTCAATTGGAAGAAATTTGAGGGATATTTTGGACTTTTTGGGTCTGTAATGGAGCTAGCTACTTAAGCCTAAGTAGTAGAAGAAAATCTAAGGCTTTGGTAATCAGTTTGGAGGCTTAGAGGCTATGGAGGAGAAGAACTTTAAGCTAAACCCTAGGGAGCTACTAAGGAAGAGAAGGCTTGCTATTTGTAGAAGAAACTTTAAGAGGTAGCAGCTTCTTCCCTTCTCTATTCTAAGAGTAGAGCTACAACTATATATGCTGAGGTGATATAGCTCTTGTAAATCTATAAACCTTGAAACTTTTTTATAGTGGATTTTCTCATTGGTGTGGCTCCGTGGTTTTTCCCAATCTTTGGGTTTTCTACGTATATGCTTGTGTTTGGATTATTTGTATGTGCTGCAAATTTCTTGCTATTATTTTGTAATTTTTAAGCTAGCCCGGTAATCATCAACGCACCCCGATCCTCAAAGTCTTTGGACTTTGGTTTGTTTTTGCCATTACAAGTGTCATTCTGCATTAGGTATCTTGTGTATCATTGGTGTTTCACAACAAGTGATATCAGAGAATTACGTTCTTTGCCTTGTTATTAAGGAGGGTTTGTTTGTTTGAGTGGGAGCTATGGCCGAAGAAACGAGACACAAGATTAAGAAGTTCAGCGGGATGAACTTTGTTTTCTGGAAAATGCAAATGGAGGATTTGCTCTACTAGAAGAAATTGTATTTTCCATTGAAAAGAGCTGGCAAGAAACCTAGAACTATGACTGATAAAGAATGAGGTTCTTGATAGAACCGCTTTGGGTTTGATTCATTTATCACTGTCTTCTTCTTTTGCTTTTAACATTGTTAATGAGAAAATTACTATAGATCTCATGAATGCTTTGACAAGAATGTATGAGAAGCCGTCTGCTTTGAATAAGGTTTTCCTAATGAAGAGACTATTTAATATAAAAATAGTGGATGGGTATTGAGTGACTGAATACCTCAATGGGTTCAACAATGTGATGAGCCAGCTGAGCTCGATTGGCATCGGTTTTGATTATGAGGTCCGAGCCCTATTGTTCCTCTCTTCATTACCGAACAAGTGGGGTGGGCTGGTTACAGCCATCAACAATTTATCTGGAAATGAGTCACTAAAGTTTGACGACATCATTGGGCTAGTGCTGAATGAGGAGGTGCGGAAGAGATCTCATGGAGAAGCATCTACCTGAGCACTGAATGCTGAGAGCAGGGGAAGACATACTAAGAGGAGACATACTAGGAATAGGTTTGTGCCTCAATGAGGTAAATCAGGACCTAGAAAAGCAAAGCCAAATTGCTGGAATTGTGGGAAGGCATGTCAATTCAAGAAGGACTGCCCTACTCTAAAGAAGTCAAGTGGTGGTGGTTAGATTTTGAACCCCACTGTAAATGTTTCAGCTGAGGAGGATCAAGATGCTTTAATCCTCTCACTTGTTAATACGGAGTCCTGGGTTGTAAACTCGGGAGCCTCTTTTCATGCGACTCCATCTAGGAGTGCCTTCAAGAACTATTCCAAGGATGAATTAGGAAAGTATATCTTAGAGATGATAAGGCATGTGATATCATCAGCAGAGGTGATGTGTTTGTGAAGCTAGCAAGTGGTGCTATTTGGAAACTTAAGGATGTTAGATATGTGCCATGTATAAGAATAAACTTGATCTCAGTGAGCTAGTTAGCCAAAGAAAGCTACAGCACTTGTTTCACAGAAGACTCGTGGAAGGTCACCAAGGGTCACTCATTATTGCATGGTGCAGTATGGAAGGTACACTTTACTTGATTAATAAAGAGTCTGATACTATTACACCTACAGAGGAGATCTATGGAACTGGAGGCTTGGCCATATGAGTGAGAGGGGCTGAAATCTCTACAGTTAAAGGGGAAGCTCCAAGGGCTAAAATCAATGGATTTGGATTTCTATGAAGGTCGTATGCTAGGCAAGCTGAAGAAAGCTTCATTCTCCAAAGTTGGAAGGGAGCTCAAAAGCAATAAATTGGAGTTGGTATATATAGATGTAAGGGGGCCATCTCCTACATCTTCCATAGGTGGAGCAACATACTTCGTCACCTTCATTGATGATCATACAAGAAAGGTATGGCTTTATTTTCTCAAACATAAATCTGATGTGTTTGATGTGTTTGAAAAGTGGCTAGCTTTGGTGGAGAATGAGACCGGGTTTAAGCTGAAATGCTTAAGGTCTGATAATGGCGGCAAGTACTGTGATAAGGAGTTCAAAGAGGTTTGTGCCTTGGAGAAATCAAGAAGGAATTTACCATCCTTAGAATACTGCAGCAAAACGGTGTTGCAGAATGGATGAATAGTACAATCACAAAGAGAGCTAGGAGCATGAGATTGCATGCAAGTCTCCAAAGGAAGTTTTGGGCTGAAGCTATCAATACGGCTGTATACTTAATCAATAGGGGACCTTCCGTACCATTGAATGAAGGGATCCCCGAAGAAGCTTGGAGCAGAAAGGAGGTGAAGTTGAACCACCTCAAGGTATTTGGCTACTTATCCTATGTGCGCATTGATGCAGAATCCAGGAACAAACTTGATGCAAAGGAAATTAAGTGCACATTTGTTAGATATGGTGCGAGAGAGTTCGTACACAGATTCTGGGACAAACAGAACTAGAAAGTTATCAGAAGCAGGAATGTCACTTTTAATGAAAGTGAGATGTACAAGGATTGTATGGGAGTCAATACTGACTCCAAGGATGCTTTAGATGGAGAACCCCAACACATAGAGATTGATGACAACACTAAGCCAGATGTTGGAGAAGCTCAAGAGAATGTCAATGTTGAACCACAAACACCCATGTAATGAAATTTCATAAGAGTATCTAGACTACCACAGAGATACTCTCCTTCTTTATTCTGTCTGTTACTAACTGATAGTGGTGAGCCAGAAAGATTGGAAGAGGCACTTCAAGTTGAAGATTCAAGCAAGTGAGAGGCTACCATTGATGTTGAAATGCAATCACTCATGTCAAATATGACATGGGAGTTAGTACCCTTACCAACTGGGAAGAAAGCTCTTCAAAATAAGTGAGTTTACCGGATGAAGGAAGAGATGAATGGAAGTAAGTGCTATAAGGCAAGACTTGTAGTCAAAGGTTTCTAGCAAAGGCATGGGGTTGACTACAGTGAGATCTTTGCCCCAATTGTGAAGATGACAACCATAAGGGTTGTACTGAATTTAGTTGTAATTGAAGATTTGCATATAGAGCAAATGGATGTTAAAACTACATTCCTTCATGGAGAACTAGAAGAAGAGCTTTATATATAACTACCTGAAAGGTACAAGGCTCAAGGAAAAGATAAGTCTGAGCTAGTGCATAAGCTCAAGAAAAGCCTCTATGACTTGAAGCACATGCCAAGACAATTGTATAGAAGATTTGTTAGGTTCATATCAGAATCTATGTACAAAAAATGCCAGGCAGATTACTACTATTATATAAAATAGTATAAGCCATCTTATATCATTCTATTACTGTATGTAGATGACATGTTGATCACAAGATTGGACATGGAGGAGATAAAGATACTGAAAGAGTAGATGTCAAGAGAATTTGACATGAAGGACTTAGGGCTGGCCAAGCAGATTCTTGGAATGAGAATCCATAAGGAAAGAAGTGCATAAATTCTGAAGTTGTCGCAAAAGGATTATGTTGAAAAGGTGCTGAAATGATTCAACATGAATGAAGCAAAGCCAGTGGGCACTCCTGTAGCAAGTCACTTCAGCTTATTGAAGGAATAGATGCCAAAATCTGAAGAGGAGAAGGAATATATGATGAAGGTTCCATATGCTTCAGCAGTTGGGAGCTTGATGTATGCAATGTTTTGCACAAGACCGAACATTGCCCATGTTGTGGGAGTGGTCAGCAAATTCATGAAAAACCTAAGAAAGCACCATTGAGATGCTGTCAAGTAGATCCTAAGGTATCTGAAAGGTATAATGGACAAAGCTCTATACTTTGGAAGATCTGATATCATTTTGCATGGATATGTAGACTCAGATCTTGTAGGAGATGTTGATAGTAAGAGAAGTACTACAAGCTATGTATATATATTAGGTAGTGCAATGGTGAGCTGGATCTCTAGGCTACAGAACATTGTATCACTATCTACAATGGAAGCAGAGTACATTGCCATCACGGAGGCAAGCAAGGAGATAATTTGGTTGAAGAGTTTCATGGCTGAATTAGGCAAGGAGCAAAGGGATGTGAATATTTATAGTGACAGTATGAGTGCCATTCACTTAGCTAAGAATGCCACTTTTTATGCCAGGACAAAGCACATTCAACTTTGTTACCATTTCATCCGAACACTGTTAGAAGAGAGACAGCTTGGATTGGAGAAAATCCATACTTCTAAGTACCAGTTGACATGCTTACTAAAGCAGTAACAATAGAGAAACTGAAGCTATGTGCAGTTTTAGTTGGCCTTGGTACGTTAAGGGAGGGCGGTGGTGAGCCACACCACAATCCTTGACAGACATAGAAGAAGACAGTGAAGGTTTAATAGATGAAGCTATGGAGGTTGCCTGGAAGTCTCCAAGTGGGAGATTGCTATGTTGTGGAGACTTCATTGTCCAAAAAACAGCACATGCAATTTAGCGAAACCAAGCCCGAAGCTAAGGCACCACGACACGCCTTAGCGGTCAGCAATCGAGAAGCGGGCACTGTAGCGCACCACAACGGAATCAAACGTAGATGCTACCGAGCGATGCAGCTCACCGTAGCGCACTATAGCAGATGCAAGTTGAAACGCAGGTGCTACGGTGCACTGCAGCGCATTATAGCGGATGTAATTTTGAAAGTTGATTGCTACAGCGCGCCGTAGCTGCCGACAGAGTTCTGCTTCGTTCCATGTCTCGATATGAAGAAATCTGAGGGGTATTTTGGACTTTTTGGGATTAAAATGGAGCTATCTACTTAAGCCTAAGTAGAGGAAGAAAACCTAAGGCTTTGGCAATCAGTTTGGAGGCTTGGAGGCTGTGGAGGAGGAGAACCCTAAGCTAAACCCTAGGGAGCTGCTAAGCAAGAGAAGGCTTGCTGTTTAAAGAAGAAACTTTAGGGAGTAGCAGCTTCTTCCATTCTCCATTCTAAGAGTAGAGCTACAACTGTGTATGCTGAGGTGATATAGCTCTTGTAACTTTATAAATCTTGAAGCTTTTTCATAGTGGATTTTCTTATTGGTGTGGCTACATAGTTTTTCTCAATCTTTGGGTTTTTCACATATATGCTTGTGTTTGGATGATTTGTATGTGCTGCAAATTTCTTGATGTGATTTTGTGATTTATAAGCTAGCTCAGTAATTGTCAACGCACCCTGATCCTCAAAGTCTTTGGACTTTGGTTTATTGTTGTCATTACAAGTGCCATTCCACATTAGGTATCTTGTGTATCGTTGGTGTTTCACAGCACCAAGTTCATGTAGGCCATTACTGACTCTAAGTTTAGTTACAAATTTAATGCATGTGAACTGAGACCCACCTATTGAGCTCCATTCCTTATGATTTATGTGAGATAATAGAGTGTGTTAAGTTGTGAGCGATGTGACATAAGCTTATTCAACTTTACAGCTCATTATCTTGGCTAAATTAAAAGAAGAAGTGTGTGAGCCATAGATGGAATCAATATTGAGTGATAATATGATAAAATATAAATTGTCACTTAGACATAAGTATAATTTTCTTTTATAAAAAGATCATAAAGATATCTATATATTGATTTAAACCCTATAGTATTCATGATAACAATAGATATGGTTATAATGAAATTAATGTTTAAATGCTAAGGCTAGGCCTCTTGATTAGAGAAATTTTAAAATAACTAAAATATGACATGACATTAAGAGAAGGATTTTGGTGCACAAATTTATTACAAATTGCATGTTTGAAACCTACTCTCCCCAACTTCATCAAATTAATAAAAAAACAAAGTTAGGATAATCTAACATAATTTTAAGACAAAAATATCAATTTTCATTAGTTTAAACATTATTGAAAAGAAGTATATACTTTAGTAAAAAACATACACCATTCTTAGAAGATGATAAATCTTGAGATCTCACCATCCCATATTACCTCAGATTACATATACTTGCGTGTAAGCACAAACTAACAACTTGGGTCTGTCTCACTCTTTAACTAAGGCATGGAGGTGGGATCCTCATAAAATGGGTTACTTTAGAATCTTGTCGAGTTCTTTCTGTTACAACCTTAGTATTGTTACCCATTATTGGGTAGCCCAATTAGCCCCATTTCACTTATAGTGCTCTTATAATAGCATTATGAGCCAACACTTGAAGTTCAGCATGATTTGGAGATTGTTTGTGATCGACAAATATTTTTGATTATTTTAATCAACCTGAAAATACCTAATTTAAATTGATCTCAGAATCAAAATTAGAGTTTTCCATTGGACACCTTACCCCCAAATTAGCTAAGGGTGGTATTTTGGGAATATTTGAAAGTCACCAAATTTTCCCAAAATATTTTAATATATTTAATTACCCAAAACATTTTGAGTTCCTCACCCCTCATTTAACTAAGGGTAAATTTTTGAGATTTTTTAGAGCTCATTTAGTTATCTAGTTTTGATTAAATATAAAATTATAATTTAAATAATTAAATAAATTAAATTAAATATATATATATATATATATATTATTTATTCGGCCGATCTAATGGTCACCTTAACCGAACAGTGGGGATCCGCTGTGCAGTCCCATATAAGGGAGAGCAGTCCCATGTAATCTTAACCATCACGCATTTTTTAAGTTTAAAATGATGGTTAAAATTCGATCAATCCGATCTAATCGTCAGATCATGATCCAGATCCAACAGTAGAGATTTGTGGACTCTACGTCCCAGTCTCTCTTCTGCCATCGTGCGCCTGCAGTTACAGGTAAGCATCCGTCTGTCCTCTGCCAAGCTTCGGCCGACCTCTTTTAACCCATATCAGTCCGCACCTCTTCTCTTCTTTGCCTATGAGCTTGGAAATTCATCAATGTGCTCCTGTAGCCGATGGATTGAGTTTAGTCTGTGAACCCTTGCTCTCTTCTCAATGTTTCACAGGTGTAAGGCACCTACCATTAATCCTTAACCACTATTGTAATGCATTAATTGTATGATTGTATCTCATTATCTATGCTTATGGATATGATAGTATAGGTTAATTGTGCTTAGTAGAGCTCGATTTAACCTTATTTGCATTCAATTTTATAACTATAACTGATAGACAATGACATAGGGCATCACATTGTGGTGGCTGTAGTCATCAAAGCATCAAGATATGCCGCTCGATCATCGTGCCATCATCTGACTCGATGCATAGTTTTTAGTGCCAAGTGGTAAAATCCTGATTAACAGATTAGCATAATTAATGAATTAAATTATTAATATTAATTAAAATGCAAATCGTATTGAATCAATAACTTTAAATATACTCATCCAAAATATGTAAAATTGCATGTCATTTTATTCAGAAATATAAGAGAAACATAATGGTGAAATCAAATTTAGTATTGGAAACTTAATTTTCTTAATCTCTTTTTAATTACAATAAGGAGTCTCAAAAACCCTAATTTTCCAATGTTGACCGATTTTTCCCTTTTTAGTGTCATTCTTCTCCTTATAATATGAGAATTCCATATTTGCTATTATTCCTTTGATAGGATAACAATTAGATAAATAAGGTATTTGTGTCCTCTATTCCTCATTTGATGTGAATATAATACTTATTTTACTTGCATATTAAGCCTTTATGCCTTATAATAGTAAGCATTATTTATTATTTGAACTTTCATGTCACTTTAAATTGTGAGATTAAGTCTTGATTTGTGTAGCTAGATGCTTTTAGTAGCTTAGCAAACTTATTATTTAAGTCTCAGCATTAGGATAAATAGTGTAGGTTTCAAAACCCTAGCCTTATCTAATTGGCATTTTGTGTGTAGTAAACCTATCAATTAGGTGCACTTACCTATTAGCTTGCCTTTACTTGTGGATTGTGAACCTAATAGAACTATATATACTAGCACTTAGAATTTGACTTATTAAACCTTCCCTTTCAATTGTAGGCCTTATCTTAACCTTCCAAATCTCATCTTAGTACCTCTTAGATATCCAAGAGTGATTTAGTTCTTACTAAGCTTTAGCATCCTATTTGGCACAAGTAAACCCAACACTTTTATATTGTAAGCTTTCCCTTAGCTATGCATTTAGTACCTTCCAATGTTGTGCTTAGCTAGTTTAGTGAACTATTAAGCTAGATTCCATTAAATCTAATTAGCCTTGCTAGGATTCTAGTAGTGAAACTATAACTTACACCTCTAATTTGTAGTGAACCTACAACCTATATCACCTTTCTTGTAGCACCGTAAGCCTTAAGTTTAGTAACCAATCAAGATTATGGGGCTTAGGAATAGTGTAGGATAAAAGTCATATTGTATGCGTATATATATAAATTGATAAAGTCCTGGTATTCACTATCATGCTTTACCAATCTTATAGATGTTGTATGACGATTCCCTTTGATAATGGGTGAGTGTAGTTCAGCATGATAGTGAATACCAGGACCTTGCTATGCTGCCTGATCCCTGATTGAAAATGCAAAAAGGTTCTTATCTTGTATATCATAATGAAAGACCACTAATTAAACCGCAGTCACTGGATCTGCGGTGCGATCTGATAACCTGCGATTAAATGAAACAAGCAATTTCGGGAAGTCTTGACCAAAGCTGTCTGATTAAATGCCATAACATGGAATGACTAAGATTCTTTGGATTCGTTGTTCCTATTTGACCCACCGTAAGGGATCTGTGTAGTTTCTAATTAAAATTTTAAGTAAATTTAAAAATGGATTTAATTAATTAAAATAATATAATTTTAATTTAAATAAAAATATATATTGTATTTTATGTATTTTTTAACTTACACAAGTTCAAAAATTATGAAAGTTGCACCTCTAGTTTATTTTGATATGAGGAACTCAAAGATGATCTCAAGTTTTAATTTTGAGGTCAAATTAATTTATTTAATTTTTAGGGTATTTAAATATAATAAAATAATTTATAAATTTCCTCTTGATCATTTTAGTTTCAAATTTTTAGAGTTAGGTCCTAATGATCCTTAGAACCTAATGATGATAAGCTTATGATCGAGAGAAGCATATATTAGACATGATAGATTAGACAGGATAATAACCTAGGGTTGTTACATGTAGTCCTATAATGTTTTAACATTAAAATCCATTGATAAGTGTTTTGTTTGATTATATCTCATAAGTAAAGCAATGTATATATTTGTTCTCTATTTCTTATACTTGACATTTGACAGACATAAAATACACGTCTGTGTTTGTACGTAAGTGTACGTGGTCTGAAGTAATAAGTGGAAGTTAGTTCTGAGATTTATCATCTTCAGGGAACAGTGGTTTTGATACTAAGTTATATCTTCTTTCAATAATATTTAGAAGATCAAATTTTAGTTGAGTTGGTTCCTAAATTAATAATACAAATTACCTTAGGATAAGACATAATTTATTCAAAAGGAGAGAGTTGGGGTTTTATTATAGTACTTGTAAGGACCTGGTGTTGTCACTTCATTATTTTAAATGTATAAATTGATTTTCCATGCCTACTTAAATCAAGTGAACATTATTTGAACTGGAGTTAACCTCCAATTACAATAGATTCAGATTGAGTGCAACAAGGAGAACTCCCATTGGGGTTCTTCCTCGGTAACTAAACCTTTATGAGATCGTGGTTTAAGCTTATCTTTGATTTCCTATGTCTAGGTTACCAAATATTTTCTTTTAACTGCTAGGTCTCACAAATATGATTTGGATCAATATTGCATCATGCTCTTATACACGCAATTTAGCTTAATGAGAGAATGCATTGGGTCAATGAACTATGTCACATCATCCATTAGTTTTCCAATGTCCTCTCATCCCTTTTATTATGTTGAGCAGTAGAGCAAAATTGATATGAACTTAGTTTGCAAGCATCAAATCTCTTGGTTTGAGCTCTTAAGGAAAGGTGCAAGTGAGCTTGAGAACTTGTCACATAGTTCTCAGCTCTACTTGCACTATTTTCCTTGCTCTTGTCCAATTGATGAGCTTAGAACTCAAGTTCTTTTATTAATTGATAATTTATTTAAGTTTTATTTTTAGCAAAGTATTTTGACAAAGTTTCATCCAGGAATTCCTTCATAATAATAATAATAGATAATTAAATTGAAATCACTTTTATTCATTCAAACATCTCCATTACAACACCAATACAGCCTTACATTTTCCAGCAACTACATCCCAACCCTTTCCAAGGGGATTTAGCTTTCCATTTCTAAATAAATAAAATCATACATGCAAAAGGAAGTAAATATTGACATTAGTTTACAGCAGAAAACAATCTAAATAGAGTTTAGGAAAAATACTAGGAAACACCCAGAGGTTTTCTAGGGATCTATTGATCTTCCTCCTACACTTCTGCTTGACTTCTCCTCCTTTCCTTTGCTATCTTCTTCTCTTTACTCTTCACAGTTTACTGCTTGCCCCTTGGAGAGTTCTCATCCTTTTTCCTTCCCGCAACCTCTCCTTTTAGTCTTTTGAATATTGAAATTTTGAACCATTCTTTGGTCTGAAATTGGCCCTTAAATAAAGGAGTTTTTAGTCCCCATGCATTAATCACAAATGACCCTTCATCTTCTTCTACTTCAATGCAATCAACTTATTTTATTTTGCTTAATCTCTTTGGATTCATCAGAGTTATTATTTAACTCAGGTTTCAAGAGACAGGGGAAAGCCAAAGGTTTGAATTTGTGGCCTTCCCTATGCTGCATTCAATGCAGATTATGGAGCTTTCTGTAGCAGGCGTTGTGGTGCGCTGTAGTGGCCTTGATTCAAACACTGTTCTGCCGTGGCGCACTGCAGCACCTAAAGTTCAAATACTATTTTACTGTATATTTTAATAGTTTACCTTAAGGCCACTCCTTATCCACCGGGGCGTGCTGAAGGCACGCTGCGGCAGTTAGACTCTTATGAAAGCGGAATAGTAACTGTTCAATTAACTCACATAAGGTTTTCATAAAGAATCAAAAATTCCATGGTGGCACGTTGCGTCGTGCTACGGTGGATAGATTATCATGAATGCGGGATAATAATTGTTCAATTAGTTCACATAAGGTCTTTCATGATTAATCAGATATGCCACCATGGCATGCTGTGGTGCGCTACGGTGGGCTGCAGCGATTTTGTCCCAGGTTTGTATTAATCTTTATAGGGCATAACGTGATGTGTCGTGCTTGGAGCACGTCGTAGCAGTTATTCTTTCGGGAAGCGGATTGGCACTGTTTAATTATTTCATATAACATTTTAATATTGCTCCCAGAAAATAACGTTGGGGTGCGCTGGGGCACGCGACATCGGTCTTCCTTCCAGGCCTTCAGGTATGCTTCTAGGTGAGGGATTTTAGTGGACCGCCATGGCGTGCTGTGGCGCGCTGCGGCACACCACAGCAGTTTTCATCCATAATTCTTAAATTCAGCTCAGGCTTGCCCTTTTCTTCATTCTTCTTGAAAATGTATAAATTCTACTCAAAGTATATTGGTTTGTATGATGTTTTGAATATTTTGAACACTTAATTTTGCTCTAAATTTTAGATATTTCACACCCCCACACTTAAATTTTTGCTTATCCTCGAGTAAGCTCACAAATGATTTTCTAAATTTTTAGTTAATGGATTCAATGTGGGATGTCAATGTGAAATGTTTTAGTTACTAAGTACTGCTCTAGGTTAAAATGACTTCAGATTTCCAACCTCTACTACCCTCCTCAATCAAGCTCCAAATTTTAGTTACAATCTAGTTCCAATATAAAATGTTCATGCTTATGTCTTCATTATGGGGCGGGGGGGGGGGGCGGTAATTACCTTAGAAATTTCAAACCTTAGTTAAGTATTTGGTGAGTGATAAGAGTGTGCAATGTGTGCCTCTTCTCATGATTCACAAGGAATATTTTTATATTCTTAAGAGAGATATTTTTCTTCATCCTAAGTTCACAATTTTTAATCTTGGGAGAGACATTTTTCATCATCCCTATTTTTCTCTTTTAGAAAATTCTGCTCATGAGAGAGACATTTTTATCCTTCAATTTAGTTCTTTGTGGTCATTAAGTTCTGTAGGAGCCTAGCACACTCATTTGTTCACTCACACATTGCCATCTTGGTTTTAATTCCTTGAGTTTCCTCACTCCTACACATAAACCTATGCACATGTTCATTTCAATTTATTGAAAACTAAATCCCACTAGAGCCTAGCACTTAATTAGGAGGTGCAAGATTGTAATGTTGATTTATCACCTTGATTTCAAGCATACTAGTGTCTTTAATATTACACAATTGAATTTAGTATTAAATCCAGGAAATAATTATGTTCAAAAAATTTAACTCTTAAACACAATCACAATAATGATGAGGGTGCCAAAGTTCCAAAATTTATTTTATTGATAAGCAAAATGAAGGAACATAAATAAAGATGAAAACTAAAAACAAAAAATAGTAAAACAAAATAGTACAACCTTATTACTCATTATGCACATTATCATCTTCCTCGTCCACGTCCTGATAAGTGTAATCCACTGGCCAGTCATCGTCCGGTATGGGTTCTCTGACAGGGGGGCACGGCGGCCTAGACCCGTCCGGTCCTCCACGCAAGCTCCATTCTTGGAACATTGTTTCGAGAGCATCGTGGAATTGCATTTGGAATTTGCATTGCTGAGCAACTTCATCTTTGATGAAGCATATATCGCGTGCTAAGGAGATTCCCAAGTCCCATTGATGCGCATACATACGCGACATCAATTTGTCTACCATGGTCCGGCTAGCGGAAGTTAAAGTTTCACCATTTTCTCCCCTCCTCTTCTTAGCTCGCACCCCCTCTTGGGTGCAGGCACTCAAGTTGGTCAGATCTAGAGGAGCACAGGGCAGGATCGTGATGTCAAAAAAGAGGATCTTAACCCCTTGATCCTTGCATATACCTGAAATAAGTGACCCAAAAGCAAGAGCAGCACAAGGCCCGATCAAGGCATTCCAGAGCTACTCCCTTATAATGCTGGAGATGTAAATATCTCAATCTCGTTGTAATACACAAAGGAGCAGTGTTCGTAATCAGGTTACCTCACTGAGATGCCCGAAAGACATGACAAAGCTAGAGACAAATATATGCCAAGCATTGCTCGACTTTGTTTAAAGTGCTGGAGGAATATTTTCCAGGTTTCCTCTCTATCCCGCATCAGTGCAGATGATTTCACTCACAATTGCTGCCGGGTCATATTGGAAGCTTATAAGTTGGAGGTAGGAGCAGTCATCTATCTCTCTTAATAAATAAAATCTTTCAATTTCCCTGCTCCCAAACTCCACACCCTTACCCCTCACAAAAATTTTATGCCCAACCGCATTGATAGTGTTGGAATAAACCTCCTACATGATGGAGAGGTAAGTTGGGCCTGTGGGACTCACCGTGTGCTCCCATCCCCTGTTTATGACTTGATTAGGGTTCACAGGGTATAGAAGCCCAATTCCCCGTTCTGGGATTAATTTCCACTTGATTATCACTTGGTTGAAGCGTTGTTATGCTTCAACCGAAGTGAATCTCTTCATGTTAAATGCCCCAACCAGCAGCTATGGGGGCAACGGTTCCCTTACTTGCTGTTGATTTCTTTCCGGACGACATTCTCTTTTAATGTTTAGAAATAAGGAGAGAATGAGAGAAATAATAAATTGTTAGCAATTGGAAAATATGAGAGTTGAGGTGCTTGAATTCTCAAGGAGGTGCAACCTCATACTCCCCTCTCACAGCCTTTTATAGCAATGGGAAGAGAAGATTATGGATACTTGGATTAATCATACTTATGGAATTGAATTTATGGTCAAAGCTAGTCTTTATTCATGTCATAAGTGTGATTCAAGTTTTGGTCAAAAAAGTGGAAAAATATAGCTTTTCCAGCACTTAAGTTTCAGTTTTGAGGTCCCAAGGCGCTCTGTAGCTTCTTTGACTGCCTTGGGAATCCAAGGCAATAAATTTTAGCTTCAGGTGAACACCTTGTGTTGCAGCGCGTTGTGGCACTCCGCAGCATGCTGTAGCGCCTTGGGACATTTTGAGCCATGATACGTCCGCTAGAGCGTGCGGTAGCGGCAAAATATGTTGTAGCGCGCTGCGACAGATAAATCTGCTGTGGCGCGCTGCGTCGGCTTCTGAGCAAAATTTTTTCCAGTATTTAAATTTAGTCCATAATTTTTCCACAGTAAAAGTTCTGGTTGTTTATTAATTTTAAACTACTCCTAAGTACAAAAATCAAACAAAACAGAATTTTGGGTTGCTTTCCAAAAAGCGCTTGGTTTAATATCATCAGCCCGACACGTTTAGGATCAAATTTGATTTAAATTTGGGGGTTGTTTCTTTATCCATATTTTTGATTTATTTGAATGAGCATTGACTAAAGGCTCAAACTCATGATTTCATCATTGGCTTTTTTTTCTACCTCATTTTTAATAATTATAAGGAAAACTCTTTTTTTCTTTTTCTTCTCTCTCCTCATTTTCTTTTTCTTTTTCTCACCCTTTTTGTCACCTCCTCCAAATGAGGCATCCCAGTGACTAGCAGAATTAGCTTTGCTCACAATCTCCCCCTTACCTTCTAGCTTCATGTTAGCTCTTTTCCAATCAGCCTTTGTGATTTTTTCTTTAAATAAAGAAGGCATCAGATTTATAATTTCTTCCAAGCCATTCACTCTCACAGTCATCAGCCCTTTTTTTACATCAATTATCACTCAAGAGCTAACAAAGAATGGTCTCCCAAAAATTACAATGGAGTTTTCACTCTATCTGTCTCATTCACACACAACAAAGTCTGTAGGAATCACAAAACTTCCTATTCCTACTTGAACATTCCTCACAATTCCAAGGGGAGTTTGAGACTCTATATTAGCAAATTCCAGAATTATGGGCATTTCTTCCATCTCCTTTACTCATAGTTGAGTATATATGTATAATGGCATAACATTGACATAAGCCCCTAGATCACACAAAGGATCTAAAAGGACTTCACCCTCAATGATACAAGGAATGTTCATTCTTCTAGAGTCCGCTCTCTTAACTGCTATTATATCTCCTTGAATATTCCTAATAGAAATTTTCCTAGTTTTTCCTCCTTCACTCTCTTCAGTGGGGTTATGTTCCATGCAATTTATTTTTACTGTGTCTATGTTGATCACACTCATCATCTCTCTAAGGTTTAATTTAGTCGAGCTTGGGAGCATTCCTTATTGCCGAGAAGATAGCTGTTTGGAAATTTATCCCAATTAGACTTCAATATTCCTAAACGACACCTCAATTCCTTGAATTGAGGTTTCATGCTGGTTTATGGTCAACTCAGTCCTTTTCATAAATTGCATAGTTTTCATTTTGAAGGCCCAAAAAGTGTCTTCTAGCCCGGGTTCCTGCTTGCTATTTTGAATAAACTTATAGGAATTATTGAAATTTTGGTTTGGCCTATTTTGTTGTTGAGAGTTGTAATTACCTTGAGAATTTCCCTCACTCCACAAGAAGTTTGGATGGTTTCTCCACCTCGATTTGTATGTATTTAAGTAGGGGTTATTGTGGGGGTTATTGTTATTATTGTTATTTCTCATGAAGCTTACTTGTTCAATTTGTGACAGAGCAAAGGGGTTATTCAAATTGCAGCACTCGCTATTGTGGTTTCCTCCATACAGCTCACAGCTCACTTCATGGATGGCGCTCATATTCAAACTCTCTATTCTATTTATTAATAATTCAACTTCCCTTTGTAGGGAGGCCAATTAGTTTGATTCATTCAGATTATTGACCTTTTGTTTGTTGAAATTAAGCTGCTCAGTTGGCCATTAATATGCATTATTCGTCATTTCCTCAAGAAGATCAAAGGCCTCCTCTAGGGTCTTACTACTCAAAGAACCACCTGTGGATGCATCAATAAGTGTCCTTGTAGGTGCATTCAATATATTATAGAAAATCTGCACTTGCATCCACAAGGGGAACCCATGATGCGGGCAATGCCTTAAGCAGTCTTTGAAGCATTCCCAGCCATCATACAAGTTTTCTCAATTTTGCTAAGAGAAATTTAAAAGCTCATTTCACAGCCTAACAATCTTAACAGGTGGGAAATACTTAGCTAGAAATTTCCTAGCCAAGTCATCCCAAGTCCTAATGGACTCGCTAGGTAGAGAGCTGAGCCAAACCTTCACTCTATCTCTCAGCAAAAATAGGAACAATCTTAACCTAAAGGAATCATCAGATATTCCATTGAATCTAAAAGTGTCGCATATTTCTAGAAAATTTGAAATATGCGCATTAGGGTCATCCGATGCTAGACCACTAAATTGGCTATTTTGGATCATATTTAAAGTCGATGGCTTGATCTCAAAATTGTTCGCATGAATTGGAGGTCTAACTATAGCATTTGGGACTCCTTCTACGGTTGGAAACAAATATTCTCTAAGGAGTCTTCTCCTAACATTTACTATTGGCTCTATAAGATTGACCTCTAAATCTTCCATTTGTGCTTGTTGTTGGTTTAGCATTACTTGTTCTCTCTAAGCTCTAAGATATGTTCTATCTATTTCAGGATCAAAAAAGATTTTAGAAAGGTTTCTTGTACTCATGCAGTTTAAAGATTACAACTAATAAGAACAAGTCACAGCAGTCAGGTTCAACAATATAATTCAGCACATAAAATGATCAGCAGATAAAAATTCTGCAAACAGTAAGATGCAATATAGTTCAACACTATTTTTAGGAATTTTCAATTTTTCTAGCAGCAATTAAAAACTAAAGCAAAGCTAAATTTACACTAAAGTTAGTATGAATATAATTACAGCAACTAAAGATTATATGCAAAATTAAGTAAGATCTAAATCACTATTTACTTGAGAATTGTACTTAATATAAAACAAAAACCACTCCCTAGCAATGGCACCAAAAATTTGATAGATGTAAAATACATGTCTGCGCTTACACGCAAGTGTACGTGGTATGAAGTAATAAGTAGAAGTATAGTTCTGAGATTTATCATCCTCAGGGATTGGTGGTCTTTATACTAAGTTATATCTTTTTTCAATAATGTTTAGAAGATCAAATTTAGGTTGAGTTGGTTCTTAAATTAACAATACAAATTACCTTAGGATAATATACAATTTATTCAAAAGGAGAGAGTTGGGGTTTTATTGTAGTACTTGTAAGGACTTAGTATCATCACTTCATTATTTTAAATGTATAACTTGATTTTTCCATGCCTACTTAAATCAAATGAACACTGTTTGAATTGGAGTTAACCTCCAATTACAACAGGTTCAGATTGAATGCAACAAGGAGAACTCCCATTGGGGTTCTACCTCGGCAAGTAAGCCTTTATGAGATCGTAGTTTAAATTTATCTTTGATTTCTTACGTCTAGGTTACCAAATATTTTCTTTTAACTGTTAGGTCTCAAAAACATAATTTCTATCAATAATACATCATGCACTTACACACGCAGTTTAGGTAAATTAGAGGATGCATTGGGTCAATAGAGTATGTCACATCATCCATTGGTTTTCCAATGTCCTTTCATTCCTTCTACTTTGCTAAGCAACAGAGAAAATTTGATGGGAACTTTGTTCACAAGCATTAAATCTCGTGGTTATAGCTCTTAAGGAAAGGTGCAAGTGAGCTTGAGAACTTGTCATATAGTTCTCAGCTCGCACTACTTTCCTTGATCTTATCCAATTGATGAGCTTGTAACTCAATTTCTTTTATTAATTGATAATTTATTAAGTTTTATTTTTAGCAAAGTATTTTGACAAAATTTTATCTAGGCATTCCTTCACAATAATAATAATAGACAGTTAAATAGAAATCAATTTTATTCATTCAAACATCTCCGTTACAGCACCTATACAGACTTACATTTTCTTACAACTACATCCCAACCCTCTCCACAAGGATTTAGTTTTCCATTACTGAATAAATAAAAGCATACATGCAAAAGAAAGTAAACCTTGATATCAGTTTACAACAAAAAACAATCTAAATAGAGTTTAGGAAAAATACTACGAAACACCCAGAGGTTTTCTAGGGTTCTCTTGATCTTCCTCCTGCACTTCTGCTTGACTTCTCCTCATTTCCTTTATTATCTTCTTCTCTTCACTCTTCATGGTCTACTATTTGCCCCTTGGAGAGTTCTTCTCCTTTTTCCTTCTTGCAGCCTCTTATTTTAGTCTTTTGAATATTAGAATTTTGAACTGTTCTTTGATCTAAAATTGGCCCATAAATAAGGGAGTTTTCAGCCCCATGCACAAATGACCCTTCATCTTCTTCTATCTCAATGCAAACAATTTATTTTATTTTGCTTAATTCTTTGGATTCATTAGAGTTATTGTTTAACTCAGGTATCAAGAGGCAGGGGAAAACCAAATGTCTAAATTTGTGGCATTCCATATGCTGCATTCAATGCAGATTCTGGAGCTTTCTATAGCGGGCGCTGTGGCGCATTGTCGCTGCCTTGATTCAAACACTATTCCACCGTGGCGCACTGCAGCAGCTGAAGTTCAAATATTGTTCCATTGTATATTTTAATAGTTTACCTTAAGGCCGCTGCGGCAGCTAGACTCTCGTGAAAGCAGAATAGTAATTGTTCAATTAGCTCACATAAGGTTTTCATAAATAATCAGAAATTCCATCGTGGCACGCTGCGGTGGTTAGACTGTCGTGAACATAGGAGAGTAACTGTTCAATTAGTTCACATAAGGTCTTTCGTGATTAATCAGATATACCGCCGTAGCGCGCTGCGGCGCGCTGCGATGGGCTGCAGCGATTTTGTCCCAAGTCTGTATTAATCTTTATAGGGCATAGCGCGCTGGGCGCGCTTGTTCAATTATTTCATATAACATCTTAATATTGCTTCTAGGAAATGATGCTACGGCCCGCTATGGCATGCAGGGGGCGTTGCAGCGGTCTTCCTTCCAGGCTTTCAAGTACGCTTCCAGGTGAGGGATTTTAGTGGACCACCATGGCATGCTGTGGCTTGCTGCAGCACGTCACATAACACTTATGAGCTACCTGTCTCTGATCGAGAGATCGATTGAACGGCCCAAACGCAATTGCTATACGTCCTCTTTGCATTTAGGGATTGTGCGCTTGCTAACGTACCCTTTGCACCTGCTATCTTTTCCTGAAATCTTTATCCCCCAATTCCCCCCCCCCTCTTTATCCTATTTTTGCTCTTCTTTTGTTACCTGGGAGGATTGCTGGAGTGAGCTATGAACACAGGAGGTAGCTATCGTCGAATAGAGTTCTATTCTAAACCCAAATTGCAAGGAGACAGGTACTACCTTCATTCTCCCTTTATTAATTATTTAAATTTTAGTCTTTCAAATCCTTTACTTAAGGTGTTAGGATAATTGTGAGGGCCAAATTGAGCTTAGAAAATGCTCTATCCTTCTATCTTTAGTATATGCTCAAATTACCTGTTAATTCATTCAGAGATTACTTAATGAATTCATACGATATTATTATTATTCATGTTTGTGTTTGATTGAGCTGATCGGGCTCGATAGAGCCTGATCGAGCTCAGGGACTCGCAAAAAAAACCATGTCTCTGTATTCTGCCTCCCTTTTTGATTCATTGATTCAAGGCTCATTATAGCAAAATTATTCATATTACTTTCTAACATGAAACCATGACAGATTCTTCCTTCTTCATTTCAAATTCGTCCCCTGTGTTCTTGCGAATCCTAGATTTTAGGATTCTCTCCGTTGACCTTGTTAGCGAGCCAAGGGAAAATGAAATCGTTGAATGGGCCTATAACCGTGGCCCACTTTCAGGCCATAGCTTTAGACATGCAAGTAGCGTGTTTTGGACTAACAGGCTGCAAGGATGAAAAAAGGTCTTGCAAATTACTTTAATTATTTTTATAGAAATTTACTTTGATTTTAATCAACTATTATTAGTATTCAATTAATGATTTCATTAACAGAACTTAATTCCTACAAGTGTTATATATCACTATAATTATTAAATTTTATTGGACAGAAAATAATATTAGAATTAAATTTTGATCACTGAATTGATTAATCATTATTTCAAATGATTTTAATGATTAATCAATTAATTCTTAATGAAATTTGATTCCCCTCATCAAATTAATTGACAACCTTAGCAATATGATTTCAAGTACTAATATTATTTATTGCTTTGTTTACAATATGTCATTGAACAATAATATGTTATTAAATATATAGTATGTCATTCATTTTTATCCATGTATTTTTCTTTTCTGAATTTAGCAAAGTTTAATAATTGCATATACTCAAATCTTGAAAGTCTTATAATTTGATCAAACATTATCCAAATATGACATTCTAATAGTCCATTTCATTCACAAAAATGTGTAGGACAATAATATAAAATTAGATTTAAGATTTGAACCCTAAATTTCTTAATAACTTTTTAACTCTAATTCATAGTCCTCTAAACCCTAATTTTCTAATGTTGTCCAAATATGACCTACTTACTGTCATTCTTCTCCTTATATTATAAGGACTTCATATATGCTTTCATATTTCCATTCGGACAATATTTGGATGAGTTTAGGTATTTGGCTCCTTAATTAGTGTAATCTTGCATTTTCTAAGCTTTTTAGAATGCATGTTTTAGGCTTATTAAACATAGGACAACAAACATGTCTCATTTTATTTACTTCCCATACATTTTCAATCATATGTTTGAAACTTAAATTTCATAATGTAGATAATTGGAATACTTAACAATTTATTAATTTTATCTTCATCCTTATTAGAATTGCTATAAGATTGATTTGAAATCATAATTTTCTTATCATCCTTAGAGTTAGATAATATTTTCATTTAGTGTTGATAACATTCAGACTTATGTAATTGCAATGTTATGAATCTATTTGGACTAGTTCATAGTACCTTTCTAGATCCAATGCTCCTTCATAGGATTCATCTTATGGAATTTTAGAGCCTAACTTGTATGATTTTTCATCAAAATTTTAGCTAACCTATTCCTTATTTATAGAATTTTAATTGTATGTCTTAGTTCAATAAAAGAACGTATTAAAACTAGTGTACTACAAGTAGATTGAAACTTAGTGATAATTCCTTAATTTCTTGTCTTTACATTAAGTCCTCTAGTAAGTTGAGAATTGGTATGTTGGTAGTATACCTCATTTCACTAAGTAATCTTAATAAAACTAGTGCTCAATAATTTGATTGGAATTTTTGTACACATCTTCCTTAAGTTTTAAATCTTCTATTAAAGCTCATTAATACTTAAATTAGAAATCCCTTAACTTCCTAATGTGTTTAAGATAGCTTGTAAACTTCATTTAACCTACAATGTAGAATAAAAAAGCACTTGTAGTTAGCAGTCTATTCTTTCCTTTACATTTAGACATCTCCTGCTAATTGATCCAAACTAGGTTAGTGAATAATTTGGTTGAAAACCTTTCATTTTGTAAGCTAATTAAATAAAGTTAGTAGGCTATATATTAACCTCCACTTCCTTTAGCTTAGTAATCCATTAGTATTACTCTTCCCTACTAGTTACATAAGCCTTAATTATTAATCTACTTGATTTGATTAGTTTAGGACTAGTGTAGGATCAGTTCCATTTGCATGAATATACTTATAAATTATTTTCTCATTTCATAAACTAAATCAAACTACTATTTTCCAAAACACTTTCCTTTCTACTATTTCTTACAATAGACTTAGAGATCAATATCTATAAGTAACTTTGGAGCTCAATTAGCTCCAATCATTAAGTAGATCATTAAATTTAGATAATTTTGGATATCACATAGTTTATAATTACTTGAATTCCTTAAATGCTTGCTTAGCTTTGAGCATATTCCATTGAACATACATACAAGATATAGTGCATAAATAAAATTTTCATAAAACTACAGAGCTTTATAATGATGGATAGCCAAGGGCATGCATAATAGAAGATATAAGAAGACCTCACATTCTCAGAGGGTGAATGTGAGTGTTCATTTTCTATAAGACCCCACTTTTATTTACTAGTAAGGTAGACGTGTTTAACTCCTCACTTCATTCTGTATGTGCCCATAGAATGAAATTTTCCTTAAATAACTTTAACTAATAAAATATGAGTCTTTTACAATCTTATTAATTGTGAGATCTCATCATAGCTTTCAAGCTATGTTTACTTTCCATAGTCTTAGGTTATGTCTATCTTAGACCAAGAGGCTAAGATCTTCCCTTACTTACTATGATTTACACTTTCTATTTTAGTACTTGCTTTACTTACTTACAGTTCATTAATGAATGTAGTCTATGTTGCCTTAATTTAATTTAAATGTTTTAATGCTTTTATTTACTTTACTTAGCATAATTTTCATTAGACATATACATATTTCTATTTCATTTATTTACAAATGCTCATTAGTGGCTTCTAGTCTTATTTAGGATGCTTTTCCCCTACTGTTTTGTTTGCAGGCTAGAACGAATATACTTGTAAGTTCCCTTACTCCTTTTCATTTCTGCTATTCTTCTTTACAGTTATGTTTCATTTTCTTTCTTTACTTGAATGTTTTTAAATACTCCGCTGCATATTTCAAATTGTAAATTAGCTTGTGTTATCTAATTAAATTTCAATGAATAATTAGCCAAATTTTAAAATGTGCTTAGATAATTTAATCTAACTATATTTTTCTTTTTTTTTGCTTTGTCCTATCATATTTAAAATACCAAAAATATAATAGATCAGGAGCAAGATCAAGCTAGTGGAGCTGAACTTAACACATGAAGACTTATTAAATCTGCTTCTGCTTTACTTCTATTTGCATTTACTACTTGTAAGAGAGTGACTTTATTTTATTACTCTTTCATTTTTTAAGGCCTGTAATAATAAATTTTCTGTGATATTTTTTCTTCTTATATGATGAGTTTTGTTTCTTATAAATGCTTGGATTGGATAAGTGGATAATTTTACAATTCTACTTGCATTTATTTCATATCCTTCCTTCTTTTCCATTGCAACTTTCTTAACTAAACACTCTCACAAAGATACTTGGCCAACATAACACATAGTATTGGGTTAGTTTCCTTCTAACCTGGTATTAAATGTTTTTGGTAATACTCCAATGTTGGACTGAGTTCCTATTCAATATTGGGGGCATTACAGTATGTAAGAAATATGCCTCAAATTAGAAGCTGTAATAAGGTTATGTAATATATATACATATAATACTGTAAAGTAATTACAATTACTGAAAAGAAATGCATTTTGATATGCTTATGATTATCTAAAATATACTAGTTAAATAAGAAATAAAACTGAACTGTGGCACATTTACAAGAAATTTATGGGATAATTTAAAATCAAGAAGACATTACTCTTTTTTGCTTATTTGCCGATTGCGAGCTTATGAATTTTCAAGAAGCTACACTAATGAAAAGTGGAAGGATGTTAGGTATGAAAAATTATGGCGATTGACAAAAATAACAAATGGGAGTTTGCTTGACTTCCAAGAGGACAAAAGGAAATTAGTCTGAAATGGGCATATAAAGCTAAGAAAATACAAAATTGAGAAATTGAAAGATGCAAGGCCAAATTAGTAGTGAAAGCTACATTCAAAGAGTGGGCATCGACTTTGATGAGGCATTTGCTCCTATTGCTCAACTAGAAACAATTAGACTAATCATTTCTTTGGCATCTCAAAATAAATGAAATATTCAAATAAACAAATGTAAAGTGTGCATTCTCAAATGACATTCTTGAAGAAATCTATATTGAGCAATCCTTGGGATACAAAGTTAAAGGACACGAAAAAAATGTATTGAAGTTGAAGAAAACATTATATGATTTAAAGCAAGCACCAAAGAGCAAGAAATACTCGAATAACCTAGTTTTTTTAAGAAAAGAATTTCATAAAATATTCATATGAGCATACACTTTATATAAAAATTTAAAACAAAAATATTTGTATTGTATATTTGTATGTGGATGATTTAATCTTTACTGACAATAACCCTTATATTGAGAAGCTTTACAGTGGATTCGGTCAAGGCATTGTTAACATGATTCCCATAAGGTGGAGGGCACCTTAAGGGTATTTGGTCTAAGTAGTGATTCCCCAAACGGTTCCATACAACTTGTTTTCTTGCATGATCTAATATAGGAGGTTGCTATAGTGCTCTCGGAAATATTTCTAATGGTGTCCCAATATCATTAAATCTAATGTTTAACTCATAATAATTGAAATTTACTAATTAAAATTATGATTAAAAATTTATTAAAAATATTCAATTATATAGAGAAAAATATTGAAATATATTTGAAGGCTCCTCTAATATAATCAGTGCAATGGTTTGCTCTTTTCTGATGAATCTATTAAAGATAAATATATTGAATAATTGCTCTTTTCAGATAAATATATGCCAATCTCAAAACTTTCTTACAAAAAACTGTTTTGTGCTTCATAATTCCTAGAAAGGAATAAAATTTTATAAGCAAAGCCCATAAGCCGAATATCATAAAGTTTGGTGCAGGAATTGGACAACAATCTTCGAATTTTTACATATTAGAGTGCATATGCAGGGAAGTCATGCTGTGCGATGCATGCAAGGAAGAAAAGCAAAGAATTGTTAGTAGTGGTAAAAGAACAGGGAATCCCTAGAGAACTTTTCTTGATACTGAAACAATGTGAGAATCCAATTCCAATCCTCTTTTATAAACCCCAAGCTTTGAGGCAATACTATCGGTCACCTCTCTTTCTATGCTTTATCCAATGGACTACACCCTCTTTTTCCTCTTGCTCATCCCCTCCATTCATTCCCATCCCACTGAATCAACACCCTCATTTGCATACTCCCTTATCCAGCAAGCTTGCCTCGGCACCATAGACTTCGGCGCGTGCACCTCTCGACTCGGGATAGCCCGCCCAAGCCCGCATTCCGTTCTTCAGGCCGCGGCCCGTTATGCCATAAGCGAAGCCCTTCTCTCGGCCAAAGCATTATCGAACCTCCTCCCGCTGTCCGCAACCCTGCGCGAGCGCTCCGCTGTAGAAGACTGCATTGAGCTTCTTGACTCATCAGCCCGCGCACTTGGCCGATCCCTATTAGAAATTTCAATACTCGACTCACGGCACGACGCTGATCTCCGGTCGTGGCTAAGTGCCGCACTAAGCAACCAGGACACATGCCTCGAAGGCTTTGAAGGGACCGACGGGCGCTTGAGGCATTACGTTTGGGGAAGCATTGAGGAAGTCACCCGGATGGTGACCAACTTGCTTGAGGTGTACGGAAGCGTGGTTCCTAAGGGGAACCAGACAGAATGGATATCTGAGGAGGAGATGGAGATTATGAGCGAGTATCCAAAGGAGAGATTGAGAGTGGATGCTGTGGTGGCAAAGGATGGGACGGGGAGGTATACGTCGGTTGGAGAGGCGGTGGAAGAGGCGCCAAGCCACAGCGAGAAGAGGTATGTGATATACGTGAAAGCTGGGGTTTATAAGGAGAATGTTGTGCTGAAGAAGAAGAAGACCAACATTATGCTCGTTGGAGACGGAATGGGCGCTTCGGTTCTTACCGGGAACAGGAATTTCATGCAAGGGTGGACCACCTTTCGGACGGCCACGTTCGGTAAGAAAAACATGCGCCTATGCACACATGCAAATTATAATTTGTATATATTAAAATAAATAAATTTATTTTTTTGAGCATATATCTTAGCTTAGCCTAACTACCACAAGAAACTTAGCATTTTAATTTAACTTAAATTTAAGGATATCACTCCCTTAAATATGAGTCATTAACAAATATTGATGAATTGCAACTCCAATTATCAAAATAAATATATCAATTTTGTATTTATTTTATAGTGAATTATTACTATACTTTTTAAATATTAAGATTTAGTGTTAGATGCACAATTACCCAAAATTTGTACATAAGTATATATATATATATGCATGCACACACAAACAAGATAGATGTACAAACATACTTGAGTAATAACATTGACTCAAAACAACTCAAATGGGGTATTAAATTACTTCTTGTCATTCAAACAAATGCCAATGACAAAATTTATGCTTCCTAGAATAATTTCAATACTTCAAAAGTCAATTAGAAAATTACTCTTTTCCTACTTTCACCATTAATGAAGTGAAACTTCATCATTAGGCAAATTGAAGGTTAGTCTATGCTACACGAGCCCAATAGGATTGTTTATAACAAAAAAACTTTACTCGTGCTGTCACACAGAACAACCTTGAAATTCACAGTTCAATGATTTTGTGAAATTAATCATAGCATTTCTTACTAATTAATTATGACTTGAAGGGAGTTAACCGAAGAAATAAAATAAAATGATTTAAATTTGGGCATGTTTGTGAAGATTCCTCGTGATTTTGAAATAGGGCAAACAGTTGCAATACGACGAATAAGGCGGGATTATAAGACGGATCAAGTAATATTATCGGGTCGCCGTAAGTTATACACAGTTTTAGATTTTAAAATCATTAGGAATTCTTTATAGATTAAATTTGATAATGTTTATATTATTCACTGAAATGAATTATAAAAATTAAAAATGAGGTCATACATAATTAAACTAGGAATACAGTGGAGAGTTTGATCCTGGCTTAGGATGAACATTGGCCTAGCACATGTAAGTCATATATGATTTGGTTTATTTAAGTGGCGAATGGGTGAGCAATGCGTAATAATCTTACTTTCGGAGGGGTATAACAATCAAAAACTTTTGCTAATACCCCAAAACAAGGCTGAGGAGCAAAAGATGGAATCCACCTTTAGAGGGGCATGGCGTCTTATCCATTAGTTTGTGAGGCATTAGTTTACCAAAGCAATGATAAGTAGATGGCCTGAGAAAATGATCATCCACACAGGGACTATGAAATGACCCAGAATCTTAGGTGAGGCACCAATGATGATTTTTTACAAAGGGCAAAAGTGAGGAATGTCACATGGGGGCCTAGGGCCTTTGGGTCATAAACTACTTTTCTCAGAGAATAATAAATGAAGGAATTTGAGGAATAAGCATCAAATAACTCTGTGCTAACACCAGTTCAAGATAGAGGATGCAAGTGTTATCCATAATTATTTGGCGTAAAGCGTTAATAGGTGGTTGAAGTTTGTTATCGAGTACTAGGGCTTAACCCTAGTTAGTCGGTTGAAACTATTAAGCTGGAATGTGGATATGGGCAGAGGGAATATCATGCATAACAGTGAAATACATAAAGATCAAAGAGAACACTAATGGCAAAAGAATTGTGTTAAGGTAAGAAATGGGATACCTCAATGATCTTATCCACAAACAATGGATGCCAAGTATTGTGCGTATTGACCGTGTAGTGTTATAGTTAACATGTTAAGTATCATTCCTTGGGAGTATATTCTCAAGAACAAAACTCAAGGGACTTCACGGGGTCAACACACGCGGCGAAGCATGTGGTTTTATTCGATGCAAAGCGAAGAACCTTACCAAATCTTGACATGTCATTAATCCTCGTGAAAAAGAGGGGGGCTCTCAAGAACATGAACACATGTGGTGCATGGTTGTCGAAAGCTCGTACCCTAAGGTGTTATGTTAAGTTTTTCATTAAGCCCAACCCTCATGTTTAGTTTCCATCTCTTAATTTGTAGAACCCTGAACATGCTGCTAGCAAGAAGCTAAGGAGATGTGAGAACAATATCAAGTCATCATGCCCTTTATGACCTGACCAACACATGTGATACAATTACCAGGACAAAAGTCATAATTTCACAAGGATGAGCTAACCCAAAACTTGGCCTCAGTTTAAATTGTAGGCTGCAACTCACCTTTATGAAGTTGTAATTACTAGTAATTAATAGTATTATAAAATAATTGTTTACTAATTGATATTTAAATATATTAATTATAAATTAAGACATTGAATATGCTAAAATAATTAATAAATAACAGGGGGGTCAATTATATTTAGAGAGAAGCTGATGAGAGGGGGGAGAGTGTTAGCTACCCTTGGGTAAATTTTAGCATAAGAGGTAGGCTAGTCGAGACCTAACTTATAATGTAACCGGAATTGAGTTGTCCAATGAGTCTAGCCACATTTAGGGAAATTTTTCCAACCTTTTTGATGAAAAGAATGGGTCAAGAAATGACATGTTAAAATTATGGAGTTTGGGCCACCATAATTAAAACTTATTTTTGACTTTTTGAAGGAAACCATTACCTCTCATTGCATTTCCAGGGAGGAAGTTACAATTTAACTTGGAACGCATGCATCAAAATTAAAATGGTATGGAAGCAAAGCATTAGTGATTTGAAATCTGTCTTAATTGTTTCCACAAAGAAGTGCAATGGAATTAATTATTGGGAATTAGTCTAAAATTTTTGTACCATTGCACTCCTCTCAACTTAATGGAAAGAGTTAAGTTAAAAGTCATTTGAGCCATGAAATGGAATGCCTTAATCTACATAAGCCTAAGGCATCAGGGATAGTTCATTAAGGAAGATAACATTGTTGGTCAAGGCTTTCAAGTTAGGTTGTACCTACATAGCATCAATCTCCATTATCAATTCCTTAACAGTTTAGATCTGATAATCTGTAGTGATAACAATATTAAAGTAATATCGATCTATCATTCGTTCAAAATCATGGATCCTATGACCATGATAAATCTAGAGGTTTTTATTTATATGGATTTGATTTTTGCCATTCATATTAATTCAATGGATCTGATTTCTTCTGCAAATCAATTAAACATTTACTATTGGATCAATTTTAATGTTCTGATGGTTGGGAATCATTCTGCCATTTATAAAAGGGTATGAATTAATCAAATATATTTAAAATCATAAGAAAAATAGATTAAATTTAATAGAGAATGTATTGTGTTAATTTATTTTCTCATTTTATGTCAAAAATTATGAAATTTTTACTAGAGGGGTATTTTGCTATAGTGAATCCAACCTTACCCAACATTTTGTGTTTTGACATCATTTTATTTTTTTCTAAACACTAAATCTTCAAAAATTTATTTTGTGAGACCCTTTGGTCTAATAGTTCTCAAATTTAGAATATAGGTTCCCCTTACAGAACTTGATTTAATTGAGTGATCCTTTAAATTTCCTTATCAATCATTTGATAATTATTTCAAAATTTTAATTGAATCAAACTTTAAAAAATAAAGCTTATTTAATTGGGTTAATAATCAGGGGTTTAATAGAATCCCCCACTTAAGATCGATATCATGCCGACATGACTTCAATTTATTTGCATAGCTTCACTATGGAATCTTGCATTGAACTATGGAAAAAGAAGAGGATACTATGTGTGTGCCTCTTCCTCCTTTTCATAAATAGCTTCTTCTAAACTCTACCTCATATATTCAACGTTGAGTATGGTAATAGTTTTGCAATGGAGTTGGCATTCATCATGATCTTACATGCACAAGCTCCTCCATACATGTCAAATTGCGTCAAAGTGCTTCCCCGGGTGTAGACACCCTCGGGGATGGATTAGAAAAACATTTAAAGGGATGACACATAGATTATATTGTGAACAACACTAAAGTTCTCTAGAAGTTTATACTTGTATGAAAAATACCCAACTTGAGTTAAAACATTGAATGGCCCTATGTATTGCAAACTAAGCTTACCCTATTTGTGAAGTAGCAATCATCTCACATTGAGTTGACCTTTACATAGACAAAGTCTCTTATCTAAAATTACATATTCCAATGCTTTGGCTAAAAATAATTTCAATGGGTAGCATAAGTTTATCTCATACTATCTTGAATTAAGAACTTATGGGTAGTCTCCTATTATGATAAAATTGTATAGTTGAAAATCTCCTACTTCGGTCCAAAATAATGGTGTGGTGCACTTCCTTGTATATAAAGCTTCATATGGTGCCATAATTATGCTTGCTTAAAAGCTATTATTGTAAGAATACTTAACTAGTGGTATGTGTTCTTCCTAACAACTTCCAAAATTTAAGAAGCATAAATATAAGAGGTCTCTTAAATGTTTAATTATCACATATAGTTTGGCCTTCATTTTGGAACTTAAAAATAGTACCATGGTCAAGGTAGTGCTAAAATTATACTAGATAGCTTACCAAAATTTAGAAGTAAAGCGGCCATCACGATCAAACAAAATCATTTTGGGAATGACATGCAACAAATTTTTCTCACATATATAGATCTGAGCCAGCTCTCCACCAAGATAGTATTCTAGATAGGCAAGAAGTGAAAGGACAACTGCCCTTAACTCAGAGCTCTGCATTCTTGCCATCATAGAAGTATTGTAGCAAGAGCAAATACTCTTCATCCTTGGTTTACACAAATTTAACGTGAGTCTCAAAGGTCAGCTTGGTTGTTTGCTAACTTTAAGAGAGTGCATAACTGAGGGGTTGACACCATGCTAATTTATTTAATAGTGAATTCTTAGATTAAATACTTGTTGTTGGTGAGTGTTCTAAGTGTACTAAATGCCATGTGGCTAAGTGCACCAAATTTCTTGTGGCTAAGTGCATTTGTAAGGATGTTGCTTTTACTCGTGTGCTATTGAATCACTAAATCATAACCATTGATCAATTCTAGTTAGCATCACTAGCAAAATTTCAACATTTATATGGGAATATATTTAAGACTGGTAATTAGTAAAACTTTTGCACTTTTCTATATGAATATAGTGCCTCTAAATTTGTAGTACAAAGACTATAGTAGTTAACTATAGGTCATTCATGAGATAGATGTGCTCATAAGTTTTCAACTATCTATATGTATATGCAATCACTCACCTCTCCTACATCAAGTGTGCCCAAACCCATAGCAATGCATCACCAAACAATTGATAGTCTAAGCCCTTATTTGGTAGGACTGAGATAGGTGCTATGTGAGTACATCCTTAACCTTAATTAAGGCTTGCTCATATTTTCTACTCTAAGCATAGGTGATAGCTTTTGGAAAAGTCTTATCAATGGAATATAGATTTAAGAAAATCCCTTGAAAAAGCTCTTGTAGTACCAAGATAATCCCAACAAGTGCTTAACTGCAGTGATAGAGATTAGTTATAGCCATTCTTATATGTCACTAATCCATGTGGGGTCTATGTATATGCTTTTCAAATTAACTGTCTCCAAGAAAAGTTATAGGATTTAGCCAAAATTTAGACTTCGATATTTAACACACAATTGATAGGCTTACAACATTCATAAAATAGTGCACAAGTGAACTTCATGCTCTCCTCAATTCTTAGAGTAGATTTGAATGTCGTCAATGAAGACAATGGCAAACTAATTTGTGTAGGGCTTAAGCATTCTCTATATCAAGTCTAAGCAGATAAATGGGACATTTATCAATCCAAATAGCATGACCAAAAACTCCATAGTGTCCATATTGCATATGAATATTGTCATTAGGATGTCTTTAAGCTAGATTCTATATTGATGGTCCTAGAATATGGATTGATATTAGAAATAACTAAGGCTCCTTCTAATTGATTAAAGTGGGTATTTATTTAAGGTAACAGATGGCAGCTCTTTATGGTGGCTTTGTTGATTATTTGGTAATTGGTGAATAACCTAAGAATTCTACCTTTCTTCATAATAAATATAGCGTTTAGGGAGGCAAGCTTTCAAAATGACACCATAATCTAATAGCTCATGGATCTAATAATGCAGCTTATGTTGTTCCTTCAGGTTCATTCTATGCAGGACTTTTGAGAGGGGTTGAGTACTATGTACGAGTTCTATGGTGAAGCCTATTTCTCTAAAAGAGGGTTGTCCTCATGAAAGATGCTAAAAATGTTACACATAATAATAGTGTCCTCCAATGTTGTAGTGGCCTTTATTAATCCCATCATAGTTACTAAGAAATCATCATATCATTTTTAAATCATATTCTCTACTTTGATGGAGTTAATGACATAGGATAGAAGGCTTCTCTTGCCGATGAAAACTGCAATTTTACCACTTATCGTATACACATCTTCACAAAACACACTAATGCATTATGTTGAATCATCTAATCCATACCCAAAATAATACTTATATTTTATATGGGCAAATGGATTAACTTAGAAAGGAATGGCCGGCGGTTATAGTCTATAGTACATTTATAATAAATACTGGCTTGGAGATGAGTCTTAGATGGTAAGCCTACTTCTAATTATATTATTTCCTTAACAGGCAACCCTAACAACTAATAAGCTTATCCAAAATAAAAGGATGACTAGCACCTAAATCTAAAAGCATATAGTGTGAATTATTCAAAAATAGTAGAGTACCTAATATGACATTTCAATCACTCCAAGCCCCTGCAGAGCTAATAAAATACACTCGGACTAATTTGGTGGCTCAAGGTGAATTATTCTATATTGAGTAGTTGGAAGTAGGGAATTTATTTTTAGGACATGCCCATCCACTATGATTGAAATCTTAAAATAAAGAAGTTGGTGGTCTCATCAACCATATATATACCATATGTCTTGCTGATCGTAGCACTTTCCATAAGGATGGAAAAGCCTACATTACCTTGGTCTTTATAGTTGAGTTAGCTTATGTGCCATAAGAAACACTTATAATAAGGGTTCATTATATTCTTTTTGAAATAGCCCTTTTTGTGATAATTAGAATGTGTCTTCCTTTTAAATAGCTCTGTTGTGCAGTATTCTCACTCTCAAAAAGATTTGCTCATCCCAGCAAGTTTGCAAATTCAATGATCCTCAAAGTTATAAGTCTTCTAATGAATGAGTCACCAAGCCTTACCAAAAAATGGACACATCTAGCATTCACAGTTCTTACTAACTTCAGTGCATAATAATCCATCCTAGTGAGTTCAATATCATACTATGTAATAGTCATGTACCCTTGGAATAGCTTTAAGAAGTTACTTTGCATTACTACTTGAACAGACATGAGTACACACTTAGCTAAGTACTTCTCAACAAATTCCTCCCAAGTTATGATCTCTATGTCTTAACCCTTAAATTGGGTAATTATTATCACTTTCCACCAATGCTCAATTTCATCAACAAATAAATGGTCGTTCGAGCACCTTACATTGACATGTTTCTTCTCCATCTTATTAAGCTAGTCATCTATGAAAATAAGAGTGACGACTCCATCGATTGTTTGGGGCTTGAGTTTGAGACAAAGATGAAGGGAAAAATATACATGTCTAATTATTAGTGGAGAGGGTAGAGATACAGATATATTCTCCTTAGCTGCATCTACATTTGAAGGTAATGGAAAAGCTCCCAAGACATTGTTTGATAAAAAGGGTTTCTTATGAAATAGAGAGATAGATGAGTTCAATCAGTGATTCTAAATGTATTTTAAGAGATCTTTGAATATCAAGATCAATCTTACATGAGTGAAAAAGTTTTGTATTACTACATTCCTACCATTTACTATTAGGTCCTAAGAAATACTAAGATTTGGGGGCTTAGTCTTAATCATGCTCTGATAGCTATTACAATAAATGATATTATAATTTTTGCTCTATCACCAAATATAATTGATAGTACTAAAATAATAATTCTAATACTCACTTCTACAATCAAAATTAGACTTAATAACTCCGATGCCATGTGTAATGATCAATATCAAGATCTAAATCCCAATATAAATTTTTTTTCCTCCACAAAAATCATATTATGGGACTAAACACAAAGAGACTAAAAATAATCACTTTAAAATAAAAAATGCAAATTCATAGTTTTTGAAGAGGGCTATATGTAATTTTTGAGTTTGTAAACTTTTCATATTTTCAACATTATTAATATTTGTATATTTTATTTTATACTAAGCTTTATTTTAATTTAATTTATTTGATTATGAGGCCAATGTACATGAACTTAGAGTAGCCAGTCTAGGTAAGACTTTAGTTTATCATCAAGATACAATTAGAATCATCTTACTAATATCAATATCATTACAAAAGTACAACCTTAACTCATAGTAGTACATAAGATCACTAGAACACAAGTACTACAAAAATATTATTTTCTTTTCTCATACTCCTTAGATTTCTTCTTTCTTAAACATCTCTTCCATAACTTCCTATGGACTATTATCTCTTTGTAGGCTTTGGGCTATGATAGCATCTCGAGGGTAGAAGTGTTAGTATGCCTCAGCTGAGAAAAAGTATATATGATTGAAGGCCATAAGATTTTTCTTTCTCTACTATCATGTTCTTTTATACTAACCTTTTTTTGGTTTCCATGTGGCTATTTCTTCTACAAAAATAGGATGTAGCTCTTAGGGGGGTATTTTTAGGCTCAAAGGTGATTTGGGGGTTAGTTAGTTCTAATTCTCATGCATATGGCTCAAAGTGTTTATTTTGTATGTTGCTACATTGCCACTAGTTTTCCTATCAAGCGGTAAAAGGCTATTATTTAAGGTTACCCTTTAGATTATCTAAAGAGACTCATAAGAGTTTCCCTTTCTCATTAATTAGTTTATGTCTCTTTTCATGTGGAAGATGGGTCAATGATATTTTATTGACCATATCTCTCAAGCTTGGTGAGACTTTGGTGGAAGTTGGGTTAGCTTTGGTCAAATAAATTGACATAATCTATTAGAAGAAGTTAATAGGGTGATTCTCTTAAAGCTTTATCAAGTATTTATTTGGTCTAGTACAAGGGTATGTTTTATGCTCCTAGTGTTTAATAGTGAGGGGATCAATATTATATTTCTTGCTAATTCATCAATAGGATTTTCCTTGATCATGTATAGCCAATATATGGTTAGGGTTAGGTCTTAGACAAACCACTGCTCTTAAGTAGTTAAGATTACCTACCTTAGCTCCATGGTCAAGATAAGGTTCACCTAGCACCTATAATTCTTGGTCAGCCCTTAAATTGATTTTCTATTCATTTGATATAGCCCAAACTAATTCATCATTAAGGTATGATCAAAGTTTTATGGCTAAGATTTAGGTTAGCCCAAGGAAGGGGGAATATTCGTGGTCTCTTCCTAAATCTTCAAACCCTAGTTAGGGAATTTTCTAGATGAGTTAATCTCATCTCTATAATCATCTCATAATCTTTATTTGTCTTTACATCATCTTATTCATAGAACCCAAGTGCACCCAAGTGACCAGGTTAGCCCCCTAAGTGAGCAACTCAAGGAATTTATAATCCATTTCTCTCTATCCCAGGACAATGAAGCAAAGGGTGAGTTAATCTCATCCTTGGAAGGATAATTGAGATCTTGGCTTTTTCTTGAACCCGTTTGGGTTTACTGAAACCCATGGGCTTACTCAAGTTTATCTAAAGTGGCTAAAATGGTTAAATGAGTTCTTGGCCTTTTTCTGATCCCATTTAGGTTTACTAAAACCCATATACCCATAGGCTTACTCAAGTTGATCTAAAGTGATTCAAATACTTTATAAGGTTCTTAAGATGATATCATGCTACTTCATTAAAATCTAATTCCAATGTAAGCTAGGGATGGATCAAGAACATCCATGAGAGTATCTCAAGGTTCTTAGCTTTAAAATATATTAGTTTAGCCCGTTTGGGTTTGGCTAACCCAAGTCTTTATTTTCAAGTATAAGGGTTATATAAGCTTTTTTTTTGTGGAGAGAAAATTCATGAACTAATATGTATATACCTTAAATGAGGTTGATTGAGGGAGTGTTTTATGATGTAGAGGCTTCTTAGAATAGGTTAAACATAAGTATAATGATTTTAAGTTTGACAACTCAAAGTTGGGTTAATTAAACCAATCCAATATCTAGTGTTAACTTCTCAGGTTCATATTAGGGTTTAGTATAGTAATGCAATATAAAGAAAATATTGACATAACAACCATTATATCACAAAAAAGAAATTTTGGAAATAAAAAATATTCATCTGAGAGCATCCAGAATCCAATTATTACAAACTATTAAATTAAAATAAATGAATATAATTCTTAATTTTAGTTCTTGCTAATTTGGTTCTTAATTGCATTAGTTCAAGTTATCGATAGACCAACAATGACCTAGGGTCATTACACTAACTGATTTCAATGGCAAGAGCAGAAGGATGGTTGATTGTTGTTCTAGATATACATCCTTAAGTTTGACTTTTCATATTATAATGGAAGCTTATTGAGTTCAAGATTTCTCTTAAAAAGTTGTAGAGCATTATTTTAGGAAGCTCCAAGTCAAATTTAATGACATATGGATAACTCTTAGGCATTGTAGGCTTCAATTATTGCATCCTAGCCATGAGTAGGCCTTTCTATAAGGATATAAGGATTTCCACTATATAGAAAAATGGTTGTATATTTAGTAAAGGGTCAAAAGGAGATTTCTTACTAGGGGTGTGACAAACTTCCAAACTAAATTTGTGCACATGAACTAAGCTCATTTTGTCAAAAACATCCAAATAGTTAGGAGTTGTAATAGGGTTGTAGAGAATGAGAGGAAAAGAGAGCAAAGAATGTAGGGGATCAAAGGAATTTATCTAGTAAAGCACCTTCAAGATGGCAAGGGGGGTTATATAGTATAAGAGATAAGCTATTGGGTGGCTAGAGAGGGTCAAACCACCCTAGGATATGTCTTGGCCTATTAGGTGGGGTGGATAATTTACTAAGATTAGGTTGGCCAATGGGTCTAACCCCACTTTAGTAAGTATTTCCACCTTTTGATGCAAATAACATGTCAAGAAATAATAGGTCAAAGATATGGGGTTTGAGTTGCAGGAGTCAAATTTTTTTTTTTTTTGAAGGAAACCATTAACACTCACCACATTTCTAGGCTCAACTTACAACTCGATCTTGGGCACAAGCGTCTAAATTGAACTATTATGGAAATGATGTGTCATTGTATGTCGTTATACTCCTCTCAGCCTAACATATGGAATATAATCAAAATTTGTAAGGTTTTATCCCTGAAATGAAATTTCCTAATTTGCAGCTTAATGTAATGAGGATAGTTCAAAGGAGAAAATAATATTGTTTTCTAGGCCATAGGGTCAGTTCAGGCTAACAATTTCATCAATCATTCCTTAATAGTTCATATCCTACGGTTCACAATGATAAAAAAGTTTAAGTAATACTGGTTCATTGTCCCACAATCAATCCAACAATTAATAGTTAGATGGATTCGATATCCAGTGTTTGCCACAATTTGAAGTATTTGTTTCATTCAACAATTTCATTAGATTCTTACTGTCATATCAGATATGATAAATCGTTGGTCACAAATCATTCTTCTCTCTATAAAATAATGTACATCAATTTAATTAATTTTAAATCAATGGAATTTTTTTTTAATTTATTACAAAATGAATTTTGTGATATTTTTCTTGCTCATTTTAAGTTTAAAATTTGTGAAAGTTAAATGTATTTCATAGTGAGAAATCTAATACTACCTAAGTAGTTGTGTTTTAACATTAAAGTTTCTTATAGAATTTCTTTAAGATTGAATCGTAAGAAAATTATCTTTTTAGACCTCTTACTCTAATTGTTCTCAAAATTAAATAATAAGTTTCCCTTAATATTTTTGATTTAGTACAACAATCCTCAAATATTCCTCTTAAATATTTTGAGAATTATTTAAAAAATATAATTAGATGAATACATACATTGCTAAAGTCACCTTATTATAGTGTGGAAATTTAATGCGCTTGAATTCCTTTTCTAGGCATTGTATCCATTCTACTGCATGGGTTGGTGAGGTTCTTTCAATGAACATTGGAGGTTGTAGCTCCAAAAAGGTCTATAAGATTTTATCTGTACTATGCTTTCAAGTTACTAGTGATATAATTTCCATAAGATTCTATGTGTACTATACTTTCAAGTTACTAGCTCCAAATCTAATATGTTAGTTTCTCATACTAGGACCCCAGCCAAATATGAAAAAATATTTTACATTAGATAATTATTTAAGTACATTTTAAGCTAATTTAGTAGTTTTCTACTATTTTAGGATATCACATATAACTTAACATACAACCATAGGTGCAACAAAGCAAAATAAGAGACTATAAATCCATCAATTTATAATTTAACAAAATGAGGTAAGTAAGGGCACATATCTCAGATCCAGAAACTACAAATAAGATTAGGCATTGCCAAAAGTTGATAGTACATTTTACAGGTTTCTTATCATTGCCAAAAGTTGTGGCCAGGTCTTCCACACATATAACATATTCCACTCTTGTGATAATAATTACTGTAAGAATATGGTCAGTTGCATTTCACAGTAGGTGTTTGCTGAGCGATTTTATAAACCCTAGCTTGAGGCGATCTTAGGCTCTTGTATTCAATTTGTTGTCCATATGCAAACGAAGATCTTTTTCATAGATCATCTACTTCTTTTTATTCCCCATGTTCTAATATTCTTACACTTTCAAGCATGTCTAAGAATTTATAGATTCAAATAGCCACAAGCATTTTCTTAATAAAAGATTTTAATCCTTTTAAAAATCAGTTGAATCGAGCAAACTCGGTGCTCACTAGTAGTGGTGCATAACGGGATAGCCTTTGAAATTCAATTTTATATTCAGCAACACTACAGTTGCTCTGATATAACTTTATGAACATATCTTCCATATGGCTTGAGCAAAAGAAGGGATGTATTTGGCTCTGAAGGCTTTGACAAATGCTTCCCATTAGATATTCTCAGTATCTATGTTTATGAACTGTAAGTTTGCATTGGTTTCCCAACAGCATTCTGCTTCTCCTTCCAACCTAAAGATGGTTAATTTAATTATATTTGTAGGTGGGCATTTCATGCTAGTTAGTATTTTTCCTATCTTCTTTACCCAATCTTCAACATCCATTAGGCTAGCACTTCCATTGAATATAGGTGGTCGGAGTCTTAAGAAGGCTTGAAGTAGTTCATTTATATCGATATTTGGGAAATAGGTATCTGATAGTATATTAGTATAACTATTTATATGGGGTATTTGTTATGTCTAAAGTCTTAAAAATATTTGATTTTGTGTATCGACAAGCTCCAATAAAGCATTCATAATATCAAACAACTAGTCGACACGGTCCACAAAACTATTGGCGGATATCGGATCTTTTAAGAGTGTTCCGACCGACGATCAAAGGAGAATTTCCAAGATCCATCTAAAATATAGGATTTTTATTATTATACTTTTATTGGAGTAGATTTACATAAGTATCATTATCAAATAATAGATGAAAATAAAAATATCACTATTAGCTAGAAAATAAAATAGAGAAAAACTAAAAGTATATTATTTTAATTAGGTCTTATATCTATTATTTTATTCTTTTTTTAATTTATATAGTTTTTTAAAATTGTTATTTTATATATTTTTCTTTTATTTATTCTGGAATTCTAATGCACGAATAATGGCTTATACACTTTTATACTAATTTTCTCACAATCCTGCTCTGATACCAACTGTGGCGACCCACCGCTAGGTCAGCATAGCTAATCCAGTATTAGGTGCTCACTCCAGAGGATCATATCGGGGTTTAGTATAATATGATATTTAGAGATATATAAAATACACACTTTCATATTCATTGTAATATTCAGAAATACCAGAATAATAAAGGAAATATATTCATTACAAATATAATAATCATTTTACAAAATTTATTACACATTAAGCAAAAATTTAAAGCTTTAAGAAAATAAGCATCAAAGTTGCTCTATCATGCATCAGGTCTTCCTCAAAGACTTAATCCAGAGATTGTTCCTGAACTGCCATATCTATATATATATATATATATATATATATATATATATATATATATATATACTGAGAGGGTGATCCAAGAAAAAGAAAAGAAAATATTTAATTAGACATAAAAGTAAAGTAGGATATAAAAATTTGTATATAATATTAAGTGGCATAACTCTGCATGAGAAGCATATACAAATAAAATATGATATTTAAGTATGATATGCTTGCAAAATTATCAGGATTATGAATGCAATATATATAATTAATATATATGCTTGTTCTGAAAAAAATACAACAATATATAATATTTATTTTATTAAACAAAGTTACAGAATAATTGAGAAGTTAGATATATCTTTCTAACTATCTAATATATAGGTTCCTAACTAACTACCCATTCCCCCTCAAATACTATGTGCAGTCTTCCTTATTTTTTCAGATATTAGCCTGTCCTAACCTAGTGTATTATCTGTACGAACCTGAGATCAATCTGAATGAACCCATGATACTGATTTCTTATCATTTATTTCAAGTTCTGAGCATAAAATATCATATAAATATATCAAAATTGGTCAAAGCTTAATAGCGATGCAAAAGCTACACATGAAATAATTAAATAAAAAGAAAAATATTCTTCATTTTAATTTAGTAAAAATATCAATACTAATATTATATTATTTATTTATCTTTATATATTAAAAATAATAATTTTTATTATTATTATAAATAATATATATATATGTGTATATATATATGTATATATGTATATATATATGTATATATATGTATATATATATATATATATATATATATATTTCTTTTTTTTTCTTTTTTTTTGAAGGCCATTTCGGCGATATTTTATTTCATCAAAAGAAATGGATACAAGACTAGGGCTAGGAGGGTACAGAAAAATAAATCCTAAAGCCAGCCCTAAAAATAGAGACCTATGGCAAATTTTAAAATGTCTCCAAACATAAAAATAAAATAAAAACAACAATAAATAAAAATATAAATGGAGTAAGAAAGTTAGATGGGAGCCATTACAAAAACTTTTAAGCACCAAAACAGTAGCAGTACAACAAAAGATTACAACGGAGGTCAGAGTGTGAGTTAGAAGCCAAGCAGTAGCATCCGACAATCTCCAGCATCCGATAGAATTGGGATGGCAGAGAACAGGATATTGGTCATCAGTTGATGCTAAGTCACAATCTCCAGCATAATCAATTTGAGCACCTGCATAAGGATATTCCAGCATAAACTATCTATCTTTGATGACCTCATCGAGGCAAATTTTCTAGTACACAAGCAAATGATAGCCAAAATATCATGGACAAGAATGAGAGCTCAGGAGCCACCCACAATATATAGATACTCCTAGATATTTAAACATACTAGAATACTCCAAAGAAGTCTAGTCAAAATAGCAATACCATAAGGGACAACAGTCCAGCTTAAATAATGACCATCTTAGATATCAAACATAGTATCACATAAAATAAAACCAGCATTTCTGAAGGATAAGTCAGCATGCACCATCTTAAACTGCTTAACAGCAAAATATACAAGACTACTTAAATAAGTGCTAATATGAAACCTAGAATTAGTGTATAGGAAATGCCACCAGTCTAAACCAAATGGCCATAAAATCTTGTTAAATGCAGAGCCATGGTTATTAAAATGAAATTGAATCATCAACATCAAATATCGATTAAGCATAAATCACATAATACCCAGCCAACGACTAAAAATATAAGTAGTAACTAGCCTCCAACTCAGCTAGTATAAGCCGGCAACATAAGGGCTAAAAAAAAATAGAGCAGCTAACAAATAAGAGAATTAATATCAAGAAAAGCAACCCAATCTATAACAAAAAGAGGAAACCATCTCTTACCAAACAATTATAATGAGAGAATATGTTCAATGTATGCATCATTTAATCTATACCAACTAAAACTTTTTCCATTGTAATTATCTATAATCCTATGAACAACATTTTTGACATTGTCGATAATATTCTCAGATTTAAAGGGATAGGAGGAGTATTTCACTTTATTACGCGCCTACCAAATGTTCCATAGAATATATATATTAACAAGTTGACATATATAAATTTTGTCTTATGAGAGGGCTAATGATTAAATATATAATTAATCTCAACAGCATTAGTGGCTATATTTGGCTGAATATTCAAGAGAAGTTCATATATTTTTACTAACTTGATTTGTAATGAAAACATGATTCAAAGTTTCAATATTCTTAGAGCAGTAGTGACATTTAGAGGCCATATGATAACCTTTAGCTTGTAAATTGTTGTCAACACTAATGTAGTTATTATAAAGCCTCCAAAGGAAGGTGCTTATAAGATTTGAGATACATTTATTCCAAAGGCAAGTTGGGAAGCTCGGGGGGCCTTGCGTTTTACAAATTTGCTAGAGGCAGGTTAAGTTCATTTTGTTATTGATGTAAAATTTTTAGTTGGCCATCTTGGTACTTACAAGCTCAGTGAAATGGTTTTGATCCTCTCAACATTTTCCAAAGGAAGCAAGTTATTTAAGAGGTTGTAGTTCCATCCTATGTTTGTGTCAAAAACATTGGCAAGGGTTAGCTTTGAATGAGTAATATTGTTGTTGCTGTTAGCCAGAATCTCTTTCTGATTCTAGCAATCATACCAGAAGGATATGGAAGGAACAAGAGCATCCCAATTTATATAATCTTAAATAATGTCATGGGTAGAGAGCATTCTCTTCCAAGTTATGGAATCATAAATTTTATGTTTAGTTTGAGAGAGATGAGTTCTAGCACAATATTTTGCCTTAAGGATGTCCGACCAAATTATTTTTGAGGTTCTGAAATACTACCATAGTTTAAGAGAAAAGGTTTTGTGTAAAGAAGAAAGGCATCTAATTCCAAAACCTCTCTCATTAATAGGTAAAGTGAGCCGGTCCCAAAAAAGAGCACCAAATCAATTTGCTACCTTTAGGGTGGATCCAGAGAAACTTGTTAAAAATATTCTTTAAAGTATTCAATAAGAAATTTATAGGAGAGGTTACCTCAAGCTAGTATATTGGGATAGTATTAAGAATGTACATGAGGAGAACTAGCCTACCCCCTTGAGATAGATATTTATTTTCTCAACCCTGGAGTTTCTTAAAGATTACATCTATTAGGCTAGAGAAGTTGATATTTTTGTTGTGGCCTTTAGCAATAGGGATGTCAAGATAAGTAATGGGAAGTTTTCCAAGTTTAGTATATAAAGTATTGATGATATTTTTTGTAATGTTGGTCAGAGTTTTTGTGCTAGTGAGAAAATGAGACTTTATAGGGTTGATTTTAAGACCAGAAATCTATTGAAGGGAAGTGAGGAGAGCTTGATTTTGTTAACAGATTTTCCACTATAATTGCTAAAAATTATGAGATCGTCGGCATAAGCAAGGTGGGTAATAATAATCTTACCCCCAGCATTGTAATGAAGGGAATGGTCACTTTTGAACAAAGAGTTAATATTGATATATCAAAAGTTGAAAGCAAGAATGAAGATAATAGGGGACAGGGGGTCTCCTTGTTGGAGACCCCTTTTAGAATTAAAAAAACCTCTGGTCTTGCCATTAAAGAGAACCAAGAAGTGATTATCATGGGTAAGGTTCTTATTTTTATGGATAAAGCTATCATTGAACCCATAATTGTTTAGCATCTTCATTAGAAAATTTCAATCAATTTTATCAAAGGCCTTTTTTCAAGATCTAACTTTAAAATGTGATTATACCCCCTGCATTTATTTTTAAGACTGTGGAAAAGTTCTTGGGTGGCCAGAATGTTATCTTGAACTTTTTGACCTAAGATAAAACCCGATTGATTTAGTTAAATAAGGGAAGTTAAGAGTTTTTAGAGTCTTTTTTCTATAATTTTAGAGATAATCTTGTTAAAGGTTGTGCAAAGGCTAATGGGCCTAAAGTGAGACCACTAAGAGGCTTTATCAGTTTTGAGAATCAATGAAAGCATAGTATGAGTGAAAATTTTGGGTAAACAGATATTCCAACATAATTCCTTGATTCCATTACAAACATCTAAATTGATGGTATGCCAAAACTTGCAGAAAAGCTCTCCTATAATTCCATCGGATCCAGGACAAGTGTTTTTCTTAAGATCTTTGACAATCTCCCAGATTTCATCATCAGTATGCATCATGTTAAAGGTTGTTATTATCTTCATCTAATATTGTGTGAGTAAGGAGGTTCAGGGTTATAGGGATGGTGGTTAAGTTTGGATTTTTGAACTCCTCATGATAGTAAGAGATAATAGAATTTTTTGCATATCGGATAAGGTGTTTAATTTGATGTTGTCTGGGGAAATAATTTCAGTAATATGATTAGTGTGTCTTCTTTTATTTACCCAGTTGTGATAGAATGAAATATTTCTTTCACCTCTTATGTTCCAATTCAGACTACACTTTTGTTTCCAAAAGGTTTCAATGTTGCTATGAGTTTGAATAATAATGGATTTGGCCTTAGAGACCTCTATCCTATTAGAATCAATTGGATCTAACTCAAATATATTTTCCAGGGAGTTAACCCTATTCTTCAGATGGGATGCATTAATGAAAATATTGCCAACATCATTTTTGTTCTAACTGCTTATAGCCTTTCTGAGATTTTAAAAATTTTCAACTAAACAATAAAAACCATAAGACTCATAAGGAGCATTCCAACTGGAATTGACGAGCTGAGTGAAATCATCTCTGTGAAGCCAAAAGAGTTGAAAATGGAAAGAATTATGAGCATTGGAAGTATGATTCCAAGGGAACATAGTAATTGACTTATGATCAGCGACAGTGGAGTTCAGGGAGGAAGCGTGGTAATTAGTAAAATAATTACACCATTCATTGTTGATTAGGAACCTATCAAATCTTGCAAATTTTCTTCCAGAATTCCAAGTGAAAGGGGATCCCAAGTATTTAAAGTCCTCAAGACCACAATTGAGGATAGCATAATTAAAATCAATTGTGGATTTTGAGTGATCTCTCTTGCATAACCTTTGTATTCAGTGCTTTTAAGTATTGCATTAAAGTCTCCTCCAATAGCCTAAGGGAGCATAGAGGAGCTGCAATCCTTAAGAAAGCCCCAAAGAGGAAGGCAATCAAGTCTCAAGTTATTAGTATGAACAAAAGTTATTTAAAAGTTGAGGTTTTCATTATAGAATCCAATGTGGATAGCTTGATGGCATTGAGATAAAACTTTGGCTTTCCACATATTGGTCCACATCACCTAAATTCAATTTGAATCAGAAGATACAACATTATTAAATTAAGCAAAGTTGCAAACAGAATTAATCGCATCAGAGTTTAATTTAGGTTCCATGATAGCAACAATATTAATTTTCTTTTCAAACATGATATGGTAAAATCTATTTCTATATGAGGTATTTCCAATACCTCTAGTATTCCAACATAAAATATTCATTAATTAATAGTATAGGAGTCATTCGGTGTCCTCTAAGAAGCATCATTAAATAAAGAAATATTAATAGTATTATGTAATGTAAATATATGATTATCAGGGTGTGTTCTCCGTATAAAGAATCCTATATAAGGATTTGTACCTATTGGAGACAAGTGATTTGTTGTTGCTAAATTGTATTATTTTGGTTTTCACAGGCATTTTAGGTTTTGAAAAAGCATTTTAATGTTTTCCATTATGTAAATACATCAGCAATAATCTCATTAGTAATATTATATATATATATATATATATACTTTTTTTTTTTTTTTTTTTTTGCTTATATGGGCCGGTAGAATTTGAACCCATGACCTGGGATAACAAATCCTGAGCCTCAACCATTGGGCTACAACACCATTAACTATTATATAAATATATATATTTATTTATTTATATTAAATGAAAGAAAAATTACTGAATTTAAAGTTATAAAAATTTAGAAATATATATAAAAAATGACTGAAATAAAAGTTACATAAATTAGGATATATATATATATATATATATATAAAGAAAATGACTGAAATAAAAATTACAAAAATTAAGAAAATATATGCATATATAAAAAAAAAGAAATTGACAGAAATGAAAATTGCAGAAATTGGGAAATATATACATATATAGAAAAAAGAAAATGACAGAAATGAAAGTTGCAAAAATTAGAATATATATATATATATATAGAAAAAAAATGACAGAAATAAAAGTTACAAAAATTAAAAAATATATACATATATAGAAAAAAAATGACAGAAATGAAAGTTGCATAAATTAGGAAATATATATAGAAAAAAAAATTATAAAAATGAAAATTACATAAATTAGAAAATATACACATATATAGAAAAAAAATGACAAAAATGAAAGTTGCTGAAATTAAAAAATATATACATATATAGAAAAAAAATATTTGCATAAATAAAAATATAATAATAATAGTAATAATAATGACAATAATAATAATAAGAATAACATTATTATTGTTATAAAAAGAAGAGAAGAAAATAATAGAAAATTTTTCCTCTCTTTCTCATTTCTTACTCTATCTTGGTGTTGATGAGGCCAGCGAGAGGAACCGGTGGTGACCGAGGAAGAGAGAGCGAGGAGTGGAGGGGGGGAGAGGAGAGGAAGAAAAATACTGGAGAATAATGGGAAAAGGGAGTGTATTTATAAACTTTTTTCTTAATTAATTAATTTTTTTTTATATTTATTTAGTTTTCTTTCTCTTCCATTTTTGGATGAGAACAAATTTGTCATCTTCTTCATAAATACTATGAGTGTTCAATTTGGCTTTCTCTTCATCCTTCTTATCTCTTCTTTCTCTCTCCTCTTTCTCTCTCTTCCTTTTCTTTCATTCATTTTTTTCAGAAAATAATGAAACTTGACACAAATGTGTATCTTGATGAGAAAAACACACTCGCGCAAAATATTTTTGATTTGGAGCAATATTTTATTTTTTATTAATTTTAAAGATAAAAACTTCAAATTTTAATTATGATAAATCCGGAGCTTAAAATTCGATGAAACTTTTTGTGTTGCTTTTATAATATTCTTAATTCAACAGCACTAAAATCGTTAAATTTGGACTTGTATTTAATTTTTCCAACTTACTAATTTAAATAATTTAGAATTTAATTCATGAGTATTTGTTATCCAGCTTGCTCCCAAACTTAAGCATTAGGATCACAAAAAATACTTTATCCAACAGTATTTTTAGTTTGCCCTAATTTTTAAGTCATTTGGGATCCTACTTTTGAGTTATGTTTAGGCCTAATTATCCTAGTAATGACCTGGTCATTACAATATACCCCCTCAAGCACTGATAACAACAAAAAACATATGGAAGATCTAAACTTATTATTCTGAAGAAGCATCGATAATAATAATACAAAGAAGGAACTTTATCTATACTGAGCAGCAAGGAGAATTAAAAAACCTATAAAGGCATCTGGAACGATATGAGGAACATCAGTGGTAGGCTGGGAAATGGATTGACATGAGTGTCATATTTTCAAGACACAATGCATAATCAATTTAAGTATACCAATTAGTTCAACAACACTCTCGGTAACATATTTGCAAATTGTATTTGCAGTTCTAGAAATGCAATTTTCCCAACCCCGCCAATAATCATAAAACCTCCAACTGAATCATAGCCTATACTTGAAAAAGAAGAAGAAGAAGATGATGAAGATTATGATAATGATGAGGATGATGATTGAACATGTGGTAATCTTTCTTTTTATTATTTTAATTTATTTTATATTTTGAACTTCTTTTCATTATTTTTGTAATGAGTCTAGTATTAAAATTCCTACTCAATTTTGTATGATGTAAATTAATCACTATTATTTTTGACTTAAAAGTGTGCTCATGAGAATTTTTGTTCTTTCAAAATATGAGTAACAATAATAGGAGAATCAGTGAGTTCTTGAGCTAGAGAATGTGAAAATTGTGAAATTCAAAATCAAAACTAGGCAAAATAAGAAAAATTAGGACAAACTTGAAATATGCCCAATAACAATTCTCAATTTAGTGGAATGACAAAACAAACTAAGTGTGGGGAGATATTCTTAAAAAGAAAGGACTGAGGCAGATCAAAATTGGGGGGTGCTAAGCTTCAAAAGTACTTCACGAATATAATGAACATGCTAAATTTGGCATGGTAATAATAATAGTATATATATATATATATATATATATATATATATATATATATATATATATATATAAGGGATGATGACAAGTATCTCTCCCTCAAATAAAAACAATACATATCATAAGTATATGTACATATGGCACCTAATAATTCCCAAAATATGAATAGCAGTAAGTCCTAGCTAAACAATAACCAACCCTCACACCCAAATCTAAATTAGTCATGCAATCAATCAAAGAAAAGTGAGGATAATTGATGGCAACTCTCATGAAACCCAGATTTGCATGGTAGAGAAAGTATGAACACAAGGATCACAAATACCAAACTTAAAAATCATACTGATTATCTTAAGCAAATTGAACTCAGACTAGCAAGACACTAATATCTTTGAGTAAGCATTTCTTCTTAGAGAAAATTATTTGATCAATTTACTCAAGAAAGAGTAGGAATGAAGTATGCGGGTGTGATGAACCTAATATTATTTATGTTCTTATAGTAAGAAGTAGTGTTTTTAGATTTGATATTTGTTACATAAGCTATTTTTGTGTGTTTTATTATTTTTTTAACACAAGAGACAAATTTGCGCAAAGGAAGGGGAAACAACTAATTTTGCAAGTAAGGAGTTGGGCACTACTGCTCGCCGCAGCGCCTGATCAGCACATGAGAAGCGCTCCAGCGCGCTGCAATGCTATTCCAACGAAACCAAGGTGCTCTAGCGCGTCGCAGCGCTGGCCCAGCAAAAGCAAAGCGCTCCAGCATGTCACAACAAACCTTCATGATTAAATATGAAATGGACCATTTAATGAAGACCAAGCCACGAATGCCCAGACGTGCATTGGCGCCCGCCATCCAAAAAACCCAATAAATCTGAATATTTGGGAGTTTATGGGAATTAAATCATTAATCTATTCAGCTCCCATGGCGGATTGAAGAAAAGAAAAATCAAGGAATAAAATCACCTCAACTTTCAAGGGGGAATATTCCTGGAATTAATAATCAAAACCCCAACTTCAAAGACTGATTTAGAGGAAAAGTAATTGAAAAAAATAAATTAATTAATTGCTTCAGCCTCCTAGGCTGCCGATGGAAGTGTGTATATAAAGCAAGCCTCAGGAAAATTGTAAGGATCTTTTGGACCCTTAAAGAGGGATAGGAAATCTTAGCAACCACATAATATTTTTTAGTGGACTTTCTTAAGAAGAAGGTTTGCTGCAGAGAAGAACAGGAAATAAGAAGCATGAGTAGGGAAGAAGAAGCAAAACCAAGGAAGAAGAAGAGAGAACCGAAAGTGGAGAAAGCCAAAAGAACACTGGAAGGCTGTTCCCTCGTATCGTATCTCTGACTTAGCTTATTTCTGTTTTCTTTTCTTGTAAGAACTCTATGAGCTCCTTGTGCCGTACCTTTATTTTTTTGTGTATTAATGTTAATGGCAGCCAAATTCTTCTCTTGGGGAGGGTTAGGTTGAGAGCTATGTAATGTATTTATCTTTGTGCACATAATGAAACATTTCAAATTAATTAATTTTAATATGTTTTATATGTTGAAAATTCATGTGTTTATTCGTGAAGGAAGAATGAATGGAATTAATTTTTTAATATAAAATTATTAAAAATAGATTTTAATAGAAAAACTTTCATAGAGCTAGAAGCCCATCTCTGATTTATAAAAAGTAAATTAAAAGAATGAAACCCGAGAACGATGTGACAAAAGTTCGCAGAGTTTCACGCTCGTTCATTTGCTTAAACTCAGAGATTTGGCGCATCAGAGTCGTGAAGAATAACTCGATAAATTTTCTATGCTACATAGCTCAATTTAGGACTTTAATATAGAGAGTTGAGCATGTTTAAGAAGTGAACAAAGTGACATAAGTTCACATATGCATTATTGCACATCTCTATGTTAAAGTCCAGAAGTTTGACGCATGTGAGCCAAGAAAAATTGATTAACAGACCTTCACTGCTCACTCAAGATGTAATTGAGGAAACTTGATGCACGATAAGCTATGAGCGATGTGACATAAACTCACAGAGTTTTGTGACTCATTTTCTTTGTTGAGTCAAAATTCAATATATTTATTTTCATATTTCTGTTACCAAAATTAAATTGAAGGATTGGAGAAGATGATTGAAAAGAATCCTTCATTTCACCTAAAGAAAAGCATCTCTATAGCCAAAACTAGCGGTGGTTTCTACTGATAAATATTATATTGCTCACTAATTTGCAGAGTTAAAGAAAATAAAAGTGAATCTGATATTTTTCTGCAGCTGTTTCAGGGCATGGCTTTATTGCCAGAGATATAACATTCCGAAATACTGCAGGCCCGCAGAGCCGCCAAGCCGTGGCCCTTCGGGTTGACTCAGATCGATCTGCTTTTTTTCGATGCAGCATAGAGGGCTATCAGGACACACTTTATGCACACTCGCTACGTCAGTTCTACCGTGAATGCCATATCCATGGCACCATTGACTTTATCTTCGGCAATGGCCAAGCAGTGTTCCAGAACTGCAAGATCTTTACAAGAAAACCATTGCCATTCCAAAAGATAACTATTACGGCCCAAGGAAGAAAGCATCCGAACCAAAATACTGGCTTCTCCATCTATAATAGCTTTGTATATGCTACTGAATCGACTTACTTGGGGCGGCCGTGGAAGGCTTACTCAAGAACAGTATTCATGCAGTCATATTTGGGTTCTGGTGTTCATCCCGCTGGTTGGCTTGAATGGGCTGGCGATTTTGGGCTCAATACTTTGTTCTATGGAGAGTACATGAATTATGGGCCAGGCGCAGGACTTAAGGGTAGGGTTCAATGGGATGGATACCATGTGATTAAAGATGGAGCCGCAGCCGCGTTCTTTACAGTGCGACGATTTATCAATGGTGCCAAGTGGTTGCCTTCCACCATGGTACCCTTCACTGTTGATTTGATTTAAGTAATTTATCAATATATATTTTTCTTAATATGTGATCAGCAGGATTTGAACCTACGACCTGAAATATATATAGTTTCTTGCTAAATATTTGTGTTGAATCCTTTAGCTATTCATTTGCTTAATTTCTTATATTAGATGAAATAGAATTTTATTTTATTTTATTGTTGATATGATAAAGGAAAATTATTTGCTAAAGTTCTATAGGAATAGTTAAGCAAATCTAAATAAAGAGTGAAAATTTGAGGTTAATCTCACATTATATTGTATATATATGAATGAAACTGTTTTAATGGTATTGAAATTGCTACTTAAATATTTTGAATTACACAAGCAAGCTCCAATTCCTCTTAGAGGCTTTATTTTAGTATATTTTTAACTTGTACCAAGAAAACAAAGGCAAATAATCACTTCATTTAGATTAATAAACACTAGTAGGCAAAAGTTATTGCATAAATCAAGAATATATTATTTTTTTTAAAATGAAAATCATACTTACTATTATTGAGCTCAATTCCAAAACATATCTGAAATGTGATAGGCAGTTCATTTAGATTGCTAGTGTTCTCTGCATACACTTCTCAAACCTAGAGTTATTTGCCAGTATTAATACTCCATTCAAGTATTTGGGGTACCTATCTCAAAAGGGAAGCTAAAAATTTTGGATTGTCGAGCTTTGATTTAAGAAATCAACAATAGCTTTACGATTGGTTAAAACAGCTAGCCTTTTTTGAAGGAAGACTTTCATTAATAAAATCTTCAATCTGTAGTCTTATTTCTTACAAAGTCTTATCACCAGCTTTTGCTCTTGACTCCATTTTGATGGTTCCTCAGTCCATAAGAAAATGAGACTGATTAAATGGAGTGCAACAACTTTTACCTTAAAATTGTGGGGGTCATGGGTTTGTTAGTATAGAAAAGACATTTATCCTAAGAAATTTCATAATATGAGCTAGTCAAGATTGATATGGTTCAAAGGTCACAAACTTAAGAATTCTTGATTTGTTTAGAAAATGCTTTCATGGAGGCATAAACCTTAAATGCTATCAATAAAAGAGGCGGTGTTAGCAATAACTTGTGCATGTATGTGGAGATGGGTCCGAATCTCTTAATCCTCTTTTTTTCAATTGTAACTTTACATTCAAGCTCTTTAGTGCCATTCAATTGGCTAGTGATATTCTCATGCCCCTAGATTTACTTCAAATTTGAAAATTTATGTTGTTATTAGTAATAAAACAAAGAAATATGATAAACTTACTTTATGTGGCATTTTGCTATACAATATTTGGATGGAAAAGAACTCTTTATCTTTCAAAAAATTGTCAAACATCGTTCTAATCTAAGAAAATATATTGTTTTTCTACTTGTTGTGGCTTATGATGCTAAAGGAAAAGATTTTATTATGATCAACCATCTTGGCTCCATGCTGGACAACCAACCAATTTGATCATAAGATTCCTTTTCTATATCTTTTTACTTATACAACCGGATCATGTTTGGTTTCGCTTATACTAGAAGAATAAAAAATTTTGTTTTAAAAGTATTTTCTCTTTGCAAATTAAATTGATTCATGCATCTTCGATTATTCTTTCCATCTGCTACCAACTTTTTGAATTGTATATTGTCTGCATGTCCAAGACTATTGAAGTTCTTATGAGGCCTATTTTCTTCTTGTCTCCCTTCTATTGATATCCAGTTCTCTTTGGCATGATGTGTTGAGTTTAATGGTATATGATGCCTCATGGTATTGTTGTAAAGATGAAATGTTGCACATGATTCTTTATTATGTAAGGTTGTTTTCAATTTACCCTTTTTCTCCTAAAATTATTCTTCTTAGTGAAACTCTAAGAGGATCATTTGACATGCGGTGGATTACTGATTCATTTCCCTTACTTGTTTGTATCTGGACTGATGATACATGCATTTTCTGTTATTGATGGTTCTGGTGAAACATATGCGCGAATATGTCATTCATTGTATGAAGGTTTATGGAAAGTATATGTTGTTGTTGTTGTTATTATTGTCTTTCCCAAGAAGTTATTTGATTGAAGGTAAGCTTTACATTCATCATTCAGTAGATGCTGATTGTACGAGCCACCCTCGAAGTTATATGGCGCACGTTCATGGATACTATACGTTGGTCCTAGCTCATTTTTTTCTTCTTATGTCAGTGAACTCTTGTGTAGTTTCACTCAGCTGCTATTGTATTCTTGCAGATTTTATGCAATGATTTTGGCTCTGTATGCAACTGTTGCTATTTGATTTTCTATGAAGCTATTTGAAGGAGTTTGAGTTGGCTATGATCAAGTATGATAATGCTTAATGCTCTGGTTCCAATTTTCCAACATTTAAGGAAAATTCATTTACATCCATGCTATGACGACAAATTAATAATAATAATTGTTCATCATGATGACAAAAAATCTCTGAATATTATTTTTTTCTCAATTTAATATGTTATTCATAGTAAAACATTTGGAAACCAATAACATATGTAGGTCGTAATTTAGAAAGCCATTATACAATGGAAATTCTCTTGTATTGCATATCTGTTTATTTTATTTATTTGCATTCGTTCATAGTCTTGAAGGGCTACACTTGATAAATACTGATTAACAACCCTTGGGTTATTACACCTTGACCCTAGGTTATTCTCTTATGTTGAGAAGTTGACCTTATTCTCATTCTTTGTTTCTATTCCCACTATAATTTATAACCCTTTATTGATCAAGTAAAATGACTCTTCCAGATTGCCCTGAGATATAACCAATGAACCTTTCAACACCATCCATTGACCTTTCTTGAAGGACATTGCATAACCGTCACAGGCTAATTGACCCACTAAGATCAAATTTTGTCTTAAACATGGAATGTGTCTCACATCCTTCAGTCTCCAAACAGATCTACTTGGTAACTTGATGTTCACATCACCTTTATCTATAAGATTGTATGAATTAGCTTTACCCTAATATACTTTTCTGAGAACTCCTCAAGTGTAATTACAGAAAGCTCCTTTACTTGACGTTCCATGAAAAGAGGCTCCTAAATCCACAAACTAGGATTCAGCACTCACCCAAGACCAGACTAGTGAAGCCTTGATCATCTTTTTTCGAGATATTCATAGAATGGCCCTTAACTTTATTTCCACCGTCTTTTCTTCTCCAAGCAAGATGGTACTTTTTCAAGTGCCCTTTCTTTATGCAACTCTAGCATTCTGCTTTCCCTTTTTCTGACTTCATCTTTTATCGCCTTCTGCTTTTAGCATATAGGGCTGAGGTTGAAGCCTCACCACTAGCCCTCCTCCAAACATCCTCATTTAGCACGAGCCCTATGACATCATTGAAGCATAGCTTCACATTTCCTGATGAGCTACTCACCATTGTAACTAATCCATCCTAGCTATGTGGTGCCCCGCCACTTCGCTTACGCAAACAAAGTATAAATTCATGATGGGACGGGATCATTACTCTAAATGATAACCCTAGATTAGTGTTAACAAAGTAAGTGCCTACTAAGAGACCACTCGTTTTGCCCACACTAGTCATATTGAATGTCTAAATAACCAACTGCTTAGACATATAATTGTTCCCCAAATGATCATGTAATAATAATAATAATTCAGAGTACAAATAAGAACATGCAATAATTCAATAGAGTGCGGAAGCTGAAAGAAATGGAATACATTCATACATCACATTCAAGTAGTAATAAAACAAATATTATGAATAACACATCCTAAATAATACTGTACTGAGATAGAAATATAAACGCATAATTTAATTATTACAAACTAAGACTTAATGTAAATAAGAAGAATAAAATGCTAAAATAACTCTCTCCCAAAAATATGAAAGATAAGACTAAGCATCTATAGAAGGATCCTCCTCGTACTCTTGCTCCTCAACCTGAAACAGGATCCTTGAAAATCTCAAAATCTGACATGTTAGTTTTTATGTGTTAGAGCCCCAACCAAGAATAGATAAATCCTATGTTATATAATTTTTATAAGTACATTTTATGATGATGAGTGACAGACTGTAAATACACGTCTGCGCTTGCACGCAAGTGTACGTGGTCTGAAATAATAAGTGAAAAGTGTGACTTTCCGGGAATTTATCGAACCACAGAGAATTGGTTGATTTGGCAGTAAAGTATATCTATTCTCACTAATGTTTAAGTTATAGTATGTATTGGTTGGTTGGTCTAAAATTAGCACGAATATTTACTAAGTAAATAACAAGATTTAAAGAAAGAGGAGAGTTGGGCCCGTCCCACATGCAATGATATAATACTTGTGTAGATATGTTTCTCAAGCTTTATCATTTAATTTAATTGAAATCAAGTGCACATTGTTGTCCTTTAGTCTAGCTCAAAGGCTTACAAGTTCAAATCTAGTGCACAAAATGAACTCACATTCGGTTCTATTTTAGCACAAAGATTCTTGTAAGATCCTTGAGATTTAAAGTTAATTCATTTTCTCCTTATTTAAGGAGAGTTTAAATTTTCTTAAATCTTAGGATCTCACAAGCATTGATTTTCCACTATGAGCATCACTTCGCATCTCACATAGCTGAGATGAGAGAATCACATGTTGGGCTCAACGACTATGTCACTTAGTTCATGAGCACTCAACACTTCATTACTCAATTTCAATTATGTGGAGCTAAGGAGCTCATTTAGTGGGTCTTAGCGTCACCTGCATCAACTCTTAGATGGAGCTTAGGTTGAGGTGCATTGAGCTCAAGAACCTTCTCACATGGTGCTAAGCTTCCATGCACTCAAAATCTAGCATCCAACCTAAGGTGAGCTAAGGAGCACAAGACAATTAGATCTTGGATTTTTGTAGTTCTCTTCTCATAAACATCTCAAGACTAATTTAGATGAAAATTTCTTAGTAAGGCATTAAAATCACAAATACATTATGCTTGAGGGAAAACACATCATACATCAATATTACATCATGCATCATGGGACTTCATCCCAACCCTCCCCAAGGTGAGTTTAGCTACTCATTACACAAGAAAAAAAGGAAGACACATACATAGATAAAGACCCTTTCATGGTCATTGAAAAGAAAATACAAGATTGAGTTTAGAAGATACTAGGAATGCTCCGTAGAAGTTCTCTGAAATTCTTCTTCTCCTTCTAATTATCCTCTCCTTAGGTTGCTAGTGCTGCCTTCTTCCTCTTCTCCCTTTACAAAAGCTTGCCTTGCCACCCTTGGAGAGTTCTCTCTTCCTTTGGCTCTCCTTCTTACTTAGGGAGTTTTTGCTAAAAATGTGAACCCTCCTCTAGTCAAGAGGAGGGGTATTTATAGGAAGGGGACTGCATGCTCCTCTCCTCCATAAGCAACCAGAATTTCCATATAAAATGTTGAATTCATCATTGCACTAATTTTTAATTTAGCGTGAGGTGACAATAATCTCAATTCTTTAGCCACAATATCACCTCAAAGCTTACAAAAATGGCTGCTGCAGGAAATGATGGCTGGAGACAATATTCAGGATAAATGTCATGTCTCCAGCCACATTAAATGCATTATTTGGGAAATATTTTGGTGGGCCGCTGTAGCGCGCTGTAGCGTACTTCGGCGTGCTTTAGCATACCCTGTCCTTAGCAATTTAGCCAAGTCCTCTGCAGTAGACCGCTGCAGCGTGTGACCGCGAGCTGTAGCAGGGAATTCTGCAAAAAACACTGTTCAATTAGTTCTTTTTCTGGATTTCATAGAGAGAAATATTTTCACGATAGACCGCTGCAGCGCGCGACCATACGCTGTAGCGGTCAATTCCGCAAAAAACACTGTTCAATTAGTTGGGCGGCCCGATTTATATAGCCAAGTCCTTTGCGATAAACCGCTGCAGCGCGCGACCGCGCACTGTAGCGGTGAATTCCGTAAAAAACACTATTCAATTAGTTGAGCCCCCCTTTTAATAATCACAAAAATTTTTGCGGTACACCACTGCAGCGCGCGACCGCGCGCTGTAGCGGTGAATTCTACAAAAATCACTATCCAATAAGTTAAGTCCCCCTTTTAATAATCATAAGTATTTTCGCGGTAAACCGCTGCAGCGTCGACCGCGCACTGTAGCGGTGAATTCCGCAAAAATCACTATTCAATTAGTGGGGAGTGTGTTTAATATAGTTTAAGTGTTTCCGCTGCAGCCCGCTGCGGCGCGCGACCACGCGCTGTAGCGGAATTCTTTGTTTATATTTTTAGAAAATATTCAGAAATGCCCTAAAGCTCCTTTGAATTCCATTTCTTGAAAAAGATAGAAAATTTTAATTTAGGAGCAGCAAAAATATCTTAAATAAATGAATTTTTCCCTTTATTTTAGATATAATTTATGGATTCATCACACCCCCATGCTTAAATTCTTGCTCGTCCTCGAATAAGCTCAAAATGATAATTTTTTTTCTGTATTTGAATGGATGAAAGTCACAATGATGTAATTGAAATAAGTATAAGTGAAAATGTGCATGGCAAGAAAAAATGAAATGAACATCGTAGTAATCTTAATGTTTTCAACTGAGTCACTAAGGTGGTTAAGTCACTAAATTTCCAAATGTTTGAATTTTTTAATGCTTGATAATAGGTGATGGGTTCCATACATTTTGGATTGTTAGACTAAAGACATGATTTAGAGATTCTTAGAGTTGTGCCATATGTGCTCCTTCTTATAAATCACAAAGATGAAAAGTTTTTAAAGGAGAGATATTTTTCTTCATCCTTTCTTATTTTGTTCACTCGAGAGAGATATTTTTCATCATCCTTTTTTCTATAAATATTTTATTCTTTTCATCCTTAGAGAGAGACATTTTTCTTCATCCCTAATATCTTTGTGGTCATGAAGTCCTACGGGAGCCTAGCACACTCCATTTAGAATCCATACCATATTTTTTTAGTTTAAATTCTATGCTTTCCCCCACACTTAGCTCAAGCTTTTATTTAAATTTTTAGAGATTTAGATTTCCCTCCATTCATTTCTCAATCTCACATTTGTTTGCTTATAATTCATTTAATCATTTTCTTTGCTAAGCATTCTTTTACTTATATCTCATTTGATTTTTACATTTTTGTGATTTTCATTTTTTTTGAAAAATTCAGAAAAAGTATGTCACTTAAGAATAACACAATAAATACGGGAATATGAAAATTCATAAATTGGAATCTCAAAATAAAAACAAACTATAATAAAGATAAAAAGAAAAAGTGAACAAGAACAAATACAACCTAGTTAGTTTTTGGGTTGCCTCCCAACAAGCGTTGGTTTTAGTGTCTCAGCTTGACACAGGAAAGAGCTTATGTGATTCCTTCATCAGAGAGGTCTTGAAGGGTCCACCCTCCCTTCTCTTGAGAGACACCTTCCTCCAAGTATAACTTCAGACTATTTCCATTCACCTTGAAAGTGCTATTATTTGAGGCAACTTCGACAGCTCCATGAGGAAAAACTTTAGTGATGGTGAATGGTCCTGTCCAACGTGATTTTAGTTTTCCAGGAAAAAGTATTAATCTAGAGTTAAAAAGTAATACCTTCATTCCTGGTTGGAGGTGCTTAGGTTTGATTAGCTTATCATGCGATTTTTTTATTTTTTCTTTATACAACTTGGCATTCTCATACGCATTTAATCTAAATTCATCAAGTTCATTTAGTTGCAGCAGTCGCTGCGCCCCTGCCTTTTGGTGGTCAAAATTTAATTTCTTTATTGCCCAAAAGGCACGGTGTTCAAGTTCCACCGGAAGGTGATATGCTTTTCCATAAACGAGCTTATATGGGGACATTCCTAGAGGGGTTTTGAAGGCAGTTCTATAAGCCCAAAGGGCATCTTGGAGTTTTGAAGTCCAGTTCTTTCTATTTTGGTTTACAATTTTTCCAAAATTTGTTTAAGTTCTCTATTGGAGACTTCAACTTACTCACTGGTTTGAGGATAGTAGGGGGTACCCACCTTGTGTCTTACCCCATAGCTTTTTAATATATTCTCTAACTACCTATTGCAGAAGTGTTTCCCCCATCACTGATCAAGAATCTGGGTGTTCCAAATCTAGCTAGCCGTGTTCCTTAGAAATTTGATCACATATTTAGCATCATTGTTGACACATGCCACAACTTCAACCCATTTTGAAACATATTCAACTGCCACAAGGATATACAGATTTGCCTGGGACGAGGGGAAGGGTCCCATGAAGTCAATTCCCCAAACATCGAATAGTTCGACTTCAAAAATCTCATTTAAAGGAAGCTCATCCCTTTTTGTTAGATTCCCAGTTCTTTGGCACTTGTCACAACTTTTGACAAAATTAGCGGCATCCTTGAATAGATGGGGCCAAATAAAACCAGATTGAAGCACCTTCGCAGTCGTTCGCTCAATTCCATGGTGTCCTCCATAAGGAGATGTGTGGTAGTGGAAGAGAATATTCCTGGTGTCAGTGTCAGGAACACATCTCCTTAGGAGTTGATCACTGCAACATTTATACAGAAAGGGATCATACCAAAAATAATTTTTATATCCACAAAAAATTTCTTTTTTTGTTGGTAACTCATATCTTTTGGTATGATTCCTCCTGCAAGGTAGTTTGTAATATCAGCGAACCAGGGAGGATCATTTGTAGCTACCCCATAGAGCTTCTCATCGGGAAAGGATTCACTAATATTTGTCGACTTTTCATGATCAATGTGGGTTAATCTGGATAAATGGTCAGCAAGCATATTTTCACTCCCTTCTTATCCCGGATTTCGAGATCAAATTCTTGTAAGAGCAATACCCATCGTATCAAACGTGGTTTTGCCTATTTCTTTTGGAGGAGATACTTAATGGCGGCATGATCCGTGTAAACGATAGTCTTAGACCCCATGAGATACGACCTAAATTTAGTAAAAGCAAAAATGACGGCTAAAAGCTCCTTTTCTGTGGTGGCATAATTTATTTGAGCATCGTCAAGGAGTTTACTAGCATAATAAATCGAATAGAAAGTTTGCTCTCTTCGTTGCCCTAGAACAGCGACCACAGCAAGGTCACTCGCATCACACATAATTTCAAAAGGTGAATCCCAAATTGGAGCAGAAATTATTGGAGCAGAGATCCAGGAAATTTTTAGTGTATTGAATCCTTTCAAACAATTGTTATCAAAATTGAACTCAGCATCCTTTCCAAGCAATCTACAAAGTGGCATACTTATGTTTGAAAAATCCTTAATAAATCTGTGATAAAAACTAGCATGCCCTAGGAAGCTTCTAATCCCTTTAACATTGATGGGAGGAGGACATTTTTCAATTACTTCAATCTTAGCTTTATGGATCTCTATCCCCCTCCTAGAAATTAAATGACCAAGAACGATACCCTCTTCAACCATAAAATGACACTTTTCCCAATTTAAGATCAAGTTTGACTCTTCACATCTTTTTAACACCTTTCCCAGATTAATTAGGTAATGATCAAAAGAGGTCCCAACCATGGAAAAATCATCCATATAAATTTCTAAGAACTCTCCTATCATGTCAGAGAAAATAGCCATCATGCAGTGTTGAAAAGTGGCTGGAGCATTACACAAACCGAAAGGCATTCTCCTAAAGGTGAAGGTTCCAAAGGGGCAGGTAAATATTGTTTTCTCTTGGTCTTCGGGTGTAATCAGGATTTGATTGTATCCAGAATAACCATCAAGAAAACAGAAATAAGGATTTCCTGCTAATCTATCAAGCATTTGGTCAATGAAGGGAAGGGGATAATGGTCTTTTTGAGTTATTTTATTTAATCTCCTATAATCGATGCAAACTCGCCAACCAGTCACAGTCCTAGAGGAGATTAGCTCGCTGTTGAGAATAATGGTCATCCCACTCTTTTTGGGAACCACATGTATATGGCTCACCCAAGGGCTGTCAGAAATGAGAAAAATGATCCCAGCATCTAAGAGCTTGATGATTTCCTTGTGAACTACTTCTTTGATGTTAGGGTTTAATCGCTGTTGAGGTTCAATTGAAGGCTTAGAGTTGTCCTCCAAAAGGATACGATGCATACACAGAGTTGGGCTAACCCCTTTCAAATCCGCAATACTCCACCACATTGCACTCTTATGATCTTTTAAAATATTACATAAAAGATTCTCTTGATGTTTAGTTAACAAAGCAGAGATTATTACAGGAAGTGATTTATCTTCTCCTATGTATATGTATTTTAAATGCAAGGGAAGAGGTTTTAATTCAATTTTAGGAGGGAAAATTATCGAAGGTTGAATCACCTTCCTTTCCTCAATTAATTCTTCAATAACTTCTATTTCAGTGGGAACTTTGTATTCCTCACTTCCCATCATTCCCTCTTCTCCCACATCTTCCTTTGACCCAGCTTCTTCTAATAAATTGATCTCCAACAATCCTCAGTTTAACTTAGAAGGGTGTTTCATAAAATCATTTACATGGAATTTAATCTCTTCCTCTCCATAATGCAACCTCAATTCCCCTTTGTCTACATCAATTAAGGTTCGTCCTGTGGCCAAGAAAGGTCTACCTAAAATAATAGGAATCTCTTGATTTTCATCTTCCATGTCCAAGATTATGAAGTCTACCGGGAAGATGAACTTGTCAACCTTTACAAGTATATTTTCCACAATTCATAAAGGAGATTTTACAGATCTATCGGCAAATTGGAGTAGAACAGAGGTAGGTTTTAACTGATCAATTTCTAGTTTCTTGAATATGTAGAAAGGCATCAAATTAACAGAAGTGCCAAGATCACAAAGGGCTTTTTGAAAAGATTGGCATCTGCATGGGATAGTGAAACTCCCAGGATCCTTCTTTTTAGTGGGAATTTTTCTTTGAAGGATTGCACTACATTCCTCAGTTAATGCCGCAGTCTCCTTTTCATCAATCTTCCTTCTCTTGGATAAGATGTCTTTCATAAACTTGGCATAACTAAGTATTTGTTCGAGGGCTTCAGCAAATGGGATATTGATGTGAAGAGTTTTAAAAGTCTCAAGAAATTTTTGATATTGGACATCGAGTTTCTCCTTAACCATACGCTGAGGATAAGGTATATGACGGGTTTCCTTAGGTGCGTCTCTATCTTCATCCCTTGCGGCATCCCTTACCACAATCTCTTCTGTCCTTATTGTTTCTTCTTCCTCTTTTTTCTCTCTAGATTTAGCGATATCTTCGCTATTCTCTTTTCTCACGATCTCATGAGCAACCCTTCCACGTCTTAAGGTGATTGCGTTACCTGATTCATTTTCATATTCCCTGATTGCCACGACTAGTGAAGGTTGTTCTAGCTGCTTTATTATATCTTTCAATTTTTGTTCAATTCTTTTAACTGTCTCCTCTTGTCTGAGGAGAGTGCTCATGCCTGTTTAGTGTGGCGTCAGTTTTATTCATGAATTCAATAGTGGAGTTTCTAAATTCTTTTAGAGAGTTTTCGAATCTTTCTCCATTCCTTCCATGATTCATGATTATATTAACATCTCTCAATTCCCCATCATTCTCCTGTAAAGGGTTTATATAACCACATTCTAGCTTCTTATTAAGTTTGGAAATTTGAATTTGCAGTTCTAGGATTTTTTGTGATTTTCCTAGTGAATTATACTCTTTTTTATCCTTGGAATCATTCCTTAGAAGTGGCCATTAGTAAGCGTTATTTGCCAATTCTTCCAAGAGGTCATAGGCTTCCTCTTGGGTTTTTCCACTAATGGATCCCCCGGCTGCTGCATCAATGAGTGTCCTCGTCGGAGCATTCAAACCATTGTAAAAGGTTTGCACTTGTATCCAGAGAGGGAACCCGTGATGTGGGCAACATCTGAGGTACTCCTTAAAGCGTTCACACCCGTCATAAAGAGTCTCACCTTCCATCTGAGTAAAGTTGGTGATCTCAATTCTCAATTGTGCAGTTTTAGCTGGAGGGAAGTATTTGGCTAATAATTTCTTAGCCAAAAATATCCCAAGTACGGATAGAATCGCTCGGTAAAGAGCTGAGCCAACTCTTGGCTCTATCTCTCAGTGAGAAAGGAAATAGCCTCAATTTAACTGCGTCTTCGGAGACGCCGTTAAACTTGAAGGTATCACATATTTCAAGGAAGGTTGAAATATGTGAATTTGGATCTTTAGTGGCTAATCCTCCAAATTGATTGTTTTGTACCATACTCAGCGTAGAGGGTTTGATTTCAAAATTATGGGTTTCTATATTCGGCCTTATAATCTGTAACAACCCTAGGTTGTTACCATGCAAAATAGATGTTGATTGATTTAATATTTTTTTAGCATCATTACTTTTAGAATATTAAGATAAGCCTATCTAGAAAATTTGAAGTCCATTGGACTTCTCTAAGTCAAAAAATTTCAATTTGATCAGTCTAGATGCCCTAGTCTAGACCCAAAATATTTTAATCTCAAGATTAAAATCTAATTACATTTTTGAATTCCTCACCCCCAAATTAGCTAAAGGTGAAATTTTGGTGCAATTTAGAGCTCATTTGGGCAATAACTCAATTTAAATTAAAATGGTTCAACTGCATAAAAGGATTCCAAACAAATGGTTTTGCAAATATACCCTAATACCTAAATAAACGGCCGGGATCCGCTGTGCGGACTGCGGGCGATCCGCTGCGGAGCCCGGGTCATGCGACAGCGGCATCCCGTGAATCCAGCCGTTCCGCCTTTTATGATCTACGGCCAGGATGCAATCCCGCGGAACAACCGATCCGTCGTTGGATCCGTCTCGTGGATCCTACGGCCAGGATCGCTCCCGCGATCGACCGTTAGGATCCGAGCGATCCCAGTCGTAGCGCCTTTTGGTCAACCGATCAGACGGCATCCGCGGGGTCTGGCACTGTGGATCATCGTCTCTGCCAGATTCCCTCACCCGACAGGAATTTTTCCATACTGCCAGCTGGCCATCCGGTCGGCCACTCCCCTCTCCAGCTCAGCAGACCGTTGCCAAGCTTCCCCTAATGGCTATGGGACCCCGATCGGGCCTCGTGGCCCGGTCGAGCTCGAATTGGAAATTCGAAGACTCGGCCATGGCCCGAGCCCTCCGACCCTCCTCAGCCCAATTAAGGCTCTGGAAGGTTTATGACACCTCCCTGAGGCTATAAATAGCCTCAGCTCCCCTTCATTTGATCCTTGCTGATCAATTGGAGTCAGGCTTCCTTCTCCGCCATTGCCGATTGCCAAAGCTTCATCCAAGCACTCCTGAGCTCACGTACCACTGATAGGAGAGTCTCCTGGAGTTCAGGAACTCTCAGAGAGATCTAAGGTAGCTCAACAAGGCCGGAGGAGATCACTTCACCGTCTGCAAGCACCCGATCAAAACCAAGTATCCCAGTTGCAGGAATCACGTCAATACGGCTCGAATCCTATTCCATTTGTTGCGTTTCTGCTCTTATTGTCATTTCAAACTTAGTCGTATCGTATTTAGGGCCTGAGCTAGCCCCGATAGATCGAATTGATCGATCGGGCTAGTTTCCTTCTGGATTGCCTCGGTCGAGTAAGGACCCGACGATCCAGGCTACCCCAGCCCCCAGACTAGAGGGCTTCGATCCGCCTCACCTCCCTGGTGGTGTAGGGATCGAGCCCGGGGTCTGGCATGGTCTCTGTGGGGAGAATTGTCTCCCCACAGTAACACAATCGACGGGATCCTCGGGTGAGTAAGGTCTGGTTGATCCAGACCACCTCACAAGGGGCTTCGAGTCCCAGTAGATGCGTCTGGTCACGGTGATGGAGTAGCAATCGAGTGTTGGCCTAGCCGTGGCCTGGACGTGCCAGAATTTAGGGAATTATGGTTCCCTAATTCGGTCTATCCGTCGGGACGAAGGGATGGGGACGACGGCACTGTGCGGGCCGGGTCGACCCACGACAGTGCCGGGTCACCTGGGCCCCGGTCGACCCGCGCATTTTCGATTCCGGGCCGAGCCGTTTAATTAAATCGAATTAATGGAATTATTTTCCTTAAGAAAAATAATTCGATTAATCAAATCATAGGAATTTGATTTAATAAAAATACAGAATGTATTTTCTTAATAACTTTTAATCCACTGGTTAAAATTTTATAATATTATATATGAAAATATTTAGAAAAATCTCAAAAACTTAAATATAAAATAAAATTACAATCTGATGGTTAGATCTTTAATTATTGCCTAATTATAGTAAATATTAATTAAGGCAGATTAGCAAATTTACTTATCCAAATTGCATGTTTAGGATGCCATTAGTTCACTGATGTTAATTAAATTGCATGTGCCAAGTATAACATTTTTCTGAGTTCTGTAATTGTAGTTATGCTCTAATCTTGTCAAATCATAAGTAGTGAATTTTAGGGTTTATACACATTGGATCATAGCAAACTCAGTCTCTGATTACTTGTATGATTAATTAGGACTTGTATGCCAAATTTCATGTAATTTGAATAGTTGGATTTTTATTTATGTGCTAATCGCTTTTGCTTGATATTAGGGTTTGGTTAGTATTAAGTAAACACTGTTGTTAAACTTTAATCATTATTTTGGCTGATAACAATAAACCAAATGAAATAAAATCACATTTTATAATCTCATTAAGTATACTTGAATCAACTTAAAACTATAGAATCTTAAATATCTTAATTAACTTAAGAAATCCTAAGATTTTGGATCAAGCTTTTAAGACTTGATCTAGATCTAGGATTGCCACCAATAATACAAAATTAATCTACTGATTTGACATTGATCTTTAAATATACACTTGATTTGACTTAAGATTTGAGAAGGAGTCAAGCCCTAATCTACTTAAGGCAAATCTAAAACCATAACAACCCTAACTCAACTATATTGATTACAAGACTTGAATTCAACATTTTTTAATAATGCATTTGATTTACTATTGATTCTAAACATTTGAATTAGACAAAGTAAGGTTAATAATAATCCTTGTGATTTCATAATCTGAATCGTACCTTAAGATCCCTGATTTTCTCTTAAGTAATAAACCTGCATAATAAGACCTTTAATACTAGGTTGATTTTAACAAGTGATCAAATCCTTAACAAAATGTTTGATTTACACCCCATAATCTTAGTCTAAGTATGATCAGATGATTCCATCATCTAATCTAATCATTCTAAATCCAATAGTGAACTAGAACCTGATAATCTAATATTAACATCTAAAGAAGAGATCTTGATGCTCTCTTCATAAGGTCATCTTAAATTATCTAAAGGACCTAAATTTATATATATCATGAGGTAGGAGGCCTTGTATAACCCCTTGAGGTAGAAGTATAGAAGATCCCATCACCTTAGAGATTGATCTATTCTCCTTGTGGTAGTAATCACTTAAGACATTAGAAGAGATACATCTCCTTGTGGTAGAATCTGTATTAAGTGATCCTTGACCACATTTGATTGGTAAAACCTTGTATAGGACTTTCCTATTAGTCTAAGATTTGTAGTCTTGATAGATCCTTGTTCTATTAAATAGATTTGATGAAACTACGATTGTTGGGTAAGTGTAGTATAGTATACCCATATCACTGGTCCCCAGTAATAATCTGGATTGGTTGAGTCACTCTAAGTAAGATTTGTCTTTGTTGCTATCCTGCGGGCTTAGGCGGACATAACCTCGCTTAGAATAAATCAATCAACCCTAAGATTGTATTAAATGGGTATCCATTTCTTAGTTTTATTGAAGGACAGTTGCCATCGGGCAATGCCTCCTGGCGAAGATCGCTTCAATAGGTATGGCTTAAGTGGAACTAAGAAAAAGGGGAATTACCTTCCTTAAGACACTAAGTATGATTGTGAGGTTAGTGACTAAATGCTTAGTTTGAGCTACAAATCATCATCGGATGGTACCTCCTAATGAAGATCGCTTTATTAGGGTGGCGTAATCAAACTAAATGTTGTGTCCTATCTTTGCAGCATATTTAATATGTGTATACAATCACCCTGCCCAGTGATCTTTGAAGTAAATAAGCAACTTTAACTAAATATCGATCTAGAGTTTTGGAGTCAGAATCCTTTTAGCAGGATTCTGCATAGTGGAGACTTAGGATTCACTTATGTTTCTTCTACATTCTACATATATTTGTTTGGATTTTCCATTCATATCATACAATGGCATAAACATGAAGCATAAGCATGAGTTGACCTCATTCCTTCTGTTGTGACACATGGTTATCAGTGATACAGTATGAGATACGAAATATTATATACACAGACTGGGGAAATTCAAGGTGCATCTGCGTCACCATACTGACTTCCTAACTATTGTGATTACATTGGACCGTACGACTCATAAACCTTCAGTGATAGTTCTGTGATATACCGTGATATAGCATATCTGTGAGCATTATTTCATTAGCATATAGTGCAGCTTATAGCATCCTTCTCAACATCTAACATTTTTAGGTATTTTCAGTACTTAGTTTTGATGCAAATTTTCTTTACTTAGTTCTTACATTTCAGTTATTTGATGCTTTATAGTTTTCCTGCATTTTTACTTTATGTTTTGCATATTTATTATATTTAGATTAGCTTGTATAGCTAGCTTCAATGTGTTAGACTTCTTGTCTAACACGGGGTACTTTTGGGATCCGACAAATTGCTAGATCCTGAGTAGTTGTTGGAGACAGGTCAGGAAGACGTCCTAGAGTCTCAGGAGGAGCACTTGGAGCTGTAAGGGATCGAGCACCTACTTTTACTTTCTAGTTCCTTCCAGTATTTTAGCTAGACTCTTTATATTCTGCATTATTATGGTTTGTAATAAAACTCTGGATGTATTTTCACTTTTCTTTTTTGAGATAGATATATTTTCTACTGCTTGAGACGAATGTATTCTGGATGTTATGCTTTTAGCTTCCGCACTCTGTTATATTACTATACATAGTATTGTGATGTGATCGGGATATTGGAAACGCTGATATATTTTGTAACATACATGGGTCCTTCTCTCCTCCCTTATACCTTATGTACGTACTAAGTCTAATACTTAAGATAAGGGTTCCATTCTTATCTTAGGTATTGGCTCTCAAGCCTACTCTAAGGGCTCGAGTCAGCGGCCTTCAGTATGGCTTTGTCTCTTTAAGCCTATTAGGGACGATGGGTTTTACTTGCATGGCCCACCGTTCCCGAGTAGCGCACCGTTTCGTTGCCAATCTATGAATTATACTCGTATTTTGCGCGCGACGATGGGACGGGGCGCTATAGTTGGTATCAGAGAAGCATTATAAAGTGTCAAATAAGGAGCTTATTCCTATCTACTTTATAATCTGTTCTCTGCGACAGGACAAGATCACAATTACTAAGTATAGTGCGAAGCAAACATCCAAAAAATTCACTAAGCTGTCTTAGAAATAGAATGGAAAAATTATGTCTACAATACTGACACCCTAGGAATTTCCTCATGTCATATCTTGTTATCTTGTTTTCATACTTTGATATATCCATGTATCTTCTCTTATGAGAAAGAACTTGAAAATGAATGAAAATTTTCTAAAAATTTGCATCTTAACTGCAGCTATGAATCCTGGTTCCCCTTCTGCTCCCACTCCTATTAAGAAGACGATCCCATCATCAAGTGAATCTGAAGAATCGAGTCTTATGGCCAATTTAATAAAGGCCCTAATTGATAGTAACGTGCAACAAGCGCAGGAGACATGATCTCTCATCCTCTCCGTCAAACAACAATCCTCCGGATCTTCTTCCTATAACTCAGGAGACGGAGTTCTACACAATTTCCTTCATTTTCGCACTCCCACATTCAATGGGGCATTGAACCCCATGGATACTGTAACATGGATAAAGTTAGTGGAGAAGAACCTGGCCTTAATTAAATGCCCTAATTCTGAGGCAATTCGTCTGGTGACCTATCTGTTCCAAGAAGAAGCAGAATATTAGTGGGAAAATGAACGGAATAACAGATTTGCGGACTTTGAGATAGAGGACATACCATGGGAGATGTTCATGGAGGCATTTCACGAAGCTTTCATTCCTGCCTCAGCTCAAGCAATCCTAGAAGATGAACTTCTTCACCTCACACAAGGGAGTAGGTCAGTATCTGATTACGAACAAGAATTCAGGAGACTGTCAAGGTTCGTTCCCGATTTAGTAAGATCGGAAGCATCCAAGTGCCACCACTTCATGAAAGGTTTGAGAGACTCTATTAGAGCACACCTAGTCTCACGACAGTTCAAACCCTAATAGAGTTGATCGAGGCTGCCCGTCTGCAAGAAGGATTCCAGAGTCAGCTGGACCGAAAGAGAAAAACCATAGTCACGCACCCACGAGATGAGCGCTTTGGCCATCGCAAAATGGCCAGAGTCTACAACATGGAAACCACACAACCTCAGCCTCAGAATTCTGAATGTAAGAAGAAGCATCTGTATGGGAAGTGCTACCACTTCGGTGGTGTATGTTTCACTTGTGGCCGTAAGGCCCACCGTTACTATGAATGTAGGGAGAAGAAAACCATCGATGGCGTGCCCATCAACCACTCCCACCATAAGCAAACCTTTCGTGCTCAACCCGTGAACCAGCGGGAGCCCGCTCCTGCCATAATGCTGGTTCCTGCAACAAACTCAAGAGCAAGTGTACCAATGCAAAGGTCAACATGCAACCGTCAAGACTCAGGAATCCAGAACAAGCAACCCTCGGCACCTTCCTGAGTGTATATGTTAACTCCAGCTTCTGCTCCTGAAAATAATGACGTAGTGTCAGGTACGTCTTAAATAAATTCTCTTTTCTTGCTGTATTAAATATTTGCCCCCTACTATTTCCATATTTAGATTTTCAAATGAGCTATCCTTACACAAATTATCGCAACTATAGGCACATTAACCATAAACGACACAACTTGTAATGTTCTATTCGATACGGGAGCAAGTCATTCTTTCGTATCGGAAGAATGGGCTAAGACACTTAAACTACAGACACATCAACTAGCCAGTTCATTAAGTATTGGGCTACCTTCGGGAGCTCGTATGCAGTCTCAACAATTCTGCAATCTAGATATCCCTATTGAAGATCAAAACTTCAGAGCTAAGCTAATCCTTCTGCCAATCACCAACTTTGACATAATCCTAGGTATGAATTGGTTAAGCCAACATGGTGCGTCCATTAACTGTCAAAAAAAGAAGATAACTTTGGGTAACGGAAGGAACTCCAAATCATTCGTGGGAAAATTTAACACCCAATCGTCGTTAATCAACGCCTTGGTGGTAGAGAGATTAGCAAAGAAAGGATGCAATGCGTACCTTGTAACAATGCTTGGGGAAAAGAAAGAAGTCATACCTCTTTTTGAGAACCCCGTAGTTTGTGAATTTCTCGATGTTTTCCCTGAAGACCTGCCTGGTCTTCCTCCAAACAGAGAAGTGGAGTTCACCATAGACGTAATCCCGGAACCCAACCCCTGTCAAAGGTTCCTTACCGCATTGCGCCAAAGGAACTTCAAGAGCTGAACAACCAACTTCAAGAATTATTAGAGAAGGGTCTCATCCGCCCAAGTTCATCCCCTTGGGGAGCACCGGTGCTGTTCGTTAAAAAGAAAGATGGATCGATGAGAATGTGCATCGATTATAGGGAGTTGAACAAAGTAACTATTAAAAACAAATACCCTTTACTGCTTATCGATGATTTATTTAATCAGTTATCTGGAGCAAGGGTCTTCTCCAAGATAGATTTGCGATCTGGGTATCATCAATTGCGAGTTAAGAATTCTGATATTGAGAAGACAGTGTTTCGAACTCGTTATGGACATTATGAATTCTTGGTGATGTCTTTTGGGTTGACGAATGCACCATCCATTTTTATGGACTTAATGCAGCGTGTGTTGAAGGCATATCTGGATAAGTTTGTCATCATCTTCATTGACGACATACTAATTTATTCCAAGAATAAGACCGATCATGAGAAACACCTTCATATAGTACTTGAAGAACTCAAGAACCACGAACTCTATGCTAAGTATTCTAAATGTGAATTCTGGTTGGATTCTATCGCCTTTTTGGGTCATGTCATCGACTCTCAAGGGATCAGAGTGGATCAGAACAAAGTAAGCGCAGTCCGAGAATGGTCACAACCAAAATCCGTGACGGATATCAGAAGCTTCTTAGGACTGGCAGGCTATTATAGAAAATTCATCAAAGGTTTCTCACAAATTGTGTCTCCTCTCACCAAGTTGACTCAAAAAGTAGTACCTTTCATTTGGAGTCCGGAATTGAGATAGTGTTTCAAACCTTGAAAGATGCTCTTTCTTCTACCCCAGTTCTCGCCTTGCCCAAGGAAGGATTGAATTACCAAGTTTATACCGACGCATCTGGTATAGGTTTGGGATGTGTATTAATGTAGGAAGGAAGAGTTATAGCCTACGCGTCTCGACAATTGAAACCTCACGAAAAGAACTATCTTGTTCACGATCTTGAACTAGCATCAGTAGTCTTCGCTCTAAAGATTTGGCGTCATTATCTGTATGGCGTCCAGTGTTCCATATTCACCGATCATCAGAGCCTGAAATATATTTCACCCAATGCGAGTTGAATTGTCGACAGCGAAGGTGGCTCGAGTTAATAAGTGACTACGACTTAAGCATTCATTATCACCCATGAAAAGCAAATGTCGTAGCAAATGCACTCAGCCGTCATGCTACACTATTTTCTATAATTTGCACTAGTACATTGGAGGAAGAATTCTGAGAATTTGAAATCAGGCCAGTGCATGGAGATATGCTAAGCTCACTAATATCTATGAGCTCAGTTGAACCAACCTTCCATCATGATGTCTTCATCTCTCAAACCAAGGATGAGGATTATTTGAAGTTCAAAGTCGATATCGAGAGTGGACGTCGCTTCGATCTCCAGCTTCGTGGTAACGTAATTTATCAAGGTGATCGTCTATGGATTCCCAAATCCATGCATCAAGAGATTCTGGTCGAAGGCCATAATTCAGGCTACCAAGTGCATCTAGGTAGTACCAAAATGTACCAAGATCTGAAGAAGTCGTTCTGGTGGCCCGGTATGAAAAAGAGTGTGGCAGAATTTGTGGCAAAATGTCATGCTTGCAGTCTAGTTAAAGCCAAGCATCAAAAGCCTGGAGGACTCCTTCACCCACTAGCAATTCCTGAATGGAAATGGTTCGACATTTTTATGGATTTTGTTATGGGTTTACCTAAAGCAAGATCTGGCACGGATTCAATTTGGGTCATTGTTGATCGGTTGACCAAGTCAGCTCATTTCATCCCTATGTGTCAAACTGATTCCGTGGAAAAATTGGCAAAGCTGTATATTAAGGAAATTATCAGGCTCCATGGAATCCTAAGATCTATCGTATCTGATCGAGATAGCCGCTTCACCTCTAAGTTTTGGCAAGCGGTGCATCAAGACTTAGGGACTACTCTAGCCATGAGTACTGCCTTTCATCCTCAGACAGATGGTCAAACAGAAAGAGTCAATCAAGTTGTGGAAGATCTCCTTCGTCTCTGTATTCTGGACTTTGGAGGTTTTTGGGAGGATCACCTTCCCCTTGTAGAATTCGCATACAATAATAGTTTTCAAGCAAGTATCGGTATGGCACCATATGAAGCTTTATACGGCAGAAAATGCAGTACGCCATTAGCATGGTCTGAAACTGGCAGTGTTCAGCTTTATGGGTCAGAATTGGTTGAAGAAACAAATCGTAAAATTCAGCTAATCCAGCAAAGAATCAAAGCTGCTCAGGATCGGTAGAGTAAATATCACGACGCTCATCATCGTACTCTGGATCTTGATGTGGGAAAGTATGTGCATCTTAAGGTCAGCCCAATGAAAGGTGTTTATCGTTTTGGTGTAGCTGGAAAGTTAAGTCCTCGCTACGTCGGACCTTTCGAGATACTAGAAAAGATTGGTTCTGCAGCATATCGATTAAAGCTTCCTGAAGACTTCTCTGCAGTTCATAATGTTTTCCACATCTCCTCTCTGCGAAGATGTCTCCGTGATCCATCTCACTTAATTCAACTTCCAGCGGTATCACTACAACCAGATCTGTGATGGCCCTGCCCCGTCGTGGTCCTGTTAACTCTTAAGTTAACATAATTACGGTGGATGAGTCATCTAAATGACAAGGTTCCCACTTAGAATTGGATTAGACACATATTCTAATCCAACCTAACTGAGGACTTTGCCATTTCTCTAATTGAATTCATCACTAAATGTAAATACAAGTAAATAGAGTGAGGAAGCATAAAAATATAACATCCATTCATCACAATATAAAAGGAACTAAGCATCCTACTCAGAGTAAGTAAAGTAGTAAAATAAAGATAACATGTATTATTACAAACTTTAAACATTTTAAAAGAGCTGAAAAGTAAAACACTCATCCTCACAAATGCAGAAAGAGAGCTAAGTCTACAAATCTTCTGGTACAGACTCCTCTTCTAATGGCAAGCCCTCCACTGGATCTACTGCTCTAAGAAACTCAGAACCTATCATTATCGGTTTCATAATGATAGGGCCCCAGCCAATAAATAAAAAATCTTAGTTAGACTATTATCTAAGTACATTTTAGGGTAATCAATTGATTATGTTAATTAGATATCACCATAAACAACTAAGTACAAAAGCATAATAGGAGCAGAACGCGTAAGAAAAGAACAGGATAAAGTTATAAACAAATAGTTTATAACTTAAACAATTAGGAAGTAAGTACATACCTCCTCTAAGCAACTGCAACAAGGTCAAGTGAGTATAAAACAAGTGACTAAAAATAAAATACATCATAAACATGCTTATGATCAATACAATTACATGCTAATCGACAGAAAGTAAGAAAATATGTGAACAAGGCTAGCATCCTATATAAATAACAACAAGAAAATCTAGCACCCTATAAATAAACAAGGCTAGAGAATGTAGTAATGACTAGAAGTAAAGTAGTACATACATGCAGGAAAGTAAATTAAAAGCAGTAAACTAAAACTATACTGGCTACTTAAGCTAACCAGCTGAAAGAAAATATCAACTCTCTTAGCCTGATGAGCTAAGGCAGAAGGATAAAAGTAGATGTATACCAAAAATTAGTACTGCCATATCAGAACGAATGACTCCTCAAGTCACAACAAATTCAATATATTCTCTGTATTCAATAGCTAGTAAATGAAACACTAGGTGGCTTCACCTACAAACTAGTTTTCATTCTATTAGGTTGAATCAAAACTGTTATCTCTCTCTGACAAACTAGTAAGTGAAACACTATGTGGCTTCACCAACAAACTAGTGTTTCCACTACTAGGTCGAACTAACTGAAGAGGCAGACTAATTAGGTCACAAAACAATAATGAAATGAAAATGATATTTATGCAGGTTCAAAGTTGACACAAGATACTCATTAAATATCCTATGTACATAATATATGTTCAAGGTATTAAGCTCAATTACAAGGTATGCGAAGCATCAAATCAAAGTGAGCAAAAAACATGACTAGGACACAGGTGATACCCATTGTTGTCTACTTTATTCATTCTATCTACTCTAAGTTACATAAGTTTCAGAATCATCAATTCTTACACAGCCTGTAACTTAGAATCACGTACCTATAAGTTGAAGATAATTAGGACTGGCCAAGTCCTAACTATATATAATCAAAAGATGATTACTTGATTTAAATAAATAAATCATCAACCTAATTTGATAATTTAAACCATCCCAAGCCATCTTGATTAGCCAAATCAAGATGGAATGATTAAGAATTAAACTCTAAATGATGGTGTCTAATTACTCAATCCAAAAGTATATCTAAAGGTCTAAGGCTTAGAACCTAAATCTCACTAATTAAGTTAAGGCAAATCCTAATGATTAATCAACTCATTAGGATAGATCTCTATTCTTAGTTCTAAAGTCTAAAGATTAAATAATCATTAAATAAACTAAGAAAAATCTATAAACTAGTAAACTCAAGGTTTTACCTATTGAGTAACCCAACTTACTCAACAGATGAATTCTAACCTAAGATATATTCCTAATCTTAGGAATTTATGCTCTTAATTACAAAGAGTATCTCTCATGACATATATCCTAACTAATGTTATAAGATCTATGGGAAGATCTAAGAAGAATTTTATGAAGGAATGAACACTCATATTTTACTTAGGATTTTCCTTAAGGGTTTAAGATTGAAGTTTGAATAAAAATCTAATTAAGACTCTTAAACTTACTTAATTTCTGTTTTAAATCACTTTATTTACTGTTTAGAGTGTTTAGAATATGATTTTAGGGTTTTAAGATGCTAAACCCTAATTTTGGGCAAAATGACCATTTTGCCCCTACTTAAGGGTTCTAAAAGATCAACTTTTATTCTAGGATTCCAAATCTAAATGTTTTAGTGGAAAAGTGTTTTTTACTATCTAATATAAGATTAGACAGTAATTACACAAATTTTGGGTGATTATTAAGCCTCATGAGATCAAATTAATGAATTTGACTCATAGGGGTATTTTGGTAATTTGGTTTAATGAAATCTGAATTTTCTTCCAGCTTATTGTTATTTACTGTCTAAGGTTTTCATAGAACCTAAATATACTGAATTCTGATAAGTATTGGCCAAGTTATGACCAATACAAACTAAGGGGTAAAAGAGTAATTATGGGTTTCTTAATTAAGGGTCAAAAATCCTAACTTTGTCAATTGGTGTTCAAATTAAGTAAAATTAGTGGCTATAGATCACAAAAGATCCACTGATTCTAATTACTAGTGGTAGGCTCAATTTGGACTCTAATTAGCTAAGTTATGGCCTAATTAAGATTTATGGTGATTAGTGAGTGATTAATGAAATTAATCACTAAATCACTAATCCAACTACACTATTAAGTTCTAATATAATCTAGAAGTTTTCTGAAACTTGAATTATTCAATTTGGATCATTAGATTTGCTAATCTTCACTAATCAATATTTTGAGTAATTAGGGTTGATTAGTAAAATTAATTACTAAATAGAAAACTTAACTTCACCATTGAGTTCTATACTGCACTAATAGATTTTAGCAACTTGAAATTCTATATTTAGATAATTAAAGAGCTTAATTTTCACTAATCAATTTTTAAAGTAATTAAGCAAAATTAAGAACTTTAATTCTAGAAACTAAAATTTTATTGCAGATTAGCATTTTACATATTCTCCTGATCAAAATGATATATTGGATCATATGATTTGAAACTAAATTGACTAAGTTATGAATTTATCAAATTTTAAGATTAAGAAGATTAATTAATTTAAATGATAATTAATGAAATTATTTCTCAAACCGAAAAACTAATTATGTAATATTAATCCTTACATTTTGCTGATCAAAATGGTATATTGGATAACTATGTTTGGATATGTAATTACAAAGTTATGAGTATTTGAATAATTGAAATGGATTGAAATAAGCAAAATTTTAAGAAAAAAAAAATATAAAATATTTTCTGAAATAATTTTACAGCCCACAAGAAATTAAAAAAAAACTGAAACTTTAGGATCAAATTTCTCCCTACACAGATCTCCTCACGAGGTGTGCTATATATCAATGGAAAGCTCTCATCGAGACCTTTCTATTGATACCAAACACGCCTCCTAGTTTTGCAAATTATCTAAAATATTTCAAGCCTTAATTCGGACTTAAAGAAAAATAAGGGGTACCTTTAGGTTCGATTTGGAGCTTGGAGGAAGAATATGAAGATACTATTCTGCTCTATGATAGATTCAAATGATGTCCATGAAGTTTAGGATCCAAAAGAGATTAAAATCAGGAATATTTAAAGCTTAAACAGTAATTTTGCCACCTCAAGTAACCATTGCCGCGCGTCAAGGGAGAAGAACGATTTTTTTTTATTAATAAATAATTAATAATTAAATACATTTTAATTATTCAAAATTAAATTAATAAATAAGCTCTGAAAAATCCTAAAACTTCACCCCTAGCTAATTTGGGGGTGAATAACGCAACGGCGAAATCGGATTTTAATTTCGACGAGAATTTATTTTTCGTAGTTTTCTAATTATTTTTCTAATTATTTTTCTAATTATTTAAATATATTAAAATATTCGTAAAATTCGACGACTTCCAAAATTTTCCAAAATTTCACCCTTAGCTAATTCAAGGGTGAGGAATGCAACGGCGAAGTCGGATTTTGATTTCAATGACAATTTATTTTATTTTATTTTATTTTTTAATTATTTAAATAATATTAAAATATTCGTCAAAATTTTGACGACTTCCGATTGACACGAAAACATAACCCCTAGCTAATTTGGGGGCAATGAGCGCAATGGTGAAGTCTGTTTTTTGGATTTAATTAAATAGGTCAATTTCTAGGGTTTTAGAATTTTCTAGAAATTACGATTTGATCTAATTGATTCCTGATTTGACCTAGATCTTAGAGATGAGTTCTAAAAGACTTAGTTAATATACTAAATCCTTAATTAAGACTCAGATTAGGCTTAATTGACCTAAGTAACAACCTGGGTTGTTACAAGATCTCTCTTATGCAGAAGAGCCGATTAAGATCTTAGCTCATGATCAAAAGCAGCTGAGGAATCGTTTATTAGAAGAATCTACTTGGGAGAAAAAGGCAGATATGAGAAGGAAGTATCCAGCTTCCCCACTCTGTTATATTACTATACATAGTATTGTGATGTGATCGGTGTACTGGAAACGCTGATATATTTTGTAACGTACACGGGTCCTTCTCTCCTCCCTTATACCTTATGTATGTACTAAGTCTAATACTTAAGATAAGGGTTCCATTCTTATCTTAGGTATTGGCTCTCGAGCCTACTCTTAGGGCTCGAGTCAGCGGCCTTCAGTATGGCTATGTCTCTTTAAGCCTATTCGGGACGATGGGTTTTACTTGCATGGCCCACCGTTCCCGAGTAGCGCACCGTTCCGTTGCCAATCTATGAATTATACTTGTATTTTGCGCGCTACACATTCACATGGGGAATGCCCCTAACAGTGGGCAGTGCATAATCTCTCAGTGCTTTACCCCTAGGCTCTTCTAATTTATCAGTGAAAGTGTCCATCACAACTTGTTGGTTTGATAAGTTTCATTCTCGCCTATCTTATAAGTATGTTCGTTCTATTTCAGGATCAAACAAATATTCAGTACATACTCTTTTACTCATATAAGTTTTAATAAAGCTTGTCAAGAGCAATTTAGCAATAAAGATCAAACAGATATATTTTGGAAATGAAAATAAATAAAAAATATAAAATGTTAGCTTGATAATTACAATAGAAAATGTAAAACTACTAATATAAAAAAAAAATATCTAATGCTTAAATCGCTAGTTACTTATAGATTATCTTTAGTTCAAATCAAAAACCAATTCCCCGGCAACGATGCCAAAAACTTGACAGACTGTAAATACACGTCTGCGCTAGCACGCAAGTGTACGTGGTCTGAAGTAATAAGTGAAAAGTGTGACTTTCTGGGAATTTATCGAACCACGGAGAATTGGTTGATTTGGCACTAAAGTATATCTATTCTCACTAATATTTAAGCTATAGTATGTATTGGTTGGTTGGTCTAAAATTAGTATGAATATTCACTAAGTAAATAACAAGATTTAAAGAAAGAGGAGAGTTGGGCCCGTCCCACATGCAATGATATAATACTTGTGTAGATATATTTTTCAAGCTTTATCATTTAATTTAATTAAAATCAAGTGCGCATTATTGTCCTTTAGTCTAGCTTAAAGGCTTATAAGTTCAAATCTCGTGCACAAAATGAACTCACTGTATAATACCAAAAAAAAAAAAAAATTCCATTTCAAATTGTTTATTAATATATAAATAATATTGACTTTAGATTGAAAATTTGACTCCGCCATTGTGTTCACCACCCCCAAATTAGCTAGGGGTGAAGTTTTGAACGCATTTGGAAGTCGTAAAATTTTAGACAAATATTTTAATATTAGTTAAATACCTAAAAATTCGAGTAATTAAATACTCGTCGGATCAAAAATCTGAGTGCGCCATTGTGTTCTGAAGCACTCAATTAGCTAGGATAGATATATAATATATATATATATATATATATATATATATATATATTTTTTTTTTTTTTTTTTTTTTTCTATATATCATACAATAAAATTAAATATTAAGTTAATTAAAATTTAATTTAATAATTATATATATTCCTTATCTCTTTATTTTCTTCTCATTCGCATCCTAACCGAAAACCCTAAGCCCCTTCGCACGCGATACCCTCTCCCAATCCCGATCCCTTTCAAGCGGCCACCTACCCATCCTCGACTCCTTGATTCGTAAGCTATTGAGAGGTGAGTCGACAACACGTGGCTCGAGTTTCTCTCGCCCTTATCTCATCATGCGAGGGAATCCTGCGAAGATAAGAAGGTCATAGGTGGCTCGAGACAAAGGAAGGAGACCTTCTTCAAACCCTAGCTGAGCCGTCTCCACTCGCCGAGCACCTCCGATCGCCGACACCTTCCTCTCCACTTGGCCGAAACCTTCTTCATTCCATCAAGAACTCCTTCTAGCATGATAAGGATCAAGGTATACCATCTCTTTCATCTTACTCCATTTTTTTCAATTAGTTGATATGGAACTTTGATATTCTTTCTTTCTTTAGAGCATTGTTGATTAGTATGAACTACTTTAGAACTTGATTTAGTTAATTATTAATAGACATATAAAATTAAATTTACTTTGAGATTTTAATATTTATGGAGTCAATTGAGTTCGATAAGGTCTATTCAACATTGAGAAAAGAAATTGCTGTGAAGATGAACCCTAATTTGTGGCTAGTGAAAATAAAGAAAGCAAGTATTGTTTTCATCTTTCCTTTACATGTTAAACATTTGAATCTCCATCTTTATTTCTCTCTTAGAGATGATTGAAGAAAATATTCTTAACATAATTTCTGTTTATGAGTTTTCTTCAGTATTAAAAAGGGTTTTCATTTTCCACTTGAGCTATGATTTTAAACATTAAGGTTTTAATTCTGCAAATATTTGCATCACAATATGATTACAAATATTATTCACTCCATGATTATGAGAAGAAAAGATTGCTATGATTTTATGTGAATCCATCAATGAAAATCCATTTATTTAAATAAAAGCTCAATGAGCGAATAGACCCATATGATCATTAACAGCAAGTGACATTCCAAGATTAATATTAAGTAAGTATGCTTTGAGAGGATAATATAACTTAACTTTTCATATGGAATTATTCATTTATATTAGAGAAGTTTGTATTCCCTTCTTAACTTATAAACTTTCATATACTGGTAGATAGTCTTTAACATTATATTATAGGATTAAGAAAATTAACTGTGCTTATCATTTTATTAATCAATTTCCTACTTGACAACTTAGACATTTAATTGCCCTCCATTGAAAATTATTAAAACTCAAATGCTACTTATGTTTTATTATGTAGATTGATATAAGTAAGATTTCATTCATAAATTGGTATATTAATGCCTCAATCATTGTCTTATGGTTAATACAAAATTATCATTTTTGGGAGTATAATTCAATGAGTAAGAGCCTCCATTCATTCATCTTGAGTTATAGAATTTTAGGGTAGAATTTATTCATTGTATCTAGATATTAATATTAATATCCATAATTTATTCATTGAAAATCTGAAATCTTAAGTTTATTCATTGTATCCAGATTTCCTATATTGTGCAAATCAGTATAATAATAAGGAAGATTTGATGTTTAGACTGTAGTTGTAGATATTAATATTGATTGTTGTATTTTGGGTATTGGACAAATGTTGAATGTTTCTTATATACTAGATAGTAATGCATATAAGGCCATTTACTGTCATCAAATTTGTATAAAACAATTGCTGCCATAAATTATGAATAAAGTCAATTGTTGCCATTTACTAAAAAAGAGAGCTTATGAGATCAAATGCTTTCATCTAGTTTAATTGTGATTAAATGATGTTATTCATTTAAAGTAAATTAAATACAGCCAAATAATCTTTTAAACCATTAAGTATATGTGTTTATTTTATATCTTTCATAGATTTATCTTAACATTTAGTTGTGAAAAGCATTGATGAATGTTGGTTTAGTAAATGTGACAATGCTAAATCATATTAACTATTTTGCTTGGCTAGTATCTCTATCTAGTTTGTATGGCAGTTTCCCTTTAAATATTTCTCATTTGTAATCATCAAGTTTAATTAAATACTAGTGACATTGCCATTTATTTTATGAATCAAATGCTATCATCTTTAGTTTTAAGAGATCATAAGTGATTCAATGTAATAAAATGCTGACAATGATTTATAGAATCTAAATGTTGCCATGTATTATTTAAGAATAAATGCTGTCAATTATTTCATTATAATCAAATGCTATCTTTTCAATTATAAGATCAAATGCCATCTCTTATCATGTGTAAGGTTATATGCTATCATTTTGTATATGAAGTCAATGTAATTAATGCTGCCATATATTTAAGAGACCCAAATGCTATTATTTACTTTGTAAAATATAAATGCTGCCCCTATAAATTGCTGAATTAATTTCTGCATCTTTTGTTATTAGATGTTTGATATAGGATATTAAACTGCTTAGTTTAATTGAATGTATTTAAAATATTTGTAGAATTGGAAATGAGCAATCCTGTAAAAAGGGTTGAACTCTATTTTAGAACTGGAATTAAACTCTATTTAGAACTGGAAATGAGCAGTCTTGTAAAAAGGACTGAACTCTATATTTAGAATTGGAGAATGTTTGTATAAAATTTGGAAAATTTGAACAAAAACAAAGGAGACTCTGCCGAAATTTTTAAGAATTTTAGGACTTACAAAATTTTAGGAAATATAGATGTTTGCACATATTTCTAAGAAATTCATATAAATTATCACTTCATTTGAAAAAAATAAAAAATACTTCAATATCAAATATCATAAAAACCTATTATGAAGAATCAAATTAATGACTTAAACTACTTATTGGCAGATCAAACAAATTGAATTGATTGATTTTGAGACAAAACAAGTCAGGTACGCAAATCTACTTATAAGTTTCATTTCAGTATTCTTATATTTGAGCCATTTTCCAATTGAATATTATTTACACTGCTTACCGCTTTATAATTTGCAAAATGAATGATATTGAATAGCATGTAACAAAAAGTTGAAATAATGAATTTATTATTGTGGTGGTTGTCTTTGAAGGGAGAAACGCAACACTGAGAATCTGTACAGATTGGGCCAGCTAGTAGCCCCTGGGAGTTATATGGAGGGATTTAGCCTCTTGTAGGAAGTAGGCTATCCAGAGGAAAGACACACCAAGAATTATTATTTAAGTAAGCTACCGACGGGTGGCGAGATAAGCTTCCTACAGATTATGCCTATGGGTTTACCCATTTGGGCTCAGGAGTCTTCGGACTCGCCTTATTGTTACAAGTACTTTCAATAAAATTTATTTCATATATGTTGATTTTCACAGCTATTTTGCAGGGCAGAAATTGCTTACTTTACTTGCAGTTTTATTTTCAGTCATTTTCATATATGATTTATACCTATTATAGGATGCTAGATTTATTCTTATAAGAACAATTTGCGTACTCTTACCTGACTGGTAAATCTGAATTTTTTTCAGATTTTGATAATTAAAAAGAACTCAGAAGATCTGCCAAATCAAAATAAGAAGAATAAAGGGAGCAAAAGAATGTAGAAATTTCTAATTCATATTTTGTATAATTCAAACTATTGTAAATTTTTATATATGTTTTGGCTCTATGTATAAAAGGACTTTAAATTTTATTTATTTTATTATGTTCTTTTTGAATTATAAAAATGTTTATATTTTCAATTGAGATGAATTGTTCTTTAAAGACTCTCGAACTTCGATCCCCGGTCATCACACTCACATTCGATTCTATTTTAGCACAAAGATTCTTGTAAGATCCTTAAGATTTAAAGTTAATTCATTTTCTCCTTATTTAAGGAGAGTTTAAATTTTCTTAAATCTTAGGATCTCACAAGCATTGATTTTCCACTACGAACATCACTTCGCATCTCACATAGCTGAGATGAGAGAATCACATGTTGGGCTCAATGACTATGTCACTTAGTTCATGAGCACTCAACACTTAATTACTCAATTTCAATTATGTGGAGCTAAGGAGCTCATTTAGTGGGTCTTAGCGTCACTTGCATCAACTCTTAGATGGAGCTTAGGTTGAGGTGCATTGAGCTCAAGAACCTTCTCACATGGTTCTAAGCTTCCATGCACTCAAAATCTAGCATCCAACCTAAGGTGAGCTAAGGAGCACAAGACAATTAGATCTTGGATTTTTTTAGTTCTCTTCTCATAAACACCTCAAGACTAATTTAGATGAAAATTTCTTAGTAAGGCATTAAAATCACAAATACATTATGCTTGAGGGAAAACACATCATACATCAATATTACATCATGCATCATGGGACTTCATCCCAACCCTCCCCAAGGGGAGTTTAGCTACTCATTACAGAAGAAAATAAGGAAGACACATACATAGATAAAGACCCTTTCATAGTCATTAAAAAGAAAATACAAGATTGAGTTTAGAAGATACTAGGAACGCTCCGTAGAAATTCTCCGAAATTCTTCTTCTCCTTCTAATTATCCTCTCCTTAGGTTGCTAGTGCTGCCTTCTTCCTCTTCTCCCTTTGCAAAAGCTTGCCTTGCCACCCTTGGGGTGTTTTCTCTTCCTTTGGCTCTCCTTCTTACTTATAGAATTTTTGCTAAATTTGTGAACCCTCCTCTAGTCAAGAGGAGGGGTATTTATAGGAAGGGGCTGCATGCTCCTCTCCTCCATAAGCAACCAGAATTTCCATATAAAATACTGAATTCATCATTGCACTAACTTTTAATTTAGGGTGAGGTGACAATAATCTCAATTCTTTAGCCACCACATCACCTCAAAGCTTACAAAAATGGCTGCTACAAGAAATGATGGCTGGAGATAATATTCAGGATAAATGTCATGTCTCCAGCCGCATTAAATGCATTATCTGGGAAAAATTTCGGTGGGCCACTGCAACGCGCTGTAGCATGCTTCGGCGTGCTTTAGCATACCCTGCCCTTAGCAATTTAGCCAAGTCCTCCGCTGTAGACCGCTGCAGCGCGCGACCGCGCGCTGTAACGGGGAATTCCGTGAAAAATACTGTTCAAATAGTTCTTTTTCCGGATTACATAGAGAGAAATATTTTCACGACAGACCGCTGCAGCGCGCGACCTCGCGCTATAGCGGTCAATTCCACGAAAAATACTATTCAATTAGTTGGGCGGGCCGATTTATATAGCCAAGTCCTTCGCGATAAACTGCTGCAGCGCGCGACCGCGCGCTGTAGCGGTGAATTCCGTTAAAAAGACTATTCAATTAGTTGAGCCCCCCCTTTTAATAATCACAAGTATTTCCACGGTACACCGCTGCAGCGCGCGACCACACGCTGTAGCAGTGAATTCTGCAAAAATCACTATTCAATTAGTTGAGCCCCCCTTTTAATAATCATAAGTATTTTCACGGTAAACCGCTACAGCGCGCGACCGCGCGCTGGAACGGTGAATTTCGCAAAAATCACTATTCAATTAGTGGGGAGCGTGTTTAATATAGTTTAAGTGTTTCCGCTGCAGCCCGCTGCGGTGCGCGACCGCGCACTGCAGCGCGCTGTAGCAGAATTCTTTGTTTATATTTTAAAAAAATATCCAGAAATGCCCTAGAGCTCCTTTGGATTCCATTTCCTGAAAAATATAGAAAATTTTGATTTAGGAGCAGCAAAAATATCTTAAATAAATGAATTTTCCCCTTTATTTTAGATATAATTTATCGATTCATCAATGAGTTATTACAATAATTTTAGACATCTCAAATCCTCCTAAGCAATAAAAGATAAACAAGGCAAGCAATTGAACAAAGAAGGCCATAAATGATATATTTATAAGTTAAGCAAACATGAAGTAAGTAAACATACCTCAAGTTCTGATAGTTGTAAGAAGGTTAAGCATGTGTATATAAAATCACTATATTACAAGAAAATTTTTAAACTTATATGATCAATTATACATGCTGATTATACTAAAAATTATAGGTTATATAAAATAAAACTGAAAATTGGCAACTTAACATTCTTTGACATATATAAGGCCAAAATACCCACTGAAAATAAATGAGTATAGAAAATGTTGAAAATAACTGAAAATTGAATTGAATAGAAAGTCCTACATGTATAATCTCGATCATTAATGATTAGGTTTGAGCTGTACTATTGAATCATACATGTATCATCCAAACCACTCATGGTTGGATATGAGTTAGTTCTAACACAATAAGAATTGAGGAGGCACACTAACTAAGAGATGCTCCATATAACTATTATCTGATTTACTAAATTTACTATTATTTAATGTAAATGTAATATGCTCTTCAAAACTAATATGAAATATTCATCAATATTCCATATCTCATCTAAATATGTCAAGGAAAAAAGGCTCCAGTAATAATGTAAGTAATGCATACAAATCAAGGACATTAAGCACTAACTATTCAAACATTTATGATATCTTTTGTTTTCTAATTTAATTATTCTATATATTTTAAGATTTTATAAGCTCGGGATTTCTAATATCCTACTTTCTAATATAAGCTTAGAGTCATGGTCCTATAAAGTCATCTGTTAGAACTAATCAAGTTTTAATTTAAATCAAAAGATCTACAAAAATTAAATAGGTAAATCAATCATCTTATTTGATATATCTCTTAACCCAAAACCAATATTGATAAAGCAAATCAAGATTAAGGGATTAAGAATTAAACTTTAAAATATGGGATTTACACCTCTTAACCCAAAGCACTAATATCTAAAGCTTAACTTTTCTTAATTTCTCACATACTAAAGGTGAAGGAACTCTTATTGAGTGTAATCAAAGTCAATAAGAATGAACTTCTAATTTAGTCTAAAGTCAAGAGACAAAATAATTAATACTAAAAAAAATTGTATTGATATTCAATTTATATAAAATCATCAGATGTTAAAAGGAATATTTGTGGATCTTAAGCATATTGCCATATGTGAGTTGTTATGTTCCTCAACATAAAAGTGAATGTCCCAACATTATTATGTGTAGTCATTTATGTAAGAAATCAAAAATATATATGCAAGAAGATTAACTTGGCTTGACGAATCAATTTCATGTATTTATATTTGTCGTTTAGTTAGCATAAATTTAAATATGATTTGATAGAAATAATTTAATTTCATGATTATGTTGCAGTTAATTGTATGTTTAAGTAATCTACATCATGGCACTATCAAGCAATCACCTCAATTTGGAATTTATACTTGTATTCTTAATAAAATCACTTATAGCTTCAATTTCTGTTATAGCACCTTTAATCTCTATTAAATTTGAATATCAATGATAAAATATAAAGTTGACACATTAAGAATAAGAATTATAATAAATCCATCTTGTTGCTTTCATTTCTCAATTAGTAAAACTTATATATACTCCATGGGAAGCCGGAGGCTTAAAGTTTCTAAGTCATTTACTACAGAAGATTTAGAATTGTGACAGGTATGTTAAGTACTTAGAACTTATATTGAGTTCTCATAATCTAAATCATTTTACTTAGCTCTGTGTAAAGTGCATGCATCATTTACATAGTTCTTATTGTTGCGACTGTATTTTTATTTTCTTGAATCCTATATCAAGATTAAAGTTTTATTTTGAAAGTTATTTTGAAGAAATATTATAAACTGAATATTAGGGTTACCATCCTGTTAAAATGTGAGAGTTTAGGTAGAATTACTTTGACTATTATTTCACACTTGCATTTATCAATAATGAATGAATTAATAACATGTGATTTATTTATTAAATTAAATTATGCATGTTAGATTATTTGGTCTTGTAAAGGATTAAGGTAATTTGATTTTTATTTTAAACTTAAGCTTACGCCTTCTTAATTTTCTCTTAAATAAGAGAACCACCATGTAATGATCCTTAATTAGCAAATAAGAGAAATTTGATTTATCAAACAACCCAATCCTAAGATTGTAATGACTTATCTCATGATTTGAATGTTAACTTCTAAAGATTTAGTATTAAGTAAATTGCATCCTTAATTTGACTCTTTCAATCAATGATTTAACATGTGACTTTGCATAGAATCATACTTATCATGAATTTAGTTTAGTTATTAGAGTTTATAAATGGTGGATGGCAAGATTAAGAACTTTTGATCTTTAAGAGACAAGTTAAGTAATATAATTAAGTTGATTAATATTACCATGGTTAAGGTAAGTCATTGAGGTAGGAAACGACATATTGTTATATATTGAGGTAGGCCTTTAGATGAACCACTTTAACCTTAGATGATTGATGCCTATAAATTGTGGTAGTAATAACCTAAAGAAGCATAATTCAAGTTTGTTAAATGTGGTAGGTCACCTAAATTGAGTGACATCCATATTATATCCTTGGAACCATTTTGATTAGAACCCACTTCAATGGAGGATTGATTCACTAGCTTACAAATCCTTGGTCATTAAATAGATTATTATAATGACATTATTAGTATTGTCATGTGAAATGATAGTGCATATCCATGAAACTGACTTGATTCAGTAGGATAAGAAATTGGTTGATTTACCCTGAATAAAATTATAGAGTTTTAGTCTTATCTTAAGTAATTAGATAAGTATAATTCAATTCATGTTAAACATCTCAAGTCTAAAGTATGTTATAAGTTGGGGATTGAACATCTTAGTTTGAGAGAATAAACTGTAAAAAGATTATGTCACTTATCTTTGTTTGTATTAATAAGTGTAATTAAACAAATTAAGTATTTAAAATTATCTTTCTTAAGATGCACTAATCATGTATATGTACTCCTAAACATGTGATGAATTAGGAAACTATGAAAGTATTATTTTGTGTAAATGTTGACTTTAGTAGAATTAAACTTGAATTATATAGCTTATACGATTAAACATATTAATTTTTATAGCATTCAAGTGAATGTGCATATTAAAGAGAACATGTTAAATAGTTAGATAACAAGAAAGGATATTTAATTTTGTTTATTTATTTTCTTGTTTTGATGATTTGATAGAACTTAGTGTATTAAACTACATATTATGATTCGCACAAGCATATCATATTGTTAGCAGAGCGGTACTGCTCACCTATGATATGTTAGTAGAGCGATTCTGCTCACCTATGAAATGTGGGATGCCTTGTGGTATTAAAGTCATATGTATTTGTGGCATGTTCAGTGGCATATTCAGATGCATATTCAGTGGTATACGACAAAGTTCTATATTTAGTTTTATTCAGTTATAGTTTTTTTATAGTTGATTTACTTTTCAATGCTGTGTATAGTTACAATTTCCTTGCTTTTTGTTTCAGTGTTGTATTTACATTTATGGTTTTTTTTTCAATTTTCTTCAGTTTGATTTCTGTTTTACTATTATATGCAAGAAAATATCATTTTCCATTTAAATTGTACTTAAACTTTATAAGTCTAACAAGATTTTTTTTGTTGGGTTTGCCCTGTCCTATATGTACATATGGCATAATCATGTTATAGATCAGACTCAGTGCTTGAGGTGTAAGCTTATAATAGAAGATCAAAGTAAAGTATGTAGCTTGCATAAGGAAATTGCTAATTTAAATTTCTTTTTTCCCATATTTAATTTCAATGTAATAAATGAGTTCCTTTCTAATTATACTATATTTTTTGTTTTGTATGTGAATGGATAAATGTGGAAAATGTCTGGATTCCTTTTTCTTTATTTACTACACTGCTTTATTACTTATGTTTCTGATAGGATCTTGCTCACCTCATGATTAGTATCATGGATATCTCATTTGTTATATGTCATACTAATGATGACCACCACTTAATCATAGTTGAGTTAGTGTTAACTCTGAAGATTAGGAGGTGGTCATTACAGCCGATCTTCACAAGCAACCAGAGATCTCACCAATCTTTCATCATGTTATCCCTTGATTCAACAAGGACCGATGACTCTCCACCCTTCTATGAGTCTTCAATTGAATATATATAAACTTAAGTCATGAGTTCAAGTCCGATTGAGATCATGGATCATTTATTTCCTTGTGCATTTCTGATCAAAGAGCTTTCCTCTCCTTTCTCTCATGATTATCCTTCAACATCATTGTTTAGGTACTTAAATGTACTTAGTTAAAGATAAAGATGATTTTTGTAATATTCTTGAGTTAACTTCAATTAAGCTGGAAGATTTTTTATTCAATAGACTTCCATCAACTAGCTAATCTATCTTTAAGGTTAACTTGAGTTATATGTCTATTTTTACTCACATGGCTCTTGCAAAAGTTGAGTTATATGACTTATTGATTTCAACAAATTTTTGTGTTTTATTTAAAGTTAAGTTGAGAACAGTGTGATAGCAAATTTGTCCTTAACATCACTCAGAATCTTGTCCATTATAGCTTGAGTTAACTACTAGTAATATTGTTGATTCAATTTCAATTAAACGGAATGAACATTTGTCCAATTTTTGAAAGTAGATTTCTATTAATTGTTCATGGAAATAATTTTCAAAACTATTATCATGTTATTTGATGTTACCTTGTAAATCCCTCTCTAAAATGCTGTAATTCGGTCTTCTGTCCTTAGTTATTATGAGTGGACTCGGTAGAGTTCATATTTGCCTATTAAATTCACAAGTAATCAACACTTCTCATCAAGTTATTTACTATATAGTTGTGACTTGTTAAATTAATTCAGGTGTTGGTAATGTTGGTCATATAGAGGCCAGCAATGCCGAACACCATCAATGAAACCATAATCGTAAAGTTAAATTATTTTAAATCAAGCAATAAACTTGTAATAACCCTAGATTGCTACCTTAGCTAATCAAAATCTATTAAACCATAATCTAGTCTTTATGAGGTTCCAAACATCTTTAGGATCTAACCTTAATAATTTGGGGTTAATTTGATCACAAGAATAATTAAGGATAATTTTTAAAATTTGAAAATTATTTAAATTAAATTGACCTTCAATAAAAAATTTAAGAACATATTTGAGTTTCTTACATCAAATTGAGCTAGGGATGCAAATTTTATAATTTTTGGACTTGTATTTCGAAAGTAATTACTAAATTTAAATTATATTTTTGTATGAATTAAATTTTAGAATTTTGATTAAATACATCAATTTTTTTATTTATTTAAATAATTTTATTCAAAATCACAGAAATCCATTGCACCTGACTGAACTTAGAACACCGGATCCAGAGGATCTCGGCCATTCTGCGCTTCGAGGATTTAATCAGACAACTCTAATTGGCCCCGCTCATTATCGCACGTTCTGTTTAGATGGCACCCTTAGATCACCCCTCAGTTTCAACCTGAGTGTTGTTGCTCAGTTTTAGACATCCAAATTATGTTAAAAACTATCACTAGTATTCTCCTAACAGTATTAGGATCCTACATATGAAATTTGGTGTATTTCGGAGATCATTCGTGTTCAATGCGCATTTCGAGCCAGTTCAAATATCCAAAAAATTACCTAATTTAATTTGACTTCTAAATCAAAATTGGAGTTTACCATTGAACTTGTCACCCCAAATTTGCCAAGATTGATATTTTGGGAGCTTTTGGAAGTCATTAAATACTCCCTAAATATTTTAATATTATTTTAAGTGCCCAAAAAATTAAGATATTTAAATTGATCTCCAATCAAAAATTCAACTTCATTTTTGAGTTCCTCACCCTCGATTTAGTTAGGGTTGAATTTTTTGAATTTTTTGGAGCCCCTTTAGTTATCCAATTTTAATTAAATAAAATAACATTAGTTTTTTTAATTTTTCTAATTAATATTATTAATTTTATTATCTCTAGACCCTAATAGCGCCATATGTCGAGTCGAGTCGCATCCTAGCTGTCCAGTTAGCAACCGATCAATCATGTTTGTCCATCTTAGTGTCGAGCTGATCTTAGCGAACGATAGTGATCGTGAGGCAGGCAATATACCTCTCCCTCACAATCGCAGGCACAGACTAGCTATCGGTCGTACCCTCCCGCGATAATTAGAGTGGTGCTAGACTCCCATTTCATCGGCATTGGAACCCTTTTCACAAATTCTAGCTTTGGGTGAGGCCAATGGAAGGATTGGAGCAGTTGCGTGCATCAAATGACCAAACCCTAATTTCTGAAACACCATCGAGGTACCATTCCATTCTTCCATTTAACTATGCATTTACTTCCTTTAATGTTTCGATTGATTATTGTGAGATATGCTGAACCAATTAAAGGACTCGACCAAGTATTATCGGTGCTTGATTGTGATTGCTAGCGACTGTAACACACAGTTGTGTAATGTTCCCATCTTCTGTCCGCCTGTAGGTAGCTAGGGTTTAGGATCATTGGCAATTGGGGCGGCCTCTAGCGACGGTTTAGGTGTCTTTAGAAAGGTCATTTTGAGACATTTCAAATGGCATGCTGGACGGTCTCCAGCGACCACCAGAGGGCCCAAAATTATTTTACCCTAGCCAGGCATCTGCGACACTCGCCATGTCGAGCTGACCTCAGGTCGGCCGACCCAAGTGTCTTGAACTGAGCCCACGTGCGAAGGAGGGTAATTGTGTGTGGCAGGCATGAGAGAGAGGGGGGTTGATGTTTTAATTAACTATGTTATTAATTCAGGTATCTAATTAATTAATTAATTGAGAACTCTCTAATCATAACTCTAAAATTCGTAAAATTATGTCATTTTAATTAGAAAAATACAAGGAGTAATAATATGACATTAGAATTCTAATTTGATGATAATTTTCATTAATCACTATTTTATGTAATATATTAAATAATTGATTAACTTAAACTTTCAAGTGTCATATCTTAGTCAATTCTCATCCAAATTTGATGATTCAATAGTTCATTTCAATGACAAAAATGTGTAGGACAATAAAATGATGTCAAATTTCTAATTAGCCATTTGAGGTTAATTTACTAATAACCTTTTAAGTGTCATTAAAAGTTATTAAAACCCCACATAGCCATTTAATGTCCAATTTGACCTTACTTAGTGTCATTTTACTCATTGTGCTATAATGAAACTATAGCTACTGTATTTACATGATTTGGACATCAAATGGTAAAGGTGAGTTTTTGACCCTTAATAAAATAATATTAAATTCTCAATATTAGAATTTTGCATGTTTTGACCTCTAAAGGCTAGGACACCCTAGACAGCATACCTTAAGTCTTATAACAACATTATATGACATATAGATTAGGACAATAACTAGATTGTCCTAGTCAAGGCTCAGCACCATTAAACTTAGCAAGCAGCCTCATCATAGGAATGGATTGATCTTGTATTTTCCTAATACTTGATTTAGTAATTATAGACTATAATAGTCCTAAAATATAGGATGTATATATAATAGACAGCTCCTTATGACTATAAGATTCATTAGTGAAACCTAAAGAGGTGACTTAGAGCCTAACCAAGTTTCTCTATATTCCTTAAGCGTAGGATTGACTCTAGTCAACCCATTATGTAACTTAGTGGTATTAGCTCATTTTAGTAACCTAAACACTTAGCAAAACCTTAGAATTCCTAGTGCCTTGACTTAGGCACCTTATTAATAATACTACATTTGATTGTAGTTAGTCAATTTACTTGAGTTAATTGATTTGGATCTTCTGACCCTAAGATTCCTTAATGAACTTAAGGTTAGAGATCCTTCATTATAACTTCCTAACTAAGGACCTTATTCATTAGTCCAAGTCCTGTAACTTGATGGGATTAGGAAGTTAGTATTGAGTTAATATTCTCATCCAATTTAGATTAATACATACACCATTATTGCCATTTAAATAACTTTAGATAAATCTAAACTTGTATGATAGTGAATTGTAGATCATCTTAGATCTTGAGAGCTACTAAGAATATTACTAAAAGATCCTTAGCATTAGTAGTTGTGCCTAAAGAGAGGACTTAGAAGGTGATTATAATGGAGACTTCTTAGGAAGTTTAGTACCTTCTACTTAGACTGGAGGAGTAACCCAAGTGACCAAGTACAACTTGCTTAGGATTATATGTTTAGTCTTAACATGTTAAGTGTAGAACATAAAGTTTAATCTAGTAGTTATGTACAACCTCCTTAGTGAAGTGTAGTTAGTTATTTTATTCTAAGTCTATGTTTGAAGATGATAGATATATTAAATGTCTAAGATAAGAATAGTAAATATCTTAATTATCAAAGAAGATTAAAACCTTAAAGCTTGGACATCGAAGTAAGAGATAAGGCATAGAATCCTTCTGGTTTTAACCTTTATAGTTTCAATTAGGACTTAGTTTCCATATCTATTAGACTTAAAATCTTATAATCACTTAAGATGATATATTATTAGATAAAAACCCTTAGAATGGTTAAGTACCAAAGTTAAAGCTAGATATTTCCTTAAGTACTAAATAGTCTTAGAATCCTTCAAGTGCTTAGTAAAGATGCTAACCTTATAATCTTAACAATTGTAATACTAAGCTTTGGAACCATATGATTAAGAGAAGAACCATAATCTTAGATTAGTAACTTAATGTGACAAGTATTTATATAATAATAACTTAAGTAGAATCATTCCCTTAGTCTTGCAGTCTTATAAAACCCCTAAGTCTAAGTATATACTAGATTTGTCTCATTAGTAGCACACTTAAGAACAAGATTACTTACACAGTTAAATATATAACCTTCTTATAGTAGAACCTTAAAATGCTATTAAGATTAAAGAATAACCTAGCATTAAATCACTAGTAACATATCTAAGAATAAGATCGCATAAGTTCTTTATTAACCTTGGTACTTCTAATTTAATGATTTAAGATCAATACTAAATTAGATGCATTATTGGAATTATGTCAATTGAATTATCTTTCAATCAAATTAATTGATTAAGTGATTAAGGGTTCAAATCATAATCAAATAGGTTAGGGTTTAACCCCTATCCTTACCCAACTAAGACTATTTATTGGTTTATAGATTAATGTTAAATTAATGTATTATTGGTATGTTATTGATGGCAAATCTCAGATTTAGACCAAGTGTAGCTTGATCAAGATCTTAAGATTTCTTAAGATTAATTAAGGAATTTAGCTACTTAAATCCATTTAGCTAAAACAAGAGTTTAATATACACAAGTTGGGCTATTTACATTCATACTACTGTTATGAAAATATAATAACAACAATTTGTAAGGAACAGAAGGTTATTAGTGCTAATCAAGCCTTAATTCAATACAAATGAATTAGTACCTAATTACAAATCAAACCATTAGAAATTTATGAAACTTGGTGATTATATTCTAATTGTTCATGTGAACAATCAAAAACTAAGTTTACTAAATTTGGATAATTAAAAACCCTAAATCTCACTAATCATGTAATTACAAGATTAGAGCATAATTAAGAATACTTTAATCAGAAAACTAATTCATTTTGCACATGCATTCTACAAGTTATAAGGAGCACAACGGCACCTAAATCATGCAATTTGGCTAAGTATACATGCTAATTAACTCTAATTAAGTTCTGTAATAATTAGGCTAAATCAAAATATTCAACCATTAAAGTGCAATATTATTTTATATTCTTATTCCTCATGATTTTTTGATAAATTTGATATATAAGATCATAGGATTTGGATTAGTAGATCAATAGTTATTCAATTAATTTATTTTGCATTTTTTCAATTTAATTTCCCTATAATTTGATTAATTGGATTATTTTCCTTAAGGAAAATAAATCCAACTAATCAGATTTATTTAAAATGGGTTCCGCCCAATATCCAGACCGCATGGGTCAGCTTGACCTGATGGTTAAGCACTGTCGAACAGCGCAAATCACGGGTCGGCTTGACCCGTACTCTGCTTCTCCCTTGTCCTGCGCCATCCCGAGAGCCAGCCGATAAGGGAAACCCTGACAATTGGGGAGCTATCTGTAACAACCCTAGGTTGTTACCCTGTTAAAATATAGCTTAATTGATCCTTAACTTTAATACCATTGCTTATAGAACATCAAATTGAGCCTATCCTGAAGATTTGAAGCCCATTGGATGTTTCTAAGTCAAAGATGATATTTTGATCAGTCTAAATGCCCTAGATTAGACCTAAAATATTTTGATCTCAGAACTAAAATCTGATTATATTTTTAAATTCCCCACCCCCAAATTAGCTAGTGGTGAAAGTTTGGTGTAATTTAAAAATCATTTATATTATAATTCACATTTAATTAAAATGGTCTAATTGCATAAAAGGGTTCCTAATCTTTCCAAATTGCAAATGTATCCCAAAAACTAAAATAACGGTCGGGATCCGTTGTGCAAACCGCGGGCGATCCGCTATGGAGCCCGGGTCGCGCGATAGCGGAGTCCCGCACATCTCACCGTTGCGCCTTCCTATCCAACGGCTAGAATTAGATCCCGCTGAACTGAGGATCTGCCGTTATATGTGTCCCATGAATCCTATAGTGCGAATTCAATCAGATCCAGCCATTAGGATCTGAAGAGGTCCTGATCGATACATCAGATGGCCCACAGTGCACCTGCACTGTGGATATTCATTTTTGCCACACCCACGTCTGACCAAAGAAATCCTTCAAATCCTGGACAGCCTGGCCTGTCCCCCACTACCCGATCCACATCAACATGCTGTTGGGGATCTTTCTTCAATGTCATATCAGTCCTGATCGGGCCTCGTGACCCGGCTGAGCTAAATTAGGAAAATTGAGAGCTCGGCAATCGCCCGACCTCTCGGGTCTTTCCCAGCCCAAGCCAACCCTCCAGAAGCTTCCCAATCCTCTGCCAGGGCTATAAATAGCCTTAGCATTTCTCCATTTGATCCTGGCTGATCAATTGAGCTCTTTGCAACTTCAGCTATTACCGATCACTCTAGCTTGCATAGGTGATCCCAAGAGCTCTCGAACTGCTGATAGTAGGCTCTCCTAAAGTTCAGGATCCTTTGCAGTGCCTGGAAGCTCAGCTAAGGTCAGTCGAACCCTCTACCAACCTGTGTCGAGCTCAACTAAGAAATCAGGTACCCCCATTTGCCTGTTTCGAGCCATTGAGGCTCGAACCTTCCTTCTTTTGATGTGTATAGCTGTGTATTCTCGAATCGAACCTAATGCTATCGTAATTGAGCCATGAGCTAGCCCCGATCGGTCGAATCGATCGATCGGGCTAAGTCCTTAAGGAACGACTCGGGTGAGTAAGGTCCTAGCATTCCAGACCACCTCAGGCCCTCAGACCAGGGGGCTTCGATCCATCTCACCTCTTGGAAGGTGTAGGGACTGAGCCCTAGGTTTGGCATGCCTTTTTGGGGAGAATTGTCTCTCCACAATAGTCTCATTGCGAGAGCTCTTAGGTGAGTAGGGTCTGGCTGATCTAGACTGCCTCATAGAGGGCTTCAGGTCCCTTCGGTGCGCCTGACCACGGTGAACGTGCAGTGATCATTAGTTAGTTATGCCGTGGTCGGGATGTGCCGGAATTGGCCGATTAGGGTTCCCCTAATCGGGTCCTTCCGTCAGGACGAAGGCACGGGGACGAAGCACTATGCTGGTCAGGCCAACCTATGACCCGCACGGTGCGACAGTCCTAGGTCCTCGAGTCCCAGTCTACCAGTGCGGTTCGGCTAACGGGCCGAACCCATTTAATTAATATTCGAATAATCGGATTTATTTTCTTTAAGGAAAATAAATCAATGATTCCAATCATAGGGATTTAATTAAATAAAAATACATAATGTATTAATTAAATAACTTTCAATCCACTGATCCAAACCCTATGATATTATATATGAAATTGATCAAAATATCCTCACGGATCTAAATATAAAATAATATTGGACATCTAATGGTTAGACTTTAAATTTTTGCCTAATTATTGTAGATCTTGATTATAGTTGATTAGCATGAATACTTATCTAAATTGCATGATTAGGGTGCCATTAGTTTTCTAATGAAGAGTAGAATGAATGTGCTAAGTGATTTCTTTTTCTGATCTCTGTATTTTAACTTATGCCCTAATCTTGTTAAACCATGATTAGTAAAAACTAGGGTTTGTAGATATTGGATCTTAGTAAACTTAGTCTCTGATTAATTGTATGATATGATAGAACTTATGAGCCAAGTTGTATGAATTTCTGATAGTTAGATTTGTAATTATGTGCTAATCTTTTTGGATTGGTTTAGGGTTTAATTAGCACTAAATACTTTCTATTTTTATGAATTTTTATATTAGTATGCTTCATAATAGTAAGGGAAATATATGGAAACCATGTATGCTAATTCATGATGTGTAAATTGAATAATCCTAAATTTGAAGAATTTAATCCTCTTAATTAATCATAAGAACTCTTAAGACTTTGATCAAGCTATTAAAACTTGATCAAGGTCTAAGATTGCCACCAATAATGCATCCCTAATCTATTGATTTGATATTTGATCTATAAATAAACCCATGATCTTAATTGGACATGAGTATGGGTTAAACCCTAACCTGCTTAATTAAGATCCAAACTTTTAAACCTTAATTAAATGGACATGATTATAAGATAATGTAATTGACATCATTCTAATAATGCATCTAATTTGATATTGATCTTAAACATTGGATTAGACATATTAAGGTTAATAATAAATTTATGTGATTGCTTAATCTGAATCTGAACTTTATATCCTTGATTTTCTCCTAAATAAGACTATTAGCATAATAAGATTAATAGAATCATATTGATTGAACAAGTGATCAAACTCTAATAATATCTTTGATTTATATCACATAATCTTAGAATAAGTAATGATCAGATAACTTAATCATCTGATCTGATCACTCTAAATCTAAATAATAAGAAAAACCTAGCGTGTTAGCATTAGAATTAAGGGTATGAGATCTTGAGTATCTCAACATAAGATCATCATCTAAAATATTTTAAAAGACCTTAATTAATGATACCTTCAGGTAGGAAGGACCTTTATGCAAACTAATGAGGTAGAATCTTAGATGATCCTTTAACCTTAGAAGTTGATCTTAACCCCTCATTGTAGGAATCACCTAAGATACTTAAAATGACATATTTCCTTATGGTAGAAGTCGTATTGAGTGATCCTTAATCACATTTTCTTGGAGCCTTGTATAGGACATACCTATTTTAGCATAGAAATTTATAGTCTTGATAAATCCTTGTTGATTAAATAGAGTTGTATGGACCAAAATTATTGGTTGGTGTAGGATGGTATACCAATAGTACTAGTTTTCTTCAGTGGTATTCAGGATTGGTTGATTTACTCCAATGTGGACTTATGAGCAAGTGCTATCCTGAGAGATTAGAGGAATACAGTCCTATTAGAGTAAATCTCCCAAGACTAAGAGTGTATTAAACAGGTACTCATTCCTTAGTTTGATTGAAATACAAATCGCTAATGGGCGATGCCTCCTATCGAAGACCACTTCAATAGGTGTGGCTCAAACAAACTAAGTAATTATAGTCACCTTCTTTAAGACACTAAGTGTGATTGTGAGTAGGGCATCTTAATAACTTAGCTTGAGATACAAATCGCCAACGGGCGATGCCTCCTATCGAAGATCGCTTCGTTAGGGTGGCTTAATCAGACTAAGTGATAAGAATCACCTTTCTTACAAACATGCTAATCATGTGTATACAATCATCCCGCCTAATGTTATTTAAGTAAATCTTCAACTTTAACTAATTATCATTCTAGAAGCTAGGAGTAAGAATCCTTTTAGCAGGATTCTGCACAGTGGAGACCTGGAATTCATTATCGGTGTTCAAAATTTTGTGGACTTTTGGATTTCACTCATATAAAATAAAAGCATGGGCATGAACATGAGCATGAGTTTGAGGAATTATTTTAGTCGTGATGCATGAGTATCAGTGATATTTATGGGTTACGAAATATTGCATACATTGATTGGGGAATTTCAAGATGCATCAGCATCACTATACAATCTTCCCAACTGGGTGTATGTATACATTGGACCGTACGACTCATAGCCTTTCAGTAATAGTTCTGTTACATACTATGGCATACCGTGTGGTGGCATATTTGGGTGCATCATTCTAGTGATATATAGTATAGCATGGGACATTTTTCAAATTAATTTCTGAGCATTTGTTATCTTCATTTACTTTCAGTATTCAATTTTGATGCAGTTTTACCTTGCTTAGTCTTTACAGTTTCAGTTACATAGTGCCTTTACTATTATTTTCTACATTCTTACTTACTTTACTGTCTATTGAATTTACTTTAGAACTACTTAGTTAGTTGCGATGTGTTAGACTTTTTGTCTAACACGGGGTACTTTTGGGATCTGACAATTTGCTAGATCCTGAGCACCTTGTCGAGACATGGTAGAAGGACTTATAGGAAATCCAGGAGGAGTACGTAGAGCCTTACTGGATCAGTCTTCCACCTTTTACTTACTGCTTTATTTTCAGTACTTCAGATAGACTTTACTTGTCATCTTTTAAATTAGTTTATATTAATTCTGGATGTATTTTACTTTTCTTTTCTGAGACGAATATTTACTACTTCTCTGTGATGAATGTATTATGGATGTTTTGCTTTAGCTTCTACATTCTGTCATACTACTATACTTAGTATTGTGATGTGATCAGTATACTGAAAATGCTGATATATATATTGATAACGTATATTGGATTCATATTTACCTCTTTAAATCCAATGTACGTATTAGTCTAATACTTAAGATAAGTATTCTACTCTTATCTTAAGTATTAACTTTTGATCTTACTCTTAGGTTCGAGTCAGCAGCCTTTCTATTTTAGGCTATTCGAGAAGATGGGTTATGCTTGCTCGTCCTCTCGAGTAGCGCTCTACTCCGCCGCTGATTATACTTGTAAACTTTTGCGCACGGTGACGGGGTGGGGCATTACACTATCCCATGACCTCAAATAGATCAGGATTCTATCAGCACGCCAAGGCGCACTGATAGAACCCAAAACCCCCATCCGAGAGTGGCTTGATCATTTGGGAGCTACTAGGCCTAAAGCCATCCTACGGCTTTACTGTGGGAGATCAATACTCCCTATAGAGAGCTTACCATGCATGGGGCTCGATGGATACATCATTAGTGAGGCAAGGCACACCCAAGCCCTAATCTGGCCTGATCCAAGAGCTACTGGGAGCATGGGACCTTACTCAGGTGTCAGGCTCTTTAAGCAGTGCAATACGATCGATCGATAAGATCAATCGGGCTAACCTAGTGTAACAATCGTAGTTGTTACCATGGCTAAATCAAAATTTATTAAGCTAAACCAAATTCTAATTTTGATTCCATTAGACTCAATGGGTCATTTAAACATAACCCTAGAAATTTGAAATCAATCGGAGCTAAATTGAGAATTTTGGTATTTTCGCCTACTTTTGAGCCCTGGAAAATACCTTAATTATTTTGATCTCCAATTTAAAATCTGATTTCATTTTTTAATTCCTCATGCCTCAATTAGCTAAGGGTGAATTTTTGGGAATTTCTAGAACTCATTTAGTCCTAAATTGGATTTAATGATTTTAATAGGAATTAAGTAATTTAATAAATGAATTATAATTAATTTAAATTAAATTATTTATATTTTTATAATCCGGGATTCGCTGTCGGGATCGCGGCAGATCTGCTGCGGGGTCCCGACAGCAGTGCTTTAAACCATGCCAATAGATGCCCTAGCACGAATCGTAGCGCGTCTAATCCTACGGTGCGATCTACCCCGCTTCGTGATTTAATTGTAGGCATCAGATCCATCGCACGCATCTGACGGCTATCATCCATCCCGCCTAAGTAATGCATCAGACTCGTCCAAGACCAACGATCGATCCATTAGACGGTGGGCACGAGTCCGAGCGCTGTGGATCGTCCCCCTCGTCTCGCCCCATCTGTGTCTGGTCCCCCCGATAACCGGGATCCTTCCATCCCCCGTGGCAGTACAGGAAATGACCCGTTCTTCCTATTTTACCCTCGGCACAATTGTCTGGCGATAGTTATCTCCCTAAATTGCCCATGGCCGTTGGAACCAAGCCTCCCCTTCGGTCCGAGCCTTCCTCCATTCTCGAGCTCTGGTATCCAACCCCAGACCTCCCCTAGACCTATAAATACCCCCAGGACCTCATAATGAGTCCATTTGCTCACTGAGAATCCTCAATTGGCCATCTGAAACCCCCTGGAGCTCTCATCTCTCTCGGTAATTTTTTGCATTTCTTGGGACTGCGAACCGCAGATAGAGGGTTCGTCTGGTGTTCAGACTCCCTGTGAACTCTCATCTGCTACTTGGGAAGCTTCAGCTTGCCTCATTTCCCCTCGATTGTGCCTGCAACTTCAGTCCTCAGGTACCGCCTCTTCCCACTAAGCTGTGTAAGCTCAGCCCGTCAACTTAAGTTTAATTATTGCCTCTGAATGTCGTCTAGTCCCCTTAGCCCTCTAGGAACCTAATCCTATCATTCCCATGGCCTGAGCTAGCTCTGATCAATCGTATCAATCGATTGAACTAGCAGCCAAGCCAAGGTTGAGTCCCATTAAGGACTCAGCGTTTGGCTGCACCCCCAAGCTGCAAAACTTTGGGGGTTTGATTCGCCTCACCTCACCGATGGTGTAGGGATCGAGCCCCGTCAATTTGGTGGCTTATGTGAGGAAAATTAATCGCTCACAGGGAACCCTAATTTCCTTTCCCTAATGCATTTCGGTCGAGTAGCACCCCGTCGATCTAGTGTGATCCAGATGGGGGTTCTTACCTCAATCGACGCGCCTCAGCCCCAAGAATGTGTAGCCGTCGAGATCCTGGCGTAGAGTGGTCTGAGCAGGCATAATTTCATGATCGAAGCTATCCCTAGGGTTCGGGTAACGGGACTCAGCAGCGGGGAAGAAGATGACTGGCGCTTCCGGCCGAGTCAGACCCGACCCGCGTGGTTTCAAATTCGAGCCGCGGATTAATAAATGAATTATTGGAATTAAAATCCTTAAGTTAATTATTTAATAAATCATTTCCTATAGTATTTATTTAAATAACTTTAATTATACTCATCCAAATGGTATGATCTAATATACCATTTTAATCAGAAAAATGTAAGGAATAATAATATAAAAAAAATCAAAGATCCAATGATTAGATTTAAAATAATTGCCTAATCTTTCTCTATTGTTGTTAAAATCATATTAAATTCATTTAATATCCAAAAATATTGATTCAGGTCTCTGATTGCTCATGAGACCATATGGAATCTATGTAAACTATTAAAAGTTATTTAGGAACCTTAATTTTATTAATCATCTCTTAAATACCCTAAAGAGGGATTAGTGAATTAAACCTTAATTAGACCTCTGATTTTGGGGAACTAAGTTCCTAATGCCTTATTAAGAGTAATTGAACCTATAAATGCAAATGGATCACTCTAGAATGCCCTAAATTCCTTAATCACCTTAATTGGCCTTAAATTGTGATTTGTGCTAATTAGGCTAATTAGGTTACCAAAATCCAAGATAAGTGTGTATCCTACTTCATTAACCAATATGGAACTCATTAAAATAGATTTGAATCAATTTAGATGGTTAAATTTTAAAATCCCATTTTTAGCTTTAAGAGGGTTATTTTGATCATTTTGACCAAAATGTGTTTAAGCACTCCTTGAACCTTGAAAATTCAGTAAAATACCTCTAGATAGATTATTTACACCTTTCTGAAGTCTTATGTTATTAATATTAATTTTAAGTAAAGGAATCTTAAGTTAGTCTTATTAAGATATTAATACCCTAAGTGTCCCTAAGACCCTCCTTCTTAAGAACTAAGCTTAATTATCATAAAGCGCTAGGTCTTGGTTTAATAGCTTAATTAAGTTGATCCATAAGCTTGAGTTCTAAAAGAAATACTCTTGTAAAACTCTAAGTCTAAACTCAGCTTAAGTCTAAAGTGATCAAGTATTAGATCTTAGATCTTAGATCTTAGACTTTAGATCTTTAAATTGGACTGAATTCCTCTCCTTTGGAATTCCCTTACTTGATTTAATTGTTTAAGTCTTTTGAAACCTTCCATGTGAGTATAAGTTGATTAAATCTATAGGATGATGTAATTATCCTAAAGATTTAATATAGATCTTAGATTCTTAGTTCTTGATTGATTATTTTATCTTATAACCAGTATAGTAACATTTCAATGAGACCATAGTTTATGAATCCTTCAGCTTATAAGATTCCTTATCTTTAATTTGGGTTAAAGTGTGAACCCTAGATCCTTACTAGGATACTACCTTGGATTCAGGATTTGCACACCAAATGAAGTTTGGATCCAGAATCTTTAAGTCTTAATTTACTAAACCAAGATTTGGGTTAAGAGAGGAAAATAATAATAATTAGGTCAGTAATTTATTTACTTTAACTTCTTATAATCATCATATGATTATGAATTAGAACTTGTTAAGTTCTAATGTTAACATTAAGGTCATAAAATTTGAGATCTTACTCGATAGCTGGATATTGGAGATCCTAAACTTGTATCTTCTTAGAATAGTTAGATTTGGATAAAGTAGATAACAACGGAGATTACATGAGTCTAGATTGAGTTTCTTTCTTACTTTGACTTTGATTGCTTCGTACACCTTGAATATTGAGCCTTATTGCTTGAGCATAATAGGTAAACTTAGGATATGGAGGATACATCCTAAGCTAGTATTTGAAAAGCATAGCATTTATTCAGTTCATTTAGTGCTTTCAATTAGTAGAGTATGTCCTAGCATAGTCTGCCTCTTCAGTTTTAGTAATATTATAGAATAGACTCGTACCTAGCTCGATGGATGTTTAGGATGGATACATGTCTTATTATATAAGTTAAACTCAAACCTAGCTCTACGGATGCCTAGGATGGATACATGTTGAACTTTCAGTTCAGAGGCCCTGTATGGCCTGTTCTGTTATGGCAGCACTATGTCTTAGGCTTACTGCTACTTTAGTTCAGTTGTTAGTGTTTGTTTTTCTTTGCCACATGCTTCAGTGGCTTTTCTTTTAGTGCTTGACTTGCTTTGCCACATGTCTTAGTGGCTTTACTTTTGCTCATGCATGTACTTAGTTTACTTTTGCCACATTGCCTTTTTCATGTTAACTTGCATGCTTGTATATATGCTCTTATTAATTAGTATTAAATATTGGCATGTTTAAGATGCTATATTGTTTGTCTATTTTAGCACTTGTGTTCTTTATACACTCAGCATGTCTCCATGTGATCATAAGCATATTAGGATTAGATTTATTTCAGTAGTTACAGTTACTTTTGCTTTTAGCCTCACCATGTTTAGCTACTATTTTTGTATGTTATTTTTACATATTTGTTGATTAGTTATAGATGATTAGTTTATAGCTATCCCACCCTTTGTAGCTTGTCACACCTTATAATGCTTGCATGTTTAAAACCTTTAAATGTGATATCTTAAATATTCAGTTCACTTAAATAGCTTAAAATATACTTAGACAATTGTCTAACTGTAACATTTTTCTTTTGTTGGCTGGGGCCCTGGCATTTGTGATACCGACAAATGTCAGATTCAGAGTTGTTTACTGGCAGTGCTGCATGAGAGGAGTCGATGCAGAAGGAGGATCTTCCTACTGCTGCTTAGATAGATTTTCATTTTCTTGTAGTGAGATTGTGAGATCTTTATTTCTATTAAATTTAGTTTGTAATGATTAAATTCTGGATGTATTTACTTTTTTACATTTGATCTCAGTTACTGCTTCTCTTCTTCATTTATACTATGTTATACCTGTGGATGTTACCTTCTATTTTCTGCTTCTGCTACTTTGATATGTATTGGTGTATGCTATAGTTCAGCTAGGTGACAAGTCCTTGGCTTAAGGCGAGTTGGGTCCTACCTGACTCTACTTGAGATGGGGATTTGCCACGGAGTGGAGCAACAGCACCCCCCGCGATTATGATAATATCAGTACTAATGTGACTGCGGAAAAGTATGGGGCCCCACACCTAGAACTACCAATTTAATCACATTGCAGATGCTTATAATAGGGGTGCATTCAGAGAATGAATTAAGAAAAAACTGAGCCTACTCAACTCAGTCCAGGAAAGAAGAGGTACCTGGTTGATTCGGCTGAGCTGATACGGGTAATAAGGATCAAGGCAGAAGCTGCTGAGCTTCAAAGGGATGCGCTTAGGGTTTCTGAACACCAGGAATTTCCTCTATCAATGGTACACACGCTTGGGACGCCTAGGGAAGCTCGGGAAGGTTGGCAATGGCGGAGAGAACCTTGACTCCAATTGATAAGCAAAAGGATCAAGGGAGGAATGTTGAGGCTATTTATAGCCTCAGCATGGAATAAGGAAGCTTCCAAAGGGCCCGAGAGCTCGGGCCGAGGCCATGTGACCTGATTTATAATTACGGAGCACGGGCCTTTGGGCTCGATCTAGGGAGCTTCGCCAGGAGAGGTGAGGTCCTAATGGCCATGCTAATGTCTTCAGAGGAGTGGGGGACAAGCCATGCTATTGGTGTGATGACCCTAATATTGAGTAGTAATTAAACTCAATATTGATACATTACCACAACACCTAATACTGGATTAGAAGGAAACTAACCCAAATCACTAGATGATGTGTTTGGCCAAGGATTTAGAAGAGGGTCTTAAGTAAAGATGGGAAAATAATTATGGAACAATGCATGGGATACTTATGAAGTATACGAATTCTAATGTATAAGATTTAAGTACTTGCAATATTTCTATATACACAAAGATGCTAATAATATGCACTTACAATATGAGTATATATTATGAGATGTATGTACCATTCAATTCATTTATGGAATCTTTCCTAAAAATTTATACATTAGGATGAATTTAACATAAATGAGCTTTAGATATTTATATTCATCACAATTATGTATATGTAAGATCTACACATTCTATTCATGATTATAAGGGAGAAAAGCATATAAAGCAATTTGCTATCCTAGGATTCACACATCCTATATCATTTACATTCATTATATTCAAGGATAATTAAAGTCTAAACATCGTATTCAAAATCATTAGGGAGAAAAGCATATGAAGCAATTTGCTATCCTAGGATTCACACATCTTATATTATTTATATAACTTAAAAAAATGAGAAACTAACAGCGAATTTCTAATTGAGTATACAACTAGATTTTTATTAAGTATCCATTCATATATTCATTCATCCCAAATCAAACATTTAAGCAAAAATTTAAATTTCAACACAAGCATAATAAATACAAAACAAATGACTATAGTTATTACAAGCCATATTAAATAAAATATAAAGTAAAGAAACAGAAGTCTCTCCGTCACATCTAATACAAAGCAAGAGATCAATAATTAGGCAAAAGCAATTTTATAAATCTTTAAGCGCTTGGACCATCTCCACTAGCCTCCAAGTGTACCTGATCTATCATATTTTGGCATATAAATGTGATAGGGCAAAGCCAATAAAGAGAAAAAATATGATTATACTAAATAGCTTAAGAACAATTTAAGATTAGGCTAAATATTTATTATTCATTTTGGATATATAACAACTAGTTATAATCTAAGCATCAGCAAGGGTGCAAAAATAAAAGCATATAAGTATGGAAAAGAAAGTAAGGAAAGTAAAGAAAACTAAGGAAAAGAAAAGTGAGTAAGAATACTCACATAAATAGATATTCTAGCCTACAAGTAAAGTAAGAGTGAAAGCATCCTAGATAGGCTAGAAAAGTTCTAAAGTGCATATGAAAATAAATGAAAAAAAGCATATATATGTTCAATGAACTTATGCTAAGTAAGGAAAAGAAGATAGTGAAACATTTAAATGTAATTATAACAATATTCATTATAATCTAAATGAACTGTAAACAAGTAAAGCACATCACTAAGAATATAAAAAATGTAAAGTATGGTAATTGAAGGAAGATCTTAGACTATCAGTCTAAGATTCACATAGTCTAGAATAATAGAAAGTAACATAGCTAAAATCTATGATGAGCCTTCACAATCAATAAGATTGTAGAAGATATCACATATTATTTAGTTAAAGTTATTTTATGAAAGTATTTATTCTGCGGACAAATACAAAATGAAGCGAGGAATTACACATGTCTGTTTAACAAGTAAAGGAAAACAAGGTCTAAACAAATAACCCTCACATTCACCCTCTGAGAATGTGAGGTCTCCTTATTACTCCTAATTAGCCTGCCCTTAGCTTAACCAACAATGTAAACCCCTATAGTTTTTAATGTGAAAGTTTTATTCATACACAATATCTTATATGAATGATTTAAATGAATAAGGCTCAAAACTAAGCAAGCATTTATGGAAAATTCAATAATTGCAACTAAGTGATATCCAAAATTATCTAATTTTAATGACCTACTTAAATATTAGAGCTAATTGAGCTCCTAATTTATCTTGTGATATAGATCTCAAGTCAATTGTAAGTAATAGTAATGATTAGGGTTTTGAAAATAATAGTTTCATTTCATTTCATGAGATGATAAAATAATTTATAAGTATAATATTACTAAAATGGAACTAATCTTATCCATATCCTAAACTATGGATTTAAATAGGTTAATTAAATTAAGGCTTAGGAAATTAGTAGGGAAGGATGAGGTTATGAAATTGTCATATTTAAAAATAAGGTTCAAATCACTAAAGTTCTCTAGCTAAGTTGTAGTTTGAAGGATTTATCCAATCAAATACAAATCTAGCTAGGTTAAGGTAAGAAAAAAATGTAAGGCTTAAAGTAAAGGAATAAAGAAATGATGAACTTATAAGTTCTATGTTTTCTAAAATTTAAAGGTTAAGGAAATCAGTAGGATTCCTAAACTATTCTAGCTGAATTTAGGACTCCTATTACAAGTTCTTAAAGAACTTAAGTGTAGACTTAAGGACTAAGATGAAGTGAACTAAGATCCAATATAGTTACTTAATGCTAGTTCTAAATGATTCATAACCTATAACTACAAAAGCATTAAGGCTAAATACTCTTAATGGATGTAATAGATAGATCTAGGGATTAACTAAAAATCATATTGTAAATCAATCTTAGGGTTTCTATCTTAAGGTTGAAAGGTGAATCAAGCATTTTGCAATTTATTCAAGTATTTAAATTATGAGAACTAAGCTCAATCACATGCAATTCAAATTGACATGGGAAGAAAATAATCTAGTAAGTTAGCTATCCTAAGGTTTAAATACCTAAAACATACAATATATGAAAACTAAGAATTAACAAAATAACACTAATTAAATAGCCAAAAACCTAAAATCAACAATTGTTGTCCAATATGAATAATATATATAAATTTGGAATCCTTATAATATAAGGAAAAAAATGATACTAAGTAGGTCAATTTTGGATAACATTGGAAAAATTAGGGCTTCTGGGACTCCAAATTAGGGTTACAAAGTGATTAAAAAAAATTATGATTTAAATTTGAATTCATATTATTATTCCTCATATTTTTGTAAGTAAAATTGACTAGTTTAAATATTAAATTATCAAATTAGGTCACATGAAATGATGAAATTAAATTACAATTAATTAATAAAAATGTTAAATAATGACAAATTAAAATATTCATCAAAACAAAAATTAAATTGCATATTATTTATCTACATATTTTTGTGATCAAAATAGTATATAATATTGCATTATTTGGATGAGTAAATTAAAGTTATTAATAAAATAAAAATTAACATTTAATTAATTTTAATTAAATTCCTAACAATCATTAATTTTATCCGCATTAATCATTAACAGATAATGGCACATAATTTATAGCGGCACAGAAAACTTGAAATGACACAGAAAATTAGGCAGCGCACGGAATTAGAGGAAAAGATGGCGGCGGGAAAATGATTGTGACACGAAAATCATGACCTTGGCTTCCACGCCCACAGACAACGGCGGCATAAAACTTCATGCGTCGTGCAAGACGCGTGTCGTCCCATTACGGGAGACACGTGTCACGGCGGGTCCCGCATTCATCCGGAGATGGCTTAGAAAAACCGAATGGTCCTAGTAAAAATGAATCGACCGGTTCGTTGAACCGTCGTCTTCCCCGTAAGAAACGTAGAGGAGGGATAATTAGGGTTAGAGATTATTTTGCAAATAAGGGGTCTCATAGAGTCTACAACCCATCAATAGAAAACCATTGACAAGCTCCTGCAAAATAACTCAAAAACCCTAAATCTTAGACTCTCTATTAGCATCAATTTAATGAAAGAATAAGAACATTGCGGTTAGGGTTAGGTTTTATATTGGACTCACACAAACTAAGATCGAGTTCTCTAAACTCGATTGATAGGTATCTAACAATTAATTGAGAGTTTAAACTACTGAAATAGAGTAAGGTAACAACAAAATGAGTACCTAGAGGTTCGATTGGCCGGCTAGGGTTTGCTCCAGATGCACACCAAAGACTTCGCTCGCACCTTCTTAGCAGGCAATGGAAAGGAGCTTAAGTGAAAAAGAATTGAGAGTGGAGCGGAATTTGGGGGATAAAGCCAAAGATATGAAGGTCCTTCGTATACCATCTAACCCTCCGCAGGCGCACGACTGCATGCAAGGACGAAGGGCGCAGGGAAAGATCCTAGACGTCGGATCAAACGTATGATCCAACGGTCAGATCAGACTAGTGAATAATTGTCATTTGATCAGATCTAAAAAGGTTCGACGGCCCTGATCAAGCCGCGCGGCTGTCCCGTGTATTGGAATCGCGCACAAGATCCGCGCGGTTCGAATTCTTAGCTGATATAATTAATTAAATAATTTATATACTTATATTAATATAATTACTTTAATTAGATAATTAATTATGCTCAATTTAATAATCAAAATTAAATAACCAAATGCACTCTGAAAAATCCCAAAATTCACCCTTATCTAATTGAGGTGTGAGGAACTCAAAATTGTAATTGGATTTTTTATTGGAGGTCAATTTAATTATCTTAATTTTTTTAGTATTTAAATATTATTAAAATATTCAGGGAGAATTTGATGACTTCCAAACACTTGTAAAATATCATCCTTCGCTAATTTGGGTGTGGTGAGTCTAATGGTGGACTCTATTTTTTATTCTGAGGTATAAATAAATTTGGCATTCTCAGAATTATCAAAAAATTAGAAAATGTTAGAAATTGTCAAACAATCTCTAAATCGCATTAAAATTGAAATGGAGGCTCCTAATATTATTATAAGACTAATTAAAAAAGATTAGAATCAATCAAGTTACTAATTGACGGGTAACAACACTATGGTTGTTACAGGCTCCCCTCCTTTTCTTATTCATAAGCAAAGATTAAGAAATAAAATTCAAAAGATAGAACTATATCATTTTTGTTATCTATTTATTTATCCTAACACGTTCTAATATGCATATTAACTCAAATGTCATATTATACAGAATTCTTATTCATAAAAATTGACTAGTTACATATAATTTATATTTTAATCACTTGATTCAACAAATTTCATAATCATAACTCGAAGTTAACCTAATTTATGCTGTAGCGCCTACCGCATTTTCTACAATTTCCACTCTTCCCAGTCTGCATTAAGAAAGTAAATGAACTTAATTCCTTCTTATTCCCACAACAAAAATTAAATTACTGGCATTAAAAATTCTCATTTCCAATGGAATAAAGGAATAAAAATAAATGCAAAATTCAACTCTCAAGATGGACAATTAATTGGTTGTGTAAATGCTAGAAGGCTGTCTTGAGGGTTATAAAAATAAGGATTTGAGATAAAGAAAGGCTTTAAATTTTTAGTGGAAGAGTTATTAACTTAAAAGTGCTATTGTAACAACCCTAGCTAAACCTAAGCTAAACTAAGCCTTACTTTTGATTCCATTAGACCTATAGAATCATTTAAACGCTAGAAGTTTGGGATCAATTGGAGCTAAATTGAGAATTTTTGTATTTTTTTGCCTATTTTTGGATCCTGAAAAATACTTAAATTAATTTGATCTCAAAATTAAAATCTGAGTTTATTTTTAAATTCCTCATGCCCTAATTAGCTAAGAATGAATTTTTGGGAATTTTTGGAGCTCATTTGATCCTAAATTGGATTTAACAATTAATTAGGATTTAAGATAATTATTAATTAAATTAAATATATATATATATATGGGATTTGCTGTCGGGACCATGGCAGATCCACTACGGGGTCCTGACAGCAGCGCTTCGACTCATGCCAATGGATGCGTTAGCACGGATCCTAGCGCAATTCATCTAATGAAGGGATCTCCTCCATGTTAAGATCAAATCCTAAGCATCAGATCCATTGTGTGTATCGGACAACTATTGTTTGATCCGCATAAGAAATCCATCAGAGCCGTCCGGAACCAACGGTTGATCCATCAGATGGTGGGAGCACGTCCAAGCACTGTGGATCATCTCCCTCGTCTTGCACGTTCGCATCTGGTCCGCCCCCCCCCCCCCACCACCCCCCCCCCCTCCCCGACAGCTCGATCCCTCCCAGCTACTGTGGTAGTAAGGGAAAGAACTCGTTCTTCATCTTCTACCCTCAGGCGCGATCATCTGCCGGTAGTGCTCTCTGGGATCTACCCTTGGTCATTTGAACCAAACCTCCCTTTCGGCCTGAGCCTCTTATCCAAGCTCGAGCTCCGGAACCCACCCCCCATACTCCTTATCACCTATAAATATCTTGAGAGTATCACAATGAGTCCCTTTGCTCACTATGATCTCTTAATTTCCCCAATTGAATCCCCTGGAGCTCCCATCTCTCTCGGAAAATCCTGGCATCTCAGGAGTTGTGAACCACTGATAGAGGGTCCATATGGTGTTCAGACTCTTAGACTCCCTAGGAACCTGCGCTTATTGCTTGGTAAGCTCATAAGCTCCTCAGTTCCCCTCGGCCGTTCCTACAATTCCCACTCCAGGTACAGCCTTCTTCTACTGAATTCTGTAAATTTAATTTTTCGTTTAAGCTTATGGAAGAGCCTCTAGATGTCACCTAACTTACCTTAGTCTCCTAGGGAACCTATTCTGATTGTCAGTCAGGGTTTGAGCTAGCTCTAATCGATCGAATCGATCAATTGAGCTAGCAGTCAAGCCATGGCTGAGTCCGAGTAAGGTCCCAATGATTAGCTACACCCTAGGCTGTGAAACCTTAGGGGTTTGACTCGCCTCACCTCACTAATGGTGTAGGGATCGAGCCCCATCCGTTTAATGGTTGTGGTGAGGAGAATTATCCTCTCACAGTGAACCCTAATTATCTGAAAATGGGAGTTTTGGTAGAGTAGCCATCCGGTGTTTTAGTGCATCCCAATTAGGGCTTCCAGGTTCAATTAATGTTCCTTGACCTCTCGAAGGTGTGGCAATTAAATGCTGGTCACGGTATGGCATGTCGATGGCAAGTTTGGCAGTCCAAGGTACACTCCTCGCGGTTGTCTGCGAAGGAGGGGGGGGCGGTATCGGGGACGATGCACTGGGGCATCGGGTCAGGCCTCCCCTGACCCGCACGGTTTAATTTTGGGCTGCGGTTAATTAATGGATTAATTGGAATTATATTTCTTATGTTAAATATTTGAATAATAATTAACCTATGATTCAATTTAAATAAAATTCATAATAAATTATTTAAATAACTTTAGTTATACTTATCTAAATTGTGTGATCTAATATACCATTTCAATCAGAAAAATACAAGGAATAATAATATAAAATAAAATTAAGGATCCAATGGTTAGATTTTATTTAATTGCCTATTCCTTCTTTGTTTGTATTTAAATCATAGTAAATTCATTTAATGTCCAAAAATATGGATTAAAACCTCTGATTGCTCATAAGACCATAGGAAACCTATGTAAGCCATACAAGATAATTTAAGAACCCTAAATTTGCTAATCACCTCTTAATTACCCTAATATGAGATTAGTGAATTAAGCCTTAGATTAACTTTTGATTTTGGTAAATCTAGTTCCTAATACTTTATTAAGTATAGTAGAGCCTATAAATATGTTTGGATCATCCTTGAATGCCATACTTCCCTTAATCACCTTAATTGGCCTTAAGGTGTGTTTAGTGATAATTAAGCTAGTAATGGTACCAAATCCTAAGTAAGTGTTTTATCCACTTCACTAATCAATATGAAGCTCATTAAAATAGGCTTGAATCAAATTAGATGATTAAATCTTAAAATTCCATTTTTTAGCCTTAAGAAGAGTATTTTGGTCATTTTGATCAAAATAGGCTTAAGCACCCCTTAAGTCTTGAGATTTCAGTAAAGTATCTCCAGTTAATACATTAACACTTTTTTAAAATCGCATGTTAATAAAGGTGAAGTTAAGTGAAGAAATCTTAACAAGTTATAATTAAGATCTTAAGACCTTAAGTGTTTTCAAAACCATCTTCCTTAAGAGGTAAACCTAATTATCTTTAAGCGCTAGACCTTTGGTCTAATAGCTTAATTTAAAATGATTCATTAGCTAGAATCCTAAGGAAACATCCTTGGGAAGCCCTAAGTCTAGAGTGATAGTTTAGATCTTAAAGTGATCAAACCTTAGATCTTAGATCTTAGATCATCTAATTGAATTAGACCATTTACTGTGGAATTCCTTATTTGATATATTGTTTAATCCTTTTGGAACCTCCTTATGGATGTGGGATTGATTCAATCTATAGGGTAATGTTATTATGCTAAAGATTGAATATAGATCTTAGATTCATATTTTATTTAGTGATTATTTTATCTAACAATAAGTAGAATGACATTTCATTAAGATCTTAGTTTCTAATTCTTTCAGCTCATAAGATTCTATACATTTAAATTATGTTTGAGTGTGAATCCTAGATTCTTATAAGGATGTCACCTTGGATTCAGGATTTGAACCCCAAATATGGAGTTTAAGTCCAGAATCCTCAATCTTGATCTACTTGATCAAGATTTGGAATAAGTGAGGAAATGATAACAATTTGGTCACTGATTTGTTTATCTTAAACTCGTATAGTCATCACTTGATTATGAATTAGAACTTGTTAAGTTCTAATGTTAACCTTAAGGTCATGAATCTGAGATTTTACTTGATAGCTGGATATTGGAGATCCTAAACTTGTATTTTTCTCAGAATAGTTAGATTGGATTAAATTAGACAACAATAGATATCACATGAGTCTAGTTTAGTCACTTGCTTATTTTGACCTTGGTTGCTCTGCACACCATGTCTATTGAGCCTTCTTCCTTGAACATAATATGTGAACTTAGGATATTGATGATGTATCCTACATTAGTTTTTGAATTGCATAAACATTCATTCAGTGCATTCAGTTTAGTAGGGTGTGTCCTATCTTAGTCTGCCTCCTCAGTTCTAGTTTTGTTATAGAATAGACTCGGACCTAGCCAAGTGCTTAACTAGGATGGACACATGTCTTATTCTATAAGTTGAACTTGGGCCTAGCTCTGATGATGCTTAGGATGGACACATGTTGAACTTTCTGTTTAGAGGCCCAGTATGGCCTATTTCTGTTATGGCAAAACTATATTTTAGGCATAATTTTACTTTAGTTCAGTTTCAGCACTTTGCTTTGTTTTGCCACATGCTTCAGTGGCCTTACTTTTCAGTATGTTCAGTTGCTTTGCCACATGTCTCTGTGGCTTTACCTTTTTAGCTCATTTCTATACTTAGCTTGCTTTGCCACATGCTTCAGTGGCCTTTTATATATTAAATCTACATGCTTGTATATATGTTCCTATTGAGTAGCATTAATTATTGGCATGTTTAGGATGCTATTTTTGTATGTTTATTCAGCACATTTCAGTGCAGTTTACTTTTTTGTGAAATCGGCATGTATTCATGTGATCATAAACATGTTAGGACGAGTTCTTTAGTACTTGCAGTTATTTTTGCTCCTTAGCCTCACCTTGTTAGTTTCATATTTTGTTGTTACTCTACATACCTATTATTTAATTATAAATGCATGGTTTATAGCTATCCCTTTTCCTTGTAGCTTGATGCACCTTAAATTGCTTGCATGACTAAAGTATTTAATGTGATATCTTTAAATATTCAGTTCACTTAAATTAGCTTAAAATGTACTTAGACAATTTGTCTAACTATAATATTTTTCTTTTTTTGATTGGGGCCCTAGCATTTGTGATACCGACAAATATCAGATTTGGAGCTGTTCATTGGTGGATCTGCAGGAGAGGAGCTTGGACAGGAAGAGGATCTTCCTGTTGCCGCTTAGTTAGACTTCCTTTTTTACTGTGCAATTGAGATATCTTTTCTTTCCTTTAAATTTCAATCTGTAATAATTCTATTTTTGGATGTATTTACTTTCTGCACTTTGAGCTGAGTTACTGTTGCATTTACTTTTCTAGACTATGATGTGGTATGGATGTTATGTTATACTGTTTCATTTGTTTTCGCTACTTTGATTTATATTGATGTATGTTCACAGTTTCCAGGTGACAAGTCCTTGGCTTAAGGCGAGTTGGGTCCTACCTAACTCTACTTAGGTTGGTGATTTGCCACAATTGGAGCACCATACTCCTCATGTTTATGCTAATATCAGTATTAGCATGGCTGTGGAGGGTACGAGGCCCCACAGTTGCTGAGATATATTAGAGGAGAGACCCCTACCTAAGGAAAGAAAAATGTTGTAGGTCAAGAAATAGGAGAAGAATATAGATCAGAGAGCTAAGGAGAACCTAGGAGGAGAGATCCAAGAGAACGTGACAACAGTTCCTTAGTAGCATACCCTTTCTTAACTCTTTTTGTTTCTTTGTAAACATCATGCAAAGGCTTAGTTTCTCTTATTTCTCTCCTTGTATTTCAAATATAATGTTAGCCTAAACCCCATTTGAGAGGGCTGGGTATAAGCATGTAGGGTTATATGAATATAAAGCAATGTACTCTTCTTATCAATGAATGATTGCTCAAAATTTGGAATGTTTAAATACTGTGAATGAAATAATTGAAAACTTATAATTCCCTATATAAATTTATGAATAAACACTTTTTATCATATAAACCTCATTAATCGTCTTGTTCAAAGTATATGCATGCTTGAGAGTTAACGCCGCTAATGTATGTGACAGCATTTGCCATGCAAAAATAGCCCGTGCACAACCTTGGACAAGGCTTGATCGATAGAGCCATGAGAAAATGTTAACACTCTTTAAGCTCCATAGCTCACTCCTAATTTATGCAGGGTGATTATTGTATGTTAAGCTTTGAGCATTGTGACAAGCTTATTTGGCTTCGTAAGACATTATCTTGGGTAAATTAAGAGTACATGCATGTGAGCCGAGAACGACTGATTGAGCCCCATATATTACTATAGGTTTATACGAGATTACGAATGCGCTTAGAGCTATGGGTGATGTGACATAAACCCATTTAGCATAGTAGCTTGTTTCCTTAACTAAATCAAGAGGGGATGTATGTAAGCCATTAGTATATTCAAGTTCATGTGATACTCAAACTAAAACATAGATTTCATAACTTAGACGTAAGAGATGAACTCGTAAGATAAAATCACATGAATGACTATGTGCCAAAATTGAACATGCTAAAGTTCATTTTAGAGCACTAGATAAGACTTAGTACATTCGTTCATTTAACTAGAGAAGACTAAGTCTCTTGAATAATGTAACAACCCTAGGTTATTACCATGCCAATCTATAGTCTCAATAATCTTTAATTTTAATTTAATTACTTTTAGAACCTCAAATGAATCCTATTCTGAAAATTTGAAGTCCATATGACTTCTCTAAGTCCAAAATGATATTTTGATTGGTCTAGATACTCTAAATTAGATCTAAAATATTTTGATTTCATAATTAAAATCTGATTGTATTTTTAAATTCTTCACCCCCAAATTAGCTAAGGGTGAAAGTTTGGTGCAATTTAGAAATCATTTGGATCATAATTCAATTTAAAGTAAAATGGTCTAAATGCATTTAAGGGTTTCCAACATTTCATAATTACACAAATATCCTTTAAACTAAATTAACAGTCAGGATCCGTTGTGTGGACCGCGGGCGATCCGCTGTGGAGCCCGGGTCACGTGATAGCAGGGTCCTGCTGATCTCACCGTCAAACCCTTAGATCCCATGCTCCGGATCTGGTTCTGCAGAACCACGGATCTGCCGTTAGATACGTCCCGAGAATATTACGGCTCAGATTCAATCCAATCCGACCGTTAAGATCTGGTGGATCTGGACTGTAGTGGGTTCCCTTCGATCCATCAAACGACATCTGAAGGCTCTGCCACTGTGGACCTTCGTCCTAAACGCGTCTGTCCCCAACAGAAGAAATCCCCCTTACCACCAGCTGCCCGACTTGTCCCCCACTCCTGCGTCCACCTCAGCAAGTTGTTGGGGCCTCTCCTGAAATGCCTTGGAGCCCTAATTGGGCCTCGTGACCCGGTCGAGCTCGAATTGAAAATTCGAGAGCTCGGCCATGGCCCGACCTCTCGGGATTTTCCCAGCCCAAGCCAACCCTCTGGAAGCTTCCCCATTCCATGCTGAGGCTATAAATAGCCTCAGTATTTCACCCTATGATCCTTTGTTGATCAATTGGGGTCGAGTTACCTTCCGCCATTTCCAAGCTTCCATTGCTGTATGTCTAAGCTTCTCATGAATCCAGGCATACGTACTACTGATAGAAGAGTCTCCTAGCATTTAGGAACACTTAGAGAAACCTCAGGAAGCCCAGCAAGCTTAGCATTATCCCCTACATCGTCTGCAAGTTCCCCGTCAAACTAGGTACCCCCATTCATGAGTTCCAAGCTAATGAGGCTCGGGCTCTCCTCCATTTGATGCGTATCGATGCTTATTGTCATTTCGAACCTAGCCCTATCTTAATTAAGACATAAGCTAGCCTCGATCAATCGAATCGATCGATCAGGCTAAGTCCGTAAGAAATGTCATGGGTCGAGTAAGGCCCCGGTGTTCCAGGCCACCTCTGGCCCTCAGACCGAGGGGCTTCGATCCATCTCACCTCCTTAATGGTGTGGGGATCGAGCCACGGGCTTAGCATGGTCTCTGTGGGGAGAATTATCCCCCCACTGTAGCTCCATTAAGGGAGCCCTCAGGTGAGTAAGGCCCGGCCGATCCAGACCACCTCACAGGGGGCTTGGAGTGCCTATCGGTGCATCTCGGCTAGGGGATAGATTCTCGATCGACCTGAGGCCAAGGTGTGCACTCTAGACAGAGAATTTCGCAGTCTAGGGTTTCCCAGATTGGCTCCTGTCGAAGGGAGTTGGGGAGGGGATGAAGACCCTGTGCGAGTCGGGTCATCCCGTGACCCGCGCAGTGCGACAGTCCCTGGTCTTCGGGCCCCGGTCGACCCGCGCAGTTCGGCTAATGGGCCAAGCCCATTTGAAATAAATCTGATTAATTGGATTTATTTTCCTTAAGGAAAATAATCCAATTAATCTAATCATAGGAAAAATTAAATTGGAAAAATACAGAATATATTAATTGAATAACTTTTAATATACTAGTCCAAACCCTATAATATCATATATGAAAATGATCAGCAAATCATCAGAAATCTGAATATAGAAAAATATTACACATCTTATGGCTAGATTTTCTATTTTTGCTTAATCATTATAGATCTTGATTAGGGTTAATTAGCAATTATGCTTAAACAAATTGTATGTTTAAGGTGCCATTAGTTTGCTTATGATGAGTAGAATGACTATGCTAGGTAGTTTATTTTTCTGATCTCTGTATTTCAATTTATGCCCTAATCTTATCAAACCATGATTAGTAAAAATTAGGGTTTGTAGGCATTGGATCCTAGTAAACTTAGTCTCTAATTATTTGTATGGTTAAATAGAACTTATGTGCCAAATTGCATAAAATTTTGATGGCTAGATTTGTAATTAGGTGCTAATCCATTTGGATTGATTTAGGGTTTAATTAGCACTAATTACTCTCTGTTTTCGAAAATTTTTCTATTAGTCTAATCTATAATAGTAAGCTAGCGATATTGGAATCATGTACACAGAGTTTTGATGTATAAATTGAATAAATCATAAATGTAGAACTTGAACCTCTTAATTAACCTTAAGAAGTCTTAGACTTTGATCAAACTAATAAGACTTGATCTAAGTCTAAGATTGACACCAATAATACATATCTAATTCACTGATTTGACATTGATTTATAAATGAATACTTGATCTTAATTGGACATGAGGAAGGGTTAAACCCTAATATGTTTGATTAATATCCAAACTCCTAAACCTTAAGAAAATTGACTTGATTACAGGATAATGAACTTGACATTTTCCAATAATGCATTTGATTTGGTATTGATCTTAAACATTACATTAGACATATTAAGGTTGATAATAAACTTATGTGATTGCTTAATCTGAATCTAAACTTTAGATCCTTAATTTTCTCCTTAGTAAGATTTTTAGCATAAGAAGATTCATAAAACTACATTAATTGAGTAAGTGATATAAAACTTTAACAACATCCTTGATTTAAATCCCATAATCTTAGAATAAGAGGTGATCAGATGATTTAACCATCTGATCTGATCACTCCATGTCTAATGGTAAGTAAAATCTAAAGTGTTAAGCATTAGATTTAAGAGGGTGAGATCTTCAGTATTTCATCTTAAGATTATTTCAAAGATAATTTAAAGACCTACATTTAAGTAAGAATTGAGGTAGGAAAACCTTGTATATCTCATTGAGGTAGAAACTTAGATGATCCCCTTAACCTTAGAAGTTGATCTTAACCTCTCGTGGTAGGAATCACCTAAGATACTAGAAGGATACCTTTCCTTGTGGTAGGTCCATATTGAGTGATCTTTGATCACATTTTCTTGAAGCCTTGTATAGGACTTACCTATTTAGTATAAGAATTGTAGTCTTGATAAATCCTTGTGGATTAATTAGAGCTATCTAAACCCATATTATTAGATGATGTAGTATGGAATATCCATGGTATTGAACTTCTTCAGTAGAATTTAAGATTGGTTGATTCACTTTAATAAGAACTTATGAGCAGGTGCTATCCTACAGGATTAGACGAATACAGTCCCGTTAGAATAAATCTCCTAAGACTAAGAGTGTATTAAATGGGTACTCAATCCTTAGTTTGATTGAAATACAAATTGCCAAAGGGCGATGCCTCCTAGCGAAGACCGCTTCAATAGGTGTGGCTCAAACAAACTAAGTAATTTAAGATTCACCTTCTTCAAGACACTAAGTGTGATTGTGAGTAGGGCATTTTAATAACTTAGCTTGAGATACAAATTGCCAACGGGTGATGCCTCCTATCAAAGACCACTTCGTTAGGGTGGCTTACTCAAAGTAAATGATAATAATCACCCTTCTTGCAAACATGCTAAGTATGTGTATACTATCATCCTATCTAATGATCTTTAAATAAATCTATAACTTTAACTAATTATCATTCTAGAAGCGAGGAGTCAGAATCCTTTTAGTAGGATTCTGCACAGTGGAGACTTAGAATTCATTATCGGCATTCCAAGTTTTCATGGATTTCTGGATTTTACTCATATATAATAGAAGCATGGTCATAAGCATGAACATGAGCTTGAAGCATCATTTCAGTAGTGACGCATGAGTATCGGTGATAAAGTATGGGTTACGGAATGTTGCATACACAGACTAGGAAATTTCAGGGTGCATCTACGTCACTGTACCATCTTCCCAACTGGGTGTATGTATACATTGGACTGTACTACTCATAGTCTTTCAGTGATAGTTCTGTTACATATCCATAGCATATCGTGATGTAGCATATTTGAGTGCATCATTTCAGTGACATATAGTACAGCATATGACTTTCCTTTCACATAGATTTCTGAGCATATGATGTTTTCATCCACTTTTAGTATTCAGTTTTGATGCAGTTTTACTTTGTTTAGTCTTTACAGTTTTAGTACTTAGCATTTTTCTCAGTTTTCTTCAGTTTCCTTACTTACTGTCTACTGCATTTACTTTAGTATTGCATAGCTAGTTGCGATGTGTTAGACTTATTGTCTAACACGGGGTACTTTTGGGATCTGGCAATTTGCTAGATCCTGAGCAGCTTGTGGAGACAGGGCAGGATGACGTTCAGGAGATCCAGGAGGAGTATGTGGAGCCTTAGAGGATCAGTCTACCACCCTTTACTTTCTGCTTTATTTTAGTATATTATATAGACTTTACATATCATATTTTTAAACAGTTTGTTATAACTCTGGATGTGTTTTTCTTTTCTTTTCTGGGACGAATGTTTACATACTGTTCTATAATGAATGTATTCTGGATGTTTTGCTTTAGCTTTCGCACTCTGTTATACTATTATATTTAGTATTGTGAAGTGATCAGCATACTGGAAATGCTGATATATTGATAACATATATTGGGTTCTTATTTATCCAATGTACGTACTAGTCAAATACTTAAGATAAGTATTTTACTCTTATCTTAGGTATTGACACCCGATCCTACTCTTAGGTTCGAGTCAGTAGCTTTCAGTGTGGCTCGGTCGTCTAGCCTATTCGGGAAGATGAGTTTTGCTTGTTCTCATCCTCCCGAGTAGCGCACCGCTCCGCCGCTGAATTTTACTACTTGTCTTTTGCGTACGGCGACGGGGCGGGGCACTATAAATAAGACTTATGAAATTAATCCAATTAAATTTACATGAAGTGGAGAAGAAGAGAGCTTGCATGAATCATATAAACTTACATGTTGAATCCCAACTCTCCCTAATTTTTTTCAAAAAATAATTTCAAGTTAGAAACTCTGAAATTGTTATTAGAACCAAAGATAACACGCCATCTTAATACTTAAATATTAGTGAAATTAAGTATACTCTTGTAATAAAACAGAACACCATTCTCAGTGGACAATAAATTTCGGAAGGTTACCATCTCATATTACTTCAGACCACGTACATTTGTGTGTAAGCGCAAACTACGTATTTGAGGTCTATCAGTAACCAAATAATATATTAAAATAAGATAAATTAAATTAAAATTAACATTCATATTTTATGCACAATCTCATAGATTGTGCATGTTCAATTACTTTGTATAGTCTTTAAGACTAAGACATAATTTATTTTGGTCTTAAACATTTGAACCTACCTTATTTACATTTACTTTTAGTACTTCTTACAGTTCAATTTTTATACATTTCAGTTTACTACTGTTAGATTTACTTGTACAACTTTTCAATTTACTTAGCATAATTCTTCTTGAACATGTCTACTTTTTGAATTTCCTTTACATGTACTCTTACATATATGCTGCTTCTAGTTTGATAGATTTGTAGAATTGCTGCAACACATACAAGTACATATTACAACACCCTTTTCATTTCTATTTTTCATTTTATTTCTAGTATTAATTCTCTTATACTTTTAGCACCGCTAGTAAAATTAATTGTAAATATAAGTGTAATGTCTCGTAACTTTAAATCACAAAGTCTAAAATGTACTTAGATTTTAAAAATATAATTAGATTTCTACTTTTTTTGGCTGAGCCCACTGCATGATATCGATACTATAGATCAGGAGCTTGGAAAAGATCCAGGATATGAGGCAGAGATTACATAGGAGGTGAAGCTAGAGCATAATTGAAGTTTATATTGCCATTTATTTATTCAGTCTCAAGGTGAAGCTAGAGCATAATTGAAGTTTATATTGCCATTTATTTATTCATTGAGACTGAGAGTAATTTTTAGTAAAGTAATATGTATAATATAAATTCGTCTTGGATGATTTTTCTATTCTTTTCTATGATGAAAATTTTTTTTTTTTAGATGAATGGAAAGTAAAAGTGAATATTTCCTTATTTATAATTTATGCATTTAATTTTCATCTTAATAAGTCTTGTCATAAGTACTTATTATTGGATTATTATTATTAATCCAATATTAAGTATTATAATGACACTTAATTTTATGCTAAGTTACCTAATCTACAATCATGTCGTATTACGACAATTCCAAATACATGCTTAATAGTTGAATTAGCATCTCCATGACTCAATCAATTTATGATTAAATGTGATTAGTAATTAAAATTATGCTTAGAAAGTAATCACTTTGTGTAATTAACTTTAATCATATATATGAATCTTTCTTGAATTCAAATGCTTTTGTGTTTTATGCAAAAGTGCTTCTTATTATCTATGTGAAAGCTCAATAATACAACTTGAAAGTTTAGATACAAGATCTTGCATTATAATATTATGTGTATTTTATATGAAGCCATTCATAAATTCTCCTTACAATACTAAGCGATCAATTTGTGTAATTAGCTTTAAATATACATGAATCTTTCTTGAATTCATATGCTTTTGTGAACTATGCAAAAGTGATCCTTATGATCTATGTGAAAGCTAAACTATACAACTTTAATGTTTAGATACAATTTTTTGCATTATAATCATATTATGCATATTTTATGATGTCATTTATAATTTTTTCTTATAATTTTATGTATGAAATTAGTAAAATATGATGATAATAAAAATTTTTGAAAGTTACTACAATATTGTGGTATTTTTATTTAATATTTAACTCATACTAATTGAAATTTTTTTAACTTAAATTATAATTATAAAACCTATAAAAATAATTAATTATATGAAAAGAAAGATAAATACTATTTAGACTTGCTAGCATGTCACCTAGAAAAATCTATCCAATAGGATTTAGATATTATTTCATTAATATTTATTTATTTAAATTAAAATAATATAAATATTATTTTTAATGTTTGTATTGAAATGATGCTCAAATCTCATTGAATGAATTTTCTAGGTGATCTAAATAACATTTCTTGAGTACTTTTGGGCGAAGGTATCGAAGGATTTCCCAAAAAAAAAGAAAAATGATATACATCCCCCATTTAACTCCCAAACTTTTTTGATGACTAGGATGCTGATGTGGCATTTTACTCCACATCAGTTTAGATATATTAGTTAGTATATTTAGAATTTATTTTAGGGTTTCAGCTCCCGCTCGTTACTGTAGCTCCCCGGCCGATTTCCTTCTCGTTCCCATCGAAGCGAAGGCGACCGATTTCCTTCTCGTTCCTATCGAAGCGAAGGCGACCGATTTCCTTCTCATTCCCACCGAAGCGTTCTGTTCCGACTATTCCAACCGAAGGCATCAGGACCCGACGAATCGCTTCTCGTTTCGACCGAAGGCGTCACGACCTGACGGAAGGCGTCCCGTTCCGACCGAATGCGTCAGCGATCCTCTTGCATTTTTCGACCGAAGGCATCAGCGAGCGAAGCCGTGGTCCTCTTGCTCGTTCCGACTGAACACAGCAGCGAGCGAAGGTACTTCATTTTAGGGTTTCGAAGAAATATAAACTATTTTGAGTGTTTATTTGGTTGCTTCGAAACCCTAGCTGATTCCAACTTATTTAAGGTTTAATTCTGATAAATGAATAGATCAAAGTATGTCCTTAATGTATTTTTTGGCGAGACAACCGAAGCAATAAAAATGAGAGTTTAGTTGCTTCGGCTTGCATAATTCTTTGGTCAATTAATCTATATAAATGCTTCTTGTCTTCCTTTCGTTTGAACTGATATGTGTTAACTATTTTGCCTTTAAATGAGAAGAAATATAAATGATGTTAGTGTTAAAAACTAAAAGTTCCTATTTTTTTTGTTTATTCCTTTAGCTAATTATATATTTAAAAATAAATTTTACTTTCAGATGTTTGATTTATCATCTTTGTTATCTGTTAAGCTTCTTAATGCAGGCCTATATACTTGTAGCTTTATAGAACTTGTTGTCATCCCAAACAATTTATTCATGCAGATAATGAAGATAAAAATGCCTCAAAAAAAGTGAAAATTAGTACTAACAGTTTGAAGTATTGCACATATCACATTCAAAGTTGGATTGAGGGTTTAAAAGATTTGACTTCAATCTGTAGTTGTGGAAATGTGAAATAAATTTTGGCAACAAATATATCAATAAAGGAAACTAAGAAATAAAGTGTGGCGATCGGGAATCGAAGTTCGAGAGTCTTTAAAAAATAATTCATCTCAATTGAAAATATAAACATTTTTATAATTCAAAAAGGGCATAATAAAATAAAATAATATAATTCATAGTCCTTTTATACACAGAGCCAAAACATATATGAAAAGTTACATCAGTTTGAATTTTTACTAAATATAAAATAAAAATTCTACATTCTTCTGCTTCTTTAATTTCTTCCTCTTTTAATTTGGCAGATCTTCTAAGCTTTTTAATTATCAAAATCTGAAAAATTCAGTTTACCAGTCAGGTAGAAGTACGCAATTTATTCTTATAAGAATAAATCTAGCATCCTATAATATGTATGAATCACATATGAAAATGACTGAAAATCTGCATGTAAATAAAATAATTGCTAGATTCAATTTCTGCCCTGCAAAATAGCTGTGAAAATCAACATATATGAAATAAATTTTATCAAAAGTATTTGTAACAATAAGTCGAGTCCGTAGACTCCTGAGCCCAAATGGGTAAACTCATAGGCATAACCTGTATGAAGCTTATCTCGCCACCCGTCGGTAGTTTACTCAAATAATAATTATTGGTGTCTCTTTCCTCTGGATTTGCCTACTTCCTACAAGAGGCTAAATCTCTCCATATAACTCCTAGGGGCTGCCAGCAGGCCCAATCTGTATAGATTCTTAGTGTTGTGTTCCACCCTCCAAAGATAAACACCACAAAATATATATACTGTGTTTCATTCTTTTTATTACAGGCTATTTGATATAAATCTTTTGCAGATTAAAATACGGTAAGCAGTGCAAATAATATTCAAATGGAAAATAGCTCAAATAAGAATGCTTGAAATAAGACTTTTAAGTAAATTTGCGTACCTGACTTGTTTTGATTCAAAAATTAATCAATTCAATTTTTTTGATCTGCCAAAATAATGAAATTTATTAATTTAATATTTTTATTATTATTTGTAGTATTAGGCTTATAAAATGATTATTTTGATTTATTTGAATTTATTTTTATTAAGTTATATAATTATTTATGCCTTATAAGGTCAAATTAGGAATTTGACCTTATAAGGGTATTTTAGTAATTTTAACCTTAATATAATATAAAATTTATGTTAGTTTATTGAAGATTATGTCCTAAGATTTTTATTGAACCTGAAATTATTCAATTCTGATATAAATTAGCTAAGTTATAGGCAATCTAATTTCTGATATAAAATTTATGTTAGTTTATTGAAGATTATGCAATCTAGAGTTAATAATTAGTAAATATAATTAGTGAGTGATTAGTAAATTTAGTTACAAAATTATTAAACTAATTATACATTTAGGTTCTAATATACTTTATAAGTTATTTAAAACTGAAATCACTCAATTTGGATCATTATATTTGCTAATATTCACTAATTAAGTTTTTAGAATAATCAGTATTAATTAGAAGATCTAATCGTTGGATCCTAAATATTTTTGCAGTTTACTGAAATTTAGGTTCTTCTGATCTAAATAGATATTTGGATCACCTAATTTGGAGCTAAAATGACTAACTTATAGCTATTTGAAGTTTCTAGGTTTAAAGGCTTAATTAAGGTTATGTCCTAATTATGATTTGTTTAATTTTAATCCAAACAGCAAAAATTAATACTTCTAAAATATTCTTTAGGTTTTTCTAAGTATTTTAAGACTCATATTTGATATGTTTGGGTAAATGTATACAAAGTTAGGGTTATTTGAATATTTGTAATATTTTTTCTAATTAATTAATATCCTAAAATATCACTATATGAAATGTTACTCCTACTGAAATTTGGTTGGCATCATAATATATTTCTTATATTTTTCGAGTTAATTTGGTATATTAAATTGTATAATTTGGTTAAGTATTTTAGTAGTTATGGATTTTTAAAGTTTTTAGGATTTTATTTAATTAAATATATTTATCAATATTTAATTTAGTTAATCTATTCTAATTAATTCAAAAATATTTATTTTCTATTTTATTAATTATACAACTTTATATATATATATATAAGTATACTTTATATATACTTATACATATATATAAATTGTTTTATTATATAATAGATTTTATTATATATATCTGTTTAATTATATTAAATTAAATTAATATAATTATTATTATTATATATATATTTTTTTAAGTTTAACTTTTCTACAGACGGGGGGCCACAGGGAACACGTGGCGATCAGCGATTCGCCGGTTCAGCCGAGGGGGCCCACTGCTGTCTCTAATGAGACAGTTCTGATTTGGCTAATTAGAGGTGGGTCCCACTTCAGTCGAACAGCTGCCGAGATTGCGCCACGCGTCCCGTACGAGATCGTGAGGTTTTCGAAGCGCACGGGTCGGGCTGGCCCGACCCGGCCCGAGGCGATTCATCTTCTTCCCCTTCGTTACCGTAACAGGTTTTTAGGGCGTGGATTTTGGATGGCAAAATGGCGTCGGAGGGGCTCGGCCCGTATGTTGATCGAAAGGTCTCAGAGAGACCTTTCGATTGACACTTAGCACGTCACCGGAGGTGAACGGTGCTTGCCACAAAAGTTAGCCCTAGCTGCCTACTCACGGACGAGTTTTTGCGAAACTGTGTATTACTGTGGATCGATTTGAAATTCAGACGAATCCAAGTTTGATCAGGTCGATCGAACCCATTAAATGGACAATCAATTGATCGGAATAAACAAACGAACTTGAATAATTGAAAATTGATTAAGAATTTAGGATACACAAGTGTACCTAGATTAAACGGCTGTCGGTCTTGCTTCGATCTAGACGGAATGAATGCTTCTGCGGACTAAGATTGAGCAAGGATTGAATCGTGTTAAATGCAGGGTTTTATTTGTGTGCTAGAGCGGCGGTAAGAAGTGGTGGAGGCGACACCTGGCGGCTCGAGGCAGCTGTGCGTCTTCGAGGGCGCCACGCGCAGCGATTTGGGGACGAGAAGCCATAGCCGTCTGATCTCTAGATCAGACGGCGCAGAAGATTCGTTAGGGTAAACGGCGGGATTAGAAATTAGGGTTACGGCGTTTCTTAAATACGGATGGCGCCGTTAAATTTTAAATAATTAATTGATTATTTGATTTATTTTAATTAATTAAATTTATCTTAATAATTATATTTCAAAATTTTTAAAAATATCAATCCTAGCTAATTGAGGGCTTTTGAACACAATGGTGCACTCGGATTTTCCATCCGACGAGTAATTAATTACACGAATTTTCAGGTATTTAAATAATATTAAAATATTCATCAAAAATTTACAACTTCCAAATGCGTTCAAAACTTCACCCCTAGCTAATTTGGGGATGGTGAACGTAATGGAGTAGTCAGATTTTCAATCTGAAGTCAAAATTATTTAAATTTTAATAAACAATTAGAATGAGATTTTTGGTATTTTACATTCTCTCCAACTTAAAAGAGATGTCGTCCCGACATCAATCTAAATTTAGAAGAGATTTACAAGATTTAAAATTACTTACTAGTTAAATAAGTGAGGATAAGATTTCCTCATGCTTGACTCTTCTTCCCATGTGGCTTCTTCTTTGCGACAGTTTTTCCATCTAACCTTTACCATGGGAATAGATTTACTTTTTAATTTTCTCTCATCTCATTCTTTAATCTCTTCTGGTTCTATTACATAGCTTAGATTTGGTTGCAAATTGATATCTTCTACTTCTACTCTCATTGAAGGTTTAGATAGACATTTTCTTAGTGAAGAGATATGAAACACATCGTGCATCAAACTCAAATGTGCTGGAAGTTTGATCTGATATGCCACTTGGCCCACTCTTTTCAAAACTTCAAATGGTCCAATAAATCTTGGACTTAACTTCCCAGAAACTCTAAATCTGGAAACTCCTCTGAATGGGTTTACTTTCAAATATACAAAATCTCCAACAGAAAATTCAATATGACGATGATGAGCATCAAAATACTATTTTTGCCTGTCTTGAGCTGCTTTCATTCGATGCTGAATTATTTTTATCTTTTCTGTTGCTTGAAGAATCAAATCTGATTTTAATATCCTATTTTCTCCAATACTATTCCAGGATAAGGGAGTGATACACTTTCTTCCATAAAGGGCTTCATAAGGAGCCATTCTAATGCTTGCTTGGAAACTGTTATTATAAGAGAATTCAATTAATGGAAGGTGATCATCCCTAACTTCCTCTAAAATCTAGGACACAAAGGTGAAGAAGATCTTCTAGAGTTTGATTTACTCTCTCAGTTTGTCCATCAGTCTGTGGATGAAAAACTGTACTCATACAGAGCTGTGAACCAAGATCTTGATGAACTGCCTTCCAAAACTTTGAAGTGAATCTACTATCTCTATCAGAAATAATGGTTTTTGGAATACCATGCAACCTTACTATCTCTTTTAAATAGATTCTTGCCAATTTGTCTACTGAATCTGTTTGCTCAATGGGTAAAAAGTGCGCTGATTTGGTAAGCCTATCCACAATTACCCAAATAGAATCATTATTGGATTTTGAATGAGAAAATCCAGTGATAAAATCCATAGAGATATCTTCCCATTTCCATTGAGGTATAGCTAGAGGTTGAAGTAATCCACCTAGTTTCTGATGTTCTGCTTTTACCAGGTTACAGGGTTTACACTTCGATATGAACTCAACTATACTTCTTTTCATTCCTGGCCACCAAAAATGGGATTTCAAGTCTTGATACATCTTATTATTTCTAGGATGAATTGAATATCTAGACTGGTGGGCTTCTTTTAATACTTTAGATCTTAGCTCAGTTTTATTAGGTATCCATATTCTGGATCCACACCAAATATTTTTATTTGAATCTAAATTCAGTTCTAAGTGCTTTCCTGATTGAATGGATGCAGATAAGGAACTATATTCTTCATCAAGGTGTTGAGCTTCTTTAATCTCATCCATTAATGAACATTCAACAGTCATTTGAAATAGCTTAGCATCTGCTGGCAATATGACTTCTATTTGAAGATCTTCTATATGCTTGAGTAATATAGGATTAGAAGTCAAAATATGCAAATGTGAAACTGCCTTTCGACTTAATACATCTGCTACTACATTTGCCTTGCCAGGATGATATTGAATTGATAAGTCATAGTCTTTGATTAATTCTAACCATCTTCGTTGTCTTAAATTGATCTCTTTCTGAGTAAAAATATACTTCAGACTTTGGTGATCCGTAAAGACTTCACATCTTACTCCATAAAAATAATGTCTCCAGATCTTTAATGCAAAGACTATTGCAGCTAACTCCAAAACATGAACTGGATAATTCTTCTCATGGACTTTAAGCTATCTAGATGCAAAAGCTATCACTTTTTCTTCCTGCATGAGAACACAGCCTAATCCAATTCCAGAAGCATCACAATAAATCTGATATTCTATTCCTTCAACTGGTAGAATTAGAATAGGAGCTGAGGTTAAACATTCTTTTAAATTCTTAAACACTGAATCACAAGATGAGTCTCAAACATAAGGAACATCTTTTTGAGTGAGGCGAGTAAGAGGGACTGCAATCTGAGAAAAGTTCTTAACAAACTTACGATAGTACCCAGCTAATCCCAAGAAACTTTGTATCTCTGTCACCTGAAGTAGGTTGGGGCCAATCTTGAATTGCACTTATCTTGCTGGGATCGACTGATATTCCTTCCTTACTAATTATATGGCCTAAGAAGGCTACTGAGTGTAGCCAAAATTCACATTTTGAGAATTTGGCGTACAGTTGATGTTGCCTTAGCAAGTTCAAGGTGATTCTAAGATGCTCTTCATGTTCCTTAGCATTCTTAGAATAGATCAATATATCATTAATAAAGATGATGATAAAGGAATCCTGATAGGGTTTCATTATTCGCTGCATCAGATCCATAAAATAGGATGGGGCATTTGTTAACCCAAAAGGCATTACTAAGAACTCGTAATGCCCATAACGTGTTCTGAATGCAGACTTAGGAATATCTTCATTTTTGATACGAAGTTGGTGATAACCAAATCTCAGATCAATCTTAGAAAATATGGAAGCACCAACTAACTGGTCAAATAAATCATCTATTCTTGGCAATGGGTATTTGTTCTTAATAGTAACCTTATTCAATTCCTGATAATCAATACATAATCGCACACTTCCATCTTTCTTCTTAACAAATAAAACTGGGGCTCCCCAAGGAGAATTACTTGGTCTTATAAATCCTTTTTCAGTCAACTCTTGAAGTTGATTTTTAAGTTCTTCTAACTCTTAGGGTGCCATTCTATACCCTGACTTAAATCAATACTGAACTCCACTTCTCTTTGAGGTGGCAAACCTGGAAGTTCATTTGGAAATACATCTGCATATTCTTTTACGATAGGAGTCTCTTCTAAGGTTGTAGTTTTAACTTCAGAACTTGAGAGTAAAGTTAAGAATATGGGATACCTTTTTCTAATGAATTTCTCAATCTTATTTGCTGGGATAAGACTAATAATTGCACTTCTTTGACCCACAAAGGTTACTTTCTTATCTTTATTATAAATATATACCTCTTCTTTGCACAATCAATCAATGCCTTATTCTGACTCATCCAGTCCATCCCAAGGATAATATCAAAACTAGTTATAGGGATGACAGTGAGTTTAGCTTCCCAAGAAGTTCCACTTATAACTAACTTACAATTGCAAAAGATATTTGTTTCTAAGAACTCTCTTGATGGTAGATTAACTTTAAGGGCTGATGAAAGTTGTTCTACTGGTAATGAATATTGTTGAACTATTTTTGACGCAATAAAAGAATGTGTAGCTCCAGAATCAAAAAGGATTGAACATGGGTACTGAAGTAATAAAACGGTACCTGTGACAACATCAGGTTCTTCTTTTGCCTCTTCTTGAGATAAGTTAAATATTCTGGCCTGGGCTTGATTATTTCTTGGATTACTAGAAGATGTAATATTGTTTCCTTGGTTAACTGGTGGTCTTCCCTAATTTCTTATAACTTTTTTGCCTTGATTTGGAATTTGATGTCCATTGACTGTATAAATGGCACGACAGAATTTTATGGAATGGTTCGTCCTTCCACATCGGCGGCATTGACCTTCACTGGTAAAGCATTTATCTGTATTATGACTTCTTCCACAAAATTTGCAGGTGTTTGGTGTGCCTGGAGCAGGTCTACTTGAATTACCTTGAATATTATACACTTTTCCTTGAGGTCTGGAAAAGTGTTGTCTCTTAAATTGAAAATGAGGGGAGAATGCTGGCCTTTTCATTCTGGAAGAGTACTGCTCTTCTTGAGCTTCCATAAGCTTGGCCTTTTCTACTAGTTGAGCAAAGTTTAAAATTTGAAGAGGTGTTAGGATATGTTGAAAGTTGTTCCTTAATCCATTAAGGAATAAATGGCATTTGACTTCTTCAGTAGTGACCATTTCTGGGGCAAAGCTGGCTAGACGAGTGAACTCTTCCTCATATTCAGTTACTGTATGACTTCCTTACTTTAGGTTTAGAAGTTCCTTTCTCATTATTTGCCTGGCAGATTGAGGCACATATTTGCCTAAGAATGTTTTCACGAATTCCTCCCATTGGATCTCTTCTTCTGATCTATTCTGGAATATGGTGCTCTTGGTTGTCTTCCACCACTTCTCAGCAGCTTCTATCAGAAGATAAGTAGCTAGTGATACCTTCTGATCTTCAGAGCTCTTAGCACATTTAAACTCCTTTTCTATTCTTTGGATCCACTCCTCAGCTTGGTAAGGAGTTGCTTTGCCATTGAATCTAGGAGGTTGAAGTTTAAGGAATACATGCATGTCTTCATTTACTGCTTTTCTCTGAATAGGATGAGGGTTCTGGATTTGTTGACTATTTATGAATTGACTCATCATATTCATGAACTGGAGTATCTGATTTGCTCCACTATGATCAAAGGGATAGACTGCTTCAACATTAGGTGAAACAGTCTCGTTGTGACTAGGAGTGTTTTGAGGAACATTTTTCTCCTATGATTGATTGTTGTTGTTGTTGTTTTGACTATCCATAATCTGGGAAATAATAAACTATACTTAGTTGGCTCTCCAACTTAAAAAATCTAAGTTCTAATTAATGTAGTAACTAAATTCATATAGTTGGCTCTTAATTGAATTATTCCTTAAATAGTCTCAAACTTCGCTCTGATACCAATTTCTATGGCGACCGGGGATCGAAGTTCGAGAGTCTTTAAAGAATAATTCATCTCAATTGAAAATATAAACATTTTTATAATTCAAAAAGGACATAATAAAATAAAATAATATAATCCACAGTCCTTTTATACATAGAGCCAAAACATATATGAAAAGTTACATCAGTTTGAATTATTACAAAATATAAAATAGAAATTCTACATTCTTCTGCTTCTTTAATTTCTTCATCTTTTAATTTGGCAGATCTTCTAAGCTTTTTAATTATCAAAACATGAAAAATTCAGTTTACCAGTCAGGTAGGAGTATGCAAATTGTTCTTATAAGAATAATCTAGCATCCTATAATATGTATGAATCACATATGAAAATGACTGAAAATCTGCATGTAAATAAAACAATTGCTAGATTCAATTTCTGCCCTGCAAAATAGCTGTGAAAATCAACATATATGAAATAAATTTTATCAAAAGCATTTATAACAATAAGTTGAGTCCGTAGACTCCTGAGCCCAAATGGGTAAACCCATTTGGCATAACCTGTATGAAGCTTATCTCGCCACCCGTCGGTAGCTTACTCAAATAATAATTATTGGTGTGTTTTTTCTCTAGATTTGCCTACTTCCTACAATAGGCTAAATCCCTTCATATAACTCCTAGGGGCTGCCAGCAGGCCCAATATGTACAAATTCTCAGTGTTGCGTTCCACCCTCCAAAGACAAACACCACAAAATATATATACTGTGTTTCATTCTTTTTGTTACATGCTATTTGATATAAATCTTTTGTAGATTAAAATGCGATAAGCAGTGCAAATAATATTCAAATAGAAAATGGCTCAAATAAGAATACTTGAAATAAGACTTATAAGTAAATTTGCGTACCTGACTTGTTTTGATTCAAAAATCAATCAATTCAATTTCTTTGATCTTCCAAAATAATAAAATTTATTAATTTAATGTTTTTATTATTATTTGTAGTATTAGGCTTATAAAATGATTATTTTGATTTATTTGAATTTATTTTTATTAAGTTATATAATTATTTATACCTTATAAGCTCAAATTGGGAATTTGACCTTATAAAAGTATTTTAGTAATTTTACCCTTAATATAATACAAAATTTATATTAGTTTATTAAAGATTATGTCCTAAGGTTTTATTGAACCTGAAATTATTCAATTTTGATATAAATTGGCTAAGTTATAGCCAATCTAATTTCTATGATTAGTAATTAGGGTTAAATGTAATTAGTGAGTGATTAGTGAATTTAGTTACAAAATTATTAAACTAATTATATATTTAGGTTCTAATATACTTTATAAGTTATTTAAAACTAAACTTACTCAATTTGGATCATTATATTTGCTAATATTCACTAATTAAGTTTTTAGAGTAATCAGTATTAATTAGGAGATCTAACCGTTGGATCCTAAATATTTTTATAGTTTACTGAAATTTAGGTTCTTCTGATCTAAATAGATATTTGGATCACCTAATTTGGAGCTAAAATGACTAACTTATAGCTATTTGAAGTTTCTAGGTTTAAAAGCTTAATTAAGGTTATGTCCTAATTATGATTTGTTTAATTTTAATCCAAACAGCAAAAATTAATACTTCTAAAATATTCCTTAGGTTTTTCTAAGTATTTTAAGACCCATATTTGATATGTTTGGGTAAATATATACAAAGTTAGGGTTATTTGAATATTTGTAATATTTTTCCTAATTAATTAATATCCTAAAATATCACTATATGAAATGTTGCTCCTATGAAATTTGGTTGGCATCATAATATTCCTTATATTTTTCTAGTTAATTTGGTATATTAAATTGTATTATTTGGTTAAGTATTTTAGGAGTTATGGATTTTTAAAGTTTTTAGGATTTTATTTAATTAAATGTATTTATCAATATTTAATTTAGTTAATCTATTCTAATTAATTCAGAAATATTTATTTTCTATTTTATTAATTATATAACTTTTTATATATATAAGTATACTTTATATATACTTATACATATATATAAATTGTTTTATTATATAATAGATTTTATTATATATATCTGTTTAATTATATTAAATTAAATTAATATAATAATTATTATTATATATATATATATATTTTTTTTTAAGTTTAACTTTTCTGCAGGTGGGGGCCACAGGGAACACATGGCGATCAGCGATTCACCGGTTCAGCCGAGTGGGGCCCACTGCTGTCTCTAATGAGACAGTTCTAATTTGGCTAATCAGAGGTGGGTCCCACTTCAGTCGAACAGCTGCCAAGATTGCGCCACGCGTCCCGTACGAGATCGTGCGGTTTTTCGAAGCGCACAGGTCGGGCTAGCCCGACCCGGCACGAGGCAATTCATCTTCTTCCCCTTCGTTACCGTAACAGGTTTTTAGGGCGTGGATTTTGGATGGCAAAATGGCGTCGGAGGGGCTCGGCCCGTATGTTGATCGAAAGGTCTCTCTGATTGACACTTAGCACGTCACCGGAGGTGAACGGTGCTTGCCACAAAAGTTAGCCCTAGCTGCCTACTCACGGACGAGTTTTTGCGAAACTGTGTATTACTGTGGATCGATTTGAAATTCAGACGAATCCGGGTTCGATCAGGTCAATCGAACCCGTTAAATGGATAATCAATTGATCGGAATAAGCAAACGAACTTGAATAATTGAAAATTGATTAAGAATTTAGGATACACAAGTGTACCTAGATTAAACAGCTGTCGGTCTTGCTTCAATCTAGACGGAATGAATGCTTCTACGGACTAAGATTGAGCAAGGATTGAATCGTGTCAAATGCAGGGTTTTATTTGTGTGCTAGAGCGATGGTAAGAAGCGGTGGAGGCGACACCTGGCGACTTGAGGCAGCTGCGCGTCTTCGAGGGCGCCACGCGCAGCGATTTGGGGACGATAAGCCGTAGCCGTCTGATCTCTAGATCAGACGGCGCAGAAGATTCATCAAGGTAAACGGCGGGATTAGAAATTAGGGTTACGGTGTTTCTTAAATACGGATGGCGCCGTTAAATTTTAAATAATTAATTAATTATTTGATTTATTTTAATTAATTAAATTTATCTTAATAATTATATTTCAAAAATTTTAAAAATATCAATCCTAGCTAATTGAGGGCTTCTGAACACAATGACGCACTCGGATTTTCCATCCGACTAGTAATTAATTACTCGAATTTTAGGTATTTAAAAATATTAAAATATTCATCAAAAATTTACAACTTCCAAATGCGTTCAAAACTTCACCCCTAGCTAATTTTGGGGTGGTGAACGCAATGACGGAGTCAGATTTTCAATCTGAAGTCAAAATTATTAAAATTTTAATAAACAATTAGAATGAGATTTTTGATATTTTACATAAAGGCACTAAATTTTATTTATTTTTATAAAATGTAGAAATAGCACAAATTAAAATAACAGCATAATTCAAGAAAAGCAATAAAAAGCTAGGTCTGGAGTAAAACATAAGAAAAAAATAAAAATTGAAAAAACAATAAACAAAAAAATCTTAATTAAAGTACTAAAGCTTTCAAGAAATTGCAATTGTTGGCATCTTTAACTTGCTTATGCCACTGATTCCTACGTATATTTAAAAATTGACCAACCATAAGCCCTTGTAAGCTGATATTGTATTCTTCAGCTATAATTTATTAATTATTTCTATTGCATCTGTATATTCTAATATATTGCATGTGTTTATTATAGTATTTTCAAGCCATATAATTCAGAATACTAATGGGTCTTGCAATTATCACTGATCAAATAAATTCAAATACAGAACTTACATCTGTAAGTGAATACTAAAATTTTTGTGAATCTTAAACTTTGCAATGAACTTTGTAATATAAAATTATGTACACTTTATTTAATTTTTTTAAGATATTCAAATTAAGGATATGGAAACAAAAATATTAAATCAATCTTATGATAATAACATTGTTGAAAACATTCCAACATTGTCCCAACCTGAATTTGGCATGAATTTTGATTCTATTGATGGTGCGTTTAAGTTTTACAAAACTTTTGGATATTTGATTGGATTTGGAATAAAAAAAAGATCAGGCCATAATTTTTATAGCGTTAGATATCGTTGTTGCTTTACATGTTGCAAAGAATGGGAGAATATTGCTAGTAGCTCATGTGCCAAGTCACGCCGCAAACCTATTGTAAAGACAGGTTGTGGGGCAAGAATAGTTATTAAATATCTATATTTAAATAGAAAATTAGTTGTGTATGATGTTGTTTTAGAACATAATCATCCATTGGATCCACAAATGGTTAGAGATACCATCGAGAATTGTCATTATCTTTTAAAAAATAGCTTGAAATTAATGATATTGTTGGGTGCCACTTAATAAATATATAAATGTCATGATTACTCATGGAGGTGGGCATGAGAAATATTCTTTCACATAAAAAGATTATAGAATTTTTGTTACAAATAATAGGCAAATATTGTTAGGTCATTATAATACATCTGTATTGATAAAATATTTTGAGATGATGCAACAGAATAATATAAATTTTGTCTACAATAATGAGCTATCAAAGAGTAATCAATTGCAAAATATTTTTTGGGCAGATGCTAGATCAAGAGTTTTGTATCAGTACTTTGGTGATGTTGTCACATTTAACGCAACATATCTCATAAATTATTATGCAATACCCTTTGCTCCATTTGTTGGTGTGAATCATTATGGTCAATCTGTGTTGCTAGGGTGTGCTCTTCTTGCTGATGAAACAACAAACACATTCAAATGGCTTTTTTGTAGATGGCTAGATTGCATGCATAGAAAAGCTCCATCTGCAATTATAACTGATCAATGTCAAGCAATGAGCTTGGCAATTTCAAAAATATTTCCTCAAACACATCACAGATTTTTTTAATGACACATTATGAGAAAACTTCTTGATAAGTTAGGTAATAAGCACGATCGTGATATAATCTCATTAAAGTTTAGTCGAGCACTGTATGATGTACTTTCCGTATTTGAGTTTGAGATTACATAGGTTGACATGGTGTCCGAGCACTCGCTATCAGAATATGAGTGGTTCAATTCTCTATATAATATTAAAAAAAATGGGTTCCTATATTCTTGAAAGATATCTTTTGGGCTGGTATGTCTACAATACAAATGAGTGAAAGCATGAACACATTCTTTGATGGATATGTGTCATCAAAGACAGTATTGATAATATTTGTACAAAATTATGCAAATGCCTTGAGAGCCAAATTTGAAAAGAAGGCATGTGAGGATTTCTGATCTTTCCATGCACAACCACATATGATATCTGTTTTTCCATTTGAGGAACAACTATATAAATTATACACGTTAAATATGTTTTATAAATTTCAGGATCAGCTGAAGAAGCTAATGAATTGTATGTACACAATTATTGAGATAAATGGGCCCGTTAAGTCCTACACAGTTAGTGAGCTTGATGATGGCAATAACAAAGACTATCATATCACATACAATCATATGCAGAAGGAGACGTGGTGCATTTGCAAACTTTTACAATCAAAATGCATAATATGTTACCACATTTTGTGTGTTTGGCGGTAAGAACATATAACAGTCATCCCAGATTGTTACATTATAAATCGTTGAAGAAATGATTTTAAGAGATTACATGCATCTATGTCTATGCCGCCAATCTATCAGGATATGAGTTATCATCATACGATACTTTGTACAACACAGGCCATCATTTCTTCAGTGATATTATTGAGCTTGGTTCAGTATCTGAAAAATATTTGGAATACGCTTTAAAGCTTTTAACCGAGGCTCGGGAAAAACTTGTTAACTTTGATGCCATTAATCAGTTCGACAATGAAGTGGGGTGTTCAAGTGCACAAGAAAATGTAATACAAAATCCTTTGCATGCTCATCCTAAAGGGAGATCTCCAAGCAAAAAAAAACTAAGCCACCTCGTGAAGGGAACAACTCGAAAATGTATAAAGAAGATGTGATAAATTGATTATTGCATTGTTCGACAATGAAGGTAAGAATTTCTTTTTTTTTATTAACTCATCTTATATTGTTTTATCATATACATTGTTCTTTCTAACATATGCATATATGGAGCAATTAATTTTGTTTTTATGTTCAGTGACTTTCATTTTTCCTATGCTTGATTACATATTGCTTTTATGATTTTCTTTTATTGATGATTAATGTTTTCCTTGCGTTTTTAAGTTTCTAATTTATGTTGAAGCCATCTTCTGAGCTGCTGCAGCATAGTGAATTTCTGCTGAAGCCATCTTCTGAGCTGCTGTTATAAATTCTGCTGTGACTTCGTTTCCTGCTGTCATAAACTCCATCTTCAGACATGAAGCTCTATTTCGGCTTTTCTGTTTCTATTATAAATGCCAGTTTTTTGATATCTCTCATTCTGTCGTTATTGGCACATAGAAAGGGTATTTCCTCTTCGGCTCTTCCCTACAATATGACCTCCTAACTGGCTCAAAAGGTCATCACAAGATGTAAGTTTTTGGTTCTATGTATCTATCATTGATTGTGAACGTTTTTTGAGTTGGGATGTTGTAATACATAGGTGGAGGAGAATATTTGCAAGTTTGCAATGAAGGGGCTTGTTTGCCGTTTGCAAGTTTATGTATACATTTAATGGCATTTACTCAATTTGATGGCTTATCTTTTTTGTTAGTTATATGTTTCTAATGTATTTTTAATTTTGTTTTAATGCTTATGATATCCATTTGATCAATTTTAGTCGGAAGCATTTATATATAAATAAATAAATATATATATATATATATATATAAATATTTGTATGATTTTGTTTCATTTACAATCTCTTTCAGCTTAAGCTAGTTTGCCCGTTTGATTAAATAAATTAGTTTGCCTTTGTTTTTATATTATTCTATTGGGTCACATTTGTATTTATTAATGACAATAGTTCTTCAATGTTTGTTTTTGCAGAATCAGATAACAACAAGAAATTTTCTTTCGATTGATGTGATGCATAAATAGAAAAAAAAAGCTCACGGATTGCTGAGAAGAAGAATCAATTTGGAAATCATTGAAAAATAAACAGCATAAGAAAGTCTGCAGGTTGGCTGAGCTATTACAGGTTGGCATTGCTTGGTTGAGCTATTGCAGGTCGGCTGCAACTACAGCTTTGTGCTGGAAACAGTAGCCTTTCAATATATCTGAGATGAGGCCAGTACAAATCAACAATGGCTTCTATATAATAGAGACTCGGCCAAATAACAGAAAATTAGAAAAGAATGATGAAAGAACTATTTTCTATTAATACATATAATATCTAACCATTAAAGTTCTTAAGAACACTACACAATAAACTATGAGATTATTTATTAATGACCGTTTGCTATGTATGCAAATATTCCTGAAAGCTAATACTTGGAGTGATTTGCAACATTATTTAATGCATCGTGGTAATAGAACAAAATATGCAAAAAAAAAATTCCCAATGAATCAAACAATGAGATTCTTCTCCCTGCAATAGATATCTGAGTTATGTCGATGGCACCAACGCAAATCCATTTGGCTGCTTCCACACCAAAAGCAACTGGAATGACTGTTAGCCGATATCTGAGTTATGTCAATGGCACCAAACCAAATCCATTTGACTGCTTCTAATATGCAAAATTAACAGCCATTTAGAAAAAGATTAAGCATTTGTCACTGGCATAATATTGCATCGAATCAAATCATTACACAATCAAAACACATCAATGAAAAATACTATGGTCAGCAAATATAATATCTCCACGGATGGGAACGCCGCAGGAGGAGGCTTCGTTCGCTGTCGGACGAAGGAGTCGTTCGCGGACACCTTCGGGTTAGTTCGCTGTCGCCTTCGGTCGGAACGAGCAAGAGAATTGCTGACCCCTTCGGCTTCGTTCGTTGTCGCCTTCAGTTGGAACGAGCAAGAGGATCGCTGTCGCCGAAGGTTGGACGGAGAAGTCGTTCGTTGTCAGTCGGAACGAGCAAAAACCCTAAAATTGTGGCTACAGTCACGAACATAAGTACAAAGCCATTCACAAATCCTGACTAGCTGACGTGGATTATGAGGCCATATCACCGTCTAAGATTGTTTGGGTGATAAATTGGAGCTGAGCAGCAGCTCAATAAAAAATTGCACGCCTCGCGTTTTCTTTTCCCTGTTTACTTCATTGGTCGGTCGCGCCTAATCCCTAATCACTCACTCGCCGAAATGGCAGGGGCAGCTCGACGAAGCGTTTCTTCCTTAATATCGAGAGCCCTATCACCATCTTCTTCTTGTTCTTCCATTGTTCCATCCCGCCTCCTGATCACTGCCTCCGCCATTAAAAGGCTCCGGCGGGTGGTTTCCCCGCTTGCTACAGCCACTATCCGCTGGAAGACGACATCGGGCTCAAGCTACTCTCCTCTCAAAGACTCCACCCCGAATTGGAGTAATCGCCCACCTAAGGAGACGATTCTCTTAGACGGCTGCGATTACGAGCATTGGCTCATTGTAATGGAGTTCCCGGAAAACCCTAAACCTTCGGAGGAGGAGATGATTGCTTCCTATGTTAAGACCCTTGCTGCGGTTGTTGGGAGGTAGAACATTTCGTGCTTTTAATTTTCCGCTTCTGTTTGTGTCCCCTAAATTTGACTTCATGCTGGATTTGTCGTGGTGTCAGTGAAGAGGAGGCAAAGAAGAAGATTTACTCGGTCTGTACCACGACCTACACTGGTTTTGGCGCATTGATTTCCGAGGAACTCTCTTATAAAGTTAAAGGTACGAGAGTTTGATCAGTGTGCTTTTGCTTTTTTAGCTTGATAGAGGGATTCTACGATGAATATCTTCTCTCTCTTTCCCTCCCCAGCGTATTTAACTCTGTTGTTGTTTTCTCTTAAAACTTACAATGAATGGTCTAAAGTTATACTGGATAACATTTTTTTCTTGGTTATTCTTGAATCAATCATGTGACAGCTTTTCTAAACCACTTGACAGGACTTCCGGAAGTTCTGTGGGTTCTGCCCGATTCTTATCTTGACGTCCCAAAAAAAGATTATGGAGGTTAGTTGAAATAAAATTTTATTTTCTTTTAATGTTTCCATTTACAAGTTAGTTACTAATGGGATTGTTCCACTCATTTTTGATCTGTTACGTTTTTTATATTTGTTTTTGAATAAGATGCTGCGTAGATCAAATTTCAGCTACCATTTGCTACATGTTTCTGAATAACCATTATGTTGAATTGATTTAAGTTGCTTGGCCATGACAGTGAAGGGAGGAAAAAAGAATTAATGTTTAAGGATAGGAAGAAAAAGATATATCATAGCAGATAGTATGCTAAGTTTGCACAAACTAAATTAACATATTTAAAGACAACTCCTCTCACTATATTTGGATAAATGAACTTGCATGAAAACATTTTTTTATTATTTTTGGTTAGAAGGATTTGTAATTTTTTTTAAATTTACATATATATAAACTCACATAGTTTATGATTTTATTTTATACTGATACTTTATATTATATTTTGTTTGTATGTAATAAATTTTTTGCAGCTAAACTTTAATTATTATTATTACTGTTATTCTAAGTTATTATATAATAATTAGAATATGAGTCACATCATTTGAAAAGAGTAACTACCTTATTTTACTATGTATTGAAATGTCATTTTATATAATTCCTTAAAACAATAATTATCTAAATTTTGTGAGAGCTCCATTTTGAAATGGAGCTCTCATTTTTTGGAGAGGAAAAAAGCTTTTTTTCCTCTAGTATTCTCAATTTAAACTATAGATTATAATTTTAATTAAGTGCGCAAGTACAAAAAATTGAGCTCAAATTATTGTATTACCTCTAATTGGGATAATGGTGAGGCTCTTTATTTCTTGCAACAGGAGATCTTTTCATTGATGGTAAGGTCATTCGGAGACCACAATTTCAATTTACAGAGAGACCACAATCTACCAAGAATAGGCCACGGCCTCGTTATGATAGACGCCACGAAGCAGTTCAGGTGGAAAGAAGAGAATCAATGCAGAGGGGCATGTCTCAACCAACGGATCAACAAGCATTTGATAATTCACACTAGGGCATCCAAATTTATAAGAAACTATTTTGTGGTTTGAAAACTTTAAGAATATTATATCAAAGCAATACCAAAACAGTATGGATAGTTCTTATGCTTATTAATATATCATGTGATTGCCAATTGATAATCCATCTTTATATCTTATCTAGGTAGTTAAGGCAACTGTTTGTTTATAACGTCAAACATTTTTCTTGCATGGTGTGAATTTACAAGAACTTTATTGGCTTATATTTGATAGAAAACAACGGTAAATTGTGGAATATTATATAATAGGATATGAAACCCTTCATGATTATATCGTCACCGAACATTCTCAATATACTCATTTTTCATTGTTTATGAGTTATTTTTTTTTGTAAACATGGCTTAGATCTTTTATTTGTTAATAATTTTGTCAGTAGTATGTGGATTTATCATGTTATTCTTTTATTTTTAATTAGTTAGGCAGCTGTTTTTCAAGACTTTTTAGTTGTCTTTAAATCAAATAAAACACTGTTGACCAATGAACTCAATAGCTGAAATAATTTACTTCTTAATTTCTAAGGAATCAACAGTTTGGGTCTGGCTAATGACCTATTTGGATTTAATGTACTCTTGCTTCTTGTGTGGAATTTTATTTGTAACTGAACCTTTGCCTGCTTATCTATAACTAATTTTTTTTTCTTTTTATTAAAAAAGTATTTGTAGGCTAATAGATCTTATTCTTTTTATATTAATGTGTGCTTTTTTGTGTGTATGCATGTGCGTACAAGCTATTGTCGTTTTAGAAATGGCATGCACACTTTCACCATCCCACCTCTCACTGTTAATTTAAAATAAAATTTAAATAACTTAATTTTAATGTAATTTCTTTAGACCCAAGTTATTCAAAACATATGATGGATGGCTAGTGGTTTATGAGGAAAAGTATTTATGCTCTTCTAGAAGGATAGGAATGTACCTCATTATAGGTAGCAATATTTTTGTGCTCTTTAAAGGCTATATTATAAGGCTAGTATCAACAACGTTTTATTATAATTTTTTTCTTAGATGTGTTAGTGGTAGGTTTTAATTTGATTGCCTTTGGCTTTTGGTGATTAAATTGGTTGAATTTGTTAATTGCCGTCTTTGAAGATTATAAATGCTGACATGGTAACATATTTTGTCCCCATTGAAAGTGTTGTACATCGGAACATTTTGGAATTTGATTAGTTATATGGCCTTGGGAGATCATAATTGATTAGCTTGGTATGATGTTTTATAGTGTTGACATGTTGATGGACCTGCTATTTTCGAAATTTGGAGCTGTTACAAATCATGCAACATTTATCTTATTTTATTTTATTTTCAACATTTAATGTCACCTACTCTAATTTATTTTATTAGATGATAAATACCCTTGTTTAAATTCAAATGGAAAATTATAATGGGCATTGATCTTTACTGCAACTTGCATATTTCTTTTTGTAAACCTTTTGAATTGGTGATTTGTAGATGAATATTTTTCCTAAAATCTATCTTTGATCATGAAAATTCTCAATATAGTTTCATGTATCTTGCGTTCTACATGCATATCATTGACTTTTAATATGTTGGAATCTACCAATATTTTATGTGATTCTTAACTTCAACGTTGTTGATTCCCAAGGATGAGAAAGGAGGAGAGGGTTATGCTAGGTAATCAACAACTAACTTAAATTTTTGTCGAATCTTCTCATGATATAAAAATATTTTGCTTGAACTAGAACATTTTCTGAAAGCAATGTGTTGCATTGTTTGAATGTAGTGAAAAGTGTGCAAATATCGCTACATCAACGTCTGGGTGTAATGTCAAATATGATAGGATTCACGCATTATAGTCTAATGCGAGCAAAGAAGTTAGTCTATTGATATTAGTTTAAGATTAAATAGTTTGAATATTGGCACTCTTGATAGCAAGCAATTTGAGTTGGTAGATATTATGATTGCTAGGAGGATATGCATGGCCTTCAAAAAAATAAATTGGGCGGGAGATAAAACAAAAGAAATTGATATCTTAGGCATTAAATTCTAGTACTCAAATAAGAATTATAATAAGAAAGATGTGAGTATCATCTTGGATAAGAATTTAAAGAATAATATTGAAAGTTAGGAGGCTAGGAGATAAAATTATATCTTTAAAGGTTATAGTTGATGAAATAACTTTTAACATTGTCAGTATTTAAGCCTCTCAAAAATAATTAGATTTGAGTATAAAAGATAAATTTTAACATGATTTAGAGTAATTGGCTTAAGAAATACCTTTAAAAGGGATGCTATTTATAGGGGAAAATTTAAATGAATATATTGGAAGGGTGACTGATGAATTTAATGATATTTATAGTGATTTTGGTTTTGATTTGGAGAGATTAATGAAAAAAAAGATTTTATAATTTAATTATTTTGAAGATTAAAAAATTGTGAGATGAGTGGAAAAAGAGTTTTATTAAACTTACAAGAATAAATGCAATATTAAAGATTGTGCTAATTGTAGAGGAATCAAGTTAATTTGTCATGTATTGAGCGAGTAATTGATTATAGATTATGAAGTGATAGTTGCACTTTTTAAAATCAATTTGGTTTTATGCTTAAGATAGATCTACCAAGAAAAGTTCTTCATTTAATTTTTATTAATCTTGAAAAGGCTTGTGCTATGGTACCAAGAGGAGTTCTTTGGAGAGACAAGGGATTTGTGCTGCATATATATTAATGTTATTAGAGATATGTATGATGAGGTTGAAACATGTGTTTGATCGGAAGTGATTGTCTATATACTTTGGTTACTATTGATTACTTCAAGATTCAACTCTCAGCCTATCTTTTTGCTTTAATTATAGATGTTCTTATTGAGCACATTCAAGAGGATATTCCTTAGTGCATGTTATTTACAAATGATATTCTTTTAATTGACAAAACATAAGTTATTGAGGACTATTCTATATAAAAAGGTTTTCATCTTAATAGATCTAAAATAGAATATGGAGTTTAAGTTTTATTCTATTAGAAGCCCTAATCTCGAGGACTAACTATTGAGGCTCATATGATTAAGAAGAGTGAGGCTCAAATGCCTTTGTTCAATTATTTAAAATAATGGTGAAATAGAGAGCGATGGGATTTATACAATCCAAGCTGGTTGAATGAAATGGAGTGCCTCTAGAGACCTATACGATTAGAAAATTCCACTCAAAAGTAAAAGAAAGTTTTATAGAGCAATTATACGAGCAACTATATTATATGGGGTTGAGTGTTTTCCAACAAAGAAGAAACTTATCGATAAAATAAGTGTTACAGAGATGAATATGCTTAGGTGGATGAGTGGATATACACTGTAATAATAGAATGAGAAATATGTTTATTCGTAGAAATGTTAGAGTTCTCCAAAAGTGGATAAGATTAAAGGAAATGCTTTAGATTGTTTAGGCATATTAAGTGTAGAATGTGAAATGTCCTTATTAGAATAATTGAGCTCTTGAATTTCACCCATATAAAATGGGAAGAGGAAAACCTAAAAGACATGGGAAGGAACCATTCGAAAGGGTCTTTTCTTTTTGAAACAATGGAGAATATTCGCTATGGAATCAAAGGATTCATGTAGCTAACCCCACTTAGTGGGATTATGGCTTGGTGTTATTGTAGATTATTTAATTAAAGTTTTTAATGAAGGTTGTACCAACACAATGTAATATGAGTGAGTTTAATGGTTGTAAAAATGATATTAATTAGACTTACATTAAACAAGTTTGTAAATCTATGATTTGGAATGCCTTAAAAAGATGGAGAGAGAAAAATGGTAGGATCAAATAACATTCCTATTAATATGTGGAAAATGTTTGTGGAGAAAAGATTTTTTTTGGCTTATGAGTTTTGTTAATATTATTTTGAAGACTAGAGATATCAAATAATTGGAGAAGTATTGTTGTAACCATATACATGAATAAAGATGTTGCTCAAGAATATGTAAATAAAGAATAAAGTTGATGAACAATACATTGAAATTGTGGGAGAGTGTGATTGAATGTAAAATATGAAGAGATACTTGTATTCCACAAAATCATTTTAGTTTTATGCAAGCTGGATCAACCATGGAAGCTATACATCTGCTAAAAGTTATATGAAGAAATTTGGAGAAAGTAAAGATCTTCATTTAATCTTTTTACTGATCTTGAAAAATAGAGTATCTAAAGTTCTTTAGAGAGTTTTAGCGAGAAAACAATTTTGTATGGCACGTGTTGATGTTCTTAAAGATGTTTAAAGGGGTTGTAACTATTGGATTACTTCATGGCTCTACTGTTAGCCGATATTTTCTTACTTTAATTATGGATGTTTTTATTGAACATAATTAAGAGGTTCCTTGGTTTATATTATTTGCATATGGCGTTCTATTAATTGATAAGACTAGGGATGGAGTTAAAGCAAAACTCGTGTTATGGATAACTACTTTAAAATCTAAATGTTTGTCTAAATAGATATAAAATAGAATATATGAATTGTTAGTTTGATCGTAATAAAAATCATAATCTCAAGGACATAACTAATGAGGACCATGTGATAAAAAAGAGCGAGAGATTCAAATATATATGTTCAATTATTCAAAATAGGCTGAAATAGAAAGCCTTGTGATAAATAGGAACCGAGCTGGTTGGATGAAATGGGCGAGTGTTTCTAGAGAACTATGCGATTAAAAATTCCTACTCAGTGTTAAAGGGAATATATTACTGAGCAACTATATGACCAGCTATGTTACATGGGACTAAATGTTGACTAACAAAAAAAGAAATTTACTGATAAATTAATTGTTATTGAGATGAGGAAGCTAAGTAAATGAGTGGGTATACTTGTAATGATAGAATGATAAATGAGTTAATTTGTAGGAAGGCTGGAGTAGCATCAATAATGGATAAGATTGAAAAATATCGTCTTTTATGGTTTGGGCATATTAATGTAGACCGTTTGAAAATTTGAGTATATGAATCTGTCCATGTTAAAAGCGGAAGAAGAAGACCTAAAAATATAATGAGAGTAAAAATTAGAAAGGGCTTTATTTGGAACATAGGAGGGGCTGCTATTTGATTGTGCACAGTGGAAACAAAGGGTTCATGTAGCTGACCCCACATAGTGGGAATAAGGTTCAGTGCTATGTACTATAATCAAGTTTGGTTATTAATGAGACATGGTATTCATATGTTGAGTAGAAACAAGCACAATTCGACACAAAGTGATAATTTTCCTACTTAAGGAGCATATATTGGCCAATTGAATTTTATGAATGATTGCTTTAGCAGTTATTGCTTTTATTTTCTCTTTATGTTGCTTTTCAAATTTTTGTTGATATCTGTTTAGTATCGGTTCATAAATTGTATTTATCGGTGAAGGGAAATAGAATTTTGGGCCTTTCATTTTTATGGCGTTGTATTTGGTTTGTATCTTTTCATGTGGCCACTTTTATTACAATTTTGCTTATAGCTGAGTGTATATTTTTCATATTAACACAGTTTAAATCTTTACTTTCTTGCACGACTGTTTGATAACCCATGCATCAGCTATCATAATCTCCAGCTGATAAATATTCTTTTTAATTGACTAAATATTCCCTTCTTGTTTCAGTGTTGTTATGAGGGAATTTTGGAGGCCACCTCAAATGTTGTTGTTATAAAACCTTTAAAGAAATTTAACGAGTACTCTTTTAACTTTGATCATGTGAATAGTTTGCCACATAATCTAAATTTTATTTGGAACTTGGCTAAACTAGGTAAGAATTTAGGATTGGTAGAGTTTTTTGTGAGCTTTTTATGAGATTAAAATGACACTAGAATAAGGGATTTAAGGGGAACGTTGAGTGGTTATTGAAATAAGATCCATTATGAACTTTTCAACTTCATGCTTCATTCCCTTTATTTGTTCCTTGATTTTTAATGAACCTGGTGGTGTTTTCCTGAAGTTTTATGAAACACTGAGTTAAGAATCATGGGGGGAGAGTTAGAGGAGGGGAGTGATGGAAAGATTTAGGTTACAAAATTAAACTAATTAAGTGTTGAATAGGGATAGATTCATAACAAATATCAAGCTCAAAATCCAGAAGGTTTGACAATGACCTGTGCCAATTATAGGTTGGGGATATAAGTTTGACTATGAAGAATATTGAGGTTTGGCAGTACAAAGGTGAAAACTGGTCTGCTCCATTGAAATCACCAAAAGTGGCTAACGATAAGGGAGACAATTCCGGTCAGGATGATAATCGTATTGAAACAAAATTGTAGCTGTAATCTATTCCCATTTTTATCCTTGGCAGTAAACTAATCACTCTTTCGATTGATGCTAGTGTTAGTCTCACTTTCCGTCTACCATTCAACGTGTTTCAGAATCATCGACTTCACCAATGCCTATGAATAGATAACACTTTTACATGCAAGTTATAAAAGTTTGCTTTCACTCTCAGACGTTCTCCATTATTCTCTAATGTATTTCTTTCTCTGGCTCTATCGTGGTCGTTTCCTCTGTTATGATCTTGATGTTAGAATTTGGTTCGTCCACCAATATGGTAATCGCCATCCTTTTTTTCTTGCCTTCTTTGTCTAGTGGTCTGTGGTCCCAATCCATTGCTTGTGAAAACATCGCAGTATGTTTACCCACAAATATTGTTCTATCGAAGCCAACAAAGTTTACTACTTTGAACCTACAGAACCATGTGGTTTTGTTGTCATCTTGTCAACTAGCACCTCTTTAAGTTCATTAATATTTTTCTGCTATTTCGCCAAATATATAATGAATGTAATGCTCCTAAACTTGGAATGCATCATCATTTGTCTTCTCTTTCTTTGGCACTTTAAAGTGTTTGCCCATTGACCATGTGCAATTGAACATTTGGTTATCTTGGTCCTATAACAAGTTAATTCAGCATTGTTAGCTGTTGCATTTCTCAATGATTATTCTTAATAGAATTGGTTAACTAATTACTAGCTTCACTATTCACTTGATATTGATCCAGCATTTTGAATGCTTTTTAGAGTTTGTGAGGTTGTTCTATTAATAACATCTAATCTGGTCAACTGTTTTCACTTTTACAATTCTTGGTGAAGCTACCCTTGGATTTTTTTTTCTAAGGAAAGGGGAATTTTATATAAAAATCTAGATCATGAAAATAAATCAAAATCTAATAAGAATTCTGAACAATACAAAAATAAAAGGCAACCTCTTGACTGGAACCAGGATAACCAAACCAGCAACGAAGCCTTGGAAGCAGCAAATAACTCAGTCATTCAGTATGATATACAACAGATGAATATATGCCATCTTTAAGAAAAAAAGCAACATAAAGTGCAGCATTCATAACAAATCACCATCCAATGATAAAAGTCAACATGGCTCAGCCCCATGTCATATTGAAAAAGCACACCATGGGGACACTATTAAAACATACAAAACTATGATAATGCATCATGATGAAACATTTATATACATATTAAATTTTTTTTTTTTTTACTTGTGTGGCTAGTGATATTTGAACACTTGATCTGAAATAATAAATTTTGAGCCTCAACCACTAGGCTGCAATATCATTTGTATATATATATATTCTAATAAAAGTTAGTGTTTTTAGATGAATTATTTGTTACTTTAGATCATTTCCATGAGTTTTATAACATTTTCAACACAAGAGACTAATTTGTGCAAAAGAGTGAAATGAAGTATAGTACACTTAAATAGTTGCTCACTACAACAGGCCGCAGCGTCTGATCAGCGCAAGCGATGTGCCACGACGAGTTGTAGTGCCACGATAGCCAAACGACGTGCCCCAAAGCGCCACAATGCCAGGTCAGCACAAGTGACGCCATGGCGCGGCGCAGCGCATTTTAAGGAAAATAAGCAGAGCAGTGAAATGAAGATCAAGACGTTACAACGCGCCGTGGCGCCAGCTACTTAAATGCAAGGCGTCACAGCGCACTGCGGCACGCCTCAAGAAAAATATGTAGGCAGAGCATTGATTGAAGAACCAAAACCCTATCGCCACTGTGCCCGTCTTCTAGAAATCTTAGAAAATGTAAAGAGTTGTGAGTTCAAGGGATTAATACATTAATCCCTTCAGCTCTCAATGCTATTTTAAGAAAAAAATAAACTATTTCAACTTCCCAAACATCATGAAAAGGAATGTTCAACGAATTTGCAATTAAAAATTCTAGCTTCCAAAGATGATTAAGAGGGAAAGTTAATGAGAGAAGAAGGAAATTAATTTGGGCTGAAAGGGGAGATTTGTATTTAAGGAAACATCAAAAAAATAATAAGGATCTTTTTGGCCCCTAAGGTGGGATAGGAACCCTAGCCACCACAGAACATTTGAAGGAGTTCCTGAAGAGAAAAGTTGCAGGCCAAAAAGAAGAAGAGAAGTACAGTACCAAGGAAATAGAATACGGAACTAGGATGAGAGAAGACGATTAGAACGCTAGAAAGCTTTTCTTGGGTATCATATTTCTAACTCTGTATTACTAATATTTTATCTTGTAAGAACACAATGAGTTCCATGCATTGTTCTAGTGTTTTCCTTTTCGTTTCTATTGTAACGACAACTTGACATCTCAGAAATGAGTGCATGTGGTCCGAAGTAATAAAGGAATTGTAAATTTTCGAGATTTTATCATCCTCATAGAACGGTATATGTTTGTTACTAAATATTTCATCCTTTCAACAATGTTTGAACAATTGAATAGTTGATTTTTTTAGTCATAATATTACTCTAAATTATCTTAATTTATTTTGTGATTGATTGGATAAAATTGGAGAGAATTAGGTTTGAACATATGAGTAGTCATAATCTTGTGCATTCGATTCTCTTAATTCAATGTTTCATTATTCTCAATTTCATTTATTACAACATTATCTATCAAGGGGCAAATGTTGCATAGTTTAATGAATTCAATGCATTTGCGCTACCTAGTTTTACATAGAATTCTATAGGGTTCATAATAAGCACATAGATTGATTTATGATCAATATAATGACAATTTTTATCCTTACGTCTAAGTGATAAAAATCACAAGTTATTTTGCGACCACAAAATCTTGATACATTCATGGCTCACGTGTATCTATTATTGACTTAGCTAAGACAATGAGCAGCGAAGCTCAGTGAGTTTATGTCACATCACACAGCTTGCGTGCTCCAATAGTCTAGCTTAAGTCACTGGTGAGTAATGAAACTTAATGAATGGGTCTCAACTCACATGCATCAAATTCTTGACTTAACATAGAAACAAACAATAGCCTTCATGAACTTATGTCAAACTATTTACTGTTTTACATGCTTATCTCTTTGTGTCTAGAATTGAGCCATGGAGCTTAGAGATTCTTTAGGCTGTTCTTCACGGCTTGGATGCATCGAGTCTCTGATTTCAAGCAAATACACGAGCAGTCAAGCTCGGTGAACTTATGTCACATCGTTCACGACTTTGACTCTCTTGGTGCATATTATTTAAATCAGCGATGGTCATCTAGCACAGTGAGGTTTTTATAGTAAAATCAATTTTTTTAAAGTTCATTTCAATTAATTATTATTTCTCATTCACTCATATAGATAGACAAAATTCAACAAAAAGTTTCATTCATTTCACTAAATCAAGAATTTTAATACGTGCACAAGGACTACTTCTCACTATATAGTTCTCAGCCTAATCCTTCCCAAATGAGATGTAGGCTTCCATTACAACGAATACAAAAAAAAAATATAGGAATTGCTAATGGATTCCATTGTATTCTTACAAGTAAAAAAGATTAACAAAGTAAAGGTGAGAATATGATACGTAGAAACTGTTGTGGGTGTTCTCTTTGTCTTCTCTCTCTCAATGTTGTGTTCTTTTTCCTTAGCATTGTGATTCTTTTTTTTTCTTTTTGCTGCAACTTTCTCATTACGTACTCCTTTAGATTTTATGTGGTGGTTAGAGTTCCTCCCCTTTGGATGGGTCCCAAAGATCCTTTTGTATTTTATGAGTTTTCTTTTTATGTCCCCCTTCCTTCAGCCTTGTGGGCTGATTAATTTAATTTCTCTCTTTTAATTTATAACAACTCAAACTATTAAGCATTAATGTATTGTCCACTTTGGCCTGAAATGCCTCATGGTTTGCCCTCAGAAGATAAATTTCCTGCAGGTCACCCAACCTGGGAGTGCTCTCACATGAGCATACTTAACTTTAGTGTTCTTATCAGGAACTCTACCATTATCTAAAAAGACGCATCGATGTTTAAGAGTTCCACTTAATACTTATAATCTCTTCAATTTGAGTAATTGACGTTCTCATCAGTATCCACACACGAATCTAAGAACCATCTATTGGGTAGATAGGACTAGAGATGGTCCACAACCATGTAACACCTTAACCATCATCGATTCATGAGGCTAATCACATGAAGCGGTACTTTGTCATGTATGATACTTAACTCCTATCTGACACCCTATGACCTGCTCTGATACCTTTTGTAACAACTCAAACTCTTAAGCACCAATTATTGTCTGCTCTTGCCTGAAATATCTCACAGTTTTGCCCACAGAAGATAACTTTCTAGCATGTTATTCTTCTTGGGAGTGCTCCCACATGAGCGCACTTAACTTTAGAGTTCTTATCAAGAACTCTACAATTATCTGAAAATACGCCTCGATGTTTAAGAGTTCCACTTAATACTACTTAAAGGGGTCGTTATATAATCACTCTTGGGTGCTATGGCTTTTCATGCTTGATACCTTGAATATTTTCATTTAATCAGTCTTGGGAGTTGAAGAGACATAAATTAATCTCATTAAACACCCAACTGCTTCTCATTTCTAAGCTGCCTGGGCAGCGGACGCCGCGATGAGTCATGATGTTTGTCTCTCGAGTAGCTGGCGTCATGATGCGCTGGGCCCTTGGCTCTCGAGTGACCGGCGCCGCGGTGCATTGAGGTGTGTAGTCTTCAAGTAGCAAGCGTCGCGACGTGCTGTGGCGCTCGGCTCTCCAGTGACTAATGCCACGACGTGTTGTAGCACAGAATCTTCGAATGGCAAGGCGGCGGCGAGTTGTAGCACATTTTTCTAGAGTTGTTGGCGCCATGGCGCGTTGTAGATCCCAACTCTTTAATCTTTGCAAAAAGTACATTGTTTCACTTCCTTTTTGCAAAATTGGCTTATGTGCAAGAAAACCAATAAAACATATCAAAAGGAAAATGCTATGGTTACACAAGAATATACACTAAAAAGTATCCAAGACCAATTAGAATTTTTTTTTTTTAATTTTTGTATACAAGTCTTATCAAAAAGTGCATTCAACCAATACTCTACTTACACATTGGATTGACACATCATCTTAAGCCTGAATTAGTAATAACCTAATAAACTGTAGATTGAGCTTATTTGTGGTAGTTCACCAAATTTGACTGACTTCTAGGTCATAACCTTGGAATCCCATTATTTAGTACCTCCAATAAAGAATAAATTCATTAGTCTGAATTTTCTTTTATTCTAAAATAGTTAATATAGAAATGATAACCTTACTATTATTATGTGGAGATTGTAGTGCATATCCATAATACTAATTTGATTCAGTAAGAATATAAAATTAGTTGATTCATCCTTAATGAAATTGTATATTATAATCTTGTCTTAAATGAATCTACCAGTACATCAAGATAAATTTCTCATTTCTATCAGGTGTGTTATAAGTAGGGGATTGAACAGCTTAGTTTAAGAGAATAAACTGCAAAAAAATTATGTTCCTTATCTTTGCGCGTATTGATAAGTGTAGTTAAATAAATTAAGTATTTCAAATTATCTTTCTTTGAACACTTTAAGTTATGTTTATAAGTAGGGGATTAGACAGCTTAGTTTGAAAGAATAAGCTGTAAAATGGTTTCGTACTCATATCTTTGTGTGCATCTATAAGTGCAGTTAAATAAACTAAGTGTTTCAAGTTACCTTTCTTTGAAATATACTATTTATGTATATGTACTCCCAACATATGATAACTTAGAAAGTTACAAGAAATTAGGGTCTTTCTTGGTTTTAAATTCTAGATTTTTGATGATTTATTTGAAAGTATTTGGCATGATTTGCATAAGCATAAGCATCAAGATTCATTTGTAAACTACGAGATGCAATATGCATCAAGATTGAGTATGACCTACAGTATGCAGCATATATTATGGATATTAGGATTTCTTGAGGTGCATGAGGCACCAAATGCATATTTGTAGTATAAATCAGTGGCATAATCAGATGCATATATAATGACATTAATCACAATTTTATTTCACTGTTTTATTCAATTTTAATCTTTTATAGATTATTTGTTTCAGCACATTGTTCTTTCATTATTGTCTTACTTTACTTTTAGTTTTGTACAATTTTATTTTTAGTTATTTCAGTTATAATTTTATTTTAGTTAATTTCCTTTCATTACTTTTATTTTAGCTATAAATTTTCCTACTTTCAGTTTCAGTATTAGATTTACAATTCAATTTACTTTAGTTTTCTGCAAGTTGATTTCTGTGTTGATGTTATATTGAATAACATCCCTTAAATGCAAGAACATATTATTTTTATCTTAAAGTGTACTTAGACTTTAGAAGTATAATAATATTTTTTTTTGTTGGCTTTGCCCTATCATATGTACATATGGCAGAATCAAGTTATAGACCAGACTCAATGCTTGAGGTGTAAGCTTATGATAGAAGATCAAAGTAAAATATATGGTCTGTAGAAGGAAATTGCTGTTCTAAATTTCTTTTTGCTTGTATCTTATTAAATGTAATAAATGAGTTTTTTTTTATTATTCTTTATTTTCTGTATTGTATGTGATTGGATAAATGTGGAAAACGTATGGATGCCTTTTTCCTTATCTACTACACTGCTTTATTACTTATGTTTATAACATGATTTTGCTCACCTCATGATTAGTATCATAGATATCTCGTTTATTATCTATGATATTAATGACGACCACCACTTAATTGTAGTTGAGTTAGTGTTAACTCGACGACGGTTAAGAGGTGGTCATTATATGTATTGTAGTTGAAACTGTGATGTTAGAGTATGGTAGTATTTTTTAAAAATTGAAATGCTATGAATTTGTTAAGTAGTACTCTATAAGCTGCACAAATGCTTTTTCTTAATATTTAATAATTACTGCTTTATTAAATTTTGTTCAAAAATAATATGTATGAGGTTCGATGGTTTATTTTATCCAATTGGAAAAATAATGTTCAGCTGGGAATGTGTTACAGTTGAAACAATAATGCTAGATTATACGTAGTATTTTCTTGAAACACCATTGATGTGAATCTATCAAATGATAGCTTAAATACAATCTTGCAGCTATTCCTTAATGTCATAATAGATAATGCTTAATTTAAATTTGTACATCAATAAACATGCTATCACGTAGACTGCTTTATTCCATATAATCTCTTCAAGAATGTCTTGCTAAAAAGTTGTTTCAACTAAGAATATGATGCTGGAATATGTGTTCATTTTTTAAAATAATAATCAATTATGTTTTGTATATATTAGTATATGTACATGATAATTTATAAATATAATATTAAAAATATTTATAAGAGTATATTACCAAAGATATAAAAATAAAAATTTTTATCTCCAAAACATGACAAAATAAATTGCTAATTTTATATTTATTTCTTATAAAATATTTAACAAAATACACAAAAAAAATAACTTATAAGATAATCTCACGACATAAATTATTTAGAGCACCATATTAAACATATTAATTTATTCTAAATAAAAAAAATTCAGTTCTCTTAAAAAATTTTAAAAATAATTAAAAATAAAATTAAAATAATAAAATTATATTATAATCAATTATTTTAACCTAAAATTTGATGCCAAACTAAAAACCCAAAGCCCTTCCGCGCCAAAATTCTCCATTGAAAGCTGTACGCCGCTAAAATGGAAGGCGCACGGCACATTCTCACTAACGCTGTCCCAACCTAATTCCAAGCCATGGCCGCAATCGCAACCGCCTCCGACGGAAACCAAAATCCTAGCAACATTTCACCCCCGCCGACTTTATCTGCTGATGAGATCATTCTTTTAGCTGAAAATCCCTCCGCCACTCTTCCACATTCATTCTCCTCCTCTTCTCTCCTCGCTCTCCTCCGTTCCCCTCCACCTCTGCTCTTTTCCTCCCTTCTCTCCCTCATCTCCCGCTCCCCACTCTCTTACACCTCCCTCATTGCCCCCGTTCTCCTTTCCTTTCTTCGTCTCTTCTTCGCCCGTCAACTCCCCCACGATCTTGACTCTCCCCGACTCTTCCACCTCTTCTTTCCTCTTCTATCCCATATCGACCTCTCCCATCTCCCCTCTTTACTAGATTTCATTTCCTCTCACCTCTCTAGCATCATCAGCGCCGATGATGCTCAGACCCTTGATCTACTCCCTCATCTCCTCGACCTTGCCGCCGCCGATGGCAAGCTCATCAATGACTTCCTCGAGAAGCTCCTCTCCGTCAACTGGTCCAAGGCTCTGCTTATAAAGATGTGCTCACTGATCCGCGACTGCCCGGCTATATACAGGCTTAGGATTTCGGAGTTTCTTCCGAAGATCTTTGACGGAATGAGAAATGCGGACATCCAGGACCTGCCGTCACTGGTATTTCAGCTACTACTGCTTGCGTCCAAGGGAATTAGTCCAGTTTTCCGAAAGCAAATGCTTACTAATTTGCTTAAGTTTTTCGGGGAGCCAATGAAGGGATCAACTTTTGTGGTGCGGCAAGTGGATGGGACCGTTCTGATGCACGTGAACTTCGCCGTTAAGCAGGATCCGTCGTTGGGCTCGGAATTTCTTTCCGTTGTTCGTTCGGATCTTCGAACCTTTAACCATTTTGCTGTTTCTGTCTTGCTATCGCTTGCCAGGATTCGGCGGTTCAATGAAAAGGCGATCGGCGTGCTAAAATCTGTTGTTCTTGGTTCCCGCCAGGATTCCATTTTTGCAAGGTGAAAATCTTTAGTCCACACATTTATAAATTTGATTTCTAGAGTTTGTAGAGTTAAAATCACTGATTAGTACGGGCATCTCTGTTGTCCCATATCCTTTTTATGAATTTAGACGGAAGTTTCATCATTCTATTTAAATGCTCCTAAAGTTTTTTGTTTCTTACTGACAAAAAAACTCCTGTCATATATTAGCAATTGCTTTTTCCCGTTAAATATTGAGTGGCTGGAAGTGGAAGCTTGACAACCGTTGGAATATAATTCTATTTGTAATTTGAAAGAGGAACCTGCTAAATATTAACATGCAGGTATTGCAAGTGGTTACCAGATAGAACAAAGGAGGACTTGCTGCAAACTGCTAAACGCATTGAAAAGGCATTAGTTAGAGCTGTAAGCTTCGTTTGCTGATCATGTTTCTGGGTCTGTTGACTATGATTGTCTGATGTGGCTGCCTGATGTTGTAGATTAATGAGAGCACATCTGGACGAGAGCATTTGGTACCTAGTATGTTACAGTTTGGGTTTATTATGTTGGAGTCAATGGATGGGGAGAAGTGTGAAGTCAGTTGTACTTCTGATGGACTGATGAGCTGTGAAGAAATTGGAATTCAAACACTTAAAACTCTGTTCGAGGTTCATGAAATGGCTCAAAATCAGGTTTGCTCTATTTTAATTTTCACATCTGCTATGGGTACTCTTAGTTCCTGTGTTGGTTTTTGTCCATGCTCTTGGTGAGATAATCAAATCAATAGGACACAAGAGCTAACCCGAAAAGAGGCATACACATGAAATGCAAGGACAAAGGAGATGTGCGAGATCACGACTGATTTGGGAAGATTGATTCAAATATACTAAAACACTTTTGAATCTTTTCATAATAGGTTAAAGAATATTCACAAATATATCATCTAATGCCATAAAGGACAACTAACCGCACACTTTCATTATGTATAAGATAGTACATCTAGAACACAAGTTGACAGCTTGAATCATAGTTACATGGAGGAGATAAGGTAAAGTGAGGATAAGGAAAGGTGCCGATTACAATTCTAAAACGATGAAAAAGAATCAATTCCATTGTGATAAATATTGTGTTGAAAGATAAAACTGTCATTGCTGCTTAGATAATCAGTAAAGTGTTCCTTGGACTAGCGATGATGAATTTGTTTCCACAGTTGACTAGTACGACAAAGTTGATGTATGCCTAACAGATTGGTGAACTTTATCTAATTTTCAAACATTATGAACTGTTGCAAAAATTGTATGCATATACCCAAGCTTATAATGCTGTTGTCATGAATCATTCGTTTAAGGAGTTAGACAACCTTCAAAGAAAAATATACCTTGTAAACATTTTAAAAATAAATAGAGCTGCATTTTAAAATAGAAGAATCCAGGAAATATAATTTGGAGAGTTACTTACATTTTTATAAAAATCGGACAACACCAAGCTATTTGAGAATTCCCGAGTCTCGGTAAAGCTAAAGAAATTATGGTCAGTGGTACAAATAGCTTTGTAGGTTTCATTGAATGTACAGGAGGTGGTGGCGGAGGTTGGATTTAGGTGGAAATGAAGATGGATGAAGGTATTTGGATATAATGATGGTGTGTGGGTTGGTGGTCGAAAATATGTGATAAGGTTATGGAGTTGAGAAGGTAGAAAGAACGTAACTAATCTTAATTACTTACAATGAAGTTAAATAAATCTTCTCCTCACCAAAGGTGATCAAAGATGAGATTAACAAGTCCCTCTTGAGACTGATCGGTCAGACTTTTGCAAACAACCAAAAATTATCTTTCTTGTCATTTGAAATTCTTTAATACATGGGAATATGTGAAGGGTTTTTCTGTTGTAGTAATAAGTGCTTTGACCGGCCTCTCACTCCTTTTACCAAGCGTTAGTCTGCCACATAAGTTGGTCTTCTTACAACTTCATATTAAGGGGTGCTTAAACATCTCTTCTTATCAAAGCACTCCATTTAACATTACGGCCCACTGCAAGCTCGATTATCCTAGTCTCCACACAAGTTACATATGCTGCTCATAGATAACATGTAGAGTTCATAGACTTAAAACTATTATGAACTATAAGTTCAATACACACAATACAAATGCATCACAAATCTAATTAAGTTGTAATATGAAATAAAATATTAACTTTTTTTTCTATAATTTATTGTTGCAATTGCCACATTTCTTGCTTGAGATTTTGTTATATAGCCCATGTATCATTCCAACGATGCTCCAAAGAACTCTTCTTTAAATTGCTGAAGTCGTAGTAGTTCTAGAAAATTGCAAATTTCTAGAACTTATATGAGCCATACGTATTTCCTTGGCGGTTGATTTATTCACTGAAATAGGAACTTGTGTGGTATGTCTAAGATGGTTGGCACCTCCTCTATAGCATTGTTTTCAACTATAAGAAATTTTGTAGGTGATGACATAGACAAATTGAGATCTCCAATACATATTTCTCCATTTAATGCATTTCTTTGATGTTATGCTAAATCCTTAACATTAAATATTGAACTAATACACTGAATTATTCAATAATTCAAATACATAATTATTTGATCCAGGTATCTACAAATTTTGAATGGCTATAGTATGTAAAGTTTTATATGTAAGGAGATGGCTAAATCCACAACCACTAGCATCAACATTGAGATAAAGGCATTAGTTTCATTGTAGTGAGCAGAATGTTGGTGTGGTCATCAATTGTTAAAGATTGCCGAGTCCAAGGAAACTTGGAGAGTTTAGGGTATTAAAGCCATGGGTAGATCGTTGGTGTCGGGGTAGCTTGAGCATTCAAGAAGAGACTATGATCTTGATGTGGGGTTTGCTGTTGGAGAAGTTTGTATTGAGGCAAAGATGAGATCACACATTAAAGATTTGGTTAAAATTAGACTTGGGCATCAACTAAGTCAGGCCGAAGTGTGCTTTTGAAAAACGCATGCTTGACTTAACTTGAAGATTGGGCTAGGAATTACGATGCACTGTTGGGTTGGTTTTGGTTTGAGTCGGGTCAGGAATATAATGGTTTATTTTTTAAATGATTTATATTATATACAAATATGATTATATGATCCAAATTATTATTATTTTATAATACAACTTTAGTTTGCTGATAATAAATGTGCCATAAGATATTACTAATCCAATTAAAAAATAAAATATGATACAGTCTTGTGAAAATAATTTTATTTTTAGGCTGAACTTGAAAGGCAAAGTTTTGTGCTTGACTTACAAGAGAAACATGGTCGGGCCAAGTTTATTTTTGTGAGGTAACTAAGGCTTATACTTGGGATTTTTTTCATGTTGGGCTGGTCAGCTTGAGTAGGTCCTTGGTTTCATGCCTAGGTCTACTTAAAACATCGAATTTGCAGGGTGGCTTGCATAAATTCTACAGGATACAAGCAAAGCTTTACCTTGGGTTTTACCTTTTAAAGGCTAAAACAAACCTAAATAAATTTAGATAAATTGGATCAACATTTTATAAAGCGTAATATTTGTTAAATTACAAGCCTTATTTTTAGTTGTAAAATACCTTTAAGTTATAATTTTGTTGAATTTGAACCTTTACAAGAAATGAATTATGGCTCAATCCAAGAGGGATGAATTTGGCAAACAAAATATCAAAACATTGTCTTATCAAAAAGTTTTGAGATACTAAAGATTAATAAGACATAGCAAAAATGAAAATAATAGAAAGTAAGAACATACAAACTAAGAATTTATAGTGGTTCGGATCATACATAAATTTTAGGTTCATTCTTCAAAAATTTGTCTTCTTTGGGATTTCACTTGCACTAGGAGTCACTATTTCATGTAGCATGCAAATGAAGAAGCTTGTCCAACTCTCCATGACAATAGAGCAACTGATTTCTTGCAAGTTTTGCAAGATAGATTCATAGGAAAAAAGAAATGATTGAAATTGGGTTGATTTAGATTGTTTTGAAAAAGTGAAAAATTAAAAATGTGTTATTAAAAAGATTAAAGATACTAAAGCTTAATATCACATTCCACAAATAATCAAAAATAAAATATGAAAATCATTGAAATAAGAATATACACACCAAAAACTTATAGTGGTTTGGATTAAACATAGATTGTTCGTTCATTCATTGAAAATTCATCTTCTGCGGGGATGTACTTGCATCAGAAGTTGCTATTTTGTGTACCACTCGTGCAGAGAAACTCGTACAACGCTCCATGCCTTGCTTTGTCGATTGAACAATCAATCTAACACTTCTTTTCAAAGCACTGGACGACATTGCTATTGGTTTCTAGCATACTCCACACAATGGGTCAAAAGCAAAATGCAAACTTAACATCATATAGGTTTAATTGAGGTCTTTAGGATTATAAAATCACTCTAATTAACTTTAGAATATGAAATTTCACACTATGATAGAAAGGCGTAAGAGAGAGCAATAATAAGCTTAGCACTTGATTAAATGTTATTATACCAGCCATTAGTTGAGGTATTTATATATGATTTAAGGTCTAAAGATTAGTTGAGCAAAATAGGAAACAAATTTATGTTTACTAGTGATTGCCAAGAGATTGTTATCTAATCGTAACATGGTATAAGTAACTTACAATGGGTAGCTCATAATGGCTGAAAATGAACAACTTATGGCTCCATTACATGAAATGCTATTTACTACTGCGTGAACTATTAATTTAATCATTTGAATTAATTTAAGTAATTTGACGACTAGCTTTTCATGCTGACTATCACGAACGAACATCACTATGTGAATTACTCATATTCATGTGTGATATGCAGCGAAAGCGAAATTTAAAGCTCATTATTTTTATCTCTCTTAATATAAACAAAATTCATTATTTTTAAGTAGATAAATAATTATAGAAACAATTACACATATACCATAAAACCATTTTAAAGTTAAGATAATATATTATCCATTTCTTAAATTAAATAAAGAACATTAATACTAAAATATATATTGAAAATGCAACAAAATTTTATAAATAATATTAAAATAATCAAATTAATGTATTTTATGTATTTTGTTATCATAAAAAACATTTAGAAAACATGAGGTCAACAAGCTTCTTTTTTTGATAATGATAAATACTTTAATTTTGATTTAAAAAAATAAACAAATTCATACGTAACTCTTCATAAACATTAAATTATGCTTAAAATAACATTCGTTGCCAAAGAAATATAAAAGCATTGATGAAGACATGTACAATAATGAAAAAATTTAATAGAGATGCAAAACGTAAAAATACTTGAAATGTAAAAAGTACATAACAAGAAACTTTTTCTTTTGCCCACTTTGACACTATCAAATGGGCTTTTGTTCATCATCAAATTGCTATGGCAGTTGTGGATGATAATTGGGATAAGGAAGATTGAAGCTAAAGAAGATGGAAAGATGTTGTTAAAGATAATATGCACTAAAAAATCTCCTCTTGAATGTGTTTAATAATAAGAACCATAATTAAAGCAAAAAGATTTAGAGCTGTGTCCTGATGTAGTCCAAAAATAATAAGGAAATCATTAGATAAGCCACCTTGCGATCGAACACATGTTACGGCCCCATTGTACGTATATATAATAACATCAATATAAATAACATAAATCCCTTTCTCTATAATGCTCTCCAAAGAACTGCTCTTAGTACTCTATTATAAGCTTTTTCAAGATCAATAAAAGTTAAATGAAGATTTTATTTTCTTATTTTAAATTTCTCTATCAAATCTCTTAAATATATATGGCTTCCATGGTAGATTTACTTAGCATAAAATCAAGCTGATTTTGAGGAATACAAGCATCCCTTCATAATCTAATATTCAATTACTTTCTTCTAGAGTTATTTAACTTGATTCCTTTATAATTAGCATAGCCTTGAGTATCACCTTAAGGTATAACAATACTCTTTCTGCACTCAGCTAATATCTTTTATCTTCAATATAACATTAAATAACTTGGTAAGCTATGAAATCCTTCATCACCCAAACATTTTCCTACTTCGTTAGAGATGCCATCCAATCTTACTGCTTTTCCGCTCTTCACCCTCTTTAAAGCATTCCAAAGCGCAGCTTTCCTAACACGACGAATGAAAGTGTAATTGAAATTATTCTTATAACTATTAAATTCACTTATATTAATTATATTGGTACAATGTTTATTAAAAAGCTTAGTAAAATAATTTATCATCTATGTTGAATATCCTTATACTTAAAATTTTTTTGATCATCATCTTTGATATATCTAACATGAGTCAAATCATTGGTTCTTTTATTTCTTAAAATGACTAACGTATAAATATGTCTCTTTTGGTACTTTATAATTTATTATGTAATTCCTCGAATGCTACACTCATAGGATCACAAATAACTATTTTGGATTAACGATATGCTAGTTTATATTTCTTCCATTTCTCTTAAGTTTTATATTTTAACATTCTTTATAATATACATTTTTATTTTTAAATTTAATTTGAACAACTTATTTCTACCACTATCCATCTTTACTATTTGGTACTCTCTATTTTAATCCCCTTTTCATATCATCAACATTGTAATATAAAAAACAAGTTTATCTTTGGATAAAAACACTAGTTTTCTCTTTCCTATTCTTCTCTTTTTTTCATAGGACCTCTAGAAAACCTACAATTTATAAAATAAAATATTTAATTATATAATGATATTATATATATATAGCTTTGTATATGTATATATATATTTTATATTGTAATATATACCTAAAAAGTTTTTAAATTTTATGTCGATTTAGTCCAATTTCTAAAACATATTTATTATTTTAATTAATATTTGATTAACTAATTAGCTAATCAGTTTTAGTTGATTAAAATTTTCAATAATTTATAAAAATTAATTTTAACTGTCCAATAAAATTTGAGCTTCTCAATTTTAAAGTTGAATTTTTTATTTAAATTCTCATTTATATTTTTCATTAAGTTTTGTTAAAAAAATTCTCTTATTATTTGATTCTCCTTTTAATAATATTTTTTTTTTCATTATTAAAGAAGTTATCACAAAACTTTTTCTAAAATGAAAAACTAGTCTCTTGTTCCTAGCATATTTCATTTGCTAGTTTGATTGCCTTCACACTAAGTATGTGATTTATTATAAAAATCAATATGCAAGGTTGAATGAAACACTTGATAGCTATGAAAACGATTTGCAAGTTTATAATCTCATAAGGTTGCATATATGAATAATAGTTGTATCATGCTTTATAAAAGTAGGCATATGATAAATGAATCTCAAAGTAATGGCTAAAATGTGAAAGATATTCAAATTTCTAAAACATTTGTAAGTTGAAATTTTGAAGAGAAATAATAGATTTTCACATGCATACGAAAATAATGAATAGTTAAGATGTCAAAATGGTAACTAAATAAAATAAAATTTTATGTTATTACTAGTTTCTTCGTTTGGGCATATAAATTAAGATGAGATATAAGTATGTCTGCTTGCCGAGTTTTGGTTCCAACGTTATGCACATAAATTAGTACTGTGAACCGACTCTCATGATCGCGACACGAGTTTCCTTATTACTCCATGGTCGGATTATGTTCGGCACTAAAATATATCTATATAAATGTAAACCAAAACACCAAAGCAATACTGAATGAAACTCAAATAGTAACTTTTTAATATTTAAGGAAAAGTGGAATTTTGTACATGAATTATAATGTGGTGAAAACAATTTTATGTTTTGGAATGTAGCAAAATTTATATTCTAATGAAATTATAATATTTCACTTATGTGATTTCCAAAAGACCAAAAGTATCAACTAAAAATAATACTAGCTACACCAACATTGAAACTAATTAAATTTTGGAAATTTATATTAATTTATATTATAATTTCTACAATTAAATGTTATAAGTTTATGTTTACTTATTATCATGCTTATACATATATTCAAGTATAATATTAAATAGAATATAGGTAGCTTAATATATATTTATATTTATCATATTGATGAAGGTTTGGTAAGTTTTGTTGGTTTACATAATACATTTGATGTGAAATATGTGAGCTGTCTAAAGGTCTTTTAAGGATTTTATCTCTTAAGTTTTGGAAGATTAATTCAACTTAATGTTCATTTCTAAGTTAGGTGACTTAATGTTCCTATCTTAAGTCTAGGTTAACATAAATAAACAAAGTTCATGCAAAAAAATAAACATTAAACTAGTTGAAATTGGCTAAGACATAAATTCAATGAAAATGCTACAACTTAGACAAACAAATTAACAAAATAAGGATTGATTGAATAAAAAATCTACTAAACATTAGCACATGAGATGCTTAGCTACTATGCATATTATAAGTTTGAACATGCTAAATATGCTTCAAACGATATTTAATAAATGCTAAACAATTTCTACTAATCCATGAAATGATTATTAAACAATATTGTGATACTTCTATCTTAATGTAAAGCAAGCATAAGTAACATGGCACAAGATATAATTATCACCTTAAATTTTATTAAAAAATGTGGGTAAGGAATTATTGAGTGCTCTTGTTAAGTGAAGATGACATCTATGGCAAGATCTAGATTATAGAATTACATTTCTAGATATAAAATTATTCACTATTCAAACATCTACAACATATTAAAGCTAGTGAGCAACATACAAGCTTAGATTTTCTGCACAAATATGGAAATAAAGTATTTGTTTCTTTGAGAGTATGCTAATAAAAGTGTCACACATAAATGATTAATGGCAAGTTTAGGCTATCAAGATCATATTTAAATGCTATTATCTTTAATAAAAAAAATGATATATGGTTAATTTCATGATACCTAACATAATTATATACTTAGTTAAGCTATGGTGAGTGTGTGAGTAACTTGTTAATATTTATCAATTTGTTAAATGAAATTCAATTAGCCACTAATTTAAGAAAAAACAACAAGTTAAATGTTATTGATCTATCTCTTAGACCATTATTAAATGCTAATTAATTTAAGTTTTTGATTAAACAAAAAGGAAAACCTTTGACTTGGTGGTAAAGTTTCATATGATCAACATAAACTAAGGTACAATTCATAAATGAACAAATGCACATAAGAATCATTAAATTACACTTTAGCATACAAAACCATTAAACACAGTCTCACATTTAAGCTACTAATCATCTGAAGAACATGATTAATTCAATCATAGCTCTCCATTTTTCATTCATAACAATCACACTCAATGCACAAATCAATGGGATTTAATAATTCTAAGTATGAAATTAACCTTGATTAATAAACTAATGAGAATTAATCAATCAAGCACATAAATGTCACAAGATTATACTAGCACAAGATTGAGCAAAGCAAGAAAAAAGTTGAGGCATAGTGATAATGCATATGATTATTACATTGTAAGTAATGATATGAAACATTTTTAAATCAACTGCTTAATGGTAAAAGCATATTATTGAAGGTTTCTAATGATGATTATCTACTCTAATTAAGCATGAATTCTAGAGTGATCAGCATGAGTCAAACATTTGTTCTTAGATGAGCTAAAGCATAGAAAAACAAGGAAATTACATAAATCATTAAAGGAAAATGTTGCACATTTGTAAAACATGGAACTAAGGTTTCTTAATTTAGTTTAGTTAACTTAATTTAGTGATTAAACATGACTAGGAATGGTTATCTTAAAGGACTAGATTGGTTTTTAAAGAGGTTTAGATCAAACTAACTTTAATTTTAAGATTACTATGGTGATTAATACTAATTAGTGGGTAATTAAGATTCTAATGATGATTAGTTGATTTAATTAGGGGAGTTATGCTAGGTTTAAGGGTGATTAACTTTAAGAAAGAGAGAGAAACTCTTAAGGAAAAACTTAGGCTAAACTAAGCCTAATGTTAAGATTACTAGTCATTTTGGCATCTTTATGGGCTTAAGATTTCTTAAGGTGCTAATGACAACAAGTGGAGAGAGAAAAAGAGAAGAGAAAAAACCCTTACCATGGATGATTATTGATGAGCCCCAATTATATATATATTTTTCTAGTAAAAATTAGTATTTTTAGTAGAATTATTTGCTATTTAAGCATATTTTGGTATGTTTTATTGATTTTCTAGCACAAGAGCCAATTCTTCAAAAAGGAAGTGAAACAAGGTAATTTTTGCAAAGATTGAAGAGTTGAGCGCTATAGCGCCCGCGGTGCTAGTCACTCGAGAGTCGGGTGTCATAGCACGCCAATGCTCCTGCCACTTGAAAACCATGCGATACAGCGCGCCGCAACGCCAGTCACTCGAGAGCCATGTGCCACAACGCGTCATAGTGCCAGTCATTCGAGAGCCAAGCGCCACAGTGCCAGCTACTCGAGAGCCAAGCACCATGGCGTGCCGTGGTGTCGGTTGTTCAGGCAACCCAGTAATGAGAAACGGTTGGGAGTTCAAGATGATTATTGATGAGCCCCAATTATTTTCCCTTTTGTTTCAGTTCATCTTTATGAACTTTGTAAAGAGGAACGTTGGAAATTTTTGTAATATGAAATATTAAATGAATGAGAAATATCTCTTGACTTTTTTATGTGTAACTCTTTTCTTTTAGATTGCTCAATATGATCCTGCGGTATGTGAACACTGCCGGGACAGTTTTCGCTTAGCCGGCATCGGGCTATCACACATATTCTCACATTTGCTTTGTTAATCTTCTTACTTGTAAGATTGCAATGGAATTCATTAACAATTCCTATATTTTTTTTTGTATTCGTTGTAATGGCAGCCTAAACCTCCTTTGGAGAGGATTAGGATGAGAATTATGTAGTGAGAAGTAATTCTTGTGCATGTATTAAAACTCTTGATTTAGTGAAATGAAATGAAATTTTGTGCCGAATTTTGCCTATCTTTTTGAATGAATATGAAATAATAATTAATTGATATGAACTTTTAAGAAATTATATTTTATTATAAAAATCTTCATTGTGCTAGATGACTGTCGCTAATTTAAATCACATGCACCAAGAGCGTCAAAGCCGCTAACGATGTGACATAAGTTCACTGAGCTTAACTGCTTGTGCATTTGTTTGAAATTAGAGGCTTGATGCATCCAAGCTGTGAAGAACAATCTAAGAAATCTCTAGGCTCCGTGGCTCAGTTTTAGAAAAAAAGAGATAAGCATGCAAAGCAGTAGATGAGGTGACATAAGTTCACGCAGGCTATTATTTGTCTCTATGTTCAATCAAGAATTTGATGCATGTGAGTCGAGACCAGTTCATTGAGCCCCATTGCTCACTAGTGACTTAAGCAAGATTATTGGTGCACGATAAGCTGTGAGTGATGTGACAAACTCGCTGAGCCATGAATATATCAAAATTTTGTGATCACTAAATAACTTGTAATTTTTATCATTTAGATGTAAGGATATAATTGCCATTAAATTGATCACAAAGTTATCTATGTGCTTATTATGAATCCTATGTAGCACTAAACAGGGCAAATGCATTGGAATCGTTAAACTTGCTACATAGGCTCCTTGATAAATAATGTGATATAAATGAAATTGAGACTAATGAAAATATTGAATTAAGAGAATCTTATGCACATGATTATGACTGGTCATATATTCAAGCTTTTTTCTCTCCAATTTTATCCAACTGATCACAAAATAAATTAGGATAATTTAGAGTAGCATTAGGACTAAAAATATAACTGTTCAATCATTTAAACATTGTTCAAAGGAGGAACTATTTAGTAACAAATATACACCGTTCTCTGAGGACGATAAAATTTCGAGAACTCACTATTCATTTATTACTTCGAACCACGTGCAATTGCGTGTAAGCGCAGACATCTATTTATGGTCTATCAATTACTCTCGGGTAGGTGAGGGATCATGTGTTATCGAGTGGTTTTAGGCTGATTTATTAGGCATCCAAAGTCTTCACCCGAGTTCATTAGTTCATCTCTGATTGATAAAAGCAAACTAAAACTCACAACACAATGTCTTCACCAAGAGAATCCAAAAACTCACAACACAATGTCTTCACCAAGAGAATCCAAAAACACATAATTCTCGATTGATGGTAATGAATACTTCAGGCTACAATAGAGGAAATTGAATTCTCAAGGTTGTCAGAGGATGGTGAAAGCTTAGGGAAAGTATCAGATGTTGAGATGGCCTTAGGAAGGTGTATGATGATGGGTAACAGGTGAGGAAATTGGGTTTCAACAGGTGGTTGCTAGGGGAGCAGATAGCAATAAAAAATTCTATCCTAGGATTCAAAAAAATTCAATGGGGCTATAGGTGGTTATTAGAACTGCCTGGACACATCAGAAGCAAAAATTGAATTGGATGATTATGAGGATTCAACCTTAATGAAATAAAACTTGACAGTTTTGTTCAATTAAAGTTTGGATGTGATCCCCGAGCCATGGGGATGGATGAATTCAATCAGATTTGAGTTTCAAGCCTTCTAGAAGTGGTTAGGTTAAGGTCATCTTGGTTAAACATTAAATTAGGGTTAATTAGCAAGAATTGGTTGAATTAAGGTTCCAATAGGTTCATTAGGTTCTAATGGTCAATCGGTACTGGTTTAGTGGGGTTTCATCTACGATTTGGCTTCCACAAAATTAGGGCATCGTGAAGGTTTTACGAGGACGATGACACTATAGTAATTGGTCACATATTAACAAGTTGGCATTGTTCCTCATCGGGCTTGCTATTTTGCTTAATGATTTGATTTCAATTGGGCTGTCTAACGATTAAGATTTTGTCCATGTTTATGTTTATATGGAATAATTAAATTAAATTAAATTAATTTAAATATTTACATAAAATAGAAATAAAAATTCAAAATGTATTTTTTGACCCTTTGAATTCCAAAAACTATGAAAGTTTTATAAAAAGAAGTTAAATTTAGATCATTTTTTTATTTTATATATATTTCTAAATAATTAAATTTTGGGAATTTATTAAAAATAATATATTAATAAAAATATCTATTTTTAAAAAAATATATAGAAATTATGTTTTTAATTTTGACATAATTATAATATAAAATATTGGATAATTTTGAAAAAATATATATATTGTTAAATTTTTTACCTAATTAAGTTATTCAATCATTTTTTTAATAAAATAATAACTTAGAGTTGATGCTACTAGTTATCTCTATTTTAATGGTAGCACATTGAACTCTGTCCCTTTTTATTCTTCACTATATGCTCATGCCTTGTCATTTATAAGAATCAAGAGACTATTTTGATGATTTTCTCTTTATATCTTAATAATAGAAATTATATGTTGTATTTACTTTGCGACCCGGGTATTATGATTTCAATGATTTGTAGCACTAGAGTTGTATGCCTGTTTTTATATTGTGCTATGTAGTAAGATATGGAAAGAAATCAGGATCTTTTATTTGATTATGCACAATAAAATCAAAGGATTTAGGTGGTCGACCTCACTTAGTGAGACTAAAGCCTGTTGTTATTGTTTTTTTATTTTTGTGGGTTAGAGATTAGTTTCTTCTTTATTTTATACTGTTTCTGATGTTGTACAAGACTAAATTAAATAGCATTAAACATAATCCTTAACTGTGACATTTTGTTAACGTAATCTGTGTAACAGGTGATTGAGCAGTGTAAATTCCGCATTCTTTCTTTGACGCCTCAGCAAAGCTCTTCGGCTATCAAGTAGTTGAAATCATGCTGTGTTTGTTTGTTAGTCTAGCTTTCCAATAACGTTGTTATCAAATTCTTACTAATGTATTTCTTCTGTGAAGATTGCTCGGTAATCTAGTAAAAGACAAGCCTTATCTGATACTTGAGCATGTTTCACGCTTGAAGGAATTATTGGAGTATTTCACATTCATGCATAATAAAACTGCTATTTCTCTAGTTGATGCCATCTTACCATTAATTAAGTTCAGTAAAGACCTCCAGGTAATTATGCTGTTTCCTTCTGAATTGCATTAGTTTGCCTAGATGTTAGAGTTTTTAATGTTGAAGAAGTACCCAATCATACTTTTTCTAGGTTACCATGTAGGATTACATAATTTTGGTCATAAGAAAGGCCATGTTCAGGCAAGAATATGATGTGCGTGTTGCAGCTGCCACTATTATCATTGATTTGATTATAATAGACAAAAATAGATCAAAGAAAAATGGCTTAAACTGTTTGCAAGATTCATCCAGTCAAGCTAGTTGTAGTCAGCAAGCTGAGTTATTAAACAGAATGGAAGGATGCCTCTTTCAGGAGTTGAATGGATTGCTACGAAGGTGTCTCTCACAGCAGGTGCAGTTTTGTAATGCTTGATTTATTTCCTTCTGTAACTTCAGTTCTCCTTGTACCAATGCTTTGCTTGAGTCAGGTAACAGTGAGGGAGACTGTGTACAAGGGCCTTTTAAAACTTGTCATGTTGAACCCCGCTATCGCAGGGCTTGTGTTTGATTTTCTTTGGCCTCACTTTCTTCGATTTTGCAGCCTGGTATTTAATCCATTTCCTTATACCATACAAAATATCTTTATTGCTTTTTCTAAATCATAGCGACATAGTTCATGCATCATTAATTTCATTTGTTTTCTATTTTTTTGGGAAGGATGCCGAATACCCACTTAGGTTAGATGCTTGCTATGTGATGGAGAAAGGAAATGTTTCTCAGATTGAACCTTTGGATCATCTTCTATCATGCGTGTCTTGGGTTGTTCTTCTCCAGCAACGTGGGAGGCCTGATCATCAACCAGAGCATTCCTTACCATGCTTTGGCTTAACTCTCTCACAAGAGGATGAGGTATTGCTTTGTTTAGCTTTTAGATTTTTTGTCCTTGAGTTTCTAGAATGATTTTTTCCCCATATATAAATAGGAACTGGGTAACAGAGTATCATCAGGTGAGCTATTTCGAAATGCTCTATCAAAAATTCGCAGAACATTGAGCAAATGGACCTTTGAAGGTTAGTTTTCTCTCTTATGCTGCTTCTCTGTTGTTTCAAGTACTCTTCTTGAAATCACTTTTTTTTTGCTCGCCACACATTTGTGAACTGCATTATTGATTGCTTTTCTTAATTTTGCAGGTGGCTTCAAAGAAAAAGAAGGTTCATGTTCTCATTCTTTCAAAGGAGAGAAGTTTGACAGATATGGTTTGCTTCTGCTTGGAATTTTGGAGGTCTTTATCAATTTAGCCGTCACAGAGTTGGATATAGCTGCTCATGAAGATACTGTGCTTCTTCAAAAAGAAATATTATTACTGGTTGATTCATATATCTATGTAGAGGAATCTGGCTTAATTAAACGTGAATCTGGTATTAGAAGAGGAGCGTCAAAAACTAGTATCCAACTTAAATCTGACCACGAGTTAAAGGACCCACCTCACGCGTCTCAATTGAAGTTGATTCCAGTCAGAGGGTCACTTTTGGCGACATCAAGCATTTGCAAGCTCTTAAATCTTGCTGCAAACTCATATAAAGTCTCCAGCTTCAGTAATCAAACTACTTCACTGAATAATAGCCAAACATCTATGTGCAAGACATTGGATCAGTGCCTAAAACTCATATCATTTTCCATGAAGGCTTGTATTCAGCATTTAAAATCGACAACCTCTATTGTTAGTAAATCAAGCAGCGATCCTTATATTGTTACTGTCTACGGAGACTTTAAACAGCTCGCGCCTCCTCTATTACAGTTGATCTGGTTGCTTGGGTCAGGAGCTAAAGTTGAGAATGACACAAAAATGAAAGAATCTACAGCCAAAAAAAAGTATGAAAATAAAGGGAGCGAGCTTTATCAAACATTGTTATGCTTGATTGAATTGTTTAGATTAAGTCCCTCGAAAGTTTACTTAACTGAACTAATTGAGGTTTTAAACAGTTTGGATATATCTGAATTGAATCTAGGGAGTCTAGTTGAAGCTGCTGATGGCATGAACCACAGGCAGACTCCAACAAACTATGATCCTTACGATTCTTTCCTAGATAAAATAATCAAGCCACTTTATTCTGGGCTTCTCGCTCATTCACATTTCAAGGAAACAGTGGTAAGCCATTCGTTCATGCTATATTATGTACATTATGATCTTAATATTTGCTTATGCGACCTTCTTTGGTGCTTACAAGTTAACTGACACCTTAACTAAATTTCATTTTGCTTAGGTTGTGTCCGAGTTGTTCTTGATTATTTGGAGGAACTTGCCATTTGAACAGAGGAAGCAGCACGGTGTTTGGATGATGGAAGTCTGTAAAGACAGAAAGATGGTAAATCCCAAAACTACACAAAATTTGGTTGCTACAGCTCTTCATCTAATGCCATCTCCAAGAGATATTACTTCTGCGCAAGACATTGCTTCAGAGCTTCTTCAAGTTATGGGATCCGAGGAGAAGAATCCAATTGAGATCTCTAGAACATTTTCCTTCACTAACAGTTCAACAAAAAATTGCGTCTTTGCTGCATTGATTCAAGTAGTAGAATCTTGTATTGCGGATCTGGATTGGTCTGTTGCAAAACTGAAGGCGATCTCAAACTTTAGCCAGGTGTTGGATCCTTCTGCAAGCTGTGACCATCAATTTTCCGAAAGGCCACCGGGTTTGATCCTCGAAGAAGCCACCCATTCCAGGTCTGAAGAATTGGTCTATGTGCTCTCTTTCTTCGCAGAGATGAATCTCAAAGGTACGCATTCCTTCTTACAAATGAAATCCTATATTCTATTTTATGATGATGCCGACAGATTTACTTGAGTATTGACAGATTCTCAGGCCGATCATTTTCTAAAGCTAACTGCAAAGTTTTACAAGCTCTTGGCTCGAATGGCAAAGCTTCGAATTGCTCCAAAGGGGTGCAAGCAGCTGATACCCGGGCTAAAATTTCAGAGACTCGTTGAAATTACATGTGGAAAACTGACAAGCAAACTATACAGTTTTGTGGCTCTGGTGCAAAGGGTAAATCGCTGGCTTGATTTTTCTTTGCAGATGCCGCAGGTTTTTGTGATGCCTTTTGTTATGTTTAAACGCAGAACCAGCAAGAGAACGTTCGTAGCAGGGGCATTATCAATAAAATCAAAAGGGAAAATAAATGCATCCCTGATCTCATCTTCCAGATTGAAGATTATGAAAGATATCTGATCCAACTCAGTAAGTTGACTAGAATAAATTTGCTAAGGAATGCAAAACGCAGCACTGTGAGGGACTTTAAGATCTTAGAAATGCGGAAAGCTGCTGCACGAGAGGAGGAAATGGAGCAAGGGCCTGATCAGATCAAGTCTAAGTTGTCGTCCGAGAATGACTGTGGCGATGAATCTGATGAGCCCAATTCACCTGAGAATGGCGCTGCGGAGGATTCAGAATCTGGTGAAGATGTGGATTCGGTGATAAGAATTAAGAAGGCTAAAACAATCGAGGTTGTGTGTGCTTCTGAAGACAAATAAGCTTTGTAATGCATGCATTCACCTACTCAATTGCTTAACCTGGCATCTACCATCACACTTTTGAAATAACTGCTGGCTTGCTACCATTACGTATCAATATAGCCTTCTCTGGAACTCTACAGCAATCTTTGTTTGCTGCCCCAATTAAAGCTTTAATGTACAGTCTGTTTGCTTTAAAGCGTCATTTAGTTGATTTTGGACGGTAAAATAGCGAGAGTTGCATGCATTGACAGTTCTTGGCTGGACCATTGTCATAAATCTCATCAGCCTTTGTCCAAGAAGTTGCCTAAGCATTTATTTGGTTTCTTACACAAGCTGCTTAATATTGCAAATCCATCGAAAATCGTGTTACAAATTCTAAATATTGGCATACACTTGCCACATTATGGATATCATACATTTGTAATCTGTTAGCAGAGCAGACTTGATATGTAATTCCTATTTGGGCATATGCTATATGACAGAAATGTATGAAGTGCTGTAAAACGGTAGTAAAGGCAATTAATGTGTGCTAAATATTTTTAGATTATCAAATTATCTATATTTTGTAGTTTACATTGAAAATTCGAGCTTAGTTTGGGCCAACTAAAAAGATGTTACACCTAACCTATGAAAATTCTAGCTTAGACTTGTCAATTGGTGTCATCCATCACCTGCTATTGTTTTCCACTATTGCTACTTGTTAATATCTTCTATTAGCCTCTTGCCACTGTTAGCCCCTACTATTTGTTGTTGTTGCTCTTGGCCACCTCCCACCACCACTTGCAGCTTTGGTTGTTGCATCCTGTCAACGCTGACCACCTTTAATGATAGGCAATGCCTCCATTTACCATTGTCAGTTGCCATCCACTGCTCGAAGCCAATCACCAACTCTAGTATATGAATAACAATATATACCAACTCATTCACGTCTCACTTTATGTTGTTATTTGTATCTGCTAAGAGTATGATCTATGCCTTTAACTATTGCAAAAAACTCAAAAGTAGATTCAAGGGAGACTGATAGGTATGGTGAGAAAGTTCAAGCTTTAGCATTCATTAACACATTATGAGATGAGACAAAAATCAAATAAAAGGTTCAATCACCACTTTACTTTCAATTGAAAATAAGTGTCATGCTAAACCTTTGATATTATCCTTAGCAAGTTCAAAATATCTCAAAGCCTAACAAAAACTTTTAACTCTTATATAGAAGGCAATATGGTATAACACTATCAATCTCTTAAGAATTAAAAAGCATTTTCTTAAGGATATCCTCTCAAGACAAGCTTTAATTATTTAAATAATTTTGCAAGTTGTGCAAGACAGTTCTTAGATAGCTCCACATCAGCAAAACTTTAGAAATGAGGGAACCTTTGTAACCAAATTCAGACAATGAAATATCAAAAAAGTAACATAAAGCTTATGATTGTATTTCTAAAGCAGATGAATCCTTGAGGTGAACCCTTGAGGAGTGAACGACATGTCTGATTTAACTCGGGCCACTACTATTTTAGTTAAAGTTATTTTATTTATTTGCATTTCTTCAAATTTGTTTATAAATAAGCAAATATTAAAATGCCTTAAAATTTCCTTTCATTAATTAAAGAAATTAAGTTTAAAACTTCTGTAAAGTAAATTCCAATACAACTTCCCTTTTGGGTAGCGCTTGCTTGTCCTCGAAAAGTCAATACTAAATGTAGACCATTTATCAATAACACAATTTTTTTCTCTCTTGGCCATCCAACAAAACTAGTTCAAGGAGTTTCAAATTTTTCAAATTGATTATGAAATACAACATAATGAAAGGTAGCAGCCTTAACTAATATCCTTTAACATTCAATTTATGGTTAACAATAGGAACATACTATATTTTAATGGTTAACAATTCAATATATGTCGAGCCTTTTATGATACTTAGCTCTTTTATCTTAGGTGGTCGTATGATCTATTTCAAGTAATCTATCACTCAAAAGCCAATGGTAACTTGCTAGTTCCCATATAATTTAAATTCCAAATTGAAGATCATAAGTATTTGTATTAGATAAGCCATTTTGCATTTAAATACCAAGTGTTATTTGAGATATACCTTGCTCAGTTGAATGCAAATTATATAAAAGGAAAACTATTGTTACACATTTTATTTGTGTTTGATGCATAAAATTTTTAGTAATCGGATAAATATCTATTGCACCATGTATTTTTCATATTGCATGTTTTTTTGATGTAATGTTCTCTAGACTCTTTAAGCTCCCTATGCATTGACTCAGAAATCTCTCAAGTCCCAAGATTGAGGTTGGTAATATAATGTGCACAAATGCACGTTAAAAGAATAACTTCATTGAGATACTCACACAAGGTTGTCTTTGTATATAACCATTTCTTGCAATAGCTCTTCATAATTATATAATATGATACACACTTTTGTTGGCCATAATAAGTAACTTTGCAAGTTTATAACATCTTCTCAACTCTAAAATGTTAATTTATTTTTAATGAATGAGCTTCCCTCACTCATTATATGCCATTGGTTTAATTAAAGCACTTAAGGGTTATTCTAGTATAGTAAATCATTTTTTAATTGGTGGTACCCAAAATGCAGATCAATCTTTGAGAAGATTAAGGCTCCTAATAAATAGTCGAAAATGTCATTTTTGAGTTGGTGGTACCCAAAGAAAAATCTATCATGAGAGGTAGGGAATTGATTGTCAAACCCATCATAGCATAAGATAACTCGATTGGCCTTCGATAACATCGTCGGATACAAGTATGCATAGTGGAAAACATATACAAATTAGATGAGTGAGCATATGGTGATATAAAGCAAGAGACTTAGGGCTTTTGGGTTAAGATGATTCGTCTTGATCCAGGGTAAGTGTAAGAATTTAATTTGATTTGGGAGCACGTGGGTAAAAAAAGAATTATAAGATTTAAGTTTTGAGAAGACAAATCTCTTGAACATGAGTAGTAAATCAAAGATTAGGGAATTCTAGTGATCTTATGGTCTTAATAAGGGGTTTTTGGGCTCATTTGAACCACTAGAATGTGAGGGAATGTGTTGTTGTTTTGAAAACACAACATGTTGAATGGTCAGGCAGACGTGTCTGTCTCCTCACTTATTTTATTTGTGCTCGCAAAAAAAGATAGTAAGTACAATAAGCAAAATATAATGCATTGCATTCAGATTTAGTTATAGCTTTCAAAAACTATTTTGTTGTAAAATTCCAATATTTTGAGTTAATAAAATTCTTATTTATTATCTTTAGTTAATTTGAGTAATCTATTAATTATTTTGCAAAAGGTAAATATCAAGTTGTTAAAAATAATCTTAGAGAATTTTAAAAATTTCTTAGGAATTTTTTTGAGAGAATTTTCCCCATTTATTTTATGATGGATTTAAATCAAAATAATTATAGAAAATTATTGGGGTGCCAAATTTGAAATATTTTTGAATTTTCAAATTATACACTATCAAATTGGCTAGTAATAAAAATTTCATAATTTATGTAGCTAAAATGAATAAGATATGCTAAAAATACATTTGAATTAAATTAATTGAATTATTTAATTCAAAATTTTTTTTTTGGCAGTTAACGACGACAACATACACCGTTAATGGTAATGGCAAACACAGTTAAGACCATCAACTGGGAAGAATTTGCTGAGGTATTTAGAGCTCGGTATACACCCTCTTTGCTTGAAAGATCTTAGAGGATTAATTTATCCGATTAAGTCAAGGGGAAAGGAGTATAGCGGCTTATGAAACCGAGTTCACCAAGTTATCATGTTACGCCCACAAGCTGGTAGACACTGAAGCCTCCCTGTGCAGCCGATTTCTGGATGGGTTAAGAGACTCAATTCAGACTAGCTTAATACCATTCATGCACACCAACTTTGCGGAGCTGTTGGACTGTGCAACTATGCTGGAATACAACGAGCAATAGATAGCTGAATGCCAAGGGAAAAGACAACATTCCTCCTCAGACTCTCGAGAGACTTTCAAAAGGTCTCGATCCGGTAACCAAGCTAGAGTGTACCAGATCACGATAAAATCAACTTGGGAAAAGACAAACTCAGAGTGTCAGCGACCACACCACAACTGTAGATGCTATCACACCGGCAACAAGTGCTACCGATGTGGTCGACTAGGTCATAATTATCGAGTTTGCAGAGCCGTCAGAACCATTGATGGGGATGTTATTATTACTTGTGCATCAGCCCCAGGGGACAGGCATGCCCAAGCATCTACCCCCGCCACTACGCCAGCTCGAAAGAAGGGACCTGCTACAGGACCTTCCGCCACTGCAAGAGTTTATACTCTAACTCCAGTTTGGCTCCGGAGGACCACAATGTCGTGACAGGTATTTCTTAATACTTGTTCAATAAGTTATTTTATAAGGATATCATTATCATGTCATTAAATATTAGGTACCTTACATTTTTACGATCACCCATGTATAACTCTATTTGATACGAATGCAAGCCACTCGTTTATTTCTGAGTCATTCGCTAGAAAATTACAATTGTCATGCATTGAGTTAGAAGATAAACTAACTGTGGGATTGCCATCCGGTGCCATCATGAGAGCGGAAAAATTTTGTGAGTGTGATATTCCAATTAGTGGTGAAGCATTTGAGGCCACCTTAGTAGTCCTCCCCATTGCAAATTTTAATATTATCTTGGGGATGAACTGGCTAACCCGCCATCAAGCAGTGATTGACTGTTAATGTAAAAAGGTCACCCTCAAAAAATCAGGGAAACCAGTGGCATTTGTAGGAATGCTAAGTACCACAGCATCACTCATCAATGCTTTACAGGAAACCAAACTGATACATAAAGGCTGTGAAGCTTATCTAGTGACAATGATGGGAAATGAGGAGAGAGCTACTACTTTAGATGAGACAAGAATTGTAAGAGAATTTTCAAATGTTTTTCCCGAAGAATTGCCAGGAATACCTCCTGTGCGGGAAGTAAATTTCACTATCGATCTAATTCCTGAAATGCTACCAATATCAAAAGTACCCTACAGAATGGCTCCCAAAGAGATACAAGAGCTGGACAATCAATTAAAAAAGTTGCTCAGTGTAATATACGTCTATTTCAAATATAATTAACTAAACTTAATTATTAAATAAAGTTTGAATTATATACATTTAACTATTTTATTATAGTAATGTTAGAAATAAATTTAGAGAATATTTGGTAAATTTTGAAAATTAATTTACATCACGATTTTTCATGGTTATTTTAATAAGAATTTAAATTAAAATAATTATTTAAAAATATTTAGGTGTCAAAATTGAAAGTTTTTGATATTTTTGGATTCAAGATGTCGATATAAGCTAAAGGGAAAAATTTCATAAATTCCGGGGCTAGTTGCCGCTTATCCGGTCGTCCAAATTTGACGTATTTGGTATCGTTGGAATCGTATCGACGAAACCTTTCATTTGATATCTTAAAATTTAATTTTCGTTTAATTTTGATTTTTTGAATTTGTAAAAATTTAAATTTTCATTTATTTATTTAAATTGAGCTAATCTGTAATTTTTATCTTTTTTTAAAATTTATCTTTGCAAATATACCCCTTATGAATAATCTTATCTTATTTGGAGAGAATTTTAATCTAAATAAAGACAAAATATACCTCTTAATCTATACCATCCATTCTTATTTTGATTTATTTATGCAATTTCATTTAATTTCTCTCTTATCCAACATATTTCTATACATTTAAAGGCTGTAGATGAGAGAAAAAGTTCAGCATTTGTAACTCAATTTAGACTTCTCTCCTCTTAGCAAACACCTCTCGTTTTTCTCCTTCCACTACCTCCAAATTCTTCTTCTTCCCAAACACTTCTTCTTTCATTTTCAAGAACTTCTTCATATCTCTTTCTTTTTCTTTAAATCTCTCCTGCTCTCAAGGCTATCCTAGAGATCCAAGAAGTTATCTAAGATATTCAAATCATCTTAGAAAAGAGATCCAAAGAAGAACTCCTCTCCATCAAACTTTTTAAATTTCTCATTAAGGTAATTATCATTTTTTTTCTCATTTATTTATAAGAATCAAAGCATGCATGCAAATCATCTTTCAATTTTATTTAGATCTTCTCACGATAAGCAAAGATTTAATACATTTTCTTGTAAATTTATAAGGTTTTAATTTCATTCAAATATTTCTCATGCTTAAGAAGTATATGTTACCTTTGCATATCTATATCTTTTAGATACATCATATTTAGAATTTGAAATTTTTTCTAATATATTCTCCTATATATTGGTTGTATATTATTAGAAGAAACTATTTAATGATTTTGCTTGTATGCTAATTTAAATTGATCCCAAAGTATAATAAAATTTCTGAATATTTACTTAGAAAAATTTCTAGATTTTCTAAAATTTTAAAATTTTGGTAATATTTTAAAACTTTATATCTTTTTGGTTACCAAGAATATAAAGCTGTAATCTTGCATGTAGATTCCCCTATATATTGGGAAGAACTTCACTTAAGCCATCCCAGAATTTTGGGCACTTTAAAATTAACGTTTAATTGCTCAATGTTCGATAAAAACTCTAAAAAGTTTCAAATTTAAAAATAGATTTTTCTAAAATTTTATTAATATTTAGTTTAGTATAATTTTTATTCTAGGCACAGTTAGATGTTTATCTTTGGCAAACAAAATCTTGGTTATATTGTGAGCAATTTCTCTGTTAATCACTTGTGTTGTTTATGTCATTAAAAAGGTCATTTAAGTGCTTATAATTTGCTAAAAAAATCACAAATTTGAACTTATGTAAAATTTCTGGAATTTTAGAAAATTTTCCAATATTTGAAATGATACAATTTTCAAAATACAGAGAATCTAAATATGATTTTTGGCATGCATATTCTTTAATATATAAAGAATAATTTATGTTTAGATATCAACAGAAAATAAGCACTATAAAAATACCTTTTGGATGATACAAAATCAGCTAAAAACCTAAATTTCTTAGCTAAAATTAGGAAAATTTAAACGAATAAAATTTTCATTTCAAATGATATATAATTAACTTACAAACTTTATAATTACTTTAAGAAGATAAATTTTGATATTTATGAATATTTAAGTAATAAATTTGATTTTTGGAATATTTATAAATATAATTTTTCATAATAATAATATTATGAATTTTTCATATAATTTATTAAATGAATAGCTTAAAGTGAATTAAGATAGTTGATTAATAAATTTAGATGTTGATTTAACAGATTAAAATCAACAAATTTAAGAAAATTATTCTTCAAGTCAGGTACATAATTATTCTTAAGTTTTATTTCAAGTATCTTAAATTTTGAGCTTATTTTCATTTGAATATTGCTTATTCATTTTATCATGCAAATCGCTTTATTAAATTGCAATATTTTCATATAAAAGTGTGTGACAAAAAGTAACAAAATTTTCTTTTCGGTATTTATCTTTGAAGAAAGAAATGAAAATGTAACCTGTATAGATAGAGCTTACTAGTAGCTCACGATAACATAAGGATGAATCTAGCCCTTATGGAAGTGAGCAGAAGATCCAGAGGAAAGATACACAATTTTACATCTATAAGATGAGGCACTATCGACGGGTGATGATAAGCTTCCATGGCTAATAGGTTTTACCTGTTGGATGATGAGTTACAGGACTCAGCTTTGTGTCACAATTTACTTTTAATTGAAAAATTTTCACTTGATATTTTTCAAATATTTAATTTCATATCTAACATGCAGGACAAGCTTGATAAAATTTGCAGCATTTATTTTATTACTCGTTAATATAAAAATTTCATTTTCTTGCCATTTCATTTGATTTATACCTATTTTAGAATGCTAGAAAATAATTCTTAATGGATAATTTTCGTACTCCTGCCTGACTGGCTTTACTGATGATTATTTTAGGTTTTGAAAACTAAAGTTTAAGAAGATACTCACTTGGAAAGAGCTTATAAGAAGAAGTGAGATTGGAGTGAATATATTTTCTTTTGTTATATATTGTAATAATAATTGAACTTATGTAATTTTATAAGATTTGCTCTGTGATAAATAAATAACTTATAATTTTATTACCTTATTCTCTATATTTATGATGAGTTTATTATTAACAAATTCTCAAACTTGATCATTCGATCATCATAATTTTAGTATCAGAGCAAAGTTTGAGAAAATCTAAGTAATAAATTCAATAGAGCCAAAATTAATAATATTTTAAATTTTAAATTATGGGATAGAAATTAAGTTGGGGAGCTTAGTAATAATTAAGCTTAACAAAATTTATTTGCTTCTTTTCTCAGGAAATGAAAAGTCATAATCAAAATAATAATAATAACTCTTCTCATGATGATGGGGTTCAGCAAACTACACCTAGTCATAATGAACCTATCTCTCCAAACCCAAAGGCGATGTATCCATTTAATAACAATAATGGGGCAAATCAAATGTTACAATTTATGAATATGATGACATAATTCATAAATAATCAACAAACTCACTTCCAACCTCTTACCTCAACTCAAATAAAGAATGTTGAGAATGTAATGATGGTATTTTTCAAATTGCAATTGCCTAGATTCAATGGAATACTAAATCCCATTCAAGTTGATAAATGGATTCAAAGAATTGAAAAAGAATTTAAGTGTGCTAAGAGTTCTGAAAATCAAAAAGTAGCTTTAGCTACTTATCTTTTGACTGAATCAGTTGAGAAATGGTGGAAAACTACAAAGGCAACCACATTTCAAGAGAAAATTGAAGAAAAAATTTCATGGCCTGAATTTATCAATACATTTCTTAATAAGTATGTGCCACCGTCAGCAAGGCAGTCAATGAGTAAGGAATTCTTGAATTTAAAGCAAGGAGGTCACACGGTGACAGAATATGAAGAAGAATTTACTCGCTTAGCAAGTTTTGCTCCTGAAATGGTGGCAACGGAAGATGTGAGATGCCACTTATTTCTTAGTAGTTTGAGAAATTCTTATCAGCACATCTTAACTCCTCTACAGATATCAAAATTTCCTAATCTAGTGGAGAAAGCAAAATTAATGGAGATTCAAGAAGGCCAATTATTTCAAAATCATAAAAGGTTAGGAACTTCAAACTTTACTCCAAATAAGAAGACTCATTTTCAGTCACATCAAGGAAAACTTCATAATATTCAAGGAAACACTCCTCCTACACCTAAAGGAAAATCTACATGCAGATTTTGTAGAAGAATTCATTCTTCGAGCAAATGTTTCACTGATTTAAATCAATGTCATCGATGTAGAAGAAGAAACCATCTAGTTAAAGATTGTCATGCAAATTTTATAGTTAATGGGTATCGTATTCCTATTGATGGAAAGAAAGTAGCTGAAGAACCAAGTCAATCACAGTATAATAAAGGAAGCAAAATTGCCTCTTTTAGTAGGAACCCTCCTACTCAAGCCAGGGTCTTCAATTTATCTCAAGCAGAAGCAAAAGAAGAGCCTGATGTGGTGATAGGTACTATATTACTTTTTAATAATCCCTGCATAGTTCTATTTGATATTGGAGCAACACACTCTTTTATTTCTTCATATATTGTGCAAAAGTTATCTTTACCAGTAGAAATGCTTTCAAATTTATTCAGAGTAAATTTACCATCAGAAGATCATTTAGAATCAAATACTTATTATTCATGTAAGTTAGAAATTGATAATAGTAGTTGGGAAGCAAAATTAACAATCTTTCCTATCATTACTTTTGATATTATAATTGGAATGGATTGGATGAGTCAGAATGGGGCAATGGTTGATTGTACTAAAAAGAAAGTATGTTTGAATAAAGGAGAAAAAAAAGTAATATTTGTAGGATAAAAGAATGCATTTGATAGTCTTATCACTGTAAATAAAGCTTCAATGAGGGAGGGATATTCAGTATTTGTAATCTTACTTTTAAGTTTAGTGGTCAAACCTAAGACTCTTGAAGAAATACCTATTGTTCATGAGTATGCTGATGTATTTCCTGAAGAACTTCTTAGTTTACCACCACAAAGGGAAGTAGAATTTAGAATTGATTTAATCCCTAGAACGAATCCAGTTTCTAAGACACCTTATAGAATGGCACCAAAAGAATTACAAGAGCTTAAGGATCAACTTCAAGAATTATCTGAAAAAGGTTTTATAAGACCAAGTAATTCTCCTTGGGGAGCCCCTGTATTATTTGTTAAAAAGAAAGATGGAAGTATGCGATTATGTATTGATTACCGTAAACTTAATAAGGTGACTACAAAAATAAGTATCCATTGCCAAGAATTGATGATCTCTTTGATCAATTAGCAGGCACATCAATATTTTCTAAGATTGATTTAAGATCTGGTTATCATCAACTCCGTATACGAGAAGAAGACATACCTAAATCTATTTTTAGTACTCGTTATGGACATTTTGAATTTCTAGTAATGGCTTTTGGTTTAACTAATGCACCTTTATACTATATAGATTTGATGCATAGAATTTTGAAACCATATTTGGACTCCTTTATTATTATATTTATTGATGATATACTGATTTATTCAAAGAGTATTGAAGAACACAAAGATCACCTTAAGATTATTCTAAGTCTTTTAAAACAACACCAACTATTTGCAAAATTTTCAAAATGTGAATTTTGATTGAAATCAGTATCATTTTTGGGACATGTAATAAGTAAGGAAGGGATATCAGTTGACCCTAATAAAGTGAGTGCAATCAAAGAATGGCCACAACCTACTTCAGTTACAAAAATTAGAAGCTTCTTGGATTTAGCAGGATATTATCACAAATTTGTTAAGAACTTTTCTCAAATTGTAGTTCCTCTTACAAAGCTTACACAGAAATGTGTACCTTTTATTTGGGAAACTTCTTATGAATTGGCATTTCAGAAACTCAAGGATTGTCTTATATCAACTCCTATTTTAGTATTACCTTTAGATGGAAAATACTACCAGATTTATAGCGATGCATCAAGAAATGGTTTGGGTTGTGTGCTTATGCAGAAAGGCAAAGTAATAGAATTGGCTTCTAGACAGTTAAAAACTCATGAAAAGAATTATCCAGTTCATGACCTAGAACTTGCAGGTATAATATTCACATTAAAAATTTGGAGGCATTACTTATATAGCATAAGATGTGAAATTTTTACAAACCGTCAAAGTTTAAAATATATATATTTACTTAAAAAGAGTTAAATTTAAGGCAACACATATGGTTGGAATTAATCAAGGATTATGACCTATCTATTCAGTATCATTCAGGAAAAGCAAATGTTGTAGCAGATGCTTTAAGTCGCAAAGTAACCTCTCAATTGCATATGCTAACTCTTAATCTAATCTTACTCCAAGAAATGGAAAAACTCTAATTAGAAGTGATTCTACCAATAGATATAGTATTATTTCAATTGAGTGTAGAGCAGTCACTACTCGATGAGATTAAAGAAACTCAGAAGATTAATAAAGAGTATGAGCAGCTAGTTGCATCTATTCAAGAAGGAAAACATTTAGAATTGAAACGAGACTCAATTGGAAATATTTGGTGTGGATCTAAAATTTGGGTACCTAATAATTCTGAGTTAAGATCAAAAGTACTCAAAGAAGCTCATTATTCAAAATATTCAATTCATCCAGGAAATAATAAGATGTATCAAGATTTAAAAATACACTTCTGGTGGTCAGGAATGAAAAGAGATATAACAGATTTTGTATCAAAATGAGAAGCATGTAATTTAGTAAAGGCAGAGCATCAAAGACCTAATGGATTATTACAACCTCTACCAATCCTGAATGGAAATGGGAAAATATCTCAATGGATTTTATAACAGGTTTTCCTCATTCAAAATCAAATAATGATATGATTTGGGTTATTGTGGATAGGCTTACTAAATCTGCTCACTTTTTACCAATTTGACAAATTGATATAGTAGAGAATTGGCTAAATTATATCTTAAGGAAATAGTGAGATTACATGGTATTCCTAAGACTATTATATCTGATCATGATAGTCGTTTCACTTCCAAATTTTGAAAAATGGTACAACAGGATCTAGGTCCTCAATTATGCTTGAGTACAACTTTTCATCCTCAAATAGATGGGCAAACAGAAAGAGTGAATCAAAGTTTAGAAGACCTTCTATGTTTATGTATTTTAGATTTTGGAGGAAGTTGGGATGATCATCTTTCATTAATAGAATTTACCTATAATAATAGTTATCAAGCAAGTATTAGAATGGCTCCTTATGAAGCATTATATGGAAGGAAATGTATTACACCTTTATCCTAGAATGAAGTTGGAGAAAATAAATTAATGGGATCGGACTTAATTTTATAAGCTACTGAAAAGATAAAATTTATTCAGCATCGAATGAAGATAGCTCAAGATAGACATAAGCAATATTATGACTCAAAACATCGACATATTGAATTCTCCGTAGGAGATTATGTTTACCTTAAAGTCAGTTCGTATCGAGGAATTTCAAGATTTGGAGTTATTGGAAAGTTAAGCCCGACTCATATTGGTCCATTTGAAATAATAAAATGAATCAGACAAGTCACGTATCAACTTAAACTCCCATTACATTTGACTTTGATGCATGATATTTTTCATATTTCATCTTTAAGAAAGTGCTTGTCAGAACCAACCATGAGAATTGAAGTGGAAGAAATCAATCTTCAACCGAATCTTAGCTTCATAGTTGAACCGGAAGAAATTTTGGATCGAGACATTAAAAAACTTTGAAGTAAAACTATTTCTATGGTAAAAGTCTGTTGGAAGAATTGTCGAAAAGAAGAAGCAACATGAAAAGAAGAATCTAGTATGAAGAAATCATATCCTCAATTATTTGATTAAACTAATAAAATACTATATTTGAGCTTGAAAATAAAATTTGATGTCGGGGCGACATCCTTTTAAGTTGGGGAGATTGTAATACGTCTATTTCAAATATAATTAATTAAACTTAATTATTAAATAAAGTTTGAATTATATACTTTTTACTATTTTATTATAGTAATGTTAGAAATGAATTTAGAGAATATTTGATAAATTTTAAAAATTAATTTACGTCATGATTTTTCATGGTTATTTTAATAAGAATTTAAATTAAAATAATTATTTAAAAATATTTAGATGTCAGAATTGAAAGTTTTTGATATTTTTGGTTTCAGGATGTCGATATAAGCTAAAGGGAAAAATTTCATAAATTTAAAATTATTTTGAAAGAATAGTAAAAAAAAAAGCAAAAAATTGTGAATTTCCGGGGCTATTTGCCGCTTATCCGTACGACCAAATTTGACGTTTTTGGTATTGTTGGAATCGTATCGACGAGACCTTTCATTTGATATGCAATAAGCATAATAGCAGGATGAACTAGACAATGAGAGGAGCAAAAGGGTACCTTTAGCCTTGCGAGAGAAGGAAGAGAGGGACCTTTGCTTCTTTCAAGATATTTGGAGGAAGAGAGATCCTTCTTCAATACAAGGTACATAAATGGAGAAAAGGAGTAAGCCTCAGCTCTTCTAGCAAAGAGGAGAAGGAGGGGCTGTGCTCCTCTCTTAAAGGAGGAGAGGCTCCATCATTAGCTAGGGAGGCTAGGATGAGGAGTAGGGGCCATCATGAATGAGCATTAATGGGGCATGGCTTAAGAGACAAAGAAGGGATGGCTAGCTAAATGAAGGGGGAGGTGGCCAGCCAACTAGGAGAGATAGAGGGAGAAATTGCATATTAAGGATCAAATTATTGCTTAATTATTTTCCTTAATTAATTAAAAATTCAGATTTTTGAAACGCACTTCGAAAAATCCTAAAAATTCACCCCTAGCTAATTTGGGGGGTGAGGAATTCAACGACGAAGTCGGATTTCGATTTTGACGATTGTTGAATTATTCTATTTTTCGGCGCATTTAATTATATTAAAATATTGACGAAAATTCGACGACCTCCAAATGCGTCCAAAACATCACCCCTAGCTAATTTGGGGGTGACGATCGCAACAGCGAAGTCAGATTTCGATTTCGAGGTCAAAATTAATACCTCAATTTTCTAATTAATTAAATATTAAGATAATCTAAAATATTGAATTTAGTTCTGAATTTCTCCAAACCTTCAGAATTTGGTTCTAAAAGCTAGATGAAATTAACAAAATAATAATTAAGATATGATTATGCTCAAATTAAGCTGGAAAACAACCCTGAGTTGTTATAGGATACTAGAAAATAATTCTTAATGGATAATTTTCGTACTCCTGCTTAATTGGCTTTACTGATGATTATTTCAGGTTTTGAAAACTAAAGCTTAAAAATATACTCACTTAGGAAGAGCTTATAAGAAGAAGTGAGATTGGAGTGAATATATTTTCTTTTGTTATATATTGTTATAATAATTGAACTTATGTAATTTTATAAGATTGGCTATGTGATAAATAAATAACTTATAATTTTATTACCTTATTTTCTATATTTCAAATGATGAGTTTATTATTTAGAAATTTTCAAACTTGATCACTCGGTCATCACACTCAGCAAGGGCCTCATTCGCCCTAGCATGTCACCATGGGGAGCTCCTGTGTTATTTGTCAAGAAGAAAGATGGTACCATGAGGATGTGTATTGATTATCGAGAATTGAACAAAGTCACAATCAAGAATTGATATCCTCTTCCTCGCATCGATGACTTGTTCGACAACTCGCTGGAGCAGTAATATTTTCTAAGATTGACCTTCGATCCGGATGCCACCAGGTGAGAATAAAAGATGAGGACATTCTAAAGACAGCATTCTGAATGAGATACAAACATTATGAATTCCTAGTAATGTTATTTGGGCTGACAAACGCTCTATCGTTATTCATGGACATGATGCAAAGGGTCTTAAAGCCTCACGTGGATAAATTTGTGATTGTCATCATCGATGACATTCTAATATATTCTAAGAGTGAAGAAGATCACGAAGTTCATTTGTGAGCAGTCCTTGAGACCCTGAGATCTAATGCATTATATGTAAAATTCTCCAAATGTAAGTTCTGGTTGAATTCTGTAGCTTTTCTGGGGCATGTGGTAAGTGTCGAAGGAATCCAGGTGGATCAAATAAAAATAATTGTCATTCAAGAATGGGCGCAACCTACATCTGTAATAGAAATCTGAAGCTTTCTAGGTCTCACTCGTTACTATCAAAAGTTTGTGCAAGGGTTTTCTCAAATTTTAGCTCCACTTACCAAATTAACACAGAAGGTGGTACCCTTTGTTTGGAGCTCGGAATGCGAAGAATCCTTTAAGAAATTGAAGCATGACCTCACGATCACTCATGTTCTTACTTTACCTCAAGAAGGGATGAACTACCAAGTTCTTATCGATGCTTCTAAGGTAGGACTTGAATGTGTCTTAATGCAAAACTGAAGAGTAATTGCTTATACCTCATGTCATCTAAAGGTGCACGAAAAGAACTATCCGATGCACGACTTAGAATTGGCAGCAGTAGTCTTCGCTCTCAAAATATGGAGGCACTACTTGAATGGAATAAAATGCGAAATTTTTACAGATCACCAAAGCCTCAAATTCAATTAAAACGAGCTAAAAGAAATTAGAGAGAATTAAATAATGGCTAGAAATTATTAGTGATTACAACTTGGATATTCAATATCACCCCGGCAAGGCAAATGTCGTAGTTGACACACTAAGCAAAAATCAGTCAGTACACTCGGCATACTCAGCCCAATCACTATCAACAAGTACATGGTTAATGAACTAAATAAACTAGAAATAGAATGGGTAACTACGAGCCAGTTGAATTCCCTTCTGGCTGCGGGAGTTACATAAGCTACAGAGTCAACATTGGAATAGCGCATAAAATTGTCCCAAGGAAAGGACACAGATTATCTAAAGATAAAGAAAATTATTTCGGAAGGGAAGAGTAAAGATCTTCAGGAAAAGGATGGTTACATTTACCACGAAACTCGATTATGGGTACTTGAGGACAAGGAATTAAAAATGGCAATATTACAAGAAGCGCACTGTTCTGGTTATACTATTCATCCAAAAGTTCCAAAATGTAGCATGATTTGAAAAGAATATACTGGTGGTTAGGACTAAAGAGGGATGTAGGAGAATTTGTGGCATGTTGCAATTCTTGCAATTTGGTAAAAGCAGAACATCAGAGGCCTGGAGGACTCTTGTAGCCACTATTAATCCCGGAATAGAAATGGATTGATATTGCCATGGATTTTATAATAAGTTTACCCCGAAGCAAATCAGGGGCAGATACCATATGGGTGGTCATTGACAGGGTTATAAAATCTACATATTTTCTCCCAATAAAGCAGACGGATCCAGTAGAGAAGCTCGCCAGGATGTATATTAAGGAAATTGTCTGATTGTACGGGATCCCAAAGATGATTACGTCAGACAGAGACAGCAAATTCACTTCTCAATTTTGGAAAGCAGTGCACGACGATCTAGGTACTACCCTTGCAATGAGTACTGCATTTTACCCTCAAACAGAAGGGAAAATAGAAAGGGTAAATCAGGTTCTAGAAGACCTTCTAAGATTATGCATACTTGACTTCAGTGGGAGCTGGGAAAAATATTTACCTTTAGTTAAATTTGCTTATAACAATAGCCATCATGTTAGTATTGGCATGACTCCCTATGAAGTCTTATACGGAAGAAGATGTCTTACACCCCTATCATTGACAGAAGTCGGAGATGTTCAAATTTACGATTCTGAATTGATAGAAGAAACCAATAAAAAGATTCAACTGATAAAGAGCAGGATAGTGGTGGCTCAAGATCATTAAAAGAAATACCATGATTTTAGATACTGAATGTTGGAATTTTAAATCGGGGACTTTGTATACCTGAAAGTAAGCCGTATGAAAGGAGTGTTTAAATTTGGAGTGAATGATAAATTAAGTCCTCGATATATTGGACCTTTCAAGGTGATAGCTAAAATTGGAGCTGCTGCTTATAAAATCAAACTACATGAAAATCTTACGGCAGTTCACAATGTATTTCATATTTCGACTCTTCGTAAATGCCTACAAAAACCGTCTCAACAGATAATAGCACCCAGTATTGCTATCCAACCAAATTTGACATATGTTGAATTGCTTGATAAAATCATAGAATTGATAATCACCGATTAAGAAAAAGAACAATCCCTATGGTCAAAGTACAATAGAAGAATCATAGTGCGAAGGAAGCAACATGGGAAAGAGAGGAATAAATGAATAAAGAATATCCCAGACTCTTTCAGAATTCAGGTAATCCTAACTAGATCTTTTGCATTCAACTAAATATTTTCTATTTCGGTGTAATATCGAGGACGATATTATTTTTAAGTATGGAAGTTTGTAACGACCCTATGTCATTTATAAGATAAGAATTAAGTTCTCACAATATTCAAATTCGTTAAATCCTCCCGCAAATTTCAATTTTCCGTTAAAACCCCGTTAAAATTTAATTTTTCAATTTCAATCCTGAATTTTGAAAGTTTTAAAATTTGCTTAAAGCTGAAATTGAAATTAAGAATCGTCATTAACGCATATTTAAATTAGTAAAGCGTAACTTCCTCATTTGGACTCATATTCAAGGCAAATAAAATCAACTGTCCCTCTTTAAAACTGAAAACAAATAAATCACAGTTGTATTAGGAAGGAATGCTTAAGGTAATATGAGTATTACCCGTAATTTGCTGCTTAAGCCCAAATAAATCGGATGTGCGTTACGTACGCACGTCCTATTTAATCAGAATGAGCCGAAAGGCTCTCATCACCCTCGAATCCCACTTGCCTCTCCCTCTCCTTTTCGCTCGACGTGCGTACCTGAGCCGACGAAAGCGCGCAGCAGGCGAGCAGGCAACGGGTCGTCGATCCGTACTACCGGCGACGGAAGCCGACACGAGTGCAGTCGACATCCTAGCGCGCACGGTCCAGCCCTCCCGCCTCTATGCCGGACCCTCTCAGCTCGATTCCGCGCCCGATCCTTGCCGCTCAGTCCCTCTGCATCGACTCTCCTTGGCGCGCCCGATTTCGTGCTCGACGCAAGGTAAACTCCTCTGTCGATCGATCACTTAATAGGATAAATAATGTATATATGTATATGTATATGTATAATAATAATAATAATAAATAATTTTTATAAATAGACTAAGTGACTTATTTTGATATCATTAAAAATACTTTTAACATTATAGTCATTTGAACTTAATAATTATCAACAATTAGTCATATTTAATCACTTAACCTAAGACCAGGTTTTTAATTATGCTTTATGAGATATTAAAATGATTAAAGTAATTTAATTACTTTTGGATATGAATTGAGTGTAATCAATCATGATGTAATCATAGTTGAGTAGTAAATGGAAATCGATATCTAAATTTTGCAGTATTATTATTAGATTAGACTAACCAACATTAGGAAAAGTTCTAATCAGTCCGAATCAACTATTTAATAAATTCTTAATAAAAAATAAGGGTTTCTGAATATATGTCATATAATGGGGTCAGTTATAACTTCTTTTTGAATATTATCAATATCAAATTAGGAAATCTCCTATCCTAACTTATTCTTTAATGAACACCAAGCCTTTGAGTTCATACCAATTTAGATCATAAATAATAACTCAAGAAGTTTTGATATCTTGCTTGAATGAAGCATGTTGTACTGCCCTAACATAATAGATGGGTTCAGTGTTGATAAGAGGGGTTTAGTAAAAATATTAACAATTCAATTAGACTCTTCTTCTCTCCAACTCTGTAATACAATTCTTTTAGATAAGGTTGCCTAAGTTCTTTAAGTCTAATAAAGTATGATTTTAGTTTAAATATAATAAATTAGAGTTATGAATTAGACCTTTTCATTATATAATCTACCCTTATAAGATATAGATTTAAATAACCAACTAAACATAAACTTGGGAACACGAATACTAGTTCTAAACTGGTAAACAGATAGCTTCATAGTTTAATAAAATCTCAATTATAATTTTTGCAGACACATCAAGCTGTGAGTGATTCATTTAATTAAGTCAAACACGAAAGGTACACTATATATTAATTTTATGCTTTCTATCTTCTTGCTGCTTAAGCATCACTTTGAACCTGTTATTTAATGTTTAACTCTTACTGCTAGTCATGTAAGAGAGATAAAATAATATTTATGTATATTGTGAATATTGCAAAGGGTTCCAAAACAGAGGTTGAATTAAATTAGGGATAGGGCTAGTCCATCATGAGTTATATGGGTGCCATCTGGAGCCTTTGAGGGGGCCCAGGTGAAGGTCATGCTTAACTGCATATATGATTCCATCTGGAGCTTCTAAAGGGGGCCCAGGTGAAGGTTGCTATTTGGAGCCTTGAGAGAGGCCCAGGTGAAGGTGCCATTTGGAGCCTTTAAGAGGGCCCAGGTGAAGGACATACTTAATTGTATTTTGATGAACCTAGCCTCATGGTTCTAGCTTTGCCCATCAGAACTGCTAACATTGCTTCAGAATATCAAGTCATAAACATAAACATGAACTTTTATGCGATTATTACTTTCCATTTGAAAATTTGACATATGGCAAAATGACATTTATTTTACAAGAGTTGTGATTATCTTTTTTGGCTATAAACTATATTTTCCCTGCAATTGTAATCATTTTTACTTTTCGCTTTACTTTAAGTATATCTTTAATATCCTTTATATTTAGATTGTGCACTAAAGCATTATTTTTATAATGCCAGATCAGTTACAGTTGGAGGTGGTTGATATAGTTTAAAAGCATAGCGCGGGAAAATAACTGCTCCCCTTCTAGGAATAATAATTTGATGTATAATGAAAAGTCATGTAATAAATTTTGGATATTATTTACTTTAAATTGAATGAATATTATTTTTTATATTTGAATGGTTTTAGATTTTGTTTAATTGCTATTTTACCTAACTACCAATATGTGTAATAGCCCAAGTTGTTACCTTAGTTAATTAGAACTAATTTTAGTCTTAAGTCTAATCATAAGTGCTAATTAAGTCATTAGGAGTCAACTTCTAAGACCTAGTCCAAATCAGAAGTCAAATGGATCGAATACTAATTTCTGAAAAATCCAGAAATCCTAAAATTTGACCTGTCTAAAAAGACCTCAGATTAAAAAAAAACGGACTTCGCCATTGCACTAATTGCCCCCAAATTAGCTAGGGGTGATATTTTCGTGTCAATCAGAAGTCGTCGAAATTTCGACAAATGTTTTAATAATATTTAAATACCCCTCAAATTGAGAAAATTAAATACTCATCGGATCGAAAATCTGACCTCGCCGTTGTGTTCCTCACCCCTCAACTAGCTAAGAGTGAGTATGTGGAAAATTTTGGAAGCCATTTAGTTAAATAATTTAAAATAATGAAACTAGAATTTTATATTTGAATTATTGAAATTATTAAATTTTTTAAAAATTTAAAACGCAAATGGCGCCGTCAGGAATCCAACCCGCGTCGTTTTTGCCTTCGCCCCTCCATCGCCCCATCCGTCTGATCAGACGGTAAATGCAGGCCGTTCGATCGAGCTATCAAACGGCGTTAGGACTTCATTCCCACGCGCTCGTCGCGTGGCCTGCGAGGATTGGTTGTCGCCACGGCGACTCCCTCGTTGGATCCGCCGCACCTCCTTAAACTCCAGTCTTGAGTGTTCGTGCGGGATTACGACCCGAGGAACCAGGAGACCGAGCGTAGCCATCGTACCACCTACCCTAACCGCAGAACCGTTCGATCAGGTACCCTCAATCCCACAAATTCTCTTATGCAAATGCTAGATTACTGTATGGCATGCTTATTCCATAGTATAGATCGACGATCGATCGATCCGGATCGACGTAAAGGAGATCAGATCGCTCGAATTTGCAAACTATGCTACAGTTGTTACCATTACTCGTTTCATCTACCGAAGTGTAGGTCCTAGGGTTAGGTCTAGTCGGCGCCTCCAGCCTTCTTCGAGGCCGGCTCAGGTGCCATCGGGTAGGTCTAGTCAGCGCCTCCGGCCTTCTTCGAGGCCGGCTCAGGTGCCATCGGGTAGGTCTAGCCGAGACCTAACCTCAGCCGTGGGGGCCGAGCGCCGGCGCCGTCGGGACGGGCGGCAAATGCCGTGCCCTAGCCGGTGCCCCCGGGCTTCTGCGCGGAGCAGGAGAGGAGCCAGGTCGACCCGGGCTCGACCCGAACACGCCCGGGTCTGCGTGCCGCTTCGGGTACCCAGGCAGGGCCGGCCCGCATGCGTGGCGCCTCCTCAGCAGGCCGCGTGTCGGGTGGGGTCCGCTGCTGCGCTGCGATCGCTTCAGATCGCAGCTGTGGGCCCCGCTCCACAGCCCGTGGCCAATACCGGGCTGCCGCGTGGTGCATGGGACCCGCACGCATCAGCGGGTCTGCGTCGATCCGACAGTGGGGCTCACCCTCGTGCCTCAGCCAGTGGCTGTTTGCCACGTGGCACCTCCAGGTCCCATCGTCTGAAAAACCTGCAAAAATGTATTAATAAAAAAAATGAAATTTTATATATAATTATTATATATAATTACCATATATATATATATATATGTTAAAACAAAAAGTTAGTTTAGTTAAATTAATAGTTAAGGATTAATTAGTGGCTAATTAGGATTGACAAATAGGTTAGTGTATTAAACTAATAATAATTAATATTTAATTAATGGTAAATAGTAAGTATTAGTTAATTAATCAACTCATTAATTATTAATCATTAAGTTCTGTTAATTAGTTAAAATTATATTATTAATAATTGATTAATTAGAGTTTAATTAAGACTAACTTAATACTAATTAAATAATTCTTGAACAGTGAATTAATTGATTAAATTAATTAAGCTTAAGTTAATTAATTAATATTAATAGTAATTATAAATTAACTGAACCTAATTAGGATTATCTTAAGTACTTTTAATTAATAAATTAATTTAATCCTAATAGTAATATTAATATCTATACAATTAAAATATTTAATTAAGTAATAGATTAATCATTAATTAATTTATAATTAATATTAATTAGTGATAGATTAAGGATAGTTAATTAAGTGATTAATAAGTACAATATATATATATATATACTTTAAAAATGAATAGTAAATTAATATAAATTGAATAAATGAATAGTAAAATTATTTAAATTAAATTATTTTATTCAAAATTTTAAAAAGTATAAAAATAACTTTGTGTAGGGTGATCCAAACATAGCCAATATATGTCTCATTTTACTCAGAAAAATAAAAAGGATCAAATGGCGTAATGTAAAAAATTAATTTTGGGGTACAATAACGAAGTAGTATTTTAAGACCTATTTAGGACCCCGTAACTTTTGACCTAGTTGACCAAACATAGTCAATATGGATCTTAAAATACTCAGGAGAATAGCCCCATTACTGTGATAGTAATAGTTTTCCTATTTGGACATCAGAATAAAAACTCAACCCTAGATATCACAGTTGACTTTAGGGAAAATTGACCAAAATTCTCCTAGGATTCAAATGTCCATAACTTGGTCAATTCAACTCCAAATTTAAAAATTCAAGATGCTAACTAGTCTAGAATTTTAATGTTATTAATAAAATGAAAGAATATTTAGGATCGGAATTCTAGAAATTTAGAAAAGGACCAACATACCCCTACCCTTAATTAGGTCATAACTTGACCGTTTCTCACCCAAATTGAGCGTACTTACTGTCTATCTTCAAGTTAGACAGTAAGGAATTATTTGGAATCAAGAAACTTTAATTTGGACCCTTAAATCAAAAGTTGACTTTTCAGACCCTTAAGTAGGGGCAAAATAGTCATTTTGCCCTAAATTTAGGTTAAGCACCCTTAACCTTTAATTAGCCTTTTAAATCACTAATACCAATATTATAACCATATTAGAATCACTTAAGTGAGTCAAACTTGTAAAATCTTTCTAAGCCATTTTCTTATGATTTTACATCTCATATAAGGACTATTCTTGAGACTAGGTCTGGATCCTAGGTTAGACTTCATTCATTGGGTAAATGGGTTACTCAATGGATGAAACCTTGGTTTCATTAGTTTCTAGAATTTTATAACTTATTCTGATTATTTTTTCTTCTAACTTTAGATTTAAGATAGGAGATTCATCCTATTAAATTTGATTACTTAATAGTATTTGCTTTAATTAGTAGATCACTTTTAGAATAAAACCTAGAACTTAGGTCTTATCATTTTGGATTATGTGATTAAGCCCAATTCTCGTGGTATTTGATCCATAATCTATAGCTTAAAACATCTTGATCAGATCTTAGATAGAGCGTATAAATTCGCAAAACTAGGACGTATGATTTATTAATTCAACTCATAGTCGTCAATTTGATTAAATTAGATTAGAACTTGATCAGTTCTGTGGCACCCCACCCCTTAATCCATAAGACTAAGCTAAGGGGTGGTGTGTCACTCTGACTAACCCTTCACTTATTATTGGATTATGATGAAATCCACAATCCACCTAATAAGGGAAGGAATAGCACAGAATCAAATATCAGTCACTGTCTAAGAAAAATCATATAGAATGTCGAAGAAATTTATAATAAGAAATATCCAAGCATCACAGCATAAGTAGAATAAAATATGACTCAGAATAAAATGCATAGTAATCCAAACACATAGTCAAGGGTACCTATATTATTACATCAATTTAAAGATTAAGCAATGAAGGTAAAAATGCTCTCATCCTCACTTATAATAAATTTATGCAGCTTCTTCTAAGGGCTCCTCTCCTAGATAAGGCTCCACTCCTAGCTTCTGATTGTCTAATTGAAGAGGATATGCCATTGTCAGTTTCATAATATAGGGCCCCAGCCAAAAAAAGGAAAATCTTGTGTTAGACAAATTGTCTAAGTATATTTTAAGCTGATGAGCTTTATGTGTTTTATAACATCACCATTTTACATTTCTAAGCAATAATTACATTAAAAATGAGAGCAACTAGCAATACAATAAGAAAGGAAAAAGTTATAAACAACATTTATAACTTTAAGCAAAAAGGAGGCTAAGACATACCTCAAATATAAGCTAACAAGGCAGGACATATATAAATAACTAAACAAGTAATGAAAGAAAATATTACATCCTAAACATGCTGGTGATCAAAGAAAATATGCCAATTTAAATAACTGAAACTCAGCAATAATACATATAATTAGCAGCAAAATTCTAACATCCTAAAATATTTATAAGCAGAACAAAGGAATAGTTGACTGAATAAAATTACTGAAAAGTAAACCAAACATCAAAACTGTTTATATGTGAATATCTGTGTACTAACTGCCATACGGAAAAGAGCTAATCTAGCCCACCGAACATCAAAAGGATCCTAGTGTCAATAAGAAGACTAGGCACAAAACTATATACTCTTAGTGTCATCCAAGAGACTAAGCAAGATATATAGGGTTTTCTCCTAGTGTCATCAAGGAGCCTAGGCAAGAAAACACAACAAATCTTTTCTTAGTGTCAACAAGGAGACTAAGCAAATAAGATATAAGCAAGGTCTTTTCCTAGTGTCAACAAAGAGACTAGGCAAAGAAGACATAATTAAGAGGCACTCTAACACATACAATTATTATCTTTAAATCAATCACTTTAATATTTTCACAAAGAATCTAAGGAGTCTCCATATTTTCATAACATTTTATTATGCATCAAATGTCTTATATGACATGCTCAAAACAATATGGCACAAAAATCAAAGAATGCATAGCAACAAAATATCAAAAGTAAGCAAGAGACTCTACTAATATGGTGATATCATTTATTTTCTAATTTAACTATTCTAACTATTCCAAGTTACACAATTTTAGGATCTCCAATGCCTACTATCGAGTGTAACTTAGAAGCTTGTCCTTATCAGTTAAAGTGATTAGAACTGATCAGGTTCTAATCTAGTTGAATAAAATGATGACTATAATATTCAAATAAGCAATTCAAGCGATGTAATTTGATGTTTTATCACAATACCAACCCATCTTGATTAATCAAATCAAGATAAAAAGATTGAGAATTTAACTCCAAATGATGGGGTTTAATCACTCAATCTAAAGGTATATCTAAGGTCTAAGGTATAGAACTTAATTCTCACAAAATTAAATTAAGGGCAAATCCTAATGAGTTAATTTTACTTAATAAGATAAATTTATATTCTTAGTTCTAAGATTGAAAGATCAAATAATCATTAACAAACTAAGAAAATCTATAAAACTATCAAAACCAAGGCTACCTATTGAGTAACTCAATTTACTCAATAGACGAATTCTAACCTATGATCTATTCCTAATCCTAAGAAAATAGCTCTTAATCACTAAGATTAACACTCGGGCACAATTCCTAACTAATATTATTAGGAAGGTTGAGAATGAAATAGAGAGGATTAGAGGAGTTTAAAAGGGCATGATATGAGATTGATATCATATCATAAAGCTTAAACTTGAATATCTTGCAAAAGAAGAAAAAACTACAATTGAGTATACAAACTATGATACTAATCTCTTTACAATACTATTTCCTATTCAACTTACAACTAACATTATCTATTTTGTATTGTCGTTTAAGATTTATAATTTTGACACAACTTCTATTACAGTTAATATGAGTAAATTAAATTTTACTTTAGTTTGATATGGTAAATCAGCAGGAAGGTTTGAGACGCAATCACAATAGTTGCCTACTCGTAGGCCATCCAACTTGCAATTACGGTATTATAGAAATATTTATATATAATTGTATTAAAAAGTAATAGAGACTTGATACAAGTGTAGATATCTCTTACGAGAGAATTGAAATATTTACAAGTGCTTGTGTTATAATTCTTTTAAAGAAACATATTGTATATATTTTAAAAGAACAATAGAAACCTCTAATTCCCAAAACATCAAATACATTTCATAATTATTTCAGACGTTGTGAAATTAGTTATATAATGATTAAGAGAAATGAGTATATTGGCTTATCATATTTTCGAAGTCTAACCAATATATATATATATATATATATATATATATATATATATATATATATATATATATGTAATTTGCCTTTAGTATGGCTAAAACCAAATCAATTTACTTTTATATGAAATGGGCAAAGACCTTGCACATTAGATCACAAATGAAATGCATTCAACATAACATCAGCATTTATTAAAGTTATAAGGTTTAAAGTTAGAAATCAATAATAATAACAAAATTTAGAGAAATGCAAACTATAAAACTTTACTTTAAGTCTACGTAAGAAGATTCTCTCTCCGTCATCTATCATCACAAAAATTTTTTTTGTCTATGAGAAGTGCATATTTTCCTATCTTTAAATGATTTTTTTTTTATTACTATAAATTTAGCCAAAGTTTTTCAAAAAGAATAATATAGATAAACTTCTCTTTATTTTCTAAGAAAATATGATTTTCTCTCTAAAAAAAATGACTTGTATGTATTCATGGATTAATAATAGTGTTCCTGCTTTAAGAGTTTGAGATCATCAAAATTATTAAGCTTGATATATATATATATATATATATATATATATATATATATATATATATATCTTAAATGTGAGTTGATGCAGGAGTTATTCATTTAGGATCATTTTTAATTACATTCGTTTTCCTTTCTTTTATATTTGAAGACTAATAAATTGTGAGATGTTATTATGTGTTGAGCATGGAAGTTCTGTTGTTAATTTGTACAAATGATATATTTTTGTTAGAGTTTTTTTTATTTGTGTGCGTGTTGATGCTACCTGAATAATCTAGGCTTTTCTTCATCATATTATGATGAGAAATAGAGTATTAAGTGGCTGAGTTTTGCATAATTTTGCTTCATGTCTTCACAAACGGCGTTTCTTCATCTTATCTTCTCACTCTTCTACTTCAAACAAGATTACTGATATTGCTTATGTTTCATTTATTACTGAATCACTTAACCTTCACTATAACTATGCTTGAAAATTTAATATTCTGGCAATATAAAAAGCGATGAATTATGGTTTGTTCTAATGTTACTATATATTTAATATTGGTTGCAATCATTGATGAATATAACTCATTTTCCATTGATAGTGCACAAACTCTTTGGGAGTGATAATATTGGGGTACCATAGTTGCAAATCTAGTATCTCATGTGAGAACAAAACACATAAGAATGCATTGCTGTTGGTCAATCTACACTTGCAGGTCGTTAAAAGATCAAATCTCTGATATTTACAAAGCTGTTCTCTAAATGATGATGAATGAATACCTGCCACATATTCTACTATTGTCGGTGGATATAATAGAGTATATTATTAAATGTAACTAAGTGTTTTCTAGTGTTTTTTTTTTTTTTAGATTTTCTAATAATGTGTAGAGTATTCTAAGAGGTTGCTTAATATTCCCAAGATATTATGTGACATTAAAAATTTGTAGTGCTTAGTATTTCTAGTCAACTATTGTAAGTTGATTCTATAACGATAATCAAAATATGTAAGACTGCAATGTAAAGAAAGTGAAGCTATTTTGTAATAAAATCATATTAAAGATAAAAGTGGTATGCTATTGTCAAAAGGAGAAGAGGTGAGGCTAAATGAAGGAAGAAAATTTTATTATTTAAAGTGTCTCACAGCATAGCAGAATGACTTATTTTTCACGAAATAAAAGATGCACAATGAAGTTTAATTGCCAAACAAAGCTACAGGAGTGATCATTAATGGCAACAGCAACTTCATTTTTAATGAATGATGTATTGCTTATGATATTTAATGTTGCCTTCTAAATTATAATTCTTCTGACAATAAAATTTTAACATTATCGTGGGTCTACAGATAATTGCAAAGAAAATTACATTACATGATATAAAATCCTTAGATCTTTAACTTGATAAAGAAAAGATAAAATTTCAAATTAACAAATTAATAATAAGAACTAATGAATCAAAAAGAACATTATAATACACAACTATTCAGAGAAGAATATGAGTGAAATAGGTACTTAGATTAGGTTGAGATAAGAAGAAGTTGGGAAGTGGGGTACCTTGTCGGCGCTTAAGGAGATCGGCTAGGGAAGGCGTTGCCCGACACCACACGTGCTGGAAGGAGGAGGAGAGGCGAGGTTCTACCGAGAGGAGCAAAAGCGCGGAGCTTGGGAGGGGTTCGGCCGAGTGGAGAGGAGAGGTAGGGCGACCAAGCGGGATCGAGGGAGGGGAGGCGGATTGCTCCATAGCCCGCGAGTCATCCCCTTGCGCTAATAAGGAGACGATGAGGAGTCAACGAGGGAGCTAGCTACGGCCGCTCCACGCGTCCGGCGCAGATGGGGCGAAGCGTGCGGCCGAGAGGGAAGGAAGGGATCGGCCGAAGTGCTTTGAGTCGACTGTTCGTGCGAATGGCTTTTAGGGCAATTGGGCGGAGGAATTTAGGAGAGAAAGAATAATAAAAAAAAAGGAAATTTATTTAATAATTGATTTTCCTAGTTTTATTAATTAATTTTAATCAATTGAATGATTTTCAAAAATCACCAAGTATTCATTCCTAACTAATTGAAGGGTGAGGAACGCAACGGCAAAGTCGGATTTTGATTCCGACGAGTATTTTAATTTCCTAATTTTTTGGGGCATTTAAATATTATTAAAATATTCGTCGAAATTTCGACGACATCCAATTGACACGAAAACTTCACCCCTAGCTAATTTGGGGGCAGTAAGCGCAATGGCGGAGTCCATTTTTCGATCTGAGGTCATTTTAGACGGTCAAATTTTAGGGTTTCTGGATTTTCTAGAAATTAGGATTCGATCCTTTTGACTCCTGATTTGGACTGGATCTTAGAGGTTGACTCCTAATGACTTAATTGGCATTTAAGATTAGATTAAGACTAAGATTTGTCCTAATTGACTAAGGTAATAACTTAAGTTGTTACAAGTTCTAATCCTTTTTAACTTATAAGGATGAGTTTTTAAATTACACTCAATAGTAGGAATTGGAGATCTTGAACTTGTGTAACTTGGAATAGTTAGAATGGATAAATTAGAAAACAAATGAAATCACCATGCTTAGTAGAGTCCCTTGCTTACTTTCGATGATTGTCGCTACGTATTCCTTGATATTTGTGCCATAATTCCTTGAGCATATTATATAAGATTTTTGATGTATAAATAAAATATTAGGAAAATATGGAGACTCCTTAAATTTCTTATGAAAATATTAAAGTGATTGAGTAAAGATAATAATTGTATGTGTTAGAGTTGCCTCTCAGTTATATCTTCTTTGCCTAGTCTCCTTGTTGACACTAGGAGAAGACTTTGCTTATATCTTCTTTGCTTAGTCTCCTTGATGATACTAAGAGAATATTTATTATATTTTCTTGCCTAGGCTCTTTGATGACACTAGGAGAAAACCCTATATCATGCCTAGTCTCTTTGATGACGCTAGGAGTATATAGTTTTGCGCTTAGTCTCCTTGTTGACACTAAGATCCTTTTGATATTCAGTGGGCTAGATTAGTTTTTTTTTGTATGGCAGTTAGTACACAGATATTCATATATACAGTTTTGATATTTTGTTTACTTTTCAGCATTTTTATTCAGTCAGCTATTCTTTTATTCTACTTATATATATATATATATATATTAGGATGTTAGAATTTTGCTGCTATTTATATGTATCATTACTGAGTTTAAGTTATTTAATTTGCATATTTCTTTTGATCACCAGCATGTTTAGGATGTAGTATTTTCTTTCAATACTTGTTTAGTTATTTACACATGTCCTACCTTGTTTAGCTTATATTTGAGGTATGCTTTAGCCTCCTTTTTGCTTAAAGTTATAAATGCTGTTTATAGCTTTTTCATTTCTTATTGTATTGCTAGTTGCTCCCACTTTTGATATAAATGTTGCTTAGAATATGTAAAATGGTGATATTACAAAACACATAAGAATTCATCAGCTTAAATATACTTAGACAATTGTCTAATACAAGATTTTTCTCTTTCTTTGGCTGGGGCCCTACATTGTGAAACCGACAATGATAAATCCTCTTCAGTTAGACGATCAGGAGCTAAGAGTGGAGCCTTATCCAGAGGAGGAGCCTTTAGAAGAAGTTGTTTAGTTATTTATAAGTAAGGATGAGCGTATTTTACTTTCATTACTTAAACTTTAAATTGATGTAATAATACAGGTACCCTTGACTGTATGTTTGGGTTATTATGCTTTTATTCTGAGTTATATTTCCTGCTATTTATATTATGATGCTTGGATGTTTCTCATTCTTAAATCGCTTCCGCACTCTGTATGTTTTATTAGATAGTGATTGATATTCGATTCTATGCTTACTCCTTCCCTTATTAGGTGGATTATAGATTTCATCATAATCCAATAATAAGTGAAGGGTTAGCCAGAGTGACACACCACCCCTTAGCTTAATTTGGTGGATTAAGGGGTGTGGCACCACAGTTGGTATCAGAGAATTCCATAAAGTGTCAGATTAGAATTTACATTCTTATCTACCTAATGGAAGATTCTTCTGCTAGTTCAGTTACTATGTCAGAAAACAATGGAGTCACATCCAAGACACCACAATATCAACTCATAATAAGAAGTCTAATAATAAAAATACACAAGCAATTATATCGAGTAAAATCCTAATATTTACTGCCCAACCTAACTACTTTAGTAAACATACTTAGATACACCAGGATGACGCTTAGGCGGCATCACCAACGATTTGAAGATAGTTGGGAATTCATCATCCAATTTTGCCAGCGACATGAGAGGTACCTAGAAGGAGTGTCCAATCCCAAAGAGTGGATGCTGGACTAACAGCTCCAGCAAAGCGTATTCAGAGGATATAATCTCCCCGTTGTAGCCTGGGAATTGTTAAAAAGGATAGATTACGTGTTCGAGACTATGAATTTCTCAGATAATGTTAGAATCCCTGTTGTGACACGCCTCCTACAGATGGAGCCAAAGACTGGTGGAGCATCACCCTATGAACACTTACTCGTCGACGTGAAGGAATGCGAATAGAAGTCACCTATAAAGACTTTTGCCATGCCTTTACCGCCCGATACATCGGATAGATATCTTAGATTTTATTCATATGCTATCTGTACTACCTTATGCATCTTTGTAACCTAATTTTTGAATTAAGCAATTATTTTTACATCACTTAATCTGGATATCTAGGAATACTACTGTGCGAGCATGACAGGATATGACCTTTTCGCCCACTTTAAAGACAGGTGGAAGTTCGATGTTGTACTTGGCAAAAATATATGGGAGAGAAGTCCAAGGGGTCTCCCCAGCAGGAGCTAGTGTATTGGAGAGGATGCTGGAAGATGCAGTGTACCGATGACTGGACTTCCCCATCCTAACTAAGGAATGGTTACAAAGGGTGACCAAAGTATTCGACGAGCTGGAATGCTCGGATTGCGTCCGACTTGACCTCATCGAAATCCTCCTCCAAGACTACGTGGAGGAATGGTGGGCTTGCAAAGTATGGGTGTTCGAACATAGATTTGCTCACCGCCGCCGAGAGATAACATACACAGACTTTTTCCGAGCTTTCACGAGAAAATACATAGGATAGATTTTGTGTTTTTCCCAGTAGCGGTATTTCCTTCGTTATGCTTTAACTACTGCTTCCAATAATGTATCATTCATTTTTTAATTAATAAAAAGGGATGAGCTATTATGATCTCCTATTTTTTGAAATGCTGAAAGTATGTTATTTTTTATTCAGATTCTAGCAAACCAATCATGAACCCAGGATAGATCCCCTCACCTGCTCCCTCCATCTCCTCGTCTAGCGAGATGAGCGCCTTACTGGAGGCAGTGAAGATGATGGTGGAATCCCACCAGCAGCAAGCAAAGGAAAGCCAAAAATATGCTAGGAAGGCTACAAAGGCCCAGACAAAGCAAGCTAAGCGAATGGAATGACTCTTGGTGTCCCAGATAGCTCAGAACTGTACAGCGGCAGAAGCTGCCCCAACGCTGTAATACTCCCACCAGCACTAGATATAGTCCACAGACGGACTGCCACACAACTTCCTCCGTCTGAGACCCCCCACATTTAATGGGAGTCTGTCGGCCATAGACACGGAGGATTGGCTAAGGATGGTAGAGAAGAACTTGACAAGTATCAAGTGCCCGGATACAAAAGTGATCAGACTGGTCACACACCTACTCTACGGTGAAGCCGAGCACTGGTGGAGCCACATCCGTACCATACACTTTGCCGATATCAGTTTGGAGGAAATCTCTTACAAAGAGTTCGAGGAGGTTTTTCGCGTTGAATACATTCCACTGTCTGAGCGCCGCAACATGGCAGAGGAATTCCTCAAACTGTAGCAAGGGAATCATACGGTGGCTTGCGTACGATGCAGAATTCAAGAGGCTTGCCAAATTCTCCATGAGCCTAGTACCCACTGAATCGAACAAGTGTCACCGTTTCCAAAGCGGTCTCTGACCCTCCATACATGCCCAAGTTGTGCCATTCCGTATGACTGACTACCGAGAGCTACTAGAAACTGCCAAAGTGATAGAGATGCACCAGCAGCAAGAAACTAAGAGATTGGCCAACTCTGTAGTGCACCGTCAGGAGAATCCAAAGAGGGCTAGAGTTTATCAAATTAAGGCAGAAACTCCTTCTGCTAATCCCTTCAACAGCTATACAAAGCCACACCCATACGGCCGGTGCTTCCACGGTCAACGAGTCTGCTTTACCTATGGCAGGCCAGGACATGGCTATACCCAATGCCATATGACCGATATGTTTGATGGCATGCCAATCAAGTGCATACAGGGCCAACCAGCATTCGATCTTTACCAATGAGCTCCTACCACTACTACAGCACGACCAGCCTTACCACCTCCTGCTCCTCGATGTGAGGCACTTCCTACCTCTGGTCCTAGCACCTCCAAGCCACTGTTCAAGCAGCCATACAACAACAGGCCTGCTGGTCAGGCCCGTGTATATATTCTCACACCTAGTGAGGCCACTGAATACAACCATGTGGTGTCAGGTACACGCTTTTGAACCAATCTAGCATTTATTATTATTTGCTTAATGATAACTTGTAACTTATTGCATCCATAATTAGGTACTATTTATATAAATATTAAGCCCTGTAATATTCTGTTTGACACTGGAGCAAGCCACTCCTTCATCTCTGAGAGCTGGACAAAGTCTCTCAATTTGAAAGTCCACCGCCTAGCAAAACCTCTAAGCATAGGGTTACCATCCAGAGCTTAATTGCAAGCCAATCTATTATGTAAGCTACAAGTCCCCTTTGGAGAAACAAAATTTGAAGCCAAGTTGATAGTATTGTCGATAGCCAATTTTGATGTTATTTTAGGCATGAATTGGTTAAGTTAGCATGGCACCACCATCAACTGTCAAAGGAAGAAGATCACCCTGGGCAATGGTAGACAAGCTAAGTCATTTGTAGGGAACTTTAGTACCAGAGCTTCCCTAATTAATGCTATTCAAGCAAAGAAGTTAATAAGCAAAGGTTGTAGTACCTTCCTAGTAACTATACTAAGGGAAAAGAAGGAAGAAGTTCCCATATCCTAGAATCCAGTCGTTTGTGAATTCACCGATATTTTCCCCGAATATCTACCCGGTCTTCCGTCTATACGGGAAGTAGAGTTCGTAATCGATGTGGTCCCAAGAACTCAATCTATCTCAAAGGCACCCTATAGAATGGCACCTAAGGAGTTGCAGGAACTAAATAAGCAACTGCAGGAGTTACTGGAGAAAGGTCTTATCAGGCCAAGTTCATCCCCATGGGGAGCTCCAGTTCTATTTATGAAAAAGATGGATGGGCCAATGAGAATGTGTATTGACTACAGAGAGCTGAACAAGGTGACCATCAAGAACAAGTATCCATTACCCCACATTGATGACCTATTTGATCAACTGGCCAGGGAAAAAGTATTTTCCAAAATTGATCTGCGATCAGGATACTATCAGCTACAAGTTAAAGACTATGATATTGTAAAGACTGCTTTCCAGACTAGATACGGTCACTATGAATTCTTAGTGATGTTATTTGGACTGACAAATGCACCTTCCATTTTTACAGACCTAATGCAGCGTATCTTTAAATCGTACCTGGACAAATTTGTCATCGTGCTTATAGATGATATCTTAATATACTCTAAAACGAAGAAAGAACATAAAGGACACCTCCAGACCGTATTAGAAGAACTGAGGAGCCACCAACTGTACGCTAAATACTTAAAGTGCAAATTTTGGCTAGAATCTATCGCCTTCCTAGGCCACATTGTAGACGCGCAAGGGATCAGAGTGGATCAGAATACGGTCAGTGCAATCCAAGAATGGGTACAACCCAAGTCAGTGATAGAAATCAGAAGCTTCTTGGGCTTGGTCGAATATTACAAAAGGTTTATGAAGGGCTTTTCTCAGATAGCCTCCCCACTCACTAGACTTACTCAGAAGGTGGTACTGTTTGAATGGTTACCGGTATGTGAGGAGGTATTCCAAGCACTTAAGGATGCACTTACTTCTGCCCTCGTATTAGTTCTCCCGAGGGAGGGAGTGAACTATCAGGTATACACAGATGCCTCTGGCATAGGCCTAGGAGTTGTATTAATGCAGGAAGGTAAGGTCACCGCCTATGCATCACGGTAATTGAAAATCCATGAGAAGAATTATGCCGTACACGACCTAGAGCTAGCTGCTGCAGTGTTCGCCTTAAAGATTTGGCGTTACTATCTGTATGGGGTTCAATGCTCAATTTTCATAGTTCATCAAAGTCTAAAATACATATTCACCCAGAGGGAACTGAACTGTAGGCAGAGAAGATGGCTAGAGAGCTGATCAGTGACTATGATCTGGATATACAGTATCAGCCTAGGAAAGCCAACATCGTAGTTGACGCCCTAAGTCGTCAGGCCACACTAAACGCCATCATATCAGGAAGCCCGTCAGTAGAAAATTTTTGCAAAATGAATATCAAGCCTATCTTCAGGGACAAACTCAGCTCAGTGCTGTCAAACATCAATGTGGAACCTACCTTCCATAGAGATGTGTCCATCTCACTAACCAAAGACGAAGAATACTTGAGCTTCAAGCAAGCCATCGAAAGTGGTCGTCGTACTGATATTCAATTATATAGGGGTGCTATCTATCAAGGGGATCGCCTTTGGATCCCTAAATCCATGCACCAGGAGGTGCTGATTGAAGGCCATAACTCTGGATACCAGATTCACCCAGGAGGCTCCAAGATGTATCAAGACTTGAAGCTATCGTTCTGGTGGCCGGGAATAAAAAGAAGCGTAGCAGATTTTGTGGCTAAGTGCCACGCGTGTTGCCTGGTAAAAGCAGAGCATCAAAAACCAGGTGGACTGCTGCACCCACTAGAAATTCTAGAGTGGAAGTGGTCAAATATATCCATGAATTTCATCATGGGGCTACCTCATGTGAGATCTGGAGCCGATATAATATGGGTAATCATAGACTGCCTCACTAAATCTGCACACTTCATTCTAGTCTGGCAAACTGATTCAGTGAAGAAACTTGCTAAGATCTACATCAAATAAGTAGTTCGACTCCGTGGTATTCCCAAGACTATCGTATCAGATAGAGATAGTCGTTTCATGTCAAAATTCTGGCAGGCAGTCCATCAGGACCTGGGTACCACGCTAGCCATAAGCACAACCTTCCATCCTCTGATAGATGGTCAAACGGAAAGAGTAAATCAAGTTCTAGATGATTTGCTTCATCTCTGTATATTGGACTTTGCAGGATCCTAGGAAGACCACCTTCCCCTAGTAGAATTTGCATATAATAATAGCTTTTAGATGAGTATTAAGATAGCTCCTTATGAAGCCCTATATGGTAGGAAGTGTTCTACACCAATGGCATGGTCAGAAATGGGAGATGCTTAGCTGTATGGCTCTAAGTTAGTAGAAGAGACAAATAAAAAGGTGAAACTCATACAGTAAAGAATCAGGGCAGCCCAAGATAGGCAGAGCAAATATCATGACATCCATCGATGTCCCTTGGCATTCAAGGAAGGAGACTCTGTATATCTAAAGGTCAGTCCTATGAAGGGTGTGTATCGTTTTGGAGTTACGGGCAAGCTCAGCCTGAGGTATGTCGGACCATTCAAAGTGCTGAAAAGGATTGGGTCATCAGCATACCAGTTGGAACTGCCAGTAGATTTTGCTGCAATGCACAACGTATTCCACGTATCATCCCTAAGAAGGTGCCTTAGAGATCCATCTCACCTCGTGCAGTTCCCAGAAATCTAGATCCAGCCAGATTTGTCTTATGCCGAGGAGCCAATTCAGATCCTAGCTCGTGATCGCAAACAGCTCAGAAATTGTGCTATCAATATGATCAAAGTCCAGTGGAAGAATCATTCTTGCAATGAAGCCATGTGGGAGAAGGAATCTGATATGCAATCCAAATATCCTAGACTCTTCGAAAGTCCAGGCAATTCCATTCCAAGATCTTATTTAAGTCATATTTAATTCTTGCCTTTAATGCCACTGGAGTGATGTCGAGGACGACATCATTCTTGAGTGGGGAGCTTGTAACAGCCCAAGTTATTACCTTAGTCAATTAGAACTAATCTTAGTCTTAAGTCTAATCCTAAGTGATAATTAAGTCATTAGGAGTCAACTTCTAAGACCTAATCCAAATCAGGAGTCGAATAGATCAAATCCTGATTTTTAGAAAATCTAGAAACCTTAAAAATTGACCTACCTAAAACGATCTTAGATTGAAAAAAAATGGACTTCGCCATTGCGCTCATTGCCCCCAAATTAGTTAGGGGCGATGTTTTCGTGTCAGTCAGAAGTCGTCGAAATTTCGACAAATATTTTAATAATATTTAAATATTACGCAAATTGAGAAAATTAAATACTCATCGGATCGAAAATCCGATCCTGTCATTGTGTTTCTCACACCTCAATTAGCTAGGAGTGAGTATCTGAAAATTTTTGGAAGCCATTTAGTTAAATAATTTAAAATAATGAATTATTGAAATTATTAAAGTATTTAAAAATTTAAAACTCAAACGGCACCATCAGGAATCCAACCCGCGCCGTTTCTGCCTTCGCTTATCCGTCTGATCAGACGGTAAATGCAGGCCGTTCGATCAAGCTATCGAACGACGTTGGGGCTTCGTTCCCACGCGCTCGCCGCGTGGCCTGCGAGGATCGGCTGCCGCCGCGGTGACTCCCTCGTTGGATCTGCCGCACCTCCTTAAACCCCCGTATCGAGTGTTCGTGCGGGATTACAACCCGAAGAACCAGGAGCCTGAGTGTAGCCGTCGTACCACTTACCCTAACTGCAGAACCGTTCGATCAGGTACCCTCAATCCCACGAATTCTCTTATGCAAATGCTAGATTATTGTATGGCATGCTTATTCCATAGCATAGATCAACGATCGATCGATCCGAATCGACGTAAAGGGGACTGGATCGCTCGAATTTGCAAACTAGGCTACAGTTGTTACCGTTACTCGTTTCATCCGCCGAAGAGTAGGTCCTAGGGTTAGGTCTAGTTGGCGCCTCCGGCCTTCTCCGAGGCCGGCTCAGGTGCCATCGGGTAGGTCTCGCCGAGACCTACCCTCGGCCGTGCGGGCCGAGCGTTGGCGCCGCTGGGACGGGCGACAAATGCGGTGCCCTAGCCGGTGCCCCAAGCTTCTGCGCGGAGAAGGAGAGGAGCTAGGTCGAGTCGGGTCGACCCGGGCTCAACCCGAACACGCCCGGGTCTACGTGTTGCTTCGGGTACCCAGGCGGGGACGGCCTGCATGTGCGGCGCCTCCTCAGCAGGCTGCGTGTCGGGTGGGGTCCGCTACTACGCTGCGATCGCTTCAGATCGCAGCTGTGGGCCCCGCTCCGCAGCCCGTGGCTAATATCAGGCTGCTGCGTGGTGCGTGGGGCCCGCACGCGTCAGCGGGTCTGCGTCGACCCGACAGTGGGGCCCGCCCTCGTTGTCTCGGCCAGTGGTTGTTCGCCACGGGGCGCCTCCGGGTCCCACCGTCTGAAAAACCTGCAGAAATATATTAATAAAAAAATGAAATTTTATATATAATTATTATATATAATTAACATATATATATATATATATATATATAAAATTATATATATGTTAAAACAGAAAGTTAGTTTAGTTAAATTAATAGTTAAAGATTAATTAGTGGCTAATTAGGATTGACATATAGGTTAGTGTATTAAATTAATAATAATTAATATTTAATTAATGGCAAATAGTAAGTATTAATTAATAATCAACTGATTAATTATTAATCATTAGGTTCTATTAATTAGTTAAAATTATATTATTAATAATGAATTAATTAGAGTTTATTTAAGACAAACTTAATACTAATTAAACAATTCTTAAATAGTGAATTAATTGATTAAATTAATTAAGCTTAAGTTAATTAATTAACATTAACAGTAATTATAAAGTAACTGAACCTAATCAGGATTATCTTAAGTACTTTTAACTAATAAATTAATCTAATCCTAACAGCAATATTAATATCTATACAATTAAAATATTTAATTAAGTAATAGATTAATCATTAATTAATTTATAATTAATATTAATTAGTGACACATTAAGGATAGTTAATTAAGTGATTAATAAGTACAAATATATATATATATATATATATATTTACTTTAAAAATGAATAGTAAATTAATACAAATTGAATAAATGAATAGTAAAATTATTTAATCCAAAATTCTTAAAAGTATAATAACTTTATATAGGGTGATCCAAACATAGCCAATATATATCTCATTTTACTCAAAAAAATAAAAGGGATCAAATGGCGTAATGTAAAAAATTAATTTCGGAGTATGCATAATGAAGTAGCATTTTATGACATATTTAGGACCCCCTAACTTTTGACCTAGTTGACCAAACATAGTCAATATGGGTCTTAAAATATTCAGGAGAACAACCCCATCACTGTGGTAGTAATAGTTTTTGCATTTGGACATCAGAATAAAAAGTCAACCCTGGATCTCAGAGTTGACTGTAGAGAAAATTGACCAAAATGCCCCTCGGATTCAAATGTCCATAACTTGGTCAATTCAACTCCAAATTTAAAAATTCAAGATGCTAACTAGTCTAGAATTTCAATGTCATGAATAAACTAAAATAATATTTAGGATTGGAACCCTAAAAATTTAGAAAATGACCAAAATATCCCTACCCTTAATTAGGTCATAACTTGACCGTTTCTCACCCAAATTGAGCGTACTTACTGTCTATCTTCAAGTTAGACGGTAATGAATCATTTGAAACCAAGAAACTTCAACTTGGACCCTTAAATTAAAAGTTAACTTTTCATATCCTTAAGTAGGAGCAAAATAGTCATTTTGCCCTAAATTTAGGTTAAGCACCCTTAACCTCTAATTAGCCTTTTAAATCATTAAAACCAATATTATAACCATATTATAATCATTTAAGTGAGTCAAACCTATAAAATCTCTAAAAATCTTTCCAAGTCATTTCCTTGGGATTTTACACCTCACATAAGGATTATTCTTGAGACTATGACTAGATCCTAAGTTAGACTTCATTCATTAGGTAAATGGATTACTCAATGGATGAAACTTTGGTTTTATTTATTTCTAGAATCTTACAACTTATTATGATAATTTTGTCTTCTAACTTTAGATTTAAGATAGAAGATTCATCTTATTAAGTTTGATTACTTAATAGGATTTGCCTTAATTAGTAGATCACTTTTAGAATGAAACCTAAAACTTAGGTCTTATTCTTTTGGATTATGTGATTAAGCCCAATTCTCATGGTATTTGATCCATAATCTATAGCTTAGAAGATTTTGATCAGATTTTAGATAGAACGTTTAAATTTGCATAGCTAGGATGTATGATTTATTATTCAACTCATAGTCATCAATTTGATTGAATTAGATTAGAACCTGATCAATTCCAATCCTTTTTAACTTATAAGGATAAGTTTATAAGTTACACTTAATGGTAGGAATTGGAAAATTTGAACTTGTGCAACTTGGAATAGTTAGAATGGATAAATTAGAAAACAAATGATATTATCATGCTTAGTAGAGTCTCTTGCTTACTTTCGATGATTGTCGCTATGCATCCCTTGATATTTGTGCTATAATTTCTTGAGCATATCATATAAGATTTTTGATGCATAAATAAAATGTTAGGAAAATATGGAGATTCCTTAGATTCTTTGTGAAAATATTAAAGTGATTAAGTAAAGATAATAATTGTATATGTTAGAGCTGCCTCTCAGTTATATCTTCTTTGCCTAGTCTCCTTATTGACACGAGGAGAAGACTTTGCTTAGTCTCCTTAATGACACTAAGAGAAAATTTGTTATGTTTTCTTACCTAGGCTCCTTGATGACATTGGGAGAAAACCCTATATCCTGCCTAGTCTCCTTGATGACGCTAGGAGTATGTAGTTTTTCACTTAGTCTCCTTGTTGACACTAAGATCCTTTTGATATTCAATGGGATAGATTAGCTCTTTTCTGTATAGTAGTTAGTACACAAATAATCATATATACAGTTTTGATGTTTTATTTACTTTTCAGCATTTTTATTCAGTCAGCTATTCCTTTGTTCTGCTTATATATGTATTTTATGATGTTAGAATTTTGCTGCTATTTATATATATCATTGCTGAGCTTAAGTTATTTAATTTGCATATTTCTTTTGATCACCAGCATGTTTAGGATGTACTATTTTCTTTCAGTACTTGTTTAATTATTTACACATGCCCTACCTTGTTTAGCTTATATTTGAGGCATACGTTAGTCTTCTTTTTGCTTAAAGTTATAAATGATATTTATAGCTTTTTCCTTTCTTTTTGTATTGCTAATTGCTCCCACTTTTGATATAAATGTTGCTTAGAATATGTAAAATTCTAATATTACAAAACACATATGAATTTATCATCTTAAAATGTACTTAGACAATTGTCTAACACAAGATTTTTCTTTTTTTTTGTTGGGGCCCTACATTGTGAAACTGACAATGGCAGATCATCTTCAGTTAGACGATCAAAAGCTAGGAGTGGAGCCTTATCTAGAGGAGGAGCCTTGAGCGTATTTTACTTTCATCACTTAAACTTTAAATTGATGTAATAATATAGGTACTCTTATCTATGTGTTTATATTACTATACTTTTATTCTGAGTTATATTTCTTGCTATTTATACTGCGATGCTTAGATGTTTCTCATTTTTAAATCGCTTCCGCACTCTGTATATTTATTAGATAATGACTGATATTCAATTCTGTGCTTACTCCTTCCCTTATTATGTAGATTATGGATTTCATCCTAACCCAATGATAAGTGAAGGGTTAGCCTGAGTGACACATCACCCCTTAGCTTAATCTGATGGATTAAGGGGTGGGGTGCCACAATATGATCATACGGAAAGATGCATCCGATGTTAGTTTGGTTGTTACCAACCTAACATGGGTCATCACAGTAAGTGTAAGAATTTAATTTGATTTGGGAGCACGTGAGTAGAAAGAGAATTATAAGATTTAAGTTTTGAGAAGACAAATCTCTAGACCATGAGTAGTAAATCAAAGATTAGGGAATTCTAGTGATCTTATGGTCTTACTAAGGGATTTTTGGGCTCATTTAAACCACTAGAATGTGAGGGAATATGTTATTATTTTGAAAACACAACATGTTGAATGGTCAGGCAAACATGTCTGTCTCCTCACTTATTTTATTTGTGCTCGCAAAAAAAGATAGTAAGTACAATAAGCAAAATATAATGCATTGCATTCAGATTTTGTTATAGCTTTTAAAAACTATTTTGTTGTAAAATTCTAATATTTTGAGTTAATAAAATTATTATTTATTATCTTAGTTAATTTGAGTAATCTATTAATTTTTTTTTCAAAAGGTAAATATCAAGTTGTTAAAAATAATTTTAAAGAATTTTTAAAATTTTTTAGGAATTTTTCTGAGAGAATTTTCCCCATTTATTTTATGATGGATTTAAATCAAAATAATTAAGAAAAATTATTGGAGTGTCAAATTTGAAATATTTTTGAATTTTCAAATTATACACTATCAAATTGGCTAGTAATAAAAATTTCATAATTTCTGTAGCTAAAATGAATAAGATATGCTAAAAATACATTTGAATTAAATTAATTGAATTATTTAATTCGAAATTTTTTTGTGGCGGTTAATAATGACAGCATACACAGTTAATAGTATTGGCAAACACAATTAAATGTCGTCTGACGTTAACAACGGATCCAACAGATCCCGCAGTTTGATTCTGAAACTGATGGCGCAGATCGTGCCAGAGATCTGACACCGTTAACGGTAAAACAATGGGTGTAACGACATGAACGATGGCGTTAATGATGCTAACATCATCGACGAACATATTTTTGGCCAACTTCAAATTCAAATTTCGAGACAATCACTTGGCCAAATTGAACAATTTTAGTATTTATGGATATCTCTCACAGTGATCTACACTTTGGAACTTTCAATTTGAATTTTGGAGGTACATTTTTTATTAGTTTTGAGAAATACTAAAATTTTATTTTTAGTCAAATTAGGCTAAATTAGGCTTATTGGGGATTTTGCATTTAAGCAACCTAATTAAGGGCACCAATTGATATTCCATAAAATATATTCTCAATTAAGGACACATTTAAGTAAAATTATTTTGAGCTATTAAAATTTCACATTGATTAAATCTACACCATTGGATCTTTGCTAAAGCCTTATAGGTAGTCCTAGACCTTCTAACTCTATTATAAACATAAAATTATGCCTCTATTTTCTTCTTACCTCCATTTGAAAGCATTTGTCAAACCCACTTCACCTTCCTCTCCTCCACCTCTCCAAACCCCAGAGGCTTCATCCATAAGCAAATTTCATGGCAAGGAGAAGATCTTGGAAGCTCTAAATCGCATAAGGACGGAGGATCCAAGCTACACCATTTCTCAAATTTGCATTTAATATTTTTCTCCAAGGTAACTCTGATATTATCTCTGCCTCACTTTCTTTCTCTTATTTTGTTTTCCTCTTGAGAGAATGTTTGGATAATCATTTATGTTATTTACCACTTAACACATGCACAATAGCTATTTCCCCCTTTCTTTCTAAGTTTGCAGATTTTCATTTAGTGATTTTTTTCAAAAATATTTCTTCAAATTTTATTATTTTTCTCCAACTTTGCACCCTCTTAACTTGTATTTTTATTGTTGTTAGATCCTAAACCTTTGCATACACATTCTTTATGTATTGGTAACAAATCAATATAAGGCATTACACCTTAATTTAGCCTTTTACATGTTCAAAAATCACTCCAAAGTTTGAAGAAAAATTCTATTTTTTTTTAAATATATTTCTAGAAATTTATTTCATTTTTCAACTTTGGAGAGATGTAACTTCTTAACAATTATTATTTGAGTGCTGTAACTTTACATAATTACTTTCCTATATTTCATAGAAGACTGTACTGGTCCATTTAGCCATTGAGGTCATCATTTAGGCACTCCAACTTTAATAAATACCCATTGAAATCCAAAAAATAGTTCTTGATAGATTTTAGATACTTTTTTTATTATATTGTTATTTTCATAACTCTTAATATAACATTTGGATTTAGCTAACCTTTGACATAGTTACTTTTTGTTATGTTAAGAATAATCTTACTATTGAACACAAAACTCAAGTTTGTTATTTAAGTCTTTATATTTAATTCCAAAGATCAGAAAATAATATGACCGTTTCTTAGAAAATTTCAGAAATAGTCAATGTTTCCTAAACTTTGCACATTCACAACTCTTAAAATACTGTGAACAAGTAGTTGAAATTTGGCATGCTTAAACACCTATCACATAGGAACAACTTTTATTTAGACATAAGTAGCTAAAAATGTAATTTGAACCTTGATTTAGGTGTCCAAATTCATAAAACCCTAATCACATCACCTAACCAATTTTAGGGTTTTCACTCAAACTTAATAATATTAACTGAAAACCTTTATGTTATAATTTTATAGGTTTTTAAATAATATATTATGTATAAGAATTAAATTTTAACAAATTTATTTAATGAAAGTTTTACGGAGGGAATGAACATATCAGATACGTAGAGTTATCATAATTGTATTATTTTTAGCATTATTTAAGCTTACTTCCTTTGAATGTATATAACCATTGCATGTACCCCAGTGTTATGCTATGTTAAATTATATATTTACATTCCATAAATGCTTGTGATTAAATATATATAGTGAGAGTCTTTGAAGGTGGAATAAAATTGAACCTGTATAGGTATGGTTTGCTAACAACCCATGAAGAAATAAGGAGGGATCTAGTCCACTATGAAGGGGTGGAAGATTTATAGGAAAGGCTCACCAAAATAATATTTATGTGAAGATTTACTGACAGGTAATTGTATACCTTCCTAGAATTATTTTGATACAAATATCTGGGTCTCTCAGTGAAGCTTGGGGGTTTTTAGCCAAAAATAATATAATTATATCATATAGTAATTTATGCTAAGTTATTTCCATTCATGTCAATTTATATTTTATCTTTGAAATTATTTGAGCCTCTTGAGCCTTACCAATTACTTATTGTTGAAATCATCATAACCCTCAAATTATAATGAAGATATTTCCTTCACACTTATTGATTTGATTTTAGTTACTCTATGTACTCCTACCTGATTGACAATATTAATAATTAATATAGGTCATAAGAATTAGGAGCAGAAGCTAATAACTTGATTTCAAGAACTAGAAAGGATTCTATGAGACTCATTATTAAATTTCATAAAATTTATATTTATTTAAGTTAAGATAAATTATATAACTTTAATTTAAATTTATGGCTCTGTGATGTATAGATATTATTTAATTTAGTAATTTTTGTGATGAATATTTATTCTTGAATTATTACTTGAAATCTCCCAACCCCAGTCTTCGGGTCATTATATTAGTTAAGTTTCAGTTACAATCTTCAATGACTATTCAGTTTACTTATAATCATATTTTTAGTGACTATTTAGTTTTGCTTTTAGTTATAATCTTCAGTGATTGCTCAGATCAGTCCAGTACTTTCAATTTGTAGTATAATTTACTCAGCATATGCTTTAGTTATGCTTTAGTTGGATATATTCTTGCAGTCTACATATTTGTAACACACGCACTCACGCATACACGCGCACACACACACACTCACGCACACACATACACACACACACACACTTTACAACTTTTGCAGGATTATACGACGATTCAGCGGTACGATGCCTTATAGTTTTAATTTTAAATTTCACTTACTATATTTAAACTTTTTAGAATTTTTTGTACCACTTATATAATAATACCCTTAGTTCTTAGAATATATATCTAATCAAATTTATTTTTTTTGGTTGTACCCTGGTACGTGTTACTGACATGCCAAATCAGTAGCCGTTGAAGCACCCCCCCATGCGAGGTGGAGTCCATTCAGGAAGAGAAAACTATTTAGCTGTATTTTACTTTCAGTTATTTTCATTATAATTTTGAGAGAGAGAAATATAAATATATTTTCTTTATTTTTATTAAATTCTAGATGAATTTTATTTTCTTTCTAAGATGAATGTATTTTCTAATTTTATTTTTGAATGAATGAAATTATGACACTATTGCTTTTATCTTCTTTTCATTAAATGCAATATTGTATTACATGTACATAAGATCTTGGGCAAGATTGATGCTTGGATAAGTTTTACTAACCCATCTTTGGGTCATTCAACCTACATGCACCAAAAGCTAAGAATGAAGCTTCACACATGTGATGAATCCATAAATTATATCTAAAATAAAGGGGAATCTCATACATTTCTGATCCTTAAATTGCTCATAAATCAAATTCTGTCTACCTTTTCAAGAAAATGGCTATCCAAAGGAGTCCTTAGACATTTAGGCAAAATTCCAATTTTTTTCAAAGGAAATCATTGTCGTGCACTGCAGCGAGTCAATTTGCGAATTAGAGCGCTATAACGCACTGCAGCGGGTGCATTTGCGAACCGCGGGTCCAGTTGGGAACCGCGGGTGTGGTAGCGCGCTGCAGCAGATCCAGTTGCGAACCACGGGCACGGTAGCGCGCTGCAGCGGGGCTTTTCGCAAATTGAACCGCTACAGCGCACTGTAGAGGTATGATTTGTAAAATGCTAGCACTGCAACGGGTCACTTTGCGAAATTTGGACGCGGTAGTACGCGGCAGCGGAACACTTAGCAAAATTTGCTGGCACCATTGTGCACCGAAGAGCGCTTTAGTGGCCCGCCGCAATTTTGCCAGGCAGGAGTATTTATTGCTGCTGGGACAAGACCCCCAACCTGCATCTTGTCCCCAGCCAGCATTCTCTGCAGCTGCTACATTTTTTATATGGAAAAGAAGATCTTGAGGTGATGTTTTGGCTAAATAAATGGAGATATTGGTCACTTCACCATTAATTGAGATTTTTGCCATCATTGCTGAGAATTTTCCATTAGAAATGCTGGTTTGGATCCTAAGTGGGATGAAGGCAGCCACTCCCCTATATATATCACTCCTATTGACTAGAGGAGGGTTCCCAATTTTGCCCAAAACACTAAGTAAGGAGGAGATAAGTGAAAGTGAGGAACTCCCCAAGGGTGGCAAAGCAAGTTCTTGCTAAGGAAGAGAAGAAGGAAGGCAGCACTAGCGACCTAAGAGAGGAGCTTGAAGAAGGAGAAGAAGAAATCCGGAGAACTTCCAAGGAACATTCCTAATATCTTCTAAACTTTACTTTTGTAATTTCTTTTCTTAGTTGATCATGAAAGGGTCTTTATCTATGTATGTGTTTTTCTTCATTTCCTTTATAATGAGTAGCTAAATTTCCCTTGGGGAGGGTTGGGGAAATCCCATGTGTATGAGTTATTTTTATTGTATGAAGTTTTTCTCAAGCACAATTAAATTATAAGAACTCAATGCCTTGTTAAGGAAATACTTTTTATTGTTTAGTCTTGAATATGGATTAAAGGAAAATAAACTCATAAACTCAAGAACTAACTTGGCTTGTGCTCTATTGCTCACCATAGGTTGGATGCTAGGTTTATGAGTGCATGAAAGCTTAGAACTATGTGACAAAGTTCTTGAGCTTAGTGCACCTTAATCTAAGCTTAACCAAAGTATTGATGCATGTGATGCTAAGACCCACTAAATGAGCTCCTTAGCTCAACATAATTGAGGGAGAGGAAGAAATAGTTGAGTGCTCATGAACTAAGTGACATAGTCATTGAGCCCAATATATTAATCCCTCATCTCAACTATGTGTGATGCGAGTGATGCTTGTAGTGGTATCAATGCTTATAAGATCTTAAAGATTTAATAATCATAATCTCCTTGATCAAGAGATAAGATGAAAACTTAAAATCTAAAATCTTATAGGAATCTTTGTGACGAAATAGAACCGAATGTGTGTTTATTTTGTGCACAAGATTTGAACTTGTGAGACTTTGAGATAAAACTCAAGGTGAACAAAGTGCACTTGATTTTAATTTTGAGAAATCAATATACATTAGTAATATATCATGACATGTGGGATAACCCTAATTCTCCTCTCTCTTTTATCTAACTTATCTTCACTTAGTAATTATTTTGCTAAATCTAGGACCAGCTAAACCAATCAATCATAGCTTAAGCATTAGTGATAATAGATAGACCTTAGTAATAAAACAATCAATTCTCTATGGTTCGATAAATCCCAAAAATTAACACTTTCCACTTATTACTTCAGACCACGTACACTTGCGTATGAGCGCAGATGTATATTTACAGTCTGTCAAGTTTTTGGCGTCGTTGCCGGGGAATTGGTACTTATTTCGTATTAAGGATAATCTATAAGTAGCTAGTGATTTAAGTATTTTATTTCATATATTTTTAGTTTTGATTTTTTGTAAATTATAGAAACTAACATCTTACATTTCTGCTTATCTTATTTTTGCTAAACTTTTTGAACTTTATTGCTAAAATTGTTCTCGACAGCCATATTGTTATTTTGTATGAGTAAAAGAGTTTGCACTGAATATCTTTTTGATCCCAAAATTAAGAGAACATACTTATAAGCTAGGAGAGAACAAAACCTATTAAATCAACAAGCTATTATGGACAACTATACTGAAAATTTAGGAGAGCTATTAGGAGAGCCTAGAGGAAGAGCACTAAGAGACTATGCACTACCCACTGTTAGGGAAATCCCCCATACTATTGTTAGGCTAAACATTGAAGCCAATAATTTTGAAATCAAACCTTCCACACTGAGTATGGTGCAAAATAATTAGTTTGGGAGATTAGCCACTGAAGATCCGAACTCACATATTTCAACTTTCCTTGAAATATGTGACACCTTCAGGTTTAACGACATTTTTGAAGATGCGGTTAAATTGAGGCTTTTCCCATTCTCTTTAAGAGATAGAGCCAAGAGTTGGCTCAGCTCTCTACCTATCAAAAACTGCCAGGTTGAGGATTAAGATCACCAACTTCACTCAGTTGGAAGGCGAGACTCTATATGATGGGTGGGACCATTTTAAGGAATGCCTCAAGCGTTGCCACATCATGGGTTCCCTCTATGGATGCAAGTGCAAACCTTTTACAATAGTTTGAATGCTCCTACGAGGACACTCATTGATGTAGCCGCCGGTGGTTCTATTAGCAGAAAAACACAAGAGGAAGCTTACGACCTCTTAGAGGAAATGACCAATAATGCATATCAATGGCCTTCTGAAAGGCTAAAAAAGGAAGCTATAAAGGTAAATAAGTCCAACCAAATAACATCATTACAGTAGGAAATACATGCCTTGAATGAAAAAATATAAATAATGAACATTAACGTTGTTCTAGAGGTACATTGTGATTTGTGCGGGGGTAGGCATAGCAGTGAGAGTTGCAACTTAAATAACCCCTTTGTACAAACTAACACTAAACAGGTCAATTACCAAAGAAACAACAACTCGATGAATAACCCTTACTCCAACACCTACAACCCAGGGTGGAAAAACCATCCAAATTTCTCTTGGAGTAATAATAATAATGACACAAATCAATATGGGGGAAGTTCATCCAACCAACAAGGCATAAATAGTGGAAATAATAATAATAATCATCACCTAAATTTAACTCCTTCAAGGCTAAAATGATCTAATTTATGCACCGCATGGAAGCCACTATCACACACCAAGATGCTTCTATCCAAGGGATAGAAGCTTCCCTGAGGAATATAGAGACCCAATTGGGGCAGATCTCCAAGCAGCTGACCTCTTGGCAGCAAGGGGCCCTACCCAGTTCGACTGAAATAAACCCTAGGGAGATGGTTAGTGTGATACATTCGGAAGATGTGTTAGGAGGAATCAATACTGAAAGAGCAAGTGCAACATATTATATGCTAGAGGAATGGGAAGAAAAAAAGGGAAATGAGTGTGAGAAGCTAACAGCTCCTAAATGTGAAGACCTAAGGAGGCTGAGCATCCCTTGCATAATAAAAAATGAAGTATTTGTAGATCTCTTGTGTGATCTAAGTGCTTCGGTCAATATTATGCCCTACCATATTTATGAACATCTAAAGGTAGGAAGGATGGAATATACCTCATTGATTTTGGAGTTTACCAATTTAGAATCCCTTACCCCTCTCGGAATGATAAAAAATATTGCAGTCGAATTGGGAAGTTTTATAGTTCCAACTGATTTTGTGGTTTGTGAATGGGATCAATGGAATAAGAATTTTACGATTATCTTTGGGAGACCCTTTCTAATGAGTGTGAATGCTGTTATTGATATAGGTCGCGTGGTTATGAGCGTAAGTGTAAAAGGGAAAACTGAATTAATTGACCTTAAACCCACTTTATTTAAGCAAAGAGAGATGGAAAATGAGGTGAAGAGAAGGGTAAGAGAAGAAAGGTTATGGGTTGATGATGTTCTAGATGATCTAATGATAGAAGAAAGAAATTCTGATAATAGCTCAACTCTTTCCTCAGAAAAGGGGAGCAAGGAAGGAGTAAGAAAGAGAAAAATAAGATGAGGAAAAAGAAAAAAGAAAACTCCCCCTAAGCTTGAAATTGAAACAGTGGATCCGCTAAAAGAAGTAGAAGATAGCAGGAGTTTGAGCCACCATGAGAGTTATGCTTACTCTAGCATCTTTAGCTTATAGAAGAGGAAACCACCGGATCCGACTAGTTGATCGTTAGCAAGTATAGCTAAGGACGTTAAATTAAACGCTTATTGGGAGGCAACCCAACTCAAAAAAAAAATGGCGCTACAACGCGCTGCGGCGAAAATTCCGCGACAGCGCACTGCAGCGGGTAAACTGCACCTCTGTGGAAAACCCGTGACGGCGCGCGGTAGTGAATTTTCCGCTGCAGCGGAAATTCCGCGATAGCGTGCTGTAGCGAAAATTTTGCTACCGCGCGCTGCTGCGCTGCAGCGGTTTGCTCCAACTGCAGAAATTTTGTTTTTTTTCTCTCTGTATTGGGAACCATGCAGTCAAAAAGTCATGCAATGTGCGTTACCCATGCAGTCAAAAGGTGTGGCTGAAAAAGCTGCCCCCCTTCACTTGGATCACCACATTTATGGCATGGGAAAGACCCATTAACCATACTCTCTTGCCATAGATTTCCTTGCTATAAAAGGGAGGCATGGGGAGGGGGGGTTTATCCTTGCACCATTCTTAACTCTCCTTCTTCCTCATACTCTTGATCTCACTAGCTCTCATATCTCACCATGTCTTCCGGAAAGAAAGCCATTCCAAGAAGGGAGGTCGAAGCCTCTTCTTCCAGGAGAACCTTTAATAAGAAAAGGTTCTCTTCCGCTGAGGCCGAGCAGCGTTTCTATTCAATTACTTCTCAGTGGAAATTAATTCCGGAGAGGAGTTTCAGCGGCGTCTTACCCATTCTGGTTGAACAAGTCCCCCCTCGAGGTGGAGGGAAATGGTGACTAAGAGATCCCCCACGTACCCTTCTATTGTCCAGGAGATTTACGCAAATTCCATTGATGCGGCCGGATAGCAGGTCTTCTGCCGTGGTAAGGGTGTCACCCTTGGGATTGCTCAAATTAAGCAATTCTATGGGCATGAGGAGGTACATTCTTGCTCTTACTTGGAACTTTTGGAATCTCGCCAAGACCCCCTTGATCTGGTGTCGGAACTCATCCACGATGACACCGAATGGGAATGAGGATTAGCCAACATTCCTCATTCCGAATTAATGGATACGAGTAGTGCTTGCTAGTCTTCATTTCTAGTTTGGTCATACCTACGAGTCACTTAACAGAAGTGACCCGTGCCCGAGCACTCCTCTTCTGCTCGTTGGTGAGGCCGGGCGAGATCTGCATTTCGAACATTATTTGTGAGCAGCTTTGAAAAGCTCTCAAGGGTCTCTGCGCTGCATTGGCCTTCGGGTCTTTGATATCAGGGCTGTGCAAGACCCAAGGGGTCAAGATCCTCTCCTCAGACACCATCGTTCCCCCCGCTTGCGCCCTTAATCCCTCAAATCTGAATGTCCGGGCAAGCGAGCGGAAGCTGCCCAAGAAAAGAAGGGGAGTACAGGGGGAAGTATCTGCGCCGTCCGGCCAACACCTCACCAATAAGATTTTGCTGCGTCTCTATAATCAGCATGCGGAACTTAGCAAGGCCCTGGCAACCGACATGGGGTTCTTTAAAGAAGAACTCGTCCAGCAGGGCCGGTTTCAGTCCGACTTTCATGAAACCCTTGGGATGATGTTTGAGGATTGGAGCTTGCAGGGTGAACCGGATCCCTCCGTATTGCCTAGGCCGCCTATTGGTGCCCCCATTCTGGAGACACGCTATCCTTGTGAAACCGCATACGTGGAGGAGGTGGAGGAAGAGGAGTAAGCCGAAAATTAAATAGGCTGTATTTTTCTTTTTGTCTTTTTCTGTATTTTCCTTTGTATTTTTATTTTTGTGTGTTTTATTTTGAGAAGTTTAATTTACAAAATTTCATATTCCCTCATTTTTATGGTATTCTTAAATGATATATTTTTTATGAATTTTTTAAAGAAATGAAAATCACAAAATGTCAAGAAGGAATTTGATATAAGTAAAAGGGTACTTATCAAGAATGATCAAATGCATTATAAGCACTGAAATATTTTAATTAAGGATTGAATGGAGGATAATCTAATCTCCAAGAGTTTAAATAAAAGCCTTGAACTAAGTGTGGGGGAAGGCATTGGACTTATACTAGAAAATTTGGTGAGTACTCTAAAAAGAGTGTGCTATGCTCCCATAGGACTTCATGATCACAAATATGTATATTGGAGATGAAAAAAAGTGTCTCTCCCTAAAAATGAAAAGAAAAAAATATATATTTAAAAAGAGATGATGAAAAATATCTCTCCCAAATGATCAAAATGTGAAAGGATGAAGAAAAATATATCTCCTTTAAATCTTTTCATCTTTGTGATTCATAAGAAGGAGCACATATGGTAAAACTCTTGGAGTCTTTCATCACCTATTTAGTCTAGGGTCCACAAAGAACTTTACCCATCACCTAGTGTCAAGCATGAAAATCAAATACTTGGAGATTAATTGATTAACCTACTTTATTGCCATGGTTAAAACGTTAATGTTGCTAAATATTTCGTTTCATTATTGCTATGCTCGTACCTTGACTTATATTTATTCTAATTACATTGTTGTGACTATCATCCCTACAAAATATAAAAAATACCATTTTGAGCTTACTCGAGGACGAGCAAGAATTTAAGTATGGGGGTGTGATGAATATATCTAAAATAAAGGGGAATCTCATATATTTCTGATCCTTAAATTGCTCCTAAATCAAATTTTGTCTACCTTTTCAGGAAAATGGCTATGCAAAGGAGTCCTGAGACATTTATGCAAAATTTCAATTTTTTCAAAGGAAACCGCTGCTGCGCGCTGCAGCGAGTCAATTTGCTAATTATGTCGCTATAGCGTGCTGCAACTGGTGCATTTGTGAACAGCGGGCGCGGTAGCGCGCTGCAGCGGGTCCAGTTGCGAACTACGGGTGCAGTAGCACGCTACAGCGGATCTAGTTGTGAACCGCGGGAGCGGTAGCGCACTGCAGTCGGTTCATTTATAAACCATAGGCGCGGTAGCGCATTGCAGTGAGGCTTTTCGCAAATTGAACCGCTACAGCGCGCTGCAGCGGTACGATTTGCAAAATGCTAGTGCTGCAGCATACTGCAGCGGGTCACTTTGTAAAATTTGGACGTGGTAACGCGCGGCAGCGGAACACTTAGCAAAATTTGCTAGCACCATTGTGCGCCGTAGCGCGCCGCAACGCGCTACCGCGCGCTGCAGCGGCCCGTCGCAATTTTGCCAGGCATGAGCATTTATTGCGACTGGGACAAGACCCCCAACCTGCATCTTGTCCCCAGCCATCATTCTCAGTAGTTGCTACATTTTTTATATGGAAAAGAAGATCTTGAGATGGTGTTTTGGCTAAACAAATGGAGATATTGGTCACTTCACCATCAATTGGGATTTTTGCCATCATTGCTCAAAATTTTCAATTGGAAATGCTGGTTTGGATCCTATGTGGGATGAAGGCAGTGCCTCCCCTATATATATCACTCCTCTTGACTAGAAGAGGGTTCCCAATTTTGCTCAAAACACTAAGTAAGGAGGAGATAAGTGGAAGTGAGTAACTCCTCAAGGGTGGCAAAGCAAGTTCTTGCTAAGGAAGAGAAGAAGGAAGGCAGCACTAGTGACCTAAGAGAGGAGCTTGAAGAAGGAGAAGAAGAAATCTGAAGAACTTCCAAGGAATATTCCTAGTATCTTCAAAACTTTACTTTTATAGTTTCTTTTCTTAGTTGATCATAAAAGGGTCTTTATCCATGTATGTATTTTTCTTCATTTCCTTTGTAATGAGTAGCTAAATCTCCTTTAGGGAGGGTTGGGGAAATCCCATGTGTATGTGTTATTTTTATTGTATGAAGTTTTCCATAAGCACAATTAAATTATAAGAACTCAATGCCTTGTTAAGGAAATGCTTTTTATTGTTTAGTCTTGAATATGGATTAAAGGAAAATAAACTCATAAACTTAAGAACTTACTTGTCTTGTGCTCCATAGCTCACCATAGGTTGGATGCTAGGTTTATAGTGCATGAAAGTTTAGAACTATATGACAAAGTTCTTGAGCTTAGTGCACCTTAATCTAAGCTCAACCAAAGTATTGATGCATGCGGTGCTAAGACCCGCTAAATGAGCTCCTTAGCTCAACATAATTGAGGGAGAGGAAGAAATAATTGAGTGCTCATGAGCTAAGTGACATAGTCATTGAGCCCAATATATTAATCCCTCATCTCAACTATGTGTGATGCGAGTGATGCTCGTAGTGGAATCAATGCTTATAAGATCCTAAAGATTTAATAATCATAATCTCCTTGATCAAGAGATAAGATGAAAACTTAAAACCTAAAATCTTATAGGAATTTTTGTGCTAAAATAGAACCGAATTTGTGTTCATTTTATGCACAAGAGTTGAACTTGTGAGACTTTGAGATAAAACTCAAGGTGAACAAAATGCACTTGATTTAAAAATAAATGAAAGATAAAGCTTGAGAAATCAACATACATTAGTAATATATCATGACATGTGGGATAACCCCAACTCTCCTCTCTCTTTTATCTAACTTGCCTTCACTTAGTAAATATTGTGCTAAATCTAGGACCAACTAAACCAATCAATCATAGCTTAAGCATTAGAGAGAATAGATAGACCTTAGTAACAAAACAACCAATTCTCTGTGGTTCGATACATCCCGGAAATTAACACTTTTCACTTATTACTTCAGACCACATACACTTGCGTGTGAGCGCAGACGTGTATTTACAGTCTGTCAACATGCAACACAACGGGCCTAAACCATAAGAAAAATAAAACAACTTAGCAAACCTTTTTTATGTTGATGAAGAAAAGCATAAAGACTAAATTTCTAGAAAAAGCACTAGCCCCATACCTTGGAGATTGCCTTTACTTTCTTTAAATATTATATTGAATCTATAATGAAGGTTTAAGAGACTACAACCAAAGAAAGGATCATGTTAAATAAGGATTTATAAACCCCAAAATTGTGATTAAAAAAGCTTTAAGAAAAACCCATCAAAAGCCAGATCAAAGATGAAAGTATACGTAAGGCCCCGTCCCGTCGCCGCACGCAATTGAGTTAGTTTAAGGAGTACCAATTGGTGGCAGAATGGTGTGTTACTCGGGAAGGGAAACTGAACCTCCTCGATTACACCTACTGAGCACACGAACTGTTGAGACTTAACCAAATTTTATGATTTTTATTTTATTTAGTTCCTTATGCCTTGTTGAATACATGTGCTAAGTAAGACAATTTTTTATTTATATTTTATTAATTATGCTCTAATCCTTGAATTGCATGATTAGTGAATATTAGGGTTTGTAGTTAGCTAAATTGCCTTTTTATAATCTCTGATTTTTTGTATGACTAATTAGAACTTAATTGCAATATTGCATGGAATTTAGATTATTAATTTTATAGTTATGTGCTAATGCCTTTATGATTTTATTAATATTAAATTAGCATTAATTTCTCTTTGTTTTGGTTAATTAGATTTGTAATGCTTCCTAAATAGTAGTATGCATGCTAGAAAACCTAACTTCTGATTTGGACACTTGAACCTTTAAATTTGCCTTAATTAAGATTTAAGCCCTAATTAACCTAATTAAGTGATTGAAGAAATTAACAAATGCTCAATTGATTCTCAATAATTGACCAATTAACTTAATATTCATCTTATAAGTCAAACTTGCCTAAGCAATTCTAACTACATCAACTTTGGGTTCAACTCTAACTTGATTGGAATAAGCATTAAAGATTATGCTAACTTAACTGATATCTTGATTTGAACATTTAATAATTTGCAGAAATTCAATCAGCTATTGCTAATTTGACATTAATTATAGATTAGTAAACTAGAAGATTTAAGAGCTTATAACAAACTCATGAGATTAATTATCTGAATCTAAGCTTAAGATCCTTGATTTTCTCTTAAGTAAGATTATTAGCATAAAACAATCTTTAAAATGAAATGGATTTTATGAATCAATCAATTCTCATTAATTTACATGATTTTATATTATCATTATAATATTGGAATAGATTATAATGTGATAAATTCCCACTTGATTTATATATCCAATTTATATGATTTGAAAATTGTAAGTCTAAGAGAAATTCCATAACTTATAATTTAACTTGAAATTAATTGTATCTTTAGTACTTAGATCATTAAAAATGTAAAGATCATGTTAAAGTAAATAAATTGTTAGACCCTTTTATAGGCAGATTATTGAGGTAAGAGATACCTTATTATTTGATTTTGAGGTAGAAGGTTAGATGATTCTTAATAACCTTAGATTATGTGATCTTAAATTATTATGGTAGAATAACCTAAGAGATTCTAGATTGAGATTATTCCTTATGATAATATCCTAAGTTGTGTGGTGCACATCCTTGGAGCCTTTTTAGTAGAACACACCCTAATGGAGCAAGGAATCATTAGTTTGTTACTTCTTGATTATTAAATAGAATTATTAGAATAAAAATCAGTAGTATTCTGCGACGCGCTGTGGTGCGTCATGGCAAGGAATTTTTTTGTATATTTTTACAAAATTCAAGGTTATAATTCTTAAATTATTATCAAGCTATCTAATTATGAAAAATTATTAATATAACAAGCATTGGGTTGCCTCCCAATCAGCACTTGGTTTAATGATATATCCTAACTAATCAGATCTAACTCAGCTCCCACTACCTCTAGTCACCTCCTTCCATAACTTCATTATGTTAAGATGAGCACAAGTAAGGCTTACACTTACCATTCTCAGTCCTTGATCAAAGTTTTCAAATCAATGAGATTTTCATCAAAATCATTTGAGTTTCAAAATTATTTTCTCCTATCCTCCTTCTAAAAATTATCTCACTTATGTATGCTTCTTGATTTCCAGATTTTGAAACATTATCTAGTGACATTGTCTTTTCTCCATAATTTACTTTTTCAAATATGATGGCACTTACCATTTCTATATGGTTTATTTTAGTTGCACAAAGAAGTGCTCCCTTTTGTCATTAGGGTAGTGGTTTTGTGAGTTTTTGTTACTCCACAAAAAGTTGGGGTCATTTTATTACCCTTGGTTATATGTCTTAGAGTACGAATTATTTTGGATGTTATTTAAGTTATTGTTGCTCCTAAGAAGGTTTACTTGCTCAAGGTTTGAGTGTGTAAAAGGTTTATCAGAGTTACAGCTCTGATTAGTATGTTGACCCCCACAGAACTTGCAAACAAATTCCTAAATTGTGTCTACACTCATTTGACCAAACTTTTGGTTTAACATAGCTATGTCTTGTTGAAGTGCATTGACTTGATTAGACTCAGCAATATTATTAACCTCTTTTCTATTAAAATTAAGCCACTCAGTCGGCCGATGATATGTGTTTATAGATATTTATTCTAATAGCTTGTATGCTTCCTTCTGGGTTTTGCTACTTAAGGAGCCCCTAGCCGCAGCCTCAATCAGGTCCCTTGTTGGTGCATTCAATTCGTTATATAATGTTTGAACCTGCCTTCATTATGGAAACCCATGATGGGGGCAATGCCTTTAGCACTCCTTAAATCATTCCCATCTATCATATAATGTTTCTCCATTCAGTTGAGAATAAGTTGTTATTTTACTTCTCAACCTAGTTGTCTTAGCTGGAGAGAAATACTTAGCTAGGTATTTTCTAGATAAATTGTCCCAAGTTCTAATAGAATCACTAGGTAGAGAGCTCATCCAACTCTTGGCTGTATCTCTTAATGAAAATGGAAACAATCTCAATCAGATTATGTCATCAATGACACCATTATACCTAAATATATCACATATTTCTAGAAGTTAGTGATGTGAGAATTTGGTCCCTCACTAACTTGCCCACTAAATTGATTATTTTGAATTTAAGAATTGATGGTTTAATTTCAAAATTGTTAGCCTCTACATTTGTTCTAACAATGGCATGTGAAATTCTCCTAACTGTGGGTAAAGAATAGTCTCTTAAGGCTCTTCCTTTATTTTGCTAGTGTACCTCCCCTAAGTTATCCCTTATATTTTCCACTTGTATTGAGCTAGAAATTGACCTAACCTATTGTCTTCTAAGTCATAATAGATTACGTTCAATTTCAGAATCAAACAAGACATTTTCTACATTCCTTCCATGCATGCACAACTTAAAGAGAAATAGTAAACAAGAATTCAATACAATATAAAAAGGAAAAATAATAACTATAAAAATTAAAAGAAAAATTAAATTACAAAATTCAAAAAGAGATACATAAAATCTTAAATCATTACTGACTAGTGGTTATCTCTAATGCAGTTCAACAGTTCCCCGATAACAGTGCCAAAAACTTGATATGTCAAAATTATATAGTCTGCACTTGCACATAAGTATACGTGGTCTGAAATAATATGAGATGGTGAGATCCCAAAATTTATCATCCTCTAGAACAGTGTGTAATTTATTATTAGAGTATAATTACTTTTAATAATGACTAAGTGATTATAAATTTAACCTATGATTAATAATTCTAAATTAAATTGGTTTTATTATCAAGTTAGGAAAAATTGGGAAGAGTTAGGGTTCAAATATGCAGTTCATCATAGCTATGAGCATAATTACTATCTTTCAAATTCTATGTCGTTGTTGAGTTATTTTACTATTCATTTTATTATCAAGAGATCTAACTTCTCAAATTGGATATTTAGTTTTGCTAGATCCTACCTAGTACTCAAGATGAACACAGTTAGGTTCAATCTCAGCACCAAGATATCTTCATTATCATTTTATGGTGGAAATCATTCTTACATCTAAGTGATAAAATCCACATTTTAATTTTGTGAACATTTACTCTTGATTCCATCTTTAGGTTACATGCTTAAACTATTGATTTAGCTAAGGGATGAGCTGCGAAGCTAAATGAGCTTGTCATTTTGCTCATGGCTTAATGCACTCTATTACTTTGCATAAATTAAAGGTTAGAAATGGATCACTACAGATGGATCTCAGCTCACATACATCAAGTTTATACCTTAACTTAAAGTTGACAATGGCTTACATGAACTATGTCACCTCGTCCACTACCTAAAATGCCTTATCCAAGTGTTATGGACTGAGCTATGGAGCTCAGAGATTTTCCATAATTTTCTCATAGACCAAATGATCAGGTTATTGCATAGAAGTTGTGCACAAGCTATTTTCGCATAGCAAATGATGTTACATTTATTCGGGGAATTAATGCTCAAAGTGCACATATTCTAGAAATGGTGATTGTCAACCTTGATGAGGTTTTCCTTAGAGTTATTAAGTTTAATAAATATTTAAAAATATGCATCATTCAACAACTCATCTCATTCAAATATTCATTGAAAGCTTAAGCTCAAATTGACATTTCATTATAAAGAAAAGATATTTCATACACACCTTCTAAGATTTAATACATGTCCTTGCCCTACCTTCCCCAAAAGGATGGGTTTAGGCTGCCATTACAATGAAAGCAAAAATAAAGCTACATTAAATAATGAGCATATACATCACTCTTACAAGAAAGATGAAAGAAAAAATGAGTAAAGAGTACAATACCTAGAAACAGCTACATGATTTTCTCTATCTTCTCTTCTCTTCAATCTTCGTTCTTTCTCTTGCTCTATGTATTGTTCTCCCTTGAAGCTACAGTATCCCTTTTTGTCCTCCTTGAAGGTGAGGATTTTTTTCCTTAGAAATGATGTTTTGCCAAAATAAAAATTCAAAACTTTTCTCAGCCTTTCTTTTTCTCCTTTATAACCTCTTCTCCAGCCTTTTATCCTTCAAGCAACTAGTATTATCATCTTGAGAATTAAATTTCAATCAATTTTATTCTCTTTATTCTTCTTGAATAGAAGGTATTCATTGCTTGCAATCAATTTTGGTGTGAGAAACTGGAGAAATTAATGCTTTTTGGCCTTCCCAATGCTGAGTAGAAGCAGGTTTTCAAGACATAATTCTAGCGCGATGTGGCCCTAAGGTCTTGGGCAGCCGAGCATTGCTACACATTGTGGCTCCTGAGATAATAACTGGCATAGTGCTATAGCATGCTACAGCAGCAAGGCTCGTACAGCTTGGCCCCGTGGAGCACTGTGGTGCCTGTCAAATTAGTGAATTTTGGCATTGGAGCGCACTGTGACGACAAGGCTTGTGCAACCTAGTGATGTGGCACCTAATCTTGAGAAGTTTGTCACTATGGTGCACTATGGTGGCTAGGCTCATACAGCCTGGTGCGGTGGTGTGTTGTGGCGGTTGGCGTATTAGTGAGTGTTGGCGCTGTAGCACGATGCAGCGGCTAGGCTTATACAACTAAGTGTTGTCGTGTGTTGTGGCATCTAACCTCGAGAAGTCTGACACTATAGTGCACTGTGGTGGATAGGCTCATACAAATTGGTGTTGTGGCATGTTGTAATAAGCTGTAGTCAGGTGTAGATCCATATGGCATGTCGTAGCGTGCTGTCCTGTTCTACTTCACATAATTATCTTCTTTTTGCAATTTTTCACATCATAGTTGAAATGTCATAAAATATACTTATACTATAACTAATATTAATAAAAATATGTATTCTAAACAAAAAATAGACTATATTTATTAGGTTCATAATCCATTGGCATTTACTCCTTCATCATCTTAAACTCCTCCATGTACGATCCTGTAATTAGCATATCATCCACGCACATCAAAAGGATAATATACAAGGACTTACACTACCTCATATACCAGCAATGATCTACCTGGCACCTTTTGTTCTCTATTTCTAACATTAGCTTGTCGAATCTCTTGTACCATTGCCTAGGTGCCTATTTAAGCTATAGAGGCTCTTCTTGAGATTGCACATATGTTATTATTTATCTTTTTCCTTAGCCTTGTACCATTGTGGTTGCTGCATATATAATTCCTCCTCCAACTCTCTATGAAGAAATGCAGTCTTTACATCCATTTGATCTAAGTACAAATCTTTAACTGCGATGATATTTAGCACTACCCCAATGGTAGCATCTTCACAACTTAAGTGAAAAGATCTCACTATAGTCCACTCCATGTCATTGTTGGAATCCCTTTACTACAAGCCTTTCCTTGTAGAATTTTCTCTTATCCAGTTCTTTCTTCAGTCGATAAACCCACTTATTTTGAAGGGCTTTTTTCAAGCTCACAGTGTCACCAACTCCCATGCCCCATTTGACATGAGTGACATCACCTCATCATTCAGATAGCCTCCCACTTGCTAGAATCATCCACCTGAAGCACATCATCAAGGATTTTAAGTTCATCACCATTTGTTAGTAGCATATAAAACAATAATAGAGAGTACATTTCTGGTGGTATAATGGTTCTAGTAGATCTTCTCAGTTCTGTAATAGGAGTCTGAGGAACTGTTTTTCTTTCATTGTCTTGAGCATATTTTTGTACATGCTCCTTTGGCTCAATGTTGTCATTAGTTTCTAGTGATGGGATCACTATCTGAAGCAACCATGGAATTAGTCATGTCTCTAAAACAATCATTGTACATCTCACTTTCATTGAAAGTGATATCCCTACTTCTAATAATCTTCTAGTTCTAATTATCCCATAACTTAAAGCTGAACTTGCTAGTGTTATATCCAACAAATATGTACTTGATGGCTTTTGCATCAATCTTGCTCCTATATCCTGCATTAATATACACATATGATGAACATTCAAATACCTTAACGTGATACAGCTTCACCTCCTTTCTACTCCAGGCCTCCTTAAGAATTCTTATATTTTGAGGTACTAAGGGTCCCTGATTGATCAATTACAGTTAACAACCACTACCTAAAATCATTTTGGGATACTTATATGTAGCCTCATGCTCCTAGCTCATTTTGTGATCATTATGTTCATCTATTCTACAACACCATTTTATTGTGGTATTCCTGGAACTGTATATTCTCTCTTGATTCCATTCAAGGAACAGAACTCCTTGAACTTCTTGTCAAAGAACTCACCTCCATTTTCAAATCTTAAGCATTTAAGCTTTTGTCCTATCTCATTCTCAACCAAAGCAAGCAATTTTTTAAACTTGTAAAATGTATCAAATTTGTGCTTTAGGAAATATACCCATACCTTCCTTGTATGGTCATTAATAAAAGTAACAAAGTATGTGGTTCCATTAATGGAAGAAATAGAAGTAGGCCCCCATACATTTGTATACACCAACTCAAGTTCTTGACCTCTTAGCTCTCTTCCACCCTTAGAAAATGTAACTTTTTTCTGCTTGCCTAGTACACAGTCCTCATAGAAATCCAAGTTCACTGACTTCATTTTTGGAAGCCTTCCCCTTGAATGTAGGGATTTCAATCCACTCTTGCTTATATGGCCAAGCCTCCATTGCAATAGATCCATGTATATTTGTTCTGCAACTGTAATAAAATTGGACACTTTGTTGATCAAGTAAAAGGTACCTTCCATATTGCCCCGTGCAATAATGAGTGCACCCTTAGTGACTTTCCATGAGTCCCCTACAAAGCTTGCACTGTAGCCTTCTCTAGCTAGCAAGCTAATTAAAATAAGGTTCCTCCTTAGGCACAACACATGCCTAAAATTTCTTAGCTTCTAAATTATAATGCTTGGTAGCTAGATGTCCACATCTCCTTTATTTACAATAGATATTACTTTTCATCTTCTAGGTACACCTTCCCCAAGTCACCCTTGGTGTAATTCTTGAAAGAATCTCTTGTAAGAGTAGCATGAAAGGATGCTGTGGCATCCCGCTCCCCATCATGGTCCTGTTAACTCTTAAGTTAACATGATTACGATGAGGTGGTCACCAAATGATAAGGTCCTTACTCATTATTAGGTTAGTGACTAATACTAACCCATTATAATCAAATACTTTGTCATTATCCAAAGAAATCATCACTAGATGCAAGTACGAGAAGAAACAGAGTGCAGAAGCATAAAATAAACATCCATCCATCATATATAAATACAACATCTTAGAATAAGTAAAGTGCAGAAAAGTAAATATTTAACCTGTATTATTACATTATTTTAACAGTTTAAGATCTGAAATAACACTCAGCCTCACCAAGTAGGAAATAAAGAAACTAAGTCTAAAGGTCTTCAGGTACACGCTTCTCCTCCAATGGTAAGTCCTCCAATGGATCAACCCCTTCAAATAACTCTGAATCTATCATTATCAGTTTCATAATGATAGGGCCCCAGCCAACAAAAGAAAAATCTTAATTAGACAAAATGTCTAACTATAATTTAGGGAAATCAGTTTATAATGTTCATTATATATCACCATAAATTCAACTAAGCAACAATATAAGAGCAAAAATGCATATGAAATGAAAAGATAGCTATAAATAATTAGTTTATAACTTAAACAAATTATGAAGTAAATACATACCTCCACTACAGCAGCTGTAACAAGGTCAGGTAAATAAGAAAAGTCTAAAGCAAATGACTATAAAGGAAATACACCCTAGACATGCTTATGATCAATATAATATATGCTAATCTATTGAAATGAAAAAACATATAAATGACTATAAATAACATTAGCATCCTAACATATATATATATATATATATATATATATATATATATATATATATATGCAAGATTGTAAATACAAAATGCTGAAAATAGAAAGTAAACTGAACACAGAAACAAAACTAGAAACTGAAATGGCCAAACATGCCATCAACTGAATGCATCACATGCATCTTACTTATCCATCAAGGATAAGGCAAAAAAACTTGAACAATAGTGCACCTAAATTAGATATCCATATCAGAAGAAATGACTCAACGAGTCTAATAGTCAAAACTAGCCACTAGCTAGTCATCTTAATACTAGGTGGCTATTGAACTGAAAAACATACTAATTAGGTCACAAACTACTGAACAGATTCTATACATCACATAACTCATTAGCTATATTGAATTTAGCAATCAAACCATAGTAGTAGTACACCTAAACTAGATCTGCCATATCAGAAGAAATGACTCCTCGAGTCTCACAAAGAAAGGCCACTAGCTAGTAAATGTAGTACTAGGCGACGATTGAACTGAAGAGGTAAGCTAAATAGGTTACAAACTATTGATTGAATCTGATCATTGAACTACTCAACTTATGCAATTCATTCATGACATAAGATATTCATCAATTATCTTACATCCTAATATATGCTCAAGGTTTAAAGCTTAATTTCAAGGCAAGCATAGCATCAAAGTCAAAGTAAGCAAGAGACTCAACTAGAACATAGGTGATATCCATTATTATCTAATTTATTTGTTCTATCTACTCTAAGTTACACAAGTTTAGGATCTCCAAGTCCTACTATTGAGTGTAACTCAGATTCACAACCTTATGAATTGAAAACAATTAGAACTGGCCAAGTCCTAGTTGATTAAATTACTAACGACTATAAGTTAAAATGAGTAAATTAATCGACCTATTTTAATAGTTTAAGCAAATCCCAAACCATCTTGATTAGCCAAATCAATATGAAAGGACTAAGAATTAAACTCCAAATATTAGGGTTTAATTACTTAATCCAAAAGGTGATCCTAAAGGATTAGGGTTTTACCACCCAATCTCACATATTAAGATTTAGGGCAAATCCTATTAAGTGAAGTCATACTTAATAGGATAAATCTCTATTCTTAAGTCTAAAGTTAAAATATTGAATAATCAACAATAAACTATGAAAATCTATAAACTATCAGAATCAAGACTTCACATATTGAGTAACCTAATTTACTCAATAGAAGAAATATAACCTAAGAACTAATCCTAATTCCTAAGGAAATAAGCTCTCAATTTCTAAGAATATCTCTTAGACACTCATCATAACTAATATTATTAAGACCTATGGAAAGATCTAAGAAATTAAGGAAGATGAAAGACGAAGGACTCACAAATTTTACTTAAGGTTTTTTTAAGGATATAAGATGAGATTTTGATCAATGATCTAATTAAGGTTTAAGCTCATATAATTTATAATTTAAAATACTATTCTTATTATTTATAACAATTAGAATATGATTCTAAGGCTTTAAAATGCTAAACCCTGAATTTGGGCAAAATGATAATTTTGCCCCTACTTAAGGGTCTAAAAGATCAATTTTTGATCTAAGGTTCCAAATCTAAAATTTTCAATGGAAAAGTGTTTCTTACTGTCTAATATAAGATTAGACAGCAATTACATTAATTTTGGTTAATTATTAAGCATCGTGAGATTAAATTAATGAATTTAACTCATAGGGGCATTTTAGTAATTTGGTCTAATAGAATCTAAATTTCCTATCAATTTATTGCTGATTACTGTATAAGATTTCCATAGAACCTAAAATCACTAAATTTTGATAAGTATTAGTTAAGTTATAGCCAATATAAGTGAAGGGGGGTAAAAGGGTAATTTCAAGTTTCTCAATAAAGGGTTCACAAATCTTAACTTTTACAATTGGTGTCCAAATTAGATAAAATTAGTGGCTATAGATCACAAATAATCCATTGATCACAATGACTAGTGGTAGGCTCAATTTAAACTCTAATTGGCTAGGTTATGTCCTAATTAAGGTTTAGGGTGATTAGTGAGTGATTAGTGAAATTAATCACCAAATCACTAAACCAACTGCACCACTAGGTTTTAATATCCCTTAAAAGCTCTCTAAATTTTAAATCACTCAAGTTGGATCACTAATTATGCTAATCTTTACTAATCTAGATTTAAGGGTAATTAGGGTTGATTAAGAAATCTAACTGTTGGATCTTAAATATTTTTGCAGTTTACTATTAATTAAGTTTTCTTGATCAAAATGGTCATATAGGTCCAAACTAAGGGATTTGACCCAAGGGGCGATTTAGTAGTTTTCCCCTGATGGAATATAAACATTTGTGTAGTTTATTGTTTCTTGCTATTCAATGATTCCATGGAGTCCAAAAACACTAATTTTTGATTCTATTGGATTAATTATGAGTGTTTTAAGTTTAAGGGTAAATGTGTTATTTCTAGAGTTAAGAGGAGTCAAAAATCTAACTTTTCTATTTGAGATCCAAATTTAGCAACTCAGTGGCTATAGCTTCCTGATATCATGCTGAGTACTTTAATTGGGAGTAGACCCAAATTGAACCTGAATTGGCCAAGTTGTGACCTAATAAAGGTTAGAGATATTTTGGTCAACCTAGAATTTCTAGCAGTCAAAACTCAAATTGTATTTCAGTTTACTATTAGCACTAAATTTATAGCCTAGTTAGCATCTTGAATTTCCTAATTTGGAGTCTAAATGATCAAGTTATGTCATTTCAACTATAGGGTTCTATTTTCTTGAAAGGGGTCAAAACCCAATCTTTTTCATATTTAAAAAAACACATATAATTTTATACAATACTTAATTTTATATAATTTGGCCCCACTAGATCCTAGGGTCCTTAAAATTTGAAAATATGAATTTTTGACCATTTCAGCTGGTTCAAGACCGATCAGAACAGTTCTGGGCATTACGACAAGTCATAGTGCCTTCTAGCTGAAAGCCAGGCGCAACAGCGCGCTGTAGTGCGCAACGGTGCGCTATAATGTGATGCACCGGATTTCAGTGATGTGGCGCGCTACAGCGGGTTTCGGCAATGTGGCACGCTGCAGTGGATTATGGTGGACTCAACTCAAAGCTCAGGTGCTACAGCATGTTGCGGCATGCTCTGGTGCACTACGTTGGATTCGATTTCAAAAACTTGGGCGCTGCGGCGGGCTGCAACGCCCGACGATGATTTCACCTTTGCGAAGAGCTATCTTTCAGGCTCAAATACTCTCAACCTAGAACACTTCACATGCAGTACCATATACCAATGGAAAGATATTTCTGAGACCTTTCCATTGATACCCAAACAGTACCAAATGATTATATTATCAATTTAAACAGTGGAGTTAAGGGACTAGGTGTACAAAAATTCATATTTGCAGATTTACATATCATTCTCTATCATTTGCAAATTTTAATGAACTTCTATATCTTAAATAAAGATTCATAGATATGCAACTAAGATAACACAGATTCTTATGTATGCAAATGAGCATAAGAACAAAATGGAATGCCCATTGGATTAACCAATGGAGGGAAAGGGGGTACCTTGGACTGACAATTGGAAGTTCCTTCTATGGATCCTTGGGAACCTGAGAGCTTGAGGGGCTGGAGAACTTCTCTTTAATAGCTAGCACAACAAAAAAAAAAGGGAAATGGGGGAGAGCTTCAGCTAGGCAAATGGAGAAGAAGAGGAGCTGAAGGTTCTTTTAATGGGGAGGGAAGGCATGGCTTCAATTAATGAGCCTTCCCATCAGCATGGATGGGAAGGAGAGGGGTAGAATTTCACTGAAGTGCAAAGGATGGGGAGGAAGCTACTGAGAAGGGAGGAAGGGATAGCATAGGGATCAGCTAGGAAAAGAAGAGGGAAATAGGATTTTTGACTTATTTTAATTTAAGTAATTAATTTTTTTAAATATAGAAAAATTCAGATTTCATAAATGTGCTCCGAAAAATCCCAAAAATTTACCCCTAGCTAATTGGGGGGTGAGGAACGCAATGACAAAGTTGGATTTTAATTCCGGCAAGTATTTAGTTTTCCTATTTTTCGAGGTATTTAATTACATTAAAATATTCGTGAAAATCCGACGACTTCCAAAAACGTTAAAACATCACCCCTAGTTAATTTGGGGATGATGAGTGCAATGGTGAAGTCGGATTTTGATTTCAAGGTCAAACTAAATATCTCAATTTTCTAATTAAATAAATATTATTAAATATTCCAATATTTGATTTAGCTCTGAATTGCTCCAAATTTCTGGGAATTGGTTCTAATGACTAGATGAACTCAATAGAAAAATAATTAGGATGCGATTAAGCTAAAATTAAGCTAACAACCTAGGGTTGTTAAAAGTTTATATAATTATAATACTAGCATTAAGATATAATCTTTTCATTTATAATATAGTAACTATATCTATAAATTATTTTATCACCTAAATAAGATCTTGATCAAATCATTATTTTTAAAACGTATTAATACATATATATTATGTATCAATTAATTAAATTATTTGATGAATGTTTAAGTTAATTGAGGAGCTTGATTAGCTCCAATCATAGGATAGATAACTAAAATAGATAATAATAGATATCACACGATTTCCAATTAGCTATGAAAATCCTTGAATGTTGCAATATATTGAGACTAAATGTAATGTCCCGGTATTAGATTCGATATATAAATCTAATAACGATGTTACAGTAGTACTTAATATTGAGTTAGGGAATTCAAACCAAGCATTAAGTGCTGCCTTATATTGTAAGGATCTATGGGTGGAAGGAAATTTAATCATTTTAATTTAAGCATGCATTATTTATAATATGATATTTCAAATAAGATGAAAGAATGGCTTACAAACATCATAGAATATTTAATTTATAAGTTTTTGAAAATAAAAACTCTTATCCTCACATAATGAAATAGAAAATAATGTTGCTCTTTAATCCAGCTACTTCTCAGGCTCTTTCTTAATTGCAGCACCTGATCCACGCTCCTAATCTACCATATTTTGATTTTCAAATACAGTAGGGCATAGCAAGAAAAAAGAAAGTGATTACATTTTAAAAGTCTAAATACATTTTAAAGGTAATATAAACACACTATTAAGTGGATATCACATTAGTCATTTACAATTTAAAATGAAGTGGTGCAATAAACATGAATCTAACAAGGAGGTAAAGTAAGAAAAGTTTTTTACTTTATTTAAGCATCTTTATTAATCCTGCAATAAATAGGTTAGTATAATAATGAAATTACTTGCAATTGAAAAAAATATGAATATATTCAAATGATATTGTATGCTAATTAAGAAAAATAATGTAAGAAATAAATTTTATTTTTATAGGAATCCTTACACTGCATAAATGATTTTGAAAAATTTTAAATGCCATAGGGCAGTAAAATAAGTAGTGTCAGTCTAAAGATTGAATATATAAATATAAATATAAATATAAATATAAATATAAATATATATATATATATATATATATAACTATACTTAATCATTCACAATCAATAATATTGTGAGGAAATGCAATTTATTTTTTATTTATCTTGTATTTTTGTTCTGTGGGCGTAGAACAAGTGAGGAGTTAAGTACATCTACCCAACTTATCTAAAAGTGGGATCAACTGTAAACACACATATTCTCCTTCAAAGAAGTTATTGGTCTCCGGATACACCAATAGCCTACCCAGGCTTAAGACAGCTGTACTAAAATCCACCATATAAACCCCTCTGAAATATATATTAAATACTTATTATATAAACAAAATCTTGGTGTATGATTCAAAGTTTAGATTCAATGCATTGCAACATGAAAGAAGTTTATCAAAATATTATAAACTATGTGATAGTCATTATTTTTATTTTTAATTATCTATATTAATGATTTGGGACTAATAAAGTCCCTTATTAACTTAGGGTATATAGATTCCTAAGTTAATTTTTATAAATAATAAATTTAGTATTAAAAGTAGTGATTTAATTAAACATTTATTTAATTTACAAGCAATTTACTAATAAGCTTAGTAATGGTCTATGTAATCTAACTTAAGTAATATTCATTTTTGCATAAAAAGAAAATATATTATTCATCTCACAATTATGTTGCTATTCACACTGTAATTTGTTACTATTTACATCATAATTCTGTTACTATTAATTTAAACTTAATTTAATACCAACAAATGAAAATTTATGACCTAAAAGGTCATTAAATAAATTGTTGGAAAACTAAATTGAACAGAGTTAAATAGAGAAGAGATTAAATTGGGCAAATTGAATAATTTAAAACTAAATTGGTCAAACAAGATAGTTCAAGAATTATTCTAACAAGATACACATTTTTAAAAGTCATTAAAGTATAGTTCAAATGAGAATAAGATTGACACTGCTAGCATGCCAATATGCACAAAAATATATATAAAGCAATTTACAAAAGTATACAACACTACTGTTACATTAATATTTAATCAACGAATCATGCTAAGTGTCGTAATCTTAATCAAGACAAAACGCAATACCACTCAGCATTAATAAAATTAGAAGAACATGTGTACAATATACTAAATTATCCTGATGATAAGAGAAAATAGCATCAGAGCCTTTGCATGATTCTTCAAAATCACCATTAGAACCCACACCAACATTATTTTCATTTATGTTACCCAACATAAAATTAAGATAATTATTGTATTCAGAATCAAAATGAGCAGCTTCATTAACAAATTCAATAGAATTGCTATAAAATATAGCATTCAGATCATTTATATGAAATATTAGGTAGCAAATACATAGAAGATATAGCCAGTTGAATCTCCTTAACTGAATCAAAATTTAAAATAGTTTGAGAGGCTTCATTAGGCACACAAGAAACAACTTCTGGATTTAGAACCGAGACTACCGCATTTTTATATTTATTAACCACAGTGACTCATTCAAATTCATTAAATTATTCATGAGTCGCATTAGGATTAAGCATCACTAGCTATATTGGTAGCAGCATTGATAACATTTAATAGTGCTTTTATAAGAATAAGGCCCGCCATCAGAAAGAATTTAAGCAACACAATCAAGTAATACAAGTTGACCCAATAAATTCTTACACAAAGTAAGAGGTTCATTTTTCCTTATAATCTTTATTAACATTGGCGACCAATTCAAATTTATTGAAATTCATCCGATCAGCTTCAGGAGGAAATTCATTACCAACAATTGAGGGATGTTCTCATTTTCAATATTTTGAATTCCTTCTAAATTCAATTAATATGTATATAAATGAGGACGAACAATGGCCTTAAGAACATAAATTTGCTTAAATTTAAAATGTTTGTCTCATGGCATGTCCCAAAAGATAATAGTTGTAATGCTGCTACTTAAGGTAATGGAATATGAGACAGCTTCAATAAAGACTGATGAGAGAACCATCAGCCTCTTGAGTTATGTTTGTGATGTTCACTTAGGAATATACAAATATAGAAGGTCTGCTTATCACACAAGGGATACTTTCACCTAGGAACTTCTTCCCCATCATAACAAATTGAAAAAAAATAAAATCCTAAAGGGATAAACAACATTCATTCAGGGTTGAAAGATGTTATTTAAAATAAAAAATTCACAGTCGACCACCAGCAGCATACATTAAATAAATATGCATTTTCTTTGTAATCAATAGAAGAAATGAAAAAAAAATTAATTATACAACCACAACCTTACCAACAAGCTAACTAATTCTTGATTAGACAATACAGATTGGTTGGCCAGCACAAATTCAAAACGTTGATCAAAAGTTAAATCTATAAATGTTGAATGCTCCTCAAATATTTCTTTCCACATCGATAACAAACAGAACACATCTTATGATCAAATTTTGAACTGTGACTAAATAGATGGAATGAACTTGCTGTAGAAATAACATATATTTAACATGGCTACTTTGTTATGGCTCCGCCCATGAATTCTATTGACACTAATGTTAATATTGTTTACTGAAATAGCAAAAAATTATTGATTAGAAGCATATAACTGATATATATATATATATAAGTAAAATTTGTACATATTGCATAGCTTGGTCATAATATAATGTGATTTAGGTTTAATTAGACCTTAACAAATTCCCCTTCAATAACTTAGAGATCTAAATCAACTATCAAAATTCTTACGCATGTAGCATTAAGGTAGAAATCGAGTGGAGTACCTGCTTATGTTGGCGAGTTGCTGCTAGGGTTCGGGAGGTTGCTGCTAGGGTTCCTGAGCAAGCTTGCAAAGACATTGATTTTAATGCTTCAAAAATAGCTTAATGGTCTCGGAACCCTCCATTTTAAGACGCGGAAGGTATGGACATGAATGGGTAAAATCAGCAGCGATCTGATCCTCACGAGGCCTCCCATTGGCTCGTGCTTGCGGTGCGAGTCACGCGTCGCTCCTGAATGCCATCCTTCTCTCGAAGAATCGGCCGCTCGCCTCGATCGAGCGGCATCATCAATGCATCGTTCGAAAGGATTAGAATAGGGTTACGAAGGCAATGAACTGAGAAATTTGCCGTATATCGTTATATAAAAATATGAATTTATTAATTATTTATTTAGATTAATGAATTGGTTATTAAATTATTTTATTGAATTAGACTTAAGCAATTATATGCTTACTAAAAATTTCAGAAAACTTTGCTCTTAACTAAATCGGGGGTGACGAACTCAAAAATGATGTTGAAATTTCAATCGGAGGTTGTCTTAATTATTTCATTTTTTTTAGGATATAAAAAATGCAATAAAATAATCAAGAAATTTTGACGATTTCCAAAACTCACCAAATTTTCACCCCTAGCTAATTTGGGGGTGAGGAACGTAATGACGAAGTTCGATTTTTAATCTGAAGTCAAAATAATTTTCTCATTTTTCTTATTTAAATATTTATCCAAAATTAGGATTTTGCTCGTTTGATTCTCAAATTGAACCAAAAATTCGGAACTCGCTTCTAATGACTAGTTAAGAATATTAGAAGAAATTTGAGGTTAATTGGACTGTTAAATGATGATTAACAACCTTGGGTTATTATATTAAATCCTTGAAATCTTTCATTAAAGATATTATGCATAAATTAAACATATAACATTTTATATAAAGGTTTCATGTGATGGACTATTATGCCAAAGCAGGATATAAAGTGAGTAGGAAACCACACATAACCTAGGGGGAGTGCGTGTGTTATTAGAAAACCCCACTTTACTTAGTCAAGCAAACGTGCTTGATTCCTTATTTATTTTGTAATTTTGCCCGTAGAACAAAAACTTTATTTAAATCAAGATAAATGTATATCATTTAAAGTTACAGTCCTTTATGACTGTATTTACAATTTATTCAGTCCTCAAGATCGAGATCTCCTTTCTTACATACATTACTGTTTACTTGTATTTACAATTCTTTTACTTACATCTCTACAGTGTATTTCAGTTTATATATTTCTTTTTCTTACACTGCTCTGCTTACTTAACATATATCTTATTGTACATATTTTTATTATTTTGATGCACACTTGTATGCATAGCTGTACCTACCCATTTTACTTATTTGATGCAGGTTATGACTAGCTTTTCTCTTTTACTACAAGTACCTTTTTCATTATTACTTATAATCATTACTTTAGTTTTCCTTTTTTACTACTTTGTGCACTGCTTATAACAATTATTAATGGATAATATGATATCCACTAAATTTAGATAACTTAGTTGCTCTAAGATATACTTAAGCTTCTTAAGTATAATCACTTATTTTTATTTATTAGTTGTACCCTACCATATTAAATACCAAATTTAATAGATTAGGAGCTTTGAGTGAATCTTGAACCTGCGGTAGTTTGTGTCTAGTATATGCAGCCTAAAGACTTTTCATTTTCTATCTTTCACTTTATTAACATGCGAGAACAAGTGTCTTTTCATCATATGCTTGTATAACTTTAACTAAACTCTGGATATTTTACTTCACTGTTATGTGATATATTTTTATTTCTTTTATAGATGGCTGTAATGGTATGTATTTTTATAGTATTATATAACTTTTTTTCTATTTTAGAGACCATTAGCTCCCTGTAGTGCTTAATAATGGGTCATGACTCACTAACCTAGTAATAAGTACTACAGTAATACCTAATGTTGGATTGGACTATCTAATATAGCACCGGGTCGTTAAAAAAGCCCCTGGCCAAAAAAGAAAAATCTTATGTCAAACAATCACCAAAGTACATTTTAGGATGCTAACATTCTTACTTATACCATTCTAGATTTCATTACTGTTACAATTGATTATAAAATAATATTGAAATGCATGTAAAACTAAAATACAGAAAATAACATTAAAATGAAAAGTTAAAATTGTAAGCAAAAATACAATGCTTTTGAAATAACTTGCTAAAAGTTGAAACATGTGACTGAAAATAAACAAGATTCAATTTTGAAATATGCAATCCTATTGTGCTCAATTCACACTACTAAATATGTCTTGATGTGCATAACACACTGCTAAATATGTCTCAGTGTTTAGTTCATATTGCTAAATATATCTTGGTGTGAACATCACACCACTTAATTAATATGTCATGATATGCATAAAATTGACAGTGAACTCATCAATTAATTGTGTGATCTCCCTTATTTTCTATTTACCTTAAATTATATGCAAGAATTATATATGATGTTAAGACCTACCCTTATCTTAACATGAAAATTGAACCACATTCATGTTTATTGATTCCATCTTACCTGGTTCTTAAATATTCATAATCATGGATTTATATTTAAAAAAATTCAGTGTCACTAAGGGGGAAAATAAAAACTCTTTACTTACGATAACATCTTGTTACTTTGTAAATCCTTAATCCAAGAATTTACTGGAATCCATACTATACCTTACTTAATACTAAGACAATTAATCTTGCGTAAGTACCCAAATCCAATCAAGACTTGCTCATGATCATGCTTCCTAACTATAATAATTAAGATTATCTACGACTTGAGGAGTATGTTGAGGAACCTACTAAATTCTTAACACAATTAAGTTAACAATTTCATAAATCTCCAAATTTGATGGAACTAATATTATCTTCTAATACTAATGGAATTAGAGGTAACCAGTACCTCAAGGTTTAAAGTCCTACTTCATGAACTCTTATATTTTAATTTTAAAGTCCTACTTCTTAATTTATATTAGATCAGATTCTTATGTCCAACATGTTTTAATATTAGATTTTATTAGGATTAAGCTTCAAGAATATTAATTAAGCCTACACTTAATAATTTATATCCTCAAATTAATCTATTTCATTCATCTTGTCGCTTTAATCAGCTTGAAAAGTCCAGTCCTAAATCAAGGTGTAAATTGCAAAATTTTGATAAAAATATTATTATTTTAACACCTAAAATTTGACATTGAAAATTTGGCACTAAAATCCCTAAGTTTCTCAATACTTATGTTCCTTGATGTCTAAAAAGTTTTTTGAAAACTTAAATATGATTTTATGATTTCCACAAGTCTTAGTTTTCACTAAATACTCTTAATCATAATTAATAGGTAATTTGTAAAATTACTCACTAGAATTTAAATTTTATTTTATATTATTATTCCTTGTATTTTTTTTTATTAAAATGATATATAATATCATGTATTATGGAATTGTATTCATCAAAATATTTCATTAGTGCAATATGTATTAATTCCCCTAAGTTATAATTTAATTAATATTTGGTGTTTTAAATCCCTAAAGAATATTTTCCTTCAATTCACGCAGGTTCATCTGGTTAACAGAGACCTGATGGGCCAATGAATATTCATGGAATATTCGCCTTTGATAGTGCAGGCCATGGACTTCCCGACCTGCAATTGTTCGCCCTCTCCACGACTCTTTCCCGATAGCCCCGAGCAGTGTATTTTCTTCAGCCTCTCAATTCCATCACTATAAGCGTGACAAAGCTATAATCTTAATACCATTACATTCTATGTGGCACGACACACTCATGCACACTAAAAGCTTCATGGATTAGTACTGGGCTCGCCTTCACTCTACTATACTGCAACTCGATTCTAAGATTTACTATGGGGAGCTTAATCTCCCAATGGAAGCCATGTCCTAGGCCTCGATCATGGCCCAAATCTCTCTATGGTTAAGTCAAGCTATTGGATGCTCATACTTCTTGATTCATTATTGGGACCACTGAGACCCCGTTGATGGGGGTGATCATAGTAGGGTACTTTCACACCCAACCTAATCATAAGACTTCAGGGAAAACTTGGGCCCTTTGATTTTTGATAATCATCAGCATTCATTACATAATAGATTCACGAGCAGCAATAGAGTGCCGAGAGTGTCAAACATTCAAGACATCAAAGGTTTGACACTCCCTGACCCAAACTAACAGTCATGCTAATTTTCAAAATCAAAAGCCTCATTGAGGATTCTCTACTTTGATTTACAACCCAACTATACTGATACCACGATCTTATTCACATTCAGTGCATTATAGAGTAGTAAATTCAATGTGAATAAGTTGGATTAACTAAGAAAGAGGGGTACTTAGACTGATGCTCAAGTTAACGTTCTTGGCAATGTAGAAAATCTAGCTACTCTAGATCCTTATAGGTTCTTCCTGCGACCCTTATGACTCTCTTGAGGGTTCAATCAGTTGGCTGGGAGCTCTAGTACAGCTTTAGCAAAGTTCTAGAACTTAAGATATTTGACAGAGGAGGAGGTTTGAAGGTGATCTTCTGGTGGAATGGAGAGTGTTGGAGATGCTTACATTATCAAATAGAGGTTTAGACACTTAAGGGAGGGGTTCTTATAAGCTTAGATGGGCTTGCTAAGCTAGGTTGAACTCTCAGAATAGCACCTGAAAGGCTGAATTGGATTAAACCAATTTGGGGCCAACATGGGAAGTAGAGATGCATGAAAGGTTCCTCAGAAGGTCATTAGGAATAGGGAATATAGTGGGGACAAGAATTCCTTCCCATAGAGCCTCCTACACTTTCGGTTAGGATCCTATTGATTGAAAACAATAAAATAAAGAAAAATAGTAGCTCAGGTGATCACAACCGCGCATAACTAATTGTGATCCATTAGGCTATATTCGAACTAGTGCATGACACTTTGGTCTAGCTGTCTCCATATTGTCTGATTTGGAGTTGAAAAGATGGGACAATCTCGATCTTACATGGATCGCTGTTTGGTGTTTCACCCAAGCACGTTAAATTTTTGTGATTCGTTAGATTTATTTTAATAATTCAATTTTAATTAAATTTAATTAAAATCCTATAATATCAATTTAAATAAAAATATAAACTATATTTTGTAAATATTTAGACCATTTCAAGTTCAAAAATTATAAAACTTACACATCTAGTATATTTTGATATGAGAAACTGAGATATGCCATCAAAATTGGGATTTGAGGTCAAAGTAGTTTACCTAAATTTTTTGGTTTTTAAATTTATTAAAATAATCAAAAAAATATTCCTTGATCATTTTACCCCCATATTATCAGAGTTTGATACTAATGATGTTTTGAACCAATTGATGATATATTGATTCCATAATTTAATCTGATTATACAAAGTAACAACCTTGGGTTTTTACATTAGTTCTTTAGATTGAGGCATCATGATGATTCATTGTCACCTCAATTTGTTGCATGAACTATATTGTCTTCATTTTAAATCCATTAGAGGGGACAAATTCTGATTCCTTAGGAATAGGTTGCCCTTAGGTGCTAATTTGGCTATTGGTTATTGAAATTTATTAATTTTTACTATTGATGTGATGGGACTCCTTCATTATTTTTTCATGAGAAGTTTTGGTGATTCCTCCACTCAGGTTATAAGTGATTGTATAGGGATTATTTTAATGTTGCTAAGAACTTTTATTATTATGCAAGAAATTTACTTGCTTGGTGTTGGAGCCTAAGGATTGTTTTAGTGTTGTTGAAAATTATTGTTGCTATGTAAGATCTATACTTGCTTGGTGTTGAAGGATGTGAAGGGGTTATTTGTATTACAACTTAAGTTATAATGTGCACCTTCACACATTTCACAATTTACCTTCTCAACCGAATGGACACTCATGGCACTCAACCACTAATTTAAGGAAGTTATCACCCTTTGCAGCAATGCTAATTGATCATATCTTGCAGTAGAAACATGCTCTCTCCTAGGTTGATATATTTTCTTAGTAGTGGTAAGAATTAATATTATTTTCCTCCAGTAAATCATAAGCTTCCTCCTGAGTTTAGCTATTGAGTGAATCTCCCGTTGCCACATCAATAAGAGTTCTAGTAACTGCATATAATCTATTATAGAAAGTTTGCACTCGCAACCATAATGATTGTAATAATCCTAGTGTTGTTGCCTTGTTTTAGCTAGCCTAATTAGCTTTTAAGCCTTGCCATTAGTCACCAAATATCATTTGGAGCAAAACCTAAAATTTTGAGCTAGTTTGGATGTCATTTAATTTAATTGAATATTTTATTCAATTTAGATAATAAGAAAATTAAAAAAAATAATTTGACCTCCAATCAAAATTGCATTTTTGAATTCTTCACCCCCAAATTAGCTAAGAGTGAATTTTTGAGAATTTTTGGAGATCATTTGGTTAATAATATTTGATTATTTTATTTAGTATTAATTATTAGTAATTTAATTAATTATCTGACTTTAATTTATTCTAAATTCATTTATTCGGACAACAGGTGATTCTTCATCACCCTTCGAACATGGGGCCGGACTGTGTGATCTGGGTTGCCCTGCCATTCTGCTATTTTAATCAAGCAGGCGAGATTAGATCATGAGCTGATCTAATCTCAGCCTCTAAATTAGGGCCAAGATCCAATAATTGAGAACAGCCTTGCGGTTAATCAAAACCTACGATTGGATCAACGCTGTTAGATATCGTGAACGGCTGGGATGCGATAGAGCATTGTGCTGCGTCATTTTCCCCAGCTCACCCACGAACACACCTTTGCTCGATGGTCATGCCCAACGACTGTCCTCTTCCCCCCGTTCAACTCCATTTAGCCCAATTGATTATTCATTCTCTGTTTCTTGCGAAGCCTAAGCAATTGAAAAGGAGTGTAGGAGTTGAGAGCTAATCGATCACCACCAGGAGTTCATCGGAGTTGCTTCATTCCAGAACCTAAGTACGCTCATCCTGCCATCCTCCTTACACAATTCCTGCAATTGTTGTTTTGTTATTATAGTTCTAAACCTCTCCTATCATTCTTCGAGCTCAATTGAGCTCGGGTGAGCCTAATTAGGGATTAGTAGTCTGGGCATGTACAATTATGTATAGTGCCTGAGACCCCTCTACCACCTTTCTAACATTCCCGATAGCCCCAACCACCAGCAATGAATCCCTTGGACCGGCCTTGACCCAAGGATCCTAATGGGACCGTTACCTAGTTAATTAGCTCACTAAGGAGGGAGAATTACCCCTCATAATGAACCCTAGATAGCCGACCCTCTTGAATTAGGGTTTATCATTTGAATTAAATTCACTTAGGGCATTTGTTTTAGAATTATAAGTTTGGGTGTTATGATTGTCTTGAGATAAGTATGGTTATCAGGGATGGCCTGAATGTAGAGACATTAGGGTTTCTCTGAAACCCTAATCTCTCAGCCTCTTTGCTTTATCGAGCGACAGAGAGAAACAGTGCTAGGCCGGGTCAACAACACATGCACGACATGGTGTCAGGCTCGTGGCCTGACCGGTTCACCCGAACCTTGACCCGCGTTGTAGAGAAAATTTTATAGGAATATTCCAAAAGAATAATCTAGTTTTAATCAAATTTGAACAATATAAAAGATGAAATCAATTTTAATTTTTGAATAAATTTAAAATACTTATCCAAATATAGTGAAATTATATATGTATAATTTTAATATGATACATAATTTCAATTTTGATAGATAATTTTACTAATGATCCACCATTCACTAATAAGAGTGATTAGTGTCCAATTAAGCCTAATGTGCTCTGAATTAACTCTAATACATGTCATTTTAAACCTTTGTAACAACCCTACATATTGGATCATGAACCAAATCAAATATTAGGTGTTACTATAGTACTTAATACTGGGTTAGTAAGTCCTAACCTGCTATTAAGTACTACGGGGAGTCAATGGTCTCTAAATCAAAAAACTAGATGCATAATATATTATAGATATATACCATTTTAGCCATCTAGAAAAGAGTGTAAAAACATATCACTGAATAGTAAAGTCAGACATCTAGAGTTAATTAAAGTTTCACAAATATTGATGTAATAGCACTTATCCTCACAAGATGCAAAAGTAAAAAAATGGCAAGCAAAGTAAAGGTCTTTAATCAGCAGCTATAAGATCCAATCTACCTCAGGTTTAAGATCCACTCCAAGCTACTGATCTACCGTATTTGGTATTTAATATGGTAGGGCATAGCCAATAAAATAAAAATAACTAATTATACTTACAAAATCTAAGTACATTTTAGTGCAACAAAGTTATTTTTAAGTTAATTGGAAATCACATTAACTATTTATAATTGTTTAAGTGGAGCACAAGACAAAGTAAAGAAAAATAAAGCAAATGACTGTAAGCAACAATCAAAAAGGGTAAAAGCAGTAAAAAGAGAAAAGTTGGTACACACCCTACATCAAATATGTAGGTAAGTAAAAGCGAGTACAACTATACATATAAGTATGTAATAAACCTGATTTATAGCGTGCCGCAGCGCTCACTGAATAGAGAGCCTAACGCTAGAGCGCGCCGTGGCTCGGTGCTACTGCGCGCTGCAGCACTCTCACAACAAAAAGCTCAGCGCTACCGCACGCCGCAACACTTTTGCAACAAAAAGCTCAGTGCTACCGTGCACTGCAACACTCACTCAACAGAGAGCCTAACACTATAGAGTGCTACGATAGATCCAAAACAAAAATCTCAGCTCTACCGTGCGCCATAGCGTGCTTAGAGACTTGTTCAAATCCTAAGGAGCCCAGCGCTACATTGCACCGCAGCGAATTCTGGCACTACAGCACGCCACAACAAATTTTGGGGTTACAGCACGCCATGACACATTGAAAACTAATGGTCCTTTGCTACAGCGCACCATAGTGCCCTCATGATAGAAATCCTGGCGCTATAGTAAGCTGTAGCTCCCGTCGTATTTCATGAAAGGCATTTGAAACAACATTCGGAAGGCCAAAAGACATAATTTCCCCCCTTCCCATAATAAGAATTAATGACAAATCAATTAAACCTACTTATTTTTCAATGGAATAGAATAAACTTTAATTAGAATTCAATTTTCGAGAAGAGGGAAAGGTTGGCTGCACAAATGCTGAGAATATTTTCAAGGATTATAAAAGCAAAGACTTAAGACTGAAGAGGGGTTCCATAATTTTATCAGTTCAAGTATTCTTTATTCTAAAAAATTTTTGTAGATCTAAAGAAAAGGAGAGACCTTTCCCAAGGAGGATGAAGGCTGCAACTTGTGAAGAAGAAGAACACAGAAATAGGAGAGGAAGGAAGATCCAAGGAAGAGAGAGAGCCCAATGAATGCGAAAGCTTTTCCTTAGTATTGTACCCCTCCTTTACTTCTGTACTTTTCCTATAAAAGCCATGCAATGGCTTATTATTTCTTGTAACTTATCTTGTTTTCATATTTTAATGGCAGCCTAAACCCTCCTTGGGGAGGATCAGGTGTCAAGCAAGTAAGAATGTAAGGATTGAAATGTGTGATCTTCCTATTTAAATGAATATCATTTAGTTTATTTTCATTTCAAATATATAAATAATGAATTTGGAAAACAAAATTATATTGTAAAATCCGTGTGTAAATCCTTTTAATGGAAAATTCCATTGAGCTCAATAGATAGCTTAAATATAAGGAGATGCACATTAGAGAGTTGATGCTGCGAATGCCTATGATAGCATTCACTGTGCAAAAATGCTTGGTACATAACTTTAGACTTAAGCAAATTAATTGAGCCATGGAAATAATATGCAAATCTATGAGCTCAATAGCTCTTTCTTGATTTATGCGAGGTTAATAGTGCATGTTAAGCCTAGGGATGAGCGACAAGCTCTGATGCGCTTTGTAGCACAATGACCTTGGCTAAATCAAGAGGTTGATGCATGAGAGCTGAGAACCATCAACATAGCTTCATATCTCATTTTAGGTTTATGCGAGGTCTTAGAGCGATAAATGCTATTGGGGGATGTGGCATAAACCCATGTAGTCTAGCAGCTAAATTCCTTAGCTAAACTTAAAATTGAAGCATGAGAGTCATTGATGGAATCATGTTCATGTGGATCTCAAACCAACTCACGTTTTCATAACTTAGACGTATGGAATTAATTCTTTAAAAATAAAGATCTCATGAATATCTAAGAGTCGAAAGATAATGTGACACCTGTTCATTTTTTAGTGCTAAATAAGACTAAGAACATCTAGCGGACTCCCTAGAGAAGACTAAGTCTCTTTCTTATTAAATAATAAAATCCATCCAATTCACTTAATATGATATTTAAATGAAGAGTAGTAGCACATAAACCTTATTGAATTGCATGCCATAGCCCAACTCTCCCTATTTTGATCAAATAATATTCTCAAAGCAAAAAATTTTGATTACAGTATTTCAGAACCAAAACCAAAATATTTATTTTATATTTAAACATTACTGAACATAAGTACACTCTAGTAACAAAATAAAACATCGTTCCTAAAGGACGATAATTCTCGGGAGCTCACCATCCCATATTACTTTAGACCACGTGCACTTACGTGTAAGCGCAAACGTGTATTTTTAGTATGTCACATATTATTTTATAACTCTTAATTTAGTTTGTAATAACTTAATTTTTGTGATGTTTTTACATTATTTCTGTGATGGATGTACTTTCATTTTTGTATGCTTGATTGGTTGGGATGATGGATATGGATGCCCCTACTTTCACATTATTTACTTATTCATTTTAAATTCTAGCTTCTTTTCCCCAAAAAGTTTCTTAACTGTATAGCACTTAATAATAGGTTAGTTTACTACTAATTCAGTGTTAAGTGCCATGGTAATACTCTAGTATTTGATTGAGTTTCTGATTCAATATTAGGGTCATTACAGAAAGTAACATGAATATGTTCAATTGGAATGTATGTTGGGTAACTGTAAAAGTAAAAGTAATGTAAATAAAAATATAAGTGAAGGCTAAGTAAATATAAAATGTAAAAAAAACTACTATTAAAGCTATAAAGTATACTAAAGTAAAAATAGACAGTAAAGTAAATTTAAATCTCAAAAACTGAATAAATAGTAATACACAGTCGTAACACTATGGTAAACCATCCACAATCAAATAAGATTGTGAGAAATTCTTCTCATATTATTTATCTTATTTAAGTATATTTTGTGAGCACAATGTCTGAATGAATATTTAAGGTTTTAGTCCCAATGTTACAATATTCAAGGATTTTTAAGAATAACTGTAAATTATGTGATACCCATTATTATTTATCTTCTATTTTCTACCTTAATGATTGAGGATGATCAAGCCCCCAATTGACTTAGGACATTAGCTGACTGTCTTGTTCAATTATAATATATATATATATATATATATATATATATATATATATATATATATTGTTGAAAATGATGATTCAAAAGTATTATTTCAATGAGTAAAATAGAAGATGAAATATAATTATAAAGTTCTATTTATATACCTATCCTACATCTAATGGTTGCAAACTTCTTGATTCCCTTTCCTAAGTTATAAGTTTTAAATTAGCACAAGGATTCTTATCCAAAGAAGCTTACTAAAGGTTCTAGTCTATTTTATATCTAACATGATCACTAAGGGTTAAGTATTTCAAACACTATAATACAGATTAATTCATTCTTATTAGAATTTACTAAGGGTTTTTAAGATGGAATATTTACTAGTCTTTCCTCTCCCTTAGTCCTAAATTTCCCAAATGAAAGCTTGTAGATGACTAACTTAATTAGAATCTAAGGATCTTAATATGATCACTAACACTCACCTCATAGTTCACTAGAACTAGGTTAAGTTACTCTTTAATCAAGGGAAGCGAAAGGTATTAAACTAAATTTGATCTAGCTCCTTAAGGTTTCTTTATATTTGGGACTTAGACATGGAGATCTAGTAGTTCTAACTCCTTATTAGCTCATAACTATTATAATTCAGATAGTATGTCTAAATCAAGTCGTCATTTCTCATAATATTTTCTCTCTCCTACATGTTGAGGTTCAAACCTAAGTAAACTAGAGTTAGACAAATGCTAGGTTAATATAAGTGATTTTATACCAAAATACCACTCTAGGAATCAGTCATGACATGATTTAGGTCAACCTATGTTGTCCTAGGATTTAGAGAGATTAAATGTCGTAAATCCCAAATATTGATTAAACGTTAATTTAATTAGGTTCAAAAACTCAAATTCTTCATTTGATGTCCAAATGAAATGAAATAAATGTATATGAACTCCATATAGCATAAGGATTACAATGACAGTAAGTAGGATCAATTTGGACATCAATTGGCTTAATTAAACATTAATTACACTTAATAATGATTAGGAGGCGATTAATAAAATTAATAATCATAATGAAATTAAACTTCATATTATTGTTCTACTTATTATTCTGATCATATTGGCATATAATTTAGCTATATTTGAATGAGAAAATTAAAAGTTTTTTAATTAATTTATTATGTATTAATCAAACCTATAGTTTTAATTTAATTGAAATTGGAATCAAATCGACATATTCTTAGAATCTACGACACACCTTGGGATCGGCTTGACCAACTAAGTTGCATCTCTAGAGCGCACAGTGTCGCAGTTTGAGCTGAATCGCCACACTGTTCACCATCACCCTGATGGGGACTGAGAGAGGGGATACCTAAGGTTTGCCATAACTTCCCACACGATTGGTATCAGGAGGCGCATAATATATCAAATCAAAGCTAACAACGAGACCTTTTGTGGCGGCCGCGCCCTAACCATCCAGATTATGAGGTGGTTGTCAATAGAAACTTAGCATTCAGATTAAGGAATGGTCCTTCTTAATCAAATACTAAGGGAAGATATGTCACAATAAAGAGAGAGAGCAAAGGAGCCAATCACTAAATGAACATACTATAGTATATCAGAGTGTGGAAGAAAGACAAGTAATAATATCCATACAATCCAAATAAGAACTATACAACTCAGAATACATAAGCATGAAAAGTAAAGTAGTTTAAACCTATATTATTACAAAACAATATTTATGTTTAAGCAGTAAGGGAAAGGTAAAGTCACTCAGTCCTCACAAAGTAAAAGAAAAGGTAAGAGTCTTCTCTTACACGGTCCTCCACCTTAATCAAATCTTCAGAAGGTTCCATACCCTCGAAAAGCTCAGAATCTACCATTATCAGTTTCACAATAATAGGGCCTTGCTAACAAAAGAAAATTCTAGTTAGACAAAATATCTAAGTACATTTCAGGATATAAATTTGTTAATTTAAATGATATCACAATATATAAATATATGCAAAGTAGGAGCAGTAAAGCATCAAAGAAAAGTGACAACATTATAATTAACATAATTATAACTCATACAAGGTGTGAGATAAGCACATACCTCAACTCAAGCTACAAAAAAAAGGGTTAAATAGCACATAATGAAATCTACTAAGCACTAGGAAATTCCTAAGAAATATGATTAACTTAGACATGCTGATTACAATATAAAATAAAAGTACTAAACTGAAAGTAAAATTTTAACATTCCAACATGCCATAAAGTTAAAGTAAACTGCTAAAAACTACAACATACATGTAAAGAAGTAAATACTAAAGGAATTGCTACATATAAGTATGATGAACTGTAAAGTAAAAGATATGCCAAAACTGTAAAGTAACAGTAAAGTAAATGTAAGTAAGGGTATAAAGTAAAGTGCGGATATACTCCTACTTAGTCCTGCCAAAAAGTAAGGTCCATCTGATCATCTAGGAAAGTGTCCCAGATTAAAGTATGCCGCATTAGGAAAGCGTCCTAGGCAAAAGTATCACGCACTAAGAAAGTGTCCAAGGCAAAAGTATCACACACTAGGAAAGTGTCCTAGGCAAAAGCTATCTTAAAAGTAACATTATACTAGAAGGCAAACTAAATAAGACATAACTCACACAATTTAATAAAGTTATTTTCATCAAATTTCCTCCTTAAGTTATGAAAATGCCATATGAATGTATTCAAAGTTTAATTTAGAATATTCATCTAATATTCCATGTTCAATATAATGTGTCCAAATGTATAATGAAGTTCAAAATAAGAAAAGCATAGCATACAATTTTTAATGAATAAAATTGCACTAAATAACTTTGTGATAACACTTTGTTTTCTAATTAAGTCATTCTAACTACTCTAAGTTACATACGATTCAGAATCATTAATTCTCACACTATCTATAACTTAGAATCATAATCCTATGAGTTGAACATAATTAGGACTGCTAGGTCCTAATTATAACTGAATCAATATTACCTATATAGTTAAATAAGTAAGTCAACCATCCTAATTTATTATTTAAATAATCCCAAAACCAATCTTGATTAGCCAAATTAAGATTGAAAGGATTAAGAATTTAACTCCAAATAATGGGGTTCAATTCTTAATCATAAGGTTATCATAAGGATTAGGGTTTAATCACATCTCACAGATTAAATATAAGACAAATCCTATTGAGTAAAGTCAAACTCAATAGGATATATCTCTATTCCAAATTCTAAGATTAAAAGATCAAATAATTATTTAATAAACTATGAAAATCTATAAACTATTAAAACTAAGGTTGCACCAAATGTGTAAACCACTTTACTCATTATATGAATTCTAACCTAAGCTCTACTCCTAATCCTAGGAATTAAGGCTCTTAAATATTAAGAGTAACACTCAGACACACATCCTAACTAATGATATAAGACCTATGAGTGAACTAAGAAGTTTAAGGGAAAGAAAAGAACTCACATCTTACTTAGATTTTTACTTAAGACCAAAAATTAGGATTTTCCTTGAATTTCTAATTTAAGACTTAGAACTATCTAAACTAAAGTCTAAATTACTTTAATTACTAATTTTAATGTTTAGATAATGAATCTAGGGCTGAGAAGTGTTTAAACCTAAATTTGGGCGAAATGACCATTTTACCCCTGCTTAAGGGTCAAGAAGATCAACTTTTGATCATAGGTTCCAAATCTGAAATTTTCAATGGCAAAGTGTTTCTTACTATCTAATATAAGATTAGACAATGATTACATTAATTTTGGATAATTAATAAGCCTCATGAGATCAAATTAATGAATTTGCCTCATAGGGGCATTTTAGTAATTTTGTCAAATGGAATCTAAATTTTCTATCAATTTGTTGTTGCTTACTATTTAAGGTTTCCATAGAACCTAAAATTATGGAATTTTGATAAGTATTGGCTAAATTATAGCCAATACAAGTTTAAGGGTAAAAGAGTAATTTAGGGTTTCTTAATTAAGGGTCAAATTCTTAACTTTTCTAATTAATATCCAGACTAAGTAAAATTAGTTGATGTATATCTCAAATGACCCACTGATCATATTGACTAGTGGTAAGCTCAATTTAGACTCTAATTGGCTAAGTTATGGCCTAATTAGAGTTTAAGTTAATTAGTGAGTGATTAGTGAAATTAATCATAGAATCACTAATCCAACTACATAACTAAGTTTTATTCTACTCTAAGAGTAATCAAAAACAAAAATTACTCAATTTTGATTATTAATTATGCTAATATTCACTAATCAAGTCTTAAGGTGATTAGGGCTAATTAAGAGATCTAATTATTGGATCAAAAATATATTTCTAGCTTACTATTAATTAGGTCTTCTTGATCAAAATGGTATATTGGAAGACCTAATTTAGAGTTCAATTAACTAAGTTATGGTCAATTGAAGTTATATGGTTAATTAAGATAATTAGGATTAGGTCCTAAACATGATTAGCTCAAATTAATATAAATAGAAAATTAAACACTACTAGGTTGTTCTAGAGGTTCTACTGATTACTTTGAGACCCTTATTGACTAGGTTTGGATTAGTGGTTACAAAGTTATGAGCCTTACAAGATTAGGTTTTAGGTTAAAAAGTGATTAATCTAAATATGTCTCAAACAGCAAAACCAAAACTACTAAGTTAATTCTTAGGCTTTGCTGATTACTTTAAGACTTATATTGGGTATGTTTGGATGTGTGGTTATAAAGTTAAAATCAAATGAATTTATGAGGCATTTAGGGCAATTATGGGAAATCCTAAATATCACTAAATTAAATATAGCTCTAAATAAAATTTTGATAGTGCCAATAAATTCCTTATAATTTTTTGATTTCAATGATATATTAATTTGTTACATTTGGATTTATATTTTGTAATTTATGGCAAACTAAAGTTTAAGATATAATTGATTAAATTAAATTTAATTATACTATTATAATTTAACTAATCTTATTTATTTTATTTATAACATATTAATTAATGATTTTTTGCAGGCAACGGACCCACGGGGGACACATGGCATCCTGCCATTCGCCAGGGGTCAGATGAGTGGGACCCACTACTATCTCCAATGAGATAGCTCTGATGCGGTTGATTAGAGGTGGGTCCCACCTCAGATGTGCAACCGTTGTGATCACGCCACGTGTCCCGCATCTTTCAAACACGCGGGTTGGGCTCGGGTCGTCCCGGCCCGACCCGAAACCTTCTTCTTCTAACTAGCCAGATCCCCGCACCTTTCGCACTAGGGTTCAAAATATCGACGACTTCCGACGGCACCAGGCTCCAGGCTGCATGGCAGCTGATGAGAGAAGATCAGGCCTTCCAAAAGGTGACCGTTTCGAGACCTAATATGGTCTGAGTCAAAGACGATGGCTAACCCTAGATGTCCACAATTAGAAGCCCGTAGAGATAATGGCTTTTACTGTCGCTCATACCCTAAGTTGCTTCGATACAATCATCTAATTGACAATTCTATTTGCTCGATTGGCAATCAAAGATAGGAAATAACATTTCAAAATAATCGATCAAAGATTGAAGTGATAAGCAATAGGATCAAAGGTACCTGAATTCCTATGGCTGCGAGTTAGGTTGGTCAAAGATAATTTGGAAAAGCAAATGAAGGTATCGAGGATAGAAGTTAAGTTAAGATTGCAAAAGGCGGTGTATCGAGCACCAGGCGCGTGCGAGCATCACGTGGCAATGAGGACACACGGAGTTCTCTGCGTCTAGATGAGGGAGACAGTCCTGTGACTGTCAGATCTTGCGATCGGACGGATCGTAGGATCTGTTAGATCTGACGGCAACCTTCCGATTTGTGTGACGGCATCACTTAGATTGGACGGCTCTGTTTGACTAATATTAAATATTTAATTATTTAATTAATTTCTAATAATTTTATTAATTAGAACTATCTATTAAAATGCATTCCAAAAATTTCCAATAAATCACCCCTAGCTAATTGAGGGTGAGGAATGCAATGAAAAAATTGAATTTTTGATTAAATGAGTATTTAATTATTCAAATTTCTGGGCATTTTAAATAATATTAAAATATTTGAAAAAAATCCATTCACTTCCAAATGCCTTCAAAACTTCACCCCTAGTTAATTTGGGGGTGGTGAACATATTGGTGAAGTCAAATTTTTGATTTGAGATCAAACTAAATAGGTCAATTTCTAGGGTTTTAGGAAATTCCCAAAATCAAGATTTGATCATTTGATTCCTAATTTAGACTGGATCTTTGAGGTGAGCTTCTAATGACTTAATTTATGTTCTAGAATCATAATTAGGACATAGATTAGTCCTAATTGACCTAAGTAACAACCTGAGTTGTTACAGACTCCTTGTAACAGCACAAGGCTCTTACCCAGCTTAATTTAAGCCTAATTATATATTAATTATTATTCCATTAAGTTCATCTAGTCATTAAAACCAAACTATGAAGGTTGGAGCAATTCGGAGCTTAATCAATTATTTTGGAATATTTTAATATTTAATTAATTAAAAAATTGAGATATTTATTTTGACCTCGAAATCAAAAAGCGACTTCACCGTTGTAATCGTCACCCCCAAATTAGCTAGGGGTGATGTTTTGGATACGTTTCGAAATCGTCAGATTTTCACAAATATTTTAATATAATTAAATGCACCAAAAAATAGAATAATTAAATATTCGTCGGAATCAAAATCCAACTTCACCGTTGAATTCCTCACCCCTAAATTAGCTATGGGTAAATTTTTAGGATTTTTCAGAGAACATTTATTTAACCTGAATTCTTAATAAATTAAAAATTAGGAATATTAATTAATTATTCCTTAATTTGCATTTATTTCCTCTCTCTCCTCCCTTGCAATTTCTGCTGGCCATCCCTTCCCTCTCCTCTTAGCCATGCCTTCCTTAGGCAAGCATGATGGCTCCTCACATCCTAGCCCCTAGCTCATGATGGAGCCTCCCTCTCACTCTCCTCCTTTAAAGGGAGAGCACAACCCCTCTTCTCCTCCTTGCTGAAGTTTTCCTATCTTCCGCCTCCATTGGTCCCTTGTGCTGAAAAAAAAGAAGCTCATCTCTAAAGCTTTGAAGAAAGACAAAGGTTCCTTCTTCCTCCTTGCAAAGCTAAGGTACCCGTTTGCTTACTCTCCTTGTACCCATTTGCTCCTCTTCATATTGTTATTATGCTTGAATGTGTCTTTAGAAATCCATAAGCATGTATAAAAGCCATTAAGGCTCTTAAAAGCTTCACAGAAAATTGCTCTGTTTTTCTTGTATTTTGCACACCCTTGCATTTATCATCATTTTTCATATAGTTAAATGCTCTGTTTGTGCTGATTTTAGTGTCAATGAAAAGGTATCGAAAAGACCTTTCCATTGATATATAGCACCGCTCATGGAGTGTCCTAGATTTGAAGTATTTGAGCTTGAAAGTAGGCCGTACGGGTTTCATCCAGGCAAAAAATACCGTCTAGCGCTGCAGCGCCCAAAGTTGCAAAATGGGCCACTGCAGTGGCATTTCGGAAAAAAACATATTAAAATCCGTTAATTACCTAATTGAACAGTAAATTGTAAATGGACCGCTGCAGCGCGCTGGAGCGGGCTGTAGCGGCATTTTAAGAAAACTTTAGAAAATAAAAAAATAAATTAATTGAACAGTATTTTTGCGACTTGGACTGCTGCAGTGCGCCATAGCGCGCCACAGCGAGCTACAGCTCCAAAAGCGCTGCAGCGCACTCTAGCGCTAAAAGCGCCACAGCGCACTACAGTGCCAAAAATGCTGCAGCGCGCTACAGCGCCCAAAATTACAAAACTGCCCATAATTTTCAGAACCTGCCTAGAATTGGCTGAAATGGCCAGAACTTCTTCGTTTTTGTATTTTAAGGTCCCTAGCACCCTAGTGGGACTGAATTATTTTAGTTAATTTTGAGGATTCCATAAAATACTCTATATTAAAATTAAGTTTGAAACTTTGTCATCTTTATCAAGTGCTCAAAACCTACCATATATCTAAAATGGATTGTGCCAATTTCTAGATAATAGAATCCTTAAAAGCATATATTGAATAGGTATAATCTTAACAACCAAATGGCATGAAGCCTAAGTTCTTTAGATTTGTAATCAAGAGCTAATCCCTTTATTTTGTTTTAGAATTTGGTTGGCCTTAATTACCTTTTTATTCTATGTTATCTTTACATTTCTATGCTTTTATGATTTTAGGGTGTATGTTAGAGAACATTAACATTTATTTGGACACCTAATTGTGTGTAATTGACATTAAATTATAATTGAACATAAGAATTTTGATAACTTGATTAAGTAGATGATACTTTATCCAAATCTAAAATTTGATATCAATAATATACTAATAATACATTGATTTGTTATTGACTCTTAAATTAACCTTTGGTCTTAATGGTAGAAAGGTTAAGGATTAAACCCTAACTGGTCTTGATTAAGATCTAAATCTTAATCACTTAATCAATTAACTTGATTGTAAGATAATTCAATTGACATTATTCCAATAATGCATATGATTTGATATTGATCTTAAATCATTGAATTAGAAGTGCTAAGGTTAACATCGAATATGTGTGATTGAATCATCTGAATCTAAACTTTAGATCTTTGATTTTCTTTTAAATAAGACAATTAACATAAGATGGATAATAAAATTGTAATGATTTATGAAATGATCTAACTCTATTAAGATCTTTGATTTCATCCCATGATTGTAGAATAAGAAAGGATTAGATGGATTATAATCATCTGATCTGATCACTTGAATGTTAACTTAAGAGGTAGAAAAGTGAGATCTTAAGGGTCTTGCTTTAAGATTGTTCTTAAAATGTTTAAAGACCTTAATTATTGATACTTTGAGGTAGGAAGAGCTTTTGTAACTTTTTGAGGTAGAAACTTAGATGATCCTTCATAACTTTAGAAGTTGAACTTGATACCTTATGGTAGGAATCACCTAAAGTACTTAAAATGGGACTTATTCCTTGTGGTAACAACCTACATTGAGTGATCTTTTGATCATACCCTTGGAGCCTTGTGTAGGACTCACCCATATAGAGTAATGATTAATAGCTTTGATAAATCCTTGTTGATTAAATAAAGTTGTCTGAACCCAGATTATTAGTTGGTGTAGTATGGTATACCCATAGTACTGGATTACTTCAATAGTATTCAGAATTAGTTAATTCACTCCAATGTGGACTTATGACCAAGTGCTATCCCGAGGGATTAGACGAATACAGTCCCATTAGAATAAATCTTCCAGGACTAAGAGTGTTATAAATAGGGACTCATTCTTTAGTTTGATTAAAATACAAATCGCCATCGGGTGATGCCTCCTAGCGAAGATCACTTCAATAGGTGTGGCTTAAACAAACTAAGTAATTTGAGTCACCTTCTTTGGGACACTAAGTGTGATTGTGAGTTGGGCATCTTAATGAATTAGCTTGAGATACAAATAGCCATCGGGTGATGCCTCCTATCGAAGATCGCTTCGTTAAGGTGGCTTAATCAAACTAAGTGTTAAGAACCACCTTTCTTGCAAATGTGCTAAATATGTGTATACAATTATCCCATCTAATAATTTTAAGTAAACTCTCAACTTTAACCAAGTATCGAACTAGAATGTAGGAGTCAAAATCTTTTTACCAGAATTCTGCATAATGGAGACCGTGAATTCATTATCAGATTTCAAAGAATTTTTTTTATTTATTTCATGTAGCTTAGAAGCATGAGCATGAGCATAAGCATGATATTGAGTATCAATAATGATATATGAGTATCAGTGATAATTTATGGGTTACAAAATATTGCATACATTGACTGGGGAATTTCAGGATGCATCGGCATCGCCGTTCCCAACTAGATGTATGTAGAGATTGGACCATATGACGCATAGCAGTTCAGTGATATTTTGGTTGCATATCAGTACATACAGTATTGTGGCATATTCAGATGTACATTTTAAGTGGCATACAATATAGTTTTACATGCTATTACTCAGTTTCATATCCATTACTATTTTGATTTATCTTCAGTATTCTGTTTATAGTTTAGTTTTACAATACTTTACTTCAGTTTTGTACAGTTTTATCCAGTTTATACCTTCAGTTACCTTCACAATTTTTTTGCAGATTTACTTATATTATTTAAATGATAAATGAACAACTAGAACTATTTAGATTAGTTTCGATGTGTTAGACTTACTGTCTAACATGAGGTACTTTTGGGATCTAGCAATTTGCTAGATCTTGAACAGTATATTGAGCCAGGTCAGGAGAACACCCAGGAGATTCAGGAGGAGCCAAAGGAGCACTAGTGGACTTTTCTTCAGCTTTACCTTTCTGCTTAGTTTATTTTAGTTCAGTACTTAGCTTTATATCTATAATTCAGTAAATATTTGTAATAATTTTGGAGGTATTTTCTTTTCTTTTTTGAGATGAATGTTTCAATACAGCTTTTGTGATAAATATTTCTGGATGTTTACTTTTAGCTTCCTTACTCTATTTATATACTACTTATACTTAGTATTGTGATGTGATCAGTATATTGGAAATGCTGATATCTTATAGATATATTGAATTCCTATTATATTCTAAATCCAATGTATATATTTGTCTAATACTTAGGATAAAGATACTACTCTTATTTTAAGTATTATATCTCAACCCTCCTTGAGGTTGAGTCAGCAGCCCTTCAGATGGGTTCGATTTTTAGCTATTCGGGGAGACAGAATATTCTTCCCCAAGTGGCACTCCGCTCTGCAGCCAAAATTGATTATAACTATCTCTTTTGCGAGCGGCGATGGGGCTGGGCGCTACACTCCCCCACTTAAGAATGATGTCGTCCTTGACATCACTCAGGTGAGAAAAATAAGATATAGTGAAAATAACAAATTGAGCTGAGAAGAAGTTAAGAAAGTACCTGAATTAAAATAGATTAGGATATTTTCGCCGCATATCCACTTCTTTCTCCCAAGTGGATTCCTCTCGCATACGGTTCTTCCATTGAACCTTAACCATTAGAATAGATTGATTTCTTAGGTGCCTCTGATCGCGAGCTAAGATTTTGATTGGTTCTTCAACATAAGATAAATCTAGCTGGATAGATACTGCTAGAAGTTGCACTAAATATGAAGGATGTTGAAGACATTTTCACAATGATGAGATATGTAAAATGTTATGAATAGTAGAAAAGTCCTTAGGTAGCTTTAATTTATAGGTAGTAGAGCCTATCCTTTCTACTACTTCAAATGGACCTACGAAGTAAGGGCTAAGTTTCCCAGCTACTCTAAATCAAAATACTCCTTTCATAGGACTGACTTTAAGATATGCAAATTCTCCAGCATTGAAATTTAAAGAACGATGGTGAGCATCATGATATTTTCTTTGATGGTCTTGTGCAACTTTAATTATCTGCTGAATTAATTGCACCTTTTTATTTGTTTCTACAAGTAAGTCAGATACAAAAGGCTATACACCACTAGTCTTAGACTAAGCAAGCGGAGTGCTACATTTTCTTCCATATAATGCTTCATAGGGTGCCATACAAATGCTTGCTTGAGAGCTATTATTGTAAGCAAACTCTACAAGAGGAATGTGGTCTTCCCAAAAACCACCAAAATCCAGAATGCATAAATGTAAAAGATCTTCAAGAATGTAATTAACTCATTCTATTTGTCCATCTGTTTGTGGATGAAATGTAGTGCTCATAGCCAATGTGGTGCCCAAATCTTGATGAACTGCAATTCAGAATTTGGAAGTGAATCTATGATCATAATCTGAGACAATTGATCTGGGAATGCCATGGAGTCTGACAATTTCTCTAATATATAATTTTGCCAGCCTTCCTACAGAATCTGTCTGTCTCAGTGGAATAAAATGGGCCGGTTTGGTTAATCGATCAACTATGACCCAAATAGAATCAGAACCCGATCTTGACTTGGGTAAACCCATAACAAAATCTATGGAAATATCAAGCCATTTCCATTCTGGAATAGATAGAGGATTAAGAAGTCCTCCAAGTCTCTGATGTTCTACTTTAACAAGATTACAAGCATGATATTTTGACATGAATTCTGCCACAATCTTTTTCATACCGGCCACCAAAATGATCTCTTCAACTCTTAATACATTTTAGTGCTTTTGGGGTGGACTTGATAACCTGAATTATGGCCTTCTATAAGAATCTCTTGATGCACGATCATCTTGATAGATCACTATCCCGTGCAATTGCAAATCATGACGGCGACCACTTTCATTTCTGATAATGTTGTACAACAACTGAGGGCATCTGCCACCACATTTGCTCTACCCGGGTGGTATTGAATATCTAAATCATAATCACTATTCAATTCAAGCCATCTTCTTTGGCGACAATTCAATTCGTGTTGAGTGTAGATGTACTTTAAACTCTGGTGATCAGTGAAAATTGAACATTGAACTCCGTATAAATAATGACGCCATATTTTTAATGCAAAAATTACTGCAACAAGTTCTAGTATGTGATCACTTTTTTTTTCTTGCATTAATACACATCCTAATCCAGTTCCTGAAGCATCATTATACACTTGATAGTTCAAGCCTTCTTTAGGTAGAATAAACACTGGAGCAGTAAAAAGTGCATCTTCTAGAGTTTGAAATGCATTCTCACATTTAGAACCCCAAACAAATGGAACAACTTTCTAAGTGTATTTTGTTAATGGAGATGCAATTTGAGAAAAGCCTTTAATAAATTTTTTGTAGAATCCTGCTAAACCCAAAAAGCTTCTTATATTTGTTACTATCTTGGGTTGTACCCAGTCTTGAATTGCACTTATTTTCTGTCGATCTACTCGGATTCCTTGAGCATCCACAACATGGCCCAAAAAAAGCTACGGAACTTAGCCAGAATTCGCTTTTAGAAAGTTTTGCATAGAGTTCATGGTTGCATAGAGTTTCTAATAGTATTCTTAAATGATTCTCATGATCACTCAGGGTCTTGGAATATATGAAGATATCGTCGATAAATACTATAACAAACTTATCCAGATAGGGTTTTAGGACTCGCTGCATCAAATTCATAAAAATTGATGGTGCATTTGTGAGTTCAAAAGACAGCACAAGAAACTCATAATGTCTGTACCATGTACGAAACATTGTTTTCTCCACATCTGAATCCTTTACTTGAAGTTGATGATACCCTGATCTTAAATCAATCTTGGAAAATACTACAACACCGAAAATTTGATCAAACAGGTCATCAATTCTAGGTAATGGATATTTGTTTTTAATAGTGACCTTGTTTAATTCTCTATAATCTATACACATTCTCGTAGAACCATCTTTCTTCTTGACAAATAAGACCAGTGCTCCCCAAGGAGACATGCTAGGTTTAATGAAGCCTTTATTTAAGAGTTCTTGTAACTACTCACTAAGTTCTTGTAGTTCCTTAGGAGCCATTCTATATGGTGCTTTAGAAATTGGTTGTGTATCAGGAATTAGATTTATTGAAAACTCTACTTCTCTTAGTGGAGGTAGCCCAGGCAGATCTTCTGGAAACACATCAGGAAATTCTTTAACAACTCTGATTTTTGAAAGTTAAATATCTTCCTTACTTTCACCAATCATGGTGACTAAAAATGCAACACAGCCTTTAGTTATCAACTTTTCTACTTGAATTGCATTAATTAACAAGCATTGGGTACTAAACCTCCCTATGAAGGCTTCAGCAGTATCTTGTGATGACAAAATAATCTTCTTTTGTTGATAATTAATTGTAGCATTATGAGCACTAAGCTAATTTATTCCTAATATAATATAAAAATTTGTTATAGGTAGGATAATTAACTAGGCCTGAAATGCCTTCTTATTCAAGGGTACTTGGAGATTACATAATTGAGTTGTGCGAAGATGGGTTCCAGAAGGAAGCCCAACATTAAAAGTTCTAGCCATCTTATAACATGGCAACTTCAAACTCTTAGCAAATCTTTCAGATATAAACGAATGACTTGCTCCCGTATTGACTAATATTTTGCAAGGATAGTCATTAACACAAATTGTTCCTAAATTAAGCATACTTAGTTATGATTATTCAATTTGCTAATGCTTTGAATAAGAATTCAGAATTAAATATGCGTACCTGATATGATGTTCTTATCTTCAGTAGCCTCCACGAGAGTAAGGGTGTAAACCCTAGCAAGTCCGGATGGCCTTCTAATGACTTATTATTGAGGAGGTTTGGAGGTACTAGGTTGAGTGGTACTACTTTCAACCTTCCTTTGAGTTGATACTGTAGGTTGCTGAGAGGACATAATGGTAAGAGGTTGACTCCTTCGATTGAACATAGCAGAATTAAGAACTTGATCTCTCTTAGGATGGCAATACGGGCATCGTCAATTATCACATCGAAGTTACATTGTTGATAGAAATGTCCCTTCCTTCCACATGTGTAACAACATTGCTGATTATGATTACACTTTCTGAAGGGATGAGGTCTTGTACACCCATTATACAGATCTAAGGATGTAGGATCTGCTTCAATTTGATAAACCTTCCCTAAAGGAAATCTAGCCTTTTTGGGGTTATTATCCCTGTACGAGGTTGAGCTGAAGGTTCTTTTAGTTTCCTTCTAAGATTGATGTTGGTCTATGGCACGAGCAGTTTCAATTAGTTCTGTGATAGTCTCAGTTGTACCATATGATCCTTTATTGAGTCTCGAAGTCAACTCAAAAATCTATGGCAACGAGCACCTTTAGTTTGCACCATATCTGGTGCAAATCGAGCTAGTCGTCTAAATTCAGATTCGTATTCAGAGAGTGTCTTGTTCCCTTGCCTCAGTATAATAAACATGTCGCCCAAGTTATTCTGAACTAATAGGGGTATATATTCTGCTCGGAATGCTTCTACGAATTCTTCCCAAGGGATCTCCTCAATGTAGTAATTAGCAAAAAGTGTACGGTGGAGATTGTCCCACCAGTATTCAGCTTCTTCTTGGAACATATGAGTAACTAATCTGACTGATTCAGCATCTGGACAGTTAATACTTGTTAAGTTCTTTTTAACGATTTTGAGCTAGTTGGATGTGTCCATGATTGACATATTTCCATTAAAATTAGGGGTTCTCAATCTAATAAAGCTATGTAAAAGACCGTCTGTAGGCTGATGATATTGTTGAGAATAATGGTAAGGTACATTATTCACAGACACTGGGGACAGATTATGCTGCATCGTGATCAATCTCTCTATCCTTTCAGATTATTGGGCATTGGTTGCCACTAGTGCTTTTATTGCATCTAAGAGTGTGTTGATTTCAGCAGAATTACTACTAAATGCTGCAGGGTTTGAGGATGACTGCCCTGGATTCATTTTGTACCTATATTTGGTAATCATATAAATTTGAGAGAGCTCAAAAGAAACAAGTTTTATTTTATTACTTATTTCAAGATGACTCGTACAATGAAAAGAAAGTACATCAAGCTTAGTAAAACATTTATTTAATGTATTCAGCTGAAAATGTAAGACTGAAATCCACAAAAGTGTATTCTTGATGTTCTCTCCTTTGTATATGTGAGAGTTCTGGAAGAGTGGCATCCCACCAATCTTCTGCTTGATCATGAAGTAACCTTGTTGTTATTTCAACTCTAATGTTATTAGGGTAGTCTATAGTTTCAAAAGTGTTCTTCACACGCCTTAGCCATTCCTTGGCTAAAGGAGGAAGATCAAATCCTCTAAACATCGCATGGCAAAGCATCTGATCCAATATCTGTACTCCTAGTTTTGATACACCTTCAATATATCTTCCATAATGTTGTCCACACTAGAAGTCTAATTCCCATATGTCTTCAAACCTTCTGATATAGTCTTGGGTCGACATCCCTCAAGGCTTATATATCCCATATGTTTAATCATATTTAATTAATTTGATTGAGCAACTTAAATATATAATATATATAATTTTTTGTAATTTATCATTTTATCTCAATTATATTGGTATTTTATGCTCACTATTCTGAGTATATAGTAATATGGATGTCATTCTAGTATTCATTTAGTAATTGTAAGTCAAAAGAACTATCCATTAGGTAGATAGGAAAATAAATTCTAATCTGACCCCTTATGGAGTTCTCTGATACCAACTGTGGCAGCTGAACCCTAACCATCCGAATTAGGAGGTGGTCGTCAATGGGCAAATCCTCACTTAGCATTCAGATTAAGGAATGGTCCTTCTTAATAAAACACTAAGGGAAGGTATGTCCTAATAAAGAGAGAGAGAGAGAGAGAGAGAGAGAGAGAGAGAGAGAGAGCAAAGGAGCCAATCACTGAATGAACATACTATAGTATATCAGAGTGCGAAAGAAAGACAAGTAATAACATCCATACAATCCAAATAAGAACTATATAACTCAAAAAACATAAGCATGAAAAGTAAAGCAGTTTAAACCTGTATTATTACAAAACAACATTTAAGTTTAAGTAGTAAAGGAAAGGTAAAGTCACTCAGTTCTCACAAAGTAAGAGAAAAGCTAAGAGTCTTCTCCTGCGCGCTCCTCCTCCTGAATCAGATCTTCAGAAGGTTCCACACCCTCAAAAAGCTCGAAATCTACCATTGTCAGTTTCACAATGATAGGGCCCCAGCCAATAAAAGAAAAATCTAGTTAGACAAAATGTCTAAGTACATTTTAGGCTATAAATTTGTTAATTTAAATAATATCACAATAACTAAGCAAAGTAGGAGCAGTAAAGCATTAAAGAAAGGTGACAAAGTTATAATTAATATAATTATAACTCATACAAGGTGTGAGGTAAGCACATACCTCAACTCAAGCTGCAAAATAAGGGTTAAATAGCACATAATGAAATCTACTAAGCACAAGGAAATTCCTAAGTAGTATGATCAACTTAGACATGATGGTTACAATATAAAATGAAAGTATTAAACTGAAAGTAAGATTTTAACATCCTAACATGCCATAAAGAAAATGTAAACTACCTAAAATTACAATGTACATGTAAAGAAGTAAGTACTAAAGGAACTGCTGTATATAAGTATGCTGAACTATAAAGTAAAAGATATGCTAGAACTATAAAGTAACAGTAAAGTAAATGGAAAGTAAAGGTATAAAGTAAAGTGTGAAGATACTCCTACTTAGTCCTGCCAAAAAGTAAGGTCCATCTGATCATATAGGAAAGTGTCTCAGATTAAAGTATGCCGCACTAGGAAAGCATCCTAGGCAAAAGTATCGCGCACTAGGAAAGTGTCCTAGGCAAAAGTATCACGCACTAGGAAAGTGTCCTAGGCAAAAGCTATCTCAAAAGTAACGCTATACTAGAAGGTAGACTAAATAAGACATAACTCACACAGTTTAATAAAGTTGTTTTCATCAAATTTCCTCCTTAAGTTATGAAAATGTCATATAAATGTATTCAAAGTTTAACATAGAATATTTATCTAATATTTTATGTCCAATATAATGTGTCCAAATGTACAATGAAGTCCAAAATAAGGAAAGCATAGCATACAATTTTCAATGAATAAAATAACACTAAACAACTTTGTGATATCACTTTATTTTCTAATTAAGTTGTTCTAACTACTCTAAGTTACATAAAATTCAGAATCATCAATTCTCACAATATCTGTAACTTAGAATCACGATCCTTTGAGTTGAACATAATAAGGACTAGCGAGGTCCTAATTATAACTAAATCAATGTCATCTATATAATTAAATAAGTAAGTAAACCATCCTAATTTATTATTTAGATAATCCCAAACCCAATCTTGATTAGCCAAATTAAGATTGAAAGGATTAAGAATTTAACTCCAAATAATGGAGTTCAATTCTTAATCACAAGGTTATCCTAAGAAATAGGGTTTAATCCCATCTCACTGATTAAATGTAAGACAAATCCTATTTAGTAAAGTCAAACTCAATAGGATAGATCTCTAATCCAAATTCTAAGATTAAAAGATCAAATAATCATTTAATAAACTATGAAATTCTAGAAACTATTAAAACTACGGTTTCACCCAATGAGTAACCCACTTTACTCATTAAATAAATTCTAACCTAAGCTCTACTCCTAATCTTAGGAATTAAGTCTCTTAAATACTAAGAGTAGCACTCAGACACACATCATAACTAATGATATAAGACCTATGGGTGAACTAAGAAGTTCAAAGGAAAGAAAAGACTCACATCTTAGATTTTTACTTAAGACCAAAAATTAGGATTTTTTTTGAATTTCTAATTTAAGACTTAGAACTATCTAAATTAAAGTTTAAATTACTTTAATTACTGATTCTAATGTTTAGATAATGATTCTAGGGCTAAAGTGTTTAAACTTAAATTTGAAAAAAATGACCATTTTTCCCCTACTTAAGGGTCAAAAAGATCAACTTTTGATCTAGTATTCTAAATCTAAAATTTTCAGAGGCAAAGTGTTTCTCACTATCTAATATAAGATTAAATTGTGATTACATTAATTTTGGACAATTAATAAACCTCATGAGATCAAATTAATGAATTTGACTCATAGGGGTATTTTGGTAATTTGGTCAAATGGAGTCTAAATTTTCTATCAGTTTATTGCTGCTTACTGTCTAAGGTTTCCATAGAATCTAAAATTATGGAATTCTGATAAATATTGGCTAAGTGATAGCCAATACAAGTTTAAGGGTAAAAGATTAATTTAGGGTTTCTTAATTAAGGGTCAAATTCTTAACTTTTTCAATTGGTGACAGGATTGAGTAAAATTAGTGGATGTAGATCACAAATGACACACTGATCATATTGACCAGTGGTAGGCTCAATTTGGACTCTAATTGGTTAAGTTATGGCCTAATTAGGGTTTAAGATAATTAGTAAGTGATTAGTGAAATTAATCACAGAATCACTAATCCAACCACATAACTAAGTTCTATTATACTCTAGGAGTAATCAAAAACAAAAATTACTCAATTTGGATTATTAATTATGCTAATATTCACTAATCAAGTTTTAAGGTGATTAGGGCTAATTAAGAGATCTAACCATCAGATCAAAAGTATTTTGGTAGTGTACTGTTAATTAGGTCTTCTTGATCAAAATGGTATATTGGAAGACCTAATATGGAGTTCAATTGACCAAGTTATGGTCAATTGAAATTCTAGGGTTAATTAGGGTAACTATGGCTATGTCCTAAAAGTGATTAGCTCAAATTAATCCAAATAGAAAATTGAACACTTCTATGTTGTTCTAGAGGCTCTACTGATTACTTTGAGACCCATATTGACTAGGTTTGGATTAGTGGTTACAAAGTTATGAGCCTTACAAAAATTAGGTTTTAGGTCAAAAAGTGATTAACCTAATATGTCTCAAATAGCAAGACCAATACTACGAGGTTAATCTTTAAGCTTTGCTAATTACTTTAAGACCCATATTGGGTATATTTGAATGTGTGGTTATAAAGTTATAATCAAATGAATTTATGAGGCATTTAGGGTAATTATGAGGGATCCTAAATACCACTAAATTAAATATAGCTCTAAATGAAGTTCTGATAGTGCTAATAAATTCCTTATAATTTTTTGATTTCAATGATATATTAATTTGTTATATTTGGATTTTTATTTTGTAATTTATGGCAAACTAAAGTTTAAGATTTAATTGATTAAATTTAATTTAATTATACTATTATAATTTAGGTAATCTTATTTCTTTTATTTATGACATATTAATTAATGATTTTCTGCAAGCAACGGACCCACAGGGGACACATGGCATCCTGCCATTCGTCGGGGGTCAAATGAGTGGGGCCCACTGATGTCTCGAATGAGACTGCTCTGATGCGGCCGATCAGAGGTGGGTTCCACCTCAGACGTGCAGGCATTATGATCACGCCACGCGTCCCGCAGCTTTTAAACACGTGGGTCGGGCTCGGGTCATCCTGGCCCGACCCGAAACCTTCTTCTTCTAACTCGCCAGATCCCCGCACCTCTCGCACTAGGTTCGAAAAACCTGTGACTTCCATTGGCACCAGGCTCCAGACCGCATGGCAGCCGATGACAGAAGACCAGGCCTTTCTAGAGGTGGCCGTTTCAAGACCAAATATGGTCTGAGTCAAAGACAACGGCTAACCCTAGATGTCCATGATCGGAAACCCATAGAGATAACAGTTTTCACTATTGCTCATACCCTAAATTGCTTCGATCCAACCATCTAATTGACAATTTGATTCGGTCAATTGGCAATCAAATATAGAAAATAACATTTCAAAATAATCGATCAAAGATTGAAGTGATAAGCAATAGGATCAAAGGTACTTGAATTCCTACGGCTGCGAGTTAGTTGGTCGAAGAGGTTGGATTCGAGCTCTCCCGTTCGACTTCCGTGAGATAAGGAAGATAATTTGGAAAAGTAGATGAAGGTATCGAGGTTAAAAGTTAAGTTAAGACTGCAGAAGGCGATGTATCGAGCACCTGGCGGCTGCGAGCGCCACGCGGCAGCGAGAAGGACACGCGGAGATCTCTACGTCTGGATGAGGGAGACGCCTACGACCATCAGATCTTGCGATCAGACGGATCGCAGGATCCGTTAGATCCGATGATGACACTTAGATTGGACGTCGCCGATTAACTTATATTAAATATTTAATTATTTAATTAATTTCTAATAATTTTATTAATTAGAACTATATATTAAAATGCATTCCAAAAATTTCCAATAAATCACCCCTAGCTATTTGAGGGGTGAGGAATGCAACGGTGAACTTGGATTTTTGATTTGACGAGTATTTAATTATTCGAATTTCCGAGCATTTTAAATAATATTAAAATATTCGATGAAAATCCAACGACTTCCAAATACCTCCAAAACTTCACACCTAGTTAATTTGAGGATAATGAATGCAATGGTGAAGTCAGATTTTTGATTTGAGGTCAAAGTAAATAGGTCAATTTCTAGGGTTTTAGGAAATTCTTAAAATCAGGATTTGTTCATTTGATTCGTGATTTAGACTGGATCTTTGAGGTGAACTTCTAATGACTTAATTTATGTTCTAGAATCAAATTAGGATATAGATTAGTCCTAATTGACCTAAGTAACAACCTGGGTTATTATACCTTTCTAACACACCTTAAGGCCCAAAATAGATTGGACTCATTCGCCCAAAATTTTGGGTTGAATCCCAATGAGTTAGGGTTTACTATGGAGGGTTATATGTCCCTCCACAGTCCATTAATTAGTGCAATTAGGGTGGTATTATGTTGCTTTACCTTACATACATTAGCTCTCTTATAGTTTATGTATGTTTCTAATCTCTTCAAGTTGAGTTTCTTTTTAATACTCTATGGCATTTTATTTTTCTCTCATGATGATTTTCCCATCATTTGAATATTTCAGCTTATACTGAACAATTTGTGATTTCATACACTACTATACAAATGCCCCCTAATTATGTTATGATACAAACTATAATGAAGCAATTTGGCCAAACTAAACTAATATTAAGTATTAAGTTTCCAAGATTCAAATTGAAGTTTAGTATAATAGTGCAATAAATAAATACATCCAAACATTTCTACATTCATCCATTCCTAAACAATAAAGAAACTCAAAAAAATAAGAATATACATTTATTCCATTATATTGCATTCATTTTAATATAGATCTCTCACTCTCCATGGACTTTAACAGATCTCTTCTTCAGAGTCATATTCCTTGAACATTGGATCTAATCAATACTCCTTATTAATATCATTTGTACATATATAATAGGGCATAGCCAAAAAAACAAATTCTTGTTAAACTTTTACAGTAAAGTACTGTAACAACCCAGGTTGTTACTAGGGTTACTTAAGTCTAATATAAGTCCTAATTGTAGTTATAGTACGATAATTATGTCAATTAGAACTTACCTCTAAAATCTAGGTCAAACTTGAAGTCAATTGAATCAAATCTGGATTTCTGGAAAATCCCCAAAACCCTAAAAATTAACTTTTTATTTTAACTTCAAATCAAAAAGCTGACGTCGTCATTGCGTTCACCACGCCCAAATTAGCTAGGGGTGAAGTTTTGGAGGCATTTGGAAGTCGTTGGATTTTTGTCAAATATTTTAATATTATTTAAATATCCTGAAAAATAATATAATTAAATACTCATCGAAACAAAAATCCGAGTACGTCGTTGCATTCCTAACCCTTCATTTAGCTAAGGGTGATTTTTTTGAAATTTTTGGAATACATTTAATTAGTTAATATTAATTAATAAAATAGGTTTGAAATATATATATATATATATATATATATATATATATATATATATATATATTTAAAATATCTTAACGGCGCCGTTCACCTCAACCCCTAACGCCGTTCCTTCTGTTGTAATTGACGTCCCGATTAACGGATCGACCGAACCGTCCGATCGAACGATCGGACGGCTGCGACATCTTCGTTCCCGAAGACACTCCGCATGTCCCGGAACGCGCCGCCCGTCGCCCCATCGTGCGGCCAGGTAGCTTCCACCACTTCCAAGCCTTCATTAAGAACCCTAATGGACTTTAAATTCAGTTTCCACCATTGTTGAAACCAGTTCTCATCTTCTCGAATCATCTGCATCCAGCCGTCCGATTTAAGGTACTCTTTATTTTCAATCCATTAACTTGATTCTTCCAAATTCAATTCGAAACCTTATTGCGCATGATTGATGCATCTTTGATCAGGTTCGATCAAGTTAGATCGAACCGATCATCTCAATTTTGTCCAACAGCTACAGTATAAACAGTTAGGCCCGGACGCGGCACCTAGGGTTAGGGATTTAGGGAAGCTCCGATTGTCTCCGGTGATGTACCAGGGGTCAATCGAAAGGTCTCTCCGAGACCTTTCGATCAGTATATGGGTTGAGCTCCGATGACAGTGATTAAGCCACTGATTTCGGAGCCCTAATTTTCGGGTTCTCGGTCTCGTCGCGTCTGGACAAAGTTGGGCCGGGTCAGGACCGACCCGTCGACCCGGGATCAGGTCACCACTGCATCAGTAGACAGCGGGTCCCACCGTCTATCACGGTATGCGTCAGTGGGCCTGCCTGTCAAACCCCGGCGAGTAAGGCGTCGCCACATATACCTCTGCGGGCCTCGCTTCTTCCGCCGTTCGAGTCAATGTGGACCCCACCTGCTGAGAAAATCATTATTAATAAAAATATATATGTATTATATATATATAAATATATATATCAGTACTTATAGAATACAATACTTATATTATAAAATCAAATTCAGCAAAGTATAGTATATGTATATTATTATACATACACACACACACACACACACACACACACACACACACACACACACACACACACACACACACACATATATATATATATATATATATATATATATTTACACTTAGATAAATTAATAAAAATTTGGAAAGATAAAATTTATATATATATATATATATATATATATATGGATGATAAACTTAATAGATTAATCTTATTAAGTTAGTAAAGTTTAATTAATTAATTAAACAAAATATTGATAAACATTTAAATATAATTCAATTAAATTCCAAACTTCAATTATTAATATCTCACAAAATACAAATCCAAATAGCATAAAAGAATATATTATTTTGATCAACAAAAATCAAATAATAATCTGAAATTGATCAATCTCAATTTGGATAGGTATTTCACCTAGTGACATTTAGGGGTATTAATCAAATTCAAATAATCTCATAAATTTTCAATAGGTCATAACTTTGTGTGTGTTAACCCAAATATACCAAATATGGGTCTTAAAGTGATCAGCAAATCCTAAGGATTAACCTAGCTATGTTTATTTTGCTGTTTGGACTAGATTTAGACTAATCATATTTAGGACCTAACCCTAATTAGGTCAATTAACCTTAGAACTTCAATTGACCATAAGTTGGTCAATTGAGCTACAAATTAAGTGATCCAAATGTTCATTTAGATCAGAAAAACCTAAATTACAATAATATATTAAAATATTTAAGATCCAACAGTTAGATTTACTAATCAACTCTAATTACTCTAAATATTGATTAGTAAATATTAGCAAATCTAATGATCCAAATTTCATAATTTAAGTTTCAAAGTACCCTTAGAACCTATCAAAACCTAATTGTATGGTTGGATTAGTAAATTGGTGATTAATTTTACTAATCACTCACTAATCACCCTAAACCTTAATTAGGCGATAACTTAGCCAAATGGAGTCCAAATTAAACCTACCACTAGTCACTAGAATCAGTGGATCAATTGTGACATACAGCCACTAAACTTATTCAATTTGGACACCAAATGACGAAGTTAGGATTTTTGACCTTTAATTAAGAATACTTAATTACCCTTTAAACCATAGAACTTGTATTGGCTATAACTTAGCCAATAAACATTAGAATTCAATAATTTGAGATTCAATGGAAACCTTAGGGCATAACCTACAGTAAACTAGCATAAAATTTAGGTATCATTAGGGGAAATTACCAATTTGCCCTTATAGGTCAAATTCCTTAATTTGACCTTACAAGGCTTAATACTTAACTAAATTAATGAACTTACTAAACATATGTTAGACATTAAGTAATCATTCCACTTTATTAAAATTTAGAATTTAACACTAATTCATAAAAATGAAATTTCAAATCCTTAAGTAAGGGGCAAAATGGTCTTTTTGCCCAAAATTAGGGTTTAATGAATTTAAGACCTGATTTCATCTCTAAATCATAATTTATAGTAATTAAAAAAATTTATGCATTGATTTAGATAATTCTAAGTCTCAAATTAGAAATTTGACAAAAACCCTAAGTTAAGTCTTAAGTAAAACTTAAGTGAATTATGAGATCTTCATTTTCTTTGAACTTCTTAGACCATCCTTTAGGTCTTATAACTTTAGTTAGGATGTCTGTCCGAGTGATATTCTTAGATTTAAGAACTTTAAATTCCTAAGATTAGGAATAGATCTTAGGCTAGAATTCATCTAATGAGTAAAAAGGGTTACTCATTAAGGTGAAACCTTGATTTTACTAGTTTATTTGATTTTTTATAGTTTATTAAATGATTATTTGATTTTTTAATCTTAGAATTAGGTTTAGAAATCTATCCTATTGAATTTAACTTAATTCAATAAGATTTGCCTTAACACTTAATCAGTGAGATGGGATTAAAACTTAGTCCTTTAGGATAGCCTTGTGATTAAGAATTAAACCTTATTATTTGGAGTTTTGTTCTTAATCTTTCCAATCTTGATTTAGCTAATCAAGATTTGGATGGGTTTATATAAAGCAATAATTTAGGACGATTAATTTTACTTATTTAAATCTTTTAGACGACATTGATTCATTTATAATTAGGACATACCTAATCCTAATTATGTTTAACTTAAAGGTTCATGATTCTAAGTTACAAATAGTGCAGGAATTGAGGATTCTGAATCTTATGTTATTTAGAGTAGATAGAATGATTAAATTAGAAAACAGGTGATATCACAAAGTTTGTGTAGTGCTATTTATTACCTTGAATTTGAAATGCTTTTTATACTTTTGGACATACTTAATAAAAATACTTGATGAATATTTTATGTTATAATTTTAATTACATTCATATAGCATTTTGCATAATTTTAAAAGAAAATATAAATAAAACAAATAACATTATACTTGTGGTTTATATTTTACTTAGCCTTCCATTTAGTATGACTTTACTTTAGGATAGCTTTTGCCTAGGGAATTTCCCCTATGGTATGTTACTTTGGCATTATGATGTTTCTCCTATATGCTCTTTAGATACTTTGTTGATTTTACTTTAGGATCTGGGATATTTCTCCTAGAAGCCTCTTTGGTGGATATTACTTTAATCTGAGATGCTTCTCCTAGATTATCAGATGAAGTTTACTTTTTGGCAGACTAACTAAGAGTATCTCACATGTATAGTACTTAATCTACACTACTTACATTTACTTTTCAGTCTCTTTAAAGTTACTTTACATGTTTTCTTTACACTTCAGACTTACTTTACTTTACCATTTCAGCATATTTTTCTTTCTTTCATATTTTTCTTTCTTTCATATTTTTCATTTTCTGCAGTTCCTTTACATTTCAGAACATTCTATATGTCAGCCATTTTACTTACTTGAGAGCATGTTAGGATGCTAGTTTTTATATTTTCAGTATACTGCTTTTACTTATATCATAAACTGGCATGTTAGTTTGATCATATTCCTTAGAACTTTTCTTTGTACTTAGTAGATTACATTTATACTTTACTCACCTTGTATTGCAGCTTGAGTTGAGGTATGTTTCTACCTCATAATTTGTTCTTCCTGTCTTATCACTTTACCGCTATGCTATGCTTAATTCCAGTTGTGATATCATTAAAATTCATTACCTTAAAATATACTTAGACATTTTGTCTAACAAAATTTTTCTTTTGGTCACCGAGGCCCTACCATTATGAAACTGATAATGGTAGATTCTGAGCTTTTTGAGGAGATTGAGACTACAGAGGAGTATATCCAGGAGGACGTTCAGACTACTGAGGGACCTTAGTCTACTTACTAGATTACTTTACATTTACTCTGTGAGAATGAGAGCATTTTACATTACAGTTCTTTAAACTTTAAATATTTGTAATAATACATGACTAAATTATGCTTTACTTTCCTGCATTATATATATTATGAGTTAGATGTCCTTACTTTATAATATGAATGATTACTTTAGTTTGTATTTTCTTCAGCACTCTGATACTCATTAAGTGATTGTTAATCTTTACCTTATTATGAAAAGTACATCTTTTTCTTAAGATTGGATTGGAGTCTTAAATTCCAACCTAATGTTAAGTATGAGATGTGCTTAGTGACGACCACTCCTTAATCCTTATAATTAGAAGGGGTGGCTGCCACAGTTGGTATCAGAGAACTCCATAAGGTGTCAGATTGGAATTTGTATTCATATCTACATAATGGATAGTTCTTCTACCTTACAATCACTAAATGAATACTAGAATAACATCCATATTTCCATCATCCAATATTCAGAATAGCAGGAATAAAACACTTAGAGTAAGTACACAAAGATACTCAAACTCATACATTAGGAACTTTAAGAACAAATAAACATAAAGCTATTTCCTAAGATTACATGACTGAAATGATTGAATAAAATACCCTTTCATTCTTCTAAAAAGAATGTTTGTTATTTAAATTTAGGTATAATAATGAATCCTGGTCAATCTTCATCAGCTCTTGCTACGTCAAGAAGTCAGTCATCCGAGATCAGTGCATTATTGGAAACTGTTAAAACATTAGTAGAAACCAATGCCAAGCAAGCAAAGAAAATAGAAAGACTATTGGCTATGCAGAATAACCCCTCTCCTGCATCAGTTAACCCAACATCTAATTTCCCTTCTCAATAATGTCAACAAACTACTGATGAACTTTTACATAGTTTTGTTAGATTAAGAACCCCAGTATTCAGTGGGACTATGTCTGCAATTGATACAGTTAATTAGTTAAAAATAATTGAGAAGAATCTTACAAGTTTGAACTATCCTGAGTCAGAATCTGTTCGTTTAACTACACATATGTTTCAAGAAGAGGCAGAATTTTGGTGGGATCATATCCACCAGACATTATTCGTCGGGTACTAGATTGACATAATTCCTTGGAATAAGATTGTAGAAGCATTCATGGCAAAGTACGTGCCTCCCTCCGTACAAAATAATTTGGGGGATATGTTCTTCAATCTCAAGCAAGGAAATCAGACCTTATCATAATACGAGACAGAGTTCAGAAAATTAACTAGATTTGCGCCAATCATGGTACAAACAGAAGGATCTTGATGTCACTGATTTCTTAGTGGTCTTAAAGAATTGATAAGAGATCAAATTATTCCATTAAGACTATTCAATTTTATGGAACTTATAGAAACAACTCATGTAATTGATCAGAATCTAACTCAAAAAGAAAATAAGAGAACTTTCAATATGTCTTCTCAAAGGAACAATGATCCCAGAAGAATTAGGCTTTCTTCTAGAAAAGTATATCAAATGAAAGCTGAGAGCCCACCAACAGATCCTTACAATGGGTATACAAGACCACACCCATATGGAAAATACTATCACAATAAACAATGTTGTTATACGTGTGGTCGCAAAGGACACTTCTACCAGTAATGTGATTATGAGGTAACTATATATGGAGTTCATATTGATCATTCCAGACACAATCAAATGTTAAATCCAACTCCAATCAATCAACGGGATCAATCGCTGACCATTATGCCTACTCCACAAACTGAAAGGTCTATCCAAAGGAATGATAAAGGAAGATCAAATCAACCCAGCACATCCAAAAATCCTCAAAAGCTGGTGTTTATTAAGAAATTTACAAGACCTGCTAAAGTATATACTCTCACTCCTATGGAAGCTACAGAAGATAATAATGTGATATTAGGTATACATAATTCATATTGTATTTATTTTTAAGCTTTTAATAAGTTCTAAGTAATTATTATTTTATTTAGGCACTATAAGTATTAATGATCATCCGTGCAAACTGCTATTTGATATGTGAGCAAGCCATTCATTTATATCTAAAAATTTTGCTAAAAATTTAAATTTGCCATGTTACAAAATGGCAAGATCTTTAGTAGTTGGGCTACCATCCGGAACTCAACTCAATACCACCCACTTTTGTAACCTTCAAGTACCCTTAAATGAGCAAGTATTTCAAGCCAAGTTAATAATTTTACCAATAGTAAACTTTGATATAATCCTAGGTTTGAACTGGCTTAGTACTCACAATGCTACTATTAATTGTCAACAAAAGAAGATATCACTTCGATCACCAAACACTACATCAACATTCATAGGGAGGTTCAGTACTTTAAGTTCACTAATTAATGCAATAACAACAATTAAGCTAGTGAACAAGGGTTGTTCAGCACACCTAGTTACTATGCTGGGAGAGAGTAAAAAGGATATACCACTTTCTGAGATTAAGGTGGTTTATGAATTTGCTGAGGTTTTTCTAGATGAGCTACCCAGGTCACCTCCACCAAGAGAAGTTGAAATGGCAATTAATTTAGTCCCGGGTACCCAACCAATTTCAAAAGCTCCTTACAGAATGGCTCTTAAGGAACTTCACGAACTCAGTCAACAATTAAGAGAACTATTGGATAAAGGATTTATTAAGCCAAGTATGTCACCATGGGGTGCTCCAGTATTATTTGTAAAGAAGAAAGATGGGTCTATGCGAATGTGTATAGACTATAGAGAATTAAATAAAGTCACTATTAAGAATAAATGCCCACTTCCCAGAATCAATGATTTATTCGATCAGTTATCCAGAGCAATAGTATTCTCGAAGATTGATTTAAGATTTGGATATCATCAACTTCAAGTAAAATATTCTGACATTGAGAAGACAGCATTTAGAACCTGGTACGGATACTACGAATTTCTTGTAATGTCCTTTGGACTCACAAATGCACCTTCTATTTTCATGGACTTAATGCAACGAGTCCTAAAACCATTCTTAGATAAATTTGTAATAGTATTCATTGATGATATACTCATCTATTCAAAGACTATGGAAGATCATGAAGATCATTTAAGAACAGTATTAGAAACTTTGCGAGAACATAAATTATATGCCAAATTTTCAAAATGTGAATTCTGGTTGAAGTCAGTAGCATTCCTGGGTCATATTGTAGACGCTCAAGGAATCCGAGTTGATCAACAGAAGATCTGTGCTATTCAAGAATGGAACCAGCCAAAAACAGTAATAGACATAAGAAGTTTCTTAGGTCTCGCTGGCTACTATAGAAAATTTGCCAAAGGATTCTCTTAGATAGCTGCTCCATTAACCAAGCTAACTCAGAAAGTTGTTCCATTTATCTGGGCTCCTGAATGTGAAAAGGAATTTCAAACCTTAAAAGATGCCCTTTCTACTGCTCCAGTATTAGTGCTACCAAAAGAAGGTATGAACTATCAAGTATATACAGACGCCTCAGGAACTGGATTAGGTTGCGTGCTAATTCAAGAAGGAAATGTGATTGCATATGCTTCACGACAGTTGAGGCCTCATGAGAGGAATTATCCAGTACACGATCTAGAACTTGCTGCAGTAATTTTTGCATTAAAAATATGGCGTCACTATTTGTACGGTGTTCAATGCTCTATTTTCACTGATCACCAAAGCTTAAAATACATCTTCACTCAATGCGAGTTGAATTATCTCCAAAGAAGATGGCTTGAATTAATTAGTAACTATGATTTAGATATTCAATACCACCCAGGTAAAGCAAATGTGGTGGCAGATGCCCTTAGTCGTAGTGCAACGCTATCAGCAATGATCACTACAAGTTAATTAATAGAAGAATTTCAAAAGATGGAAATTAATCATATTCAGAGTGATGTAATGAGCTCAATACTAACTAATATAAATGTAGAACCCACATTTCATAGGGATGTTTCCATCTCTCAAACAAAAGATGAAGAATACTTAATGTTTAAAATGGACATTGAAGGAGGACGCCATCATGATTTACAATTACACGGGTCAGTGATTTATCAGGATAATCGTATATGGATTCCTAAGTCCATGCAACATGAGGTATTGATTGAAGGACATAATTCTGGCTATCAAATATATCATAGAAGTTCAAAAATGTATTAAGATCTGAAACTGTCCTTTTGGTGGCCAGGGATGAAAAGAAGTGTGGCAGAGTTTGTGGAGAAATGCCATGCTTGTAGTTTGGTCAAGGCAGAATATCAGAGACCTGGCAGTTTACTTCAACCACTTAAGATACCTGAATGGAAGTGGTTCAATATATCTATGGATTTTATAATGGGTTTACCTCGATCAAAATCTGGATCTGATACAATTTGGGTGATTGTTGATAGATTAACAAAATTCGCTTACTTTATTCCGGTACGGCAGACAGACTCAGTGGAGAAATTGGCCAAACTGTATATCAAAGAAATAATCAAGTTACATGGAATTCCTAAATCGATTGTATCCGATAGAGACAGTCAGTTTACCTCAAAGTTTTGCCAAGCTGTCCATCAGGACCTAGGAACTACTCTGGCAATGGGTACTGCATTCCATCCACAAACTGATGGCTAGACAGAAAGAGTGAACCAAGTCTTAGAAGATCTACTCCATTTATGTATGCTAGATTTCTTAGGATCCTGGGAAGATCATAATCCTTTAATAGAAGTTGCATACAATAATAGCTTTCAATCCAGTATTAAGATGGCACCATATGAAGCATTATATGCTAGAAAATGCTCAACTCCACTAGCTTGGTTTGAGACAGGAGGTACTCAATTATATGGTTCCGAGTTAGTAGAAAAAAAAAAACAAGAAAGTGAAACTCATCCAGCAAAGAATCAAAATAACTCAAAAAAGACAAAGCAAATATCATAATAATCATCACCGTTCACTTGAATTCAAAGAAGAAGACTTAGTATATTTAAAGGTGAGCCTGATGAAGGGAATTTATCATTTTGGAGTCTGTGGAAAACTCAGTCCAAGGTATGTTGGGCCTTTCAAGATCATGCAGAGGATTGGATCAGCAGCTTATAAGCTAGAACTTCTAGAAGACTTTGCTGCAGTTCACAATGTGTTTCACGTATCATCGCTAAGGAAGTGTCTTCGAGACCCTTCCCACCTAATCCAACTTCCAACAATAGAAATTCAACCGGATTTGTCATACACTGAAGAACCAGTTAAAATTTTAGATCGTGATCAAAGGAAAATAAGGAACCGTTCTATTTAAATGATAAAAGTTCAGTGGAAGAACCGATCATGCAATGAAGTCACTTGGGAGAAAGAAGTGGATATGCGACAGAAATACCCAAGCCTTTTTAACTAAGGTAATTCCTTAACTCTAACCTATTATAATTTATTAATTTATATCTGCTTTATTCTTCTCAGTTAAGTGATGTCGAGGATGACATCGTTCTTAAGTGGGGGAGTCTGTAACAACTTAGGTTGTTACTAAGGTTACTTAAGTCTAATATAAGTCTTAATTGTAGTTCTAGTACAATAATTATGTCAATTAGAACTTATCTCTAAAATCTAGGTCAAACTTAAAGTCAATTGAATCAAATCTGGATTTCTAGAAAATCCCCAAAACCCTAGAAATTAACTTTTTATTTTAACTTCAAATCAAAAATCTGACTTCGCCATTGCGTTTACCACCCCTAAATTTGCTAGGAGTGAAGTTTTGGAGGCATTTGGAAGTCGTTGGATTTTCGTCAAATATTTTAATATTATTTAAATATCCTGAAAAATTAAATAATTAAATACTCGTGGAAACAAAAATCTGAGTGCGCCATTGCGTTCCTATCCCTTCATTTAGCAAAGGGTGATTTATTTGAAAATTTTTGAATACATTTAATTAGTTAATATTAATTAATAAAATAGGTTTGAAAAAAAAATAATATATTTAAAATATCTTAACAGTGTCGTTCACCTCAACCCCTAACACCGTACCTTCCGCTGTAATTGCCGTCCCGATTAACGGATCGGCCGAACCGCCCAATTGAACAATCGGACGACTGCGACATCTTCGTTCCCGAAGACACTCCGTGTGACCCGGAACGTGCCGCGCGTCGCCCCATCGAGCGGCCAGGTAGCTTCCATCGCTTCCAAGCCTTCATTAAGAACCCTAATGGACTTTAATTCTAGTTTCCACCATTCTCGAAACCAGTTCTCATCTTCTCAAAATCATCTGCATCCAGTCGTCCGATTTAAGGTACTCTTTATTTTCAATCCATTAACTTGATTCTTGCAAATTCAATTCGAAACCTTATTGCGCATGATTGATGCATCTTTGATCGGGTTCGATCAAGTTAGATCGAACCCGATCGTCGCAATTTTGTCCAACGACCACAGTATAAACCGTTAGGCCCGGACGCAGCACCTAGGGTTAGGGATTTAGGGAAGCTCAGACTGTCTCCGGTGATGTACCAGGGGTCAATCGAAAGGTCTCTCCGAGACCTTTCGATCAGTATATGGGTCGAGCTTCGATGACAGTGATTAAGCTGCCGATTTCGGAGCCCTAATTTTCGGGTTCTCGGTCTCGTCGCGTCTGGACGAAGCTGGGCCGGGTCAGGACCGGCCCGTCAACCCGGGATCGGGTCACCGCTGCATCAGCAGATAGCGGGTCCCACTGTCTATCACGGTATGCGTCAGTGGGCCTGCCGCCGATTTCGTATATCTCTGCGGGCCCCGCTTCTGCCACCGTTCAAGTCAATGTGGACCCCACCTGCAGAGAAAATCATTATTAATAAAAATATATATGTATTATATATATATATATATATATATATATATATATCAGTACTTATAAAATACAATACTTAGATTATAAAATCAAATTCAGCAAAGTATAGTATATGTATATTATTATACATATATATATATATATATATATATATATATATATATATATATATATATATATTTACACTTAGATAAGTTAATAAAAATTTGGAAAGATAAAATTTATATATATATATATATATATGGATGATAAACTTAATAGATTAATCAAATAAATTATTAAGTTACTAAAGTTTAATTAATTAATTAAATAGAATATTGATAAACATTTAAATATAATTCATTTAAATTCCAAACTTCAATTATTAATATCTCACAAAATACAAATCCAAATAGCATAAAAGAATATATTCTTTTGATCAACAAAAATCAAAGAATAATCTGAAATTGACCAATCTCAATTTGGATAGGTATTTCACATAGTGACATATAGGGGTATTAATCTAATTCAAATAATCTCACAAATCTTCAATAGGCCATAACTTTGTGTGTGTTAACCCATACATATCCAATATGAGTCTTAAAGTGATTAGCAAACCCTAAGGATTAACCTAATTGTCTTTATTTTGCTGTTTGGACTAGATTTAGACTAATCATATTTAAGACCTAACCCTAATTAGGTCAATTAACCTAGATTTAGGACCTAACCCTAATTAGGTCAATTAACCTTAGAACTTCAATTGACCATAAGTTAGTCAATTGAGCTCCAAATTAAGTGATCTAAATATTTATTTAGATCAAAAAAACCTAAATTACAATATTATATAAAAATATTTAGGATCCAATGGTTAGATTTACTAATCAACTCTAATTACTCTAAAAATTAATTAGTGAATATTAGCAAATATAATGATCCAAATTTCACAATTCAAGTTTCAGAGAACCCCTAGAACCTATTAGAACCTAACTGTAGGGTTGGATTAGTAAATTAGTGATTAATTTTACTAATCACTCACTAATTACTCTAAACCTTAATTAGGCAATAACTTAGCCAAATGGAGTCCAAATTGAGCCTACCACTAGTCATTAGAATTAGTGGATCAATTGTGATATACAGCCACTAAAAATATTCAATTTGTAGACCAAATGACAAAGTTAGTATTTTTGACCCTTAATTAAGAATCCTTAATTACCCTTTAAACCCTAGAACTTGTATTGGCTATAACTTAGCCAATACACAATAGAATTCAATAACTTTAGGTTCTATGGAAACCTTAGGGCATAACCTACAGTAAACTAACATAAAATTTAGGTATCATTAGGGGAAAATTACTAATTTGCCCTTATAGGTCAAATTCCTTAATTTGACCTTACAAGGCTTAATACTTAACCAAAATTAAAGAACTTACTAAACTTATATTAGACAGTAAGTAATCATTTCACTTTATTAAAATCTAGAATTTAACACTAATTCATAAAAATGAAATTTCAAATCCTTAAGTAAGTGGCAAAATGGTCTTTTTGCCCAAAATTAGGGTTTAAAGAATTTAAGACCTGATTTCATCTTTAAATCATAATATATAGTAATTAAAATAATTTAGGCCTTGATTTAGATAATTCTAAGTCTCAAATTAGAAATTTGACAAAAACCCTAAGTTAAGTCTTAAGTAAAACTTAAGTGAATTATGAGATCTTCCTTTCCTTTGAACTTCTTAGATCATCCTTTAGGTCCTATAACTTTAGTTAGGATGTCTGTCTGAATGATATTCTTAGATTTAAGAACTTTAAATTCCTAAGATTAGGAATAGATCTTAGGCTAGAATTCATCTAATGAGTAAAAAGGGTTACTCATTAAGGTGAAACCTTGATCTTACTAGTTTATTTGATTTTTCATAGTTATTAAATGATATTTGATCTTTTAATCTTAGAATTAGGTTTAGAAATCTATCCTATTGAATTTGACTTAATTTAATAGGATTTGTCTTAACACTTAATCAGTGAGATGGGATTAAAACCTAGTCCTTTAGGATAGCATTATGATTAAGAATTAAATCTCATTATTTGGAGTTTAGTTCTTAATCTTTTCAATATTGATTTAGCTAATCAAGATTTGGATGGGTTTATATAAAGCAATAATTTAGGACGATTGATTTTACTTATTTAAATCTTTTAGGTGACATTGATTCATTTATAATTAGGACGTAGCTAATCCTAATTATGTTTAACTTATAGGTTCGTGATTCTAAGTTACAGACAGTGTAGGAATTAAGGATTTTGAATCTTATATAACTTAGGGTAGATAGAATGATTAAATTAGAAAATATGTGATATCACAAAGTTTGTGTAGGGCTATTTATTACCTTGAATTTGAAATGCTATGCTTTCCTTATTTTGAGCCCTTTTATACCTTTGGACATACTTAATAGAAATACTTGATGAATATTTTATGTTATAATTTGAATTACATTCATATAGCATTTTGCATAATTTTAAAAGAAAATATAAATAAAATAAATAACATTATACTTGTGATTTATATTTTACTTAGCTTGTCATTTAGTATAACTTTACTTTAGGACAGCTTTTGGCTAGGGAATTTCTCCTATGGTATGTTACTTTAGCATTGGGATGTTTCTCCTATATGCTCTTTAGATACTTTGTGGATTTTACTTTAGGATCTGGGATGTTTCTCCTAGATACCTCTTTGGTGGATATTACTTTAATCTGGGATATTTCTCCTAGATTATCAGATGGACTTTACTTTTTGGCAGACTAAGTAAGAGTATCTCACACATATAGTACTTTAATCTACACTACTTACATTTACTTTTCAGTCTCTTTACAGTCACTTTACGTGTTTTCTTTACACTTCAGACTTACTTTACTTTGCCATTTCAGCATATTTTTCTTTCTTTCATATTTTTCATTTTCTGCAGTTCCTATACATTTTAGAACTTTCTGTATGTCAGCCATTTTACTTACTTGAGAGCATGTTAGGATGCTAGTTTTTATATTTTCAGTATACTACTTTTACTTATATCATAAACTGGCATGTTAGTTTGATCATATTCCTTAGAACTTTTCTTTGTACTTAGTAGATTACATTTATACTTTACTTACCCTGTATTGCAGTCTGAGTTGAGGTATGTTTCTACCTCATGATTTGTTCTTCCTTTCTTGTCGCTTTACCGCTATGCTATGCTTAATTCTAGTTGTGATATCATTAAAATACATTAAAATTTATTACCTTAAAATGTACTTAGACATTTTATCTAACAAGATTTTTCTTTTGTTGGCTGGGGCCCTACCATTATGAAACTGATAATGGTAGATTCTGAGCTTTTTGAGGAGATTGAGACTACAGAGGAGCAGATCCGGGAGGAGGTTCAGACTACTGAGGGACCTTAGTCTATTTATTAGATTACTTTACATTTACTCTGTGAGGATGATAGCATTTTATATTACAGTTCTTTAAACTTTAAATGTTTGTAATAATACAGGACTAAATTGTGCTTTACTTTCCTACATTGTATATATTCTGAGTTGGATGTCTTTACTTTATAATATGGATGATTACTTCAGTTTGTATTTTCTTTCACACTCTGATACTCATTAAGTGATTGTTAATCCTTACCTTATTATGAAAAGTACATCTTTTTCTTAAGATTGGATTGGAGTCTTAAATTCCAACCTAATGTTATGTATGAGATGTGCTTAGTGACGACCACTCCTTAATCCTTATAATAGAAGGGGCGGCTGCCACAAGTACATTTTAGGCTTTATGTTTTATTTTAAAATATCACACATATTTAATTATAATTAATTTATAGGCAATGCAAGAAGTAGAAAAAGTAGACTAAAATATGAAAGAAAAATGAAAATAGATAAAGTTGATGAATTACATAATAAAAGTGTGCTCCACAAGTGTTGTAATATCTTTCAAATTAAAAGTAGCATGTATACAAGTATGTACATAAACAAAGAAAATAGTAAAGGGAAATATGTTTAAGAGAAATAATGCTAGGTAAACTAAAAAATAATACAAGTAAATCTAGCAAAACTAAACTGAACTATATAAAAATTAAATTGTATAAAAGTAGAACTGCATAAGTATTGAAAGTGTATGTATGTAAAGTAATTCATTCTCTAGGACTAAAGTAAGCTATACAGTACATTCATCAAGACTGCATGAAGTAATTGAAGTTGCACAATCCATAAGATTGTGCTCATAATATAAATGTTAATTTTTTAATTTACTTTATCTTGTTTTAATATATTTATGGGCACATACAGAATAAGACGATGTGTTAGGCATGTATGCCCAATTATATGTAATGGGGTCTCCTGTATAACTACACACTCTTCTTATATAATATGTGTGACTCCTGATCTCTCTATAACATGTGCCCTTGGTCAAATGTCAATATAAACTAATTCATCCTGAGTGAAACCTCGTTATTTTGCACTAAAGTATCAATGTGATGTTCAAAAATTTATGTTCAACGAATTGTAACAATAAGAAATTTCAAACATTATTTGTATAATGTGTGAGATCATTTGTTGTTTAATTATTATCTAATCTTAATGAATGGGATTAATCTAATCCTTAATTGAGTTAAGACACATGATCACTGTCTTAATCAATTTATTTGAATATTTATGTTATTTCTTATATAATGATTATTATTTGATTTGTTAATTTGGATTCAGATTTATACATGATATTTGCTCTTTATCCTAAAAGTTAATTTTATTTAACTTTTAATTATTACTTAAAACATATTATTGTTATTATTATATTGTTACACTTTAATGAGCCTATATATCAATATTGATTTATTTAATATAAGTTAATTTGCTATTTAGAGTTTATTTAATGAAATTGTCATTATCTTTCACTATCCTAGGAGTTTGTTTTCTTAATCGACTAAAAAGGTTCATGTACATTAATATATTTTATTGAATTAAAATGTTAAAATTTAATAAATTATATAAGTGTTGAACTTGAGGGTAGTATCTATAATATAACTACTATTTATTTAATATGATATCTTATATTTATTACTTATGTGTCTATTTCTACATCTACTATTAGGATATTAATTCAATCATGAAAGTTCATTAAGTAGTATTCCTTCTTGAGTTTGTAAAATGAATGCTCTAAGTAGTTAATATTCACTAACAATGCTAAGGTCTATGTATGTGATGTACACGCTGTACATAAAGCTCAAAAATATCATAATTTAATTTATTCATAACTCAATAAAAATTTTAAGGCTTAACATACATTAAAGTAGCATCCATCATTTCTACAATCATTAGATTAGGAACATTAAACTCTCAATTGTTCTCCTATGGATATCTTAAGGAAGCTTGTTAGAGAAACTTGAATCTTAATTTTTCATAATTGAAAGTTAAAAGAGAATAAAACAGGGATCTACAAAGGTTTTAGATTACCAAAATAAGGGAAAGTGGAGATGCAATCAATGATAGAGCAATGGCATACTTCAGTTGGGGAAGAAGATAGGGGCAGGTCACTCCCTCCTTGCACTGGTGACGGTTACAGTGGTGCCATGTATTGCAGTGATCGGCCTATCATCGATTGAATGGGATTGAAGAGATCATAAAGTTCCTTAGCAGATGGAGAATGGACAAATTGTATCTTCAAGGATCGATGCTCCCTCCTTACGTTGAACAAAAGATTGGTAGCGAGGAAGGAGGGGCTAGTGATCGGCATCTTGAGAGGAAAGGAAAAGTTGCAAGGGCGGAAGGGATTTGATTTGCTTTTGCTTACGTCAAATGAAGAAGGAGATGTAAAGGAGTCGATGAGCTCTCATGGGTGGATCGGTCGAACAATGAGATCAATGTGAGGAAACATAAAAAGGGGGCGCTGGAAAGAGAGAGGATCGTGCCTTCCAAAGGGCCGAAGAGAAGTGGGTTTTAAATGGAAAGACCTAAAGCTTGTTTACCATTAGGTTTAAATTGGATGGTTGAAACTTTTCAAGCTGTGATTGGACCAATTTGGGTCTAAATTTATCAACTGAGGCGCACATGGGCATATAAAATTAATTTTTAAATATAAGAACTTCCAAATTTTATTCCGATCAATCCAGAGCCCAAATTTGACAAAACTTGAAATATAGTCTTCTTATTTGATGCTCATTCTAAAACTATAAAAATTTCTAAATTTTGATTTACTATTTTTTTCTATTAATTTATTATGTTAAAATTTCAAAAATTATTTTAAGAAGAATCAGGATACAATTGCGCTCAAGCTTTCGCATATGATCCTTGCATTGCTCTCTAACTAAGGGTAATCTGAATCCTGATTTTTTTCTTAATTTGTTTCGATATGGGTCTAATCGATCCTGTAACAACCTAGGGTTGTTAGCAAACTTCAAAAATCATTTGGAATGAAAGGAGAGTTTCTTGATTTATAGAAAAAGAAGAGAGATTTTATGGCAATGGAGCTTCACCAATGGTCTTTGAGCTTCCACAGGATACATAAAGACCAAAATATGTCTTGCACATGGCCGGAGAGTAGGTGGTGGTCGGGGGCCAATTGAAGGTTCAAAAATGCTCTCAGGTAGGGGAGATAGGTGAGCACATGTTTGATTAAAGAACCCTATAAAGGTCTCCTAAGGCTTCTACAAGGGTCAAGAAAGTCAGGGGAATGTTTTAGGAGAAAGAACCATGGAGGAGGTGGCTAAAAATAGCCCCAAAAGTCACTAGGAGAGGAGGTTGAGGAGGAGGTGCTGCTCTCGATTTAGAGCTTAAAGGGATTAGATTTTGAGGTCTGAAGGTGGTGAAGAAAAGTTCTGGTATTAAGTATAGGTGCTTGAGCTACTTTCCTACCCATTATAGCCATTGGAAACAACTTGATTGATGGGAGCATTATATTTTAGCTTCCTATGGGTTAGAGGTAAGGCTGGTTAAGGCATACATCCTAGCACACCTTTGATGGCCCAATAGTGGCTATACAACCATGTAGGACACACACCTCATGTCGATAAGAATGAAGGATGGGTTTTCGAGGTGACTTTTTCATCAATTTTCTCCTCTTCCATCGATAACGATCATGTATGTGATTTGATGGAGATATATAGTAGGGTTAATGTCGATTGTCCGATCTCTTAATTAGAATCATACATTATTGAATTAAACATGATTTTTGTCCTATTAATTATTATTGAAGTACATAAATAAGCACTAACTTTTTTTTAGAATCACTAGCTTGGTTTGTTACATCATTGAGCTGGGACTTCGAAGGACGTAGTTCGGAGCCCTCTATTCATATTTTTGTTTTCTTAATTTAAGTTCAGTACAAGTGTGCTCGCATGCTTGCCGCCCACGCGCACGCGACTAGCGTGTGTGAATAGTGCCATAAATACAATTTTTCATATTTTCATTTTATCGTTTCTCTCTCATATTACGTCATAATATCATGTTATTTTCACCCATAACTAATTTGGGGATGATAAATCCAAAAAATAAAATTAGGATTTTGAGTATAATAATTTTCCTAATTTTTATTAATTATTTAATTACTCAAATATATTAAAATATTCAAAAATATTTTCTCTTGATATTTCACTTCCAAATTCATTGTGGAGTGGTTTAATGATGATCTTTAGTCTTAATTACACCTATTATGCTTTAAATAGCCTTATAATGACACAAGTCATTGCAAGCAACCTCAAAGCCATCAATTAATTCCTTGAGCACTCCTTTGCATCTTTAGAATATCCATTTAGCTCACCAACTGGTGGATCTTCCATGCTCAATATGTACATTCCTTTTCTTCTCAAACTTTACTCAATTATTCCACTAAGGATAGTTACTAATCCTTATATTAGGCCTTACATCAAGGGTGAGATATTAGAGCATGATGTTCACTAAAAGCCTTTGAACCCAACCTTAGAGCTAAACTCACCTTTGTTAACTCCAATTTGTTTCTTGAACTCTCAAAAGCTAGTTAGTATTAATGGTGTTTAATGTTTATTTCATATGTAATTAATTATCGTAATTACTCTATTAAGTGCTATTGTATTTATGTGGTTAAACCCTGTTCAATTTGATATTTAAGAGTTATCATAAATTATCTAATTGTGTTTTAATGGTTTCATAAATAATCTAGATTAGTTAATTTAGGTTCACATTTACTCATCATACAACTATTAGATTCACGACTGTAATTTAATTATGGTTGTATGCCTTGACCATACACTAAGTTAACATAGACTAGCTAATTTTGGTGTAAATGTCTCACTTCATACTTAACCTATATTTATTTAAGCTTATTTTATGGTTAATATTAATCAATATCTTGTTATTTATAACTTAATTGTCAAACTTATTGTATCAATATTAGTATATGGTTACATATAATGAAATTTTTTGCATTAATTTGAACCCTTCAAATCCTGATAAATCATGTGCAAATAATGTATTTGAGATTTAGAAGCCTAATACACTTCTCTTACCTTATAGTGATACCATGTGACCGTTAGAAAATATGTACTCTTGCAATTATTTTGGGTAATACGTGAGTTACTATTTTTGATATTCAAATGTATCTACGGTTGTAAAGCCTAAATTAAGCCAACGGTCGAGCTTAAGATGATAACTATTTGTTCTAAACTAGCCCTTTTGGTTCATTTAGATTTTGGTGACCTCTTAGCCTAGCCATCCTTATCTAAATTAGAGATACTCACTCAAGAAGATTAGTAAACACCTAAAATTGGCCACCTTTCTTTTCTTTTTAAACCTTTAAGAAGTGTGATATAATCGAATATGTTCATATGCTTAAAAATGTGAAAATGGTTATATTTATGAACTTATGACTATATTTTAGATTATAATATATATTTTGGAATGTTAATATAAAAATATAATCAACTCTAAACCACTGAAAATTTTAGATATTGTGAAGACTTAGCTTTCTATTTATTTCATATTAATACTTTATCTAAGGTTTTGTAGGTACACATATAATATAAAGCCTTAAGAATTAATACTTTCGTATACAATTTATATTTTCATGATTTTGATATGCAGCTTAAATGTCTTAAATAATTGTTATATTTTTTATAAGGTTCCCCTATGACGAATACACAATATACATAGATATGTGGATAGGAAATTTTCTACTAAAGGGATAAGGAGAACTATACTATCTTTAAGAGATTTTTATATGATTGTATAAATAAACTACTTAGAAATCGCCTCTGCAAACAGAAGTACTTGCATCTCTCTGAATTTTTATAACACATGAAAATTTTAGTTTAATTAAGACATATAATCTTTGCATGCTTTGCATATTTCATTTATGAATTGTGATTTAAATATTTATTTTTGCCACCCTCACATGAAACTTAAATAGAATTGCTTATAAAATATTTTTGATGAACCTATTCTATTTTTATGATTTATTTTTAATATTTTTTTTTGTTGGTCCTGTCATGTCTATTTAAATTTAAAATTCAATTAGTATTATGCTTATAGTTATTCAAGTACTTAGATTATTCTAAGTAGTTTATGTTCCCAAGGAACTTTTCAAGTATTAGGCCTGGGAGAGTAGTTTGGCATTTACATGTTTGTGGGTGGAAGGTTGTGGTCATTGACTGGAGGGGAGAACCTGACTTTTTTATTCATTTTATTTTACTTGATATTTTAAGCATTATAATAATAAATATCTATTGGCTCTAGCTGTATTATGAATTTTGATTTGTTCTTAATAAAATGCTTAATTTTTTATTTTGCTTAATGACATGAAAATAATTATATAGTTTCGCTATCAGTATCAAAGTAGGATTTAGAATCATTTAAGAAAAGTAGAATAGGGACACTTATGCATAATATTAATTAGATTTTCTTAAACTTTCTTTCATATGAATATTTCAACCCTGATGATTTCGGAGTGTCCAAAGTAACTCTAATAAGATCTTTCTTCCCTAGCACACCTAGAGTAACTCCATACTTAGAACATTTTGAAAGGCTATTGAGCTAGTACATGTGGTCACTACCAATAGTCCTATCCCCTTGCCCCCACTTCTAGAACTTATCTAGAAATTTGAGGAATGAACTTATCTCAGTTTAATGGTGTAGCCACACCTATTACTAACAAAGACTAGCTTTGACATATAATAAATAAATTAGACGCCTTGATGATAATAATGCTAAGAGAAATAAAGGATTTACACTTCATGACATCGAACTTCACCAAAGTCTATGTTGAGGAGAATACTTTTTGGGAGCACCCCAACACTCATGCCAACCTAAAGAATCAACTCGTTGTGACCACTCAAAGAGACGTATTTGGAGGGCTTGGTAAATTTGAGTTTATTATTGTAACAACTCAAGTTGTTACTCAATCTGATTAGGGCTAATACAGGTCCTAACCTCAGATCTTAATGCTAAGAAAATCATTAGGAATTCACCACCAAGACCTAGTCCAAATTAGGAGTCAAATGAATCAAATTTTGATTTTGGGAATTTCAGGAACCCCAAAAATTGACCTATTTATTTTGACCTCAAATTGAAAATCGGACTTCGTCATTTCGCTCATTGCCCCCAAATTAGCTATGGATGATGTTTTGGTAGCAATTGATAGTCGTCAAAATTTTGATGAATATTTTAATAATATTTAAATACCCCGAAAATTGGAATATTAAAATACTCGTCAAATCGAAAATCCAACATCGTCGTTACGTTCCTCACCCCTCAATTTGCTAGGGGAGAACAATTGGAATTTTTTTAGTACAATTAATTATTTAATATTTTATTATTATTTAATAAGAAGTTAATTAATAAATATATAGCATTTAATTACTCCCAAACGGCTGCCATCATTCCCGTCTCCCCGCCATCCACTATTTGTCATTTGATTAAACGGCAGGGTTGAGCTGTTCGATCAGTCCAACCGTCAGATCAGACGGTGGGGGGATCTCCTTCCCCGATCGATGCCGCGTGCGCTCCATGCCTGAGCCGCGGCTGCACGCGGCGTGGGATGGCCAGGGCTAGCGCAGCAGAGCCTCGCAGGTATCGCCTCAAATCCTACTTTGGCTCTCGATAACTCCATTAGGAGGATTGGGAGTCGAATCAAGGCCGTGCGAAGGTTGAACTTCGTCCCTGTCGCAAAAGAAGACTCGGTGGTCGTTCATCCAAGTACTTTCGAATCTTCCTCCTTTTCTCAAGCAATCGATGTTAATGCAATTCTAAATCATAATTCATGTTATGGATGAATGCGTAATGGTGTTTAATCAAGCCTATTGACACTTGACAAATTGAAATTTCGCAAACCCTCATCCCCGTCTCTCATTTGCCTTTAACTACCTAGGGCTAGCCCTCGTTGGCAGTCCAGGCCGCCCCTAATGATGGTTCAATCACCATCGGAAAGAGCGGTGGAAGCGCTTCCCAATGCCATTCGGGCGGAGGCAGGTCGTCGCCGGGAAACCCTCGACCAAACGTGCCATAATCGCCGTCTACGTCTCTAGTGAAGGAGGTCGACCTTTGGGCCGGGTCGGGTCAGCCGGACCCGCATCTTCTCGGCCGGGACGTGCAGCGTGCGAGTGCCAGGTGCGGGGCCTGCCAGCCAGCTGTCGCGCTCACTGTCTAACGCGCCTGTGGGCCCGCCTCCATTCCTTCTCGCGAATCACATGGCGACGCGCGTCCCGGCTGCCCCCTTCAGTCGCAACAACTGGGGCCCGCTCCTCTGTCGCGTCCTACCTGAGTGCGCCACGTGGCGCCTCTGGGACCGGCCGCCATTAAACCAGCAGAGCAATTATGTAATATATATATATATATATATATATATATATATATATATATGTATGTATGTATACATAGGTACATAATTATAAGATTAGACAGGAAAAGTAATTAATTAGTGTTAAAGTAGAGAATGCTAATTATAGTTAAATATTTTAATTAACTATAATTAAATAATTAAATTAATCAAATAATTCTATTTTAATTAAAAACAGTAACAATAGTAATTATTTAAAATTAATTAATCAACTCTAGAACTATAGGTATTTGTTGTAATTATGATTAATGCTTAATTAATTTAATTAATTTGGTAATTTAGGTTAAAATAGTCAACAATTAGATTATGAAAATATTATTTAATTAAACAATTAATAATCATTAGTTAACCTAATTAAATAATTAAAATACTAGATTACTTTAATTTAGTTAAGTAATAATTAATTAATTAAGTGATTAATTAATAGTAGATAGTTAGCTTAATGATTAATCAAGTAATTAAATTAAAGCAATGGATTAGTGAATTAATTAATACTTATAAATATAATTGAATTAATTGTAATAAATTAAATTAATGATCAATTAATTAGAATTAATAAATTAATTAATTTAATTTAATTAGTATTAATTTAATTTAATTAGTTTATTTAATTAAATTAAAATCAATGAGGCTATTTGCATATTTTGAATAGTAATTAATGCAAATTGTATTTTTGAATAGTTAATTAAATTAATTTAATTTAAATAAAACTTTAAATTTTAATAATTTTTTATACAATGATCCAAACATAGCAAATGTAGGTCTCATTTTACTCAAAAAAATAAAAAGAATCAAATGGCATAATTCAAAAATTTGTTTCAGGGTACGTATAATGTAATGACATTTTAGGTTTTAAACAAACCCTCATAACTTTTAACCTAGTTATCCAAACATAGGCAATATAGATCATAAAATACTTAGGAGAATAGCCCCACTACTATAGAAGTATTAGCTTCCCTATTTGGAGCTTAGTTTGAAAAGTGACATTTAGGACTCTACCATAAAAATGACCAAAATGCCCCTAGTCATCAATTGACCATAACTTGGGCAATTCAACTCTAAATTTAAAAGTTCAAAGTGCTAAATAGCCTAAAATTTTAGTGTCATCAATAAATTGAAATAATATTTTGGATCTGAACCTTAGAAAATTAAATATGACCAAAATACCCCTGACCTTAATTAGACCATAACTTGACCATTTGAACTCCAAACTGCGTCTACTCCCTATCAAAGCACTCAGTATACTATAGGGAAGCTATATAAACTAAGTTTGCTAAAATTGGACTTCAAATAGAAAAGTTTAGTTTTTGTCCCCCGTTGACTGACAAAATTACCGAATTGTCCTTAGAAATTGAAATAGCTATAACTTAGCCAATTGACCTCAGAATGCAGTGCTCTTGGATTCTATGGAATTCTTGAATAGTAACCAATAGTAAACTACATAAGAATTTAGATTCCATTAGGAGTAAACTACTAAAATGCCCCTTAGGTCAAAAACCTTAGTTGGACCTATAGGACCCGTTTCTTATCGAAATTGAGTGTACTTACTGTTTATTTTGATGTTAGACAGTAAGAAATAATTTGGTAGTAAAAAATTTTAATTTAGAACCCTAACTCAAAAAGTAGCTTTTCGAACCCTTAAGTAGAGGCAAAATGGTCATTTTGTCCAAAAATTTAGGTTAAGCGTCTTTAACCCCTAAATTGCCTTTTTACAAGTATTATAACTATAATAGAGTCATTCTAAGTGATAAAAGTAGCAATTTAATCAACTTAGTAAGCTTCCATAATTTTCTTTAAGATCTTCCACTTCATATTAGGATCATTCCTAAGATTAGGACTAGATCATAGGTTAGATTTCATTCATTGAAAAACATAGATCTTTCAATGAATAAATCCTTAGTTTTATTAATTTCTAGATTTTTCACTTTAATTTTGCTTATTTTGTCTTTCAACCTTAGACTAAGGATAGGAGATTCATCCTATTAAGTTTGATTTGCTTAATAAGATTAGCCTTAATCATTAGATCACATTTAGATGGAAACTTAGATCTTAAGTCATACCTTTGGGATTATATGATTAAGCCCAATCTCATAGTGTTTAATCCATAATCTCTAGCTTAATAGATTTTGATCAACTTATAATTTAGAACATCTAAAATCAATAATTAGATCATGATAATTTCGTATTTAACTTATATAGTCGACATTGATTAATCATATTAGGACCTAGCTAATCATAATACTTTATAACCTATAAGAATGTACTTCTAAGTTATATTCAATAATAAGAATTGGAGATCTTGAACTTGTGTAACTTAGAATAGTTAGAATCATTTAATTAGACAACAACAGTGTCACCATGTTAGAAGAGTTCCTTGCTTACTATTTGATTTATTTTGTGCCACGCATTCCTTGTATTTTGTACTTATTTCATTGGATATATCATGTAAGAGAACTTTATGCATAAAATGAAAATATATAATAATTAGGATAATAGTTGCCTTGGGTTCAATTATGTTCTAGCAGGTTCTGGTGCACATTTACCTTAATGGATAAAGGTAAGGAGTAATAAGGATGCTTAATATTACTCATTGAGGAGTGTGTATTAAGCTTGGAACCCGTATAGTCTTGCATATGTGCTTGACTCCTCAGCTATTCTTGGACGTGTCCATAGAAATAAAAGTAAAATAACTAATACATTATGCATTTGTAATTACTGTCTCTTCAGTGCTGCTGCTCTATCTACCCTAGCCTAAAAAGGCTATGAGAATATCTATCTAGGCCCGATTGACCAACTTTCTGATATGGTAGTCTTTACATACCTGTTTCAATTTTAGTTTACTGTATACTGTATTATTGATACATGTTTCAGTTAGTTGTGTTTCTTTACTTACCATCTCACTTGTATGTATTTATAGGATGCTAAACTTTACTGCTTACTATATGTACCATTTTCAGATTTCTATCTTTAATTAGCATATGTCATATGATCATCAGCATGTTTAGGATTAGGCTTTACTTTTACTTACTGCCTTATATGCGTATGTGTCCATTTCTTGCTTAGTTTGCTTGAGGTGTGCTTTTGCCTCACTTTTTGGTTAGTTATAAATGCTATATTTATAACTTACCATGTTCCTTGTACCCTTACTGCTCCTATTACTTTTAGTTTACTTTTGTTGTGCTTAAGTTTAAAATGGTGACATTAATAATTCATGTAAAATATTTAGCCTAAAATATACTTAGATAATTATCTAATAAGATTTTTTTTTATTGGCTGGAGCCCTGGCATTATGAAATAGATAATGTCAGATTCAGATAAACTTGAGGAGTTGGGTACTGAAGAAGATGAACCTTATTTGAAGGATGAGCATTAGCCATGAGAGATAGATGCTGCTTAGCCTTCTTCTAATCCTTTATGAGGATAAGAGCCTTTTTAGATTTATTTTTAGTCTTTTAAACTATTTATTAAATATTATAATAATACAGGTACTGTGACTATGATTAATTTTCTACACTTTATTATTTATTCAGCTATAGTACTATTTCTTACTTGATATATGGTGAATTGATGTATTATTTCTTTCTATATGCTTCTGCACTCTGTGATTGTGTTAATTTAGTGACTGATCTCCTGTATTTATTTTTGTGCACCTCCTTCCCTTATTAATTGATTATGGATTTTACCTAATCCAATAATAATTGATAGATTTACTAGAGTGGCACACCACCCTGGTAAAGGATTATTTGAAAGTAAATGAGAATGTGCAACAATTTTAAGACTGGCTAATATTTATAAGTTTATTTAGATATCACAAACTAATTTACAATTTAATATAAATAAAGAAGCATTTGAAAGCATTCAAGTAGAGAAGAAAAGTAAATATAACTATAAAGAAGAACAGTTAAAAGTAAAGGAGCAAAAGTACTCACATGAATAATTATTCTAGCCTACAACCAAAAAAGTAAGGGAAAAACATCCTAAATAAGACTAGAAACTACTTAAGTGCATTTGTAAGTAAGAGAAATGGAAACATGTATATGTCCAAATGGAAATTTACTAAGTAAGGAAAATAAAAGTAGTGATGCATTTAAATGAAATTAAAGCAACATACACTGCATTTTATATGAATTGTAAGTAAGTAAAGCACAGTACTGAAGATAGAAAGTACAAAGCATAGTAAATAATAATGATTCCTAGTCTCGTGAACTAAGAATATACAGTCTAGAACTATACATTAGGAACATAGCAAAAAGGCAATGATGAAATCTTACAATCAATAAGATTTTAAAAAACTAATATATTACTTGTTGAAGTTATTTTATAAGGACTTCATTCTGCGGGCATATTACAGAATGACATGAGGAGTTAAGCAAGTATGCCCAACTAATAAGGAAAAGCATGGTTTTAATGAAAATAAATACTCACATTTATCCTCTGAGAATGTGAGGTCTCCTTATTTCTCTTATAACTTGCCCTTGGCTATTGACAATAACATAAACCCCTATAATTTTATTGTGAAAGTTCTATTTATACACAATGACTTATATGTCTGTTCAAAGAAAGATGCTCAAAGCTAAGCAAGCAATTAAAAAAATTCAAATAATTGTAAATTATGGATATCCAAAATTATCTAATTTTAATGATCCACTTAATAATTAGAGCCATTTGAGCTCCCAATTAACTTATAGATATTGATCTTTAAGTCAATTGTAAGTAATAGTAGAAATGAAAGAAGTTTGGAAAATAGTATTTTGATTTAACTTACGAAGTGATAGAATAATTTATATTGATGTAAATGGAAATTATTCTATACTAATCCTAAACTAATCAAATTAAATTGATCAATGATTAAAGTTTAGGAAACTAATAAAAATGAGTAATTCTAATGGATTACTAAGTAAAGAAAGTGGAGGCTAATGAATAACCTACTAGCTTAATCAATTTAGATTATAAATTGAAAGGTTATTAACCAATTTATTCACTAATCTAGTTAGGATTGATTGGTAGGAAAAAACTAAATATATGGAAGAGGATAGACTATCATCTACAAGTATTAGTTCATTCTATATTGTAGGTTAAATGAGGTCTATAAGCTTATCTTAAGCATATTAGGAAAATAAGGTTCTTCTAATTTAATCATTAGAAAACTAAAATGAAAGATTAAAGGCTAAGAGAGATATGTGCTAATATTCCAATTAAATTGTTGGGCACTAGTCTTATTAAAATTACTTGGTGAAATGAAGTATACTACTAGTATACTAATCCTCAATTAAATAAAGAGTCTAAGATAAGATCTATAAGTTAAGGGATTAATACTAAGCTTCATCCTAATTGTAGCATACTAGTTAAATAAGTTCTCTTCATAAACCAAGATACACAATTAGTATTCTACAATAAAGAAAGGCTTAGTTATGATTTTAATGAAAAATCACATAAGCTAAGTTCTTAAATTTCATATGGGTATTCTAAAAATGGAAATTGAATATAGAATATGCTATTTAATTTGCTCTACTATATTCATAACATTGAAATTACAAGAGTTAATGTGATCAACACTAATTAGAATTAATATCTATCTCTAAAGGTCTCAAGCAATCCATGATTCCAAATCATTCTTATAGCAATTCTAATAAGAATGAAAGTAAAATCAATAAATTGTTAAGTATGCCAATCATCATATTCATGAGATTTAAGTCTCAAACATACAATTGAAAATGTATGTGAAATAAGTAAAGTGAAATTTGTTTGCTATCATGGTTTAAATACCTAAAACAAATATGAAAGAGAATTATAAAGTTGGAAAATTACCTAATTTAAGGAGCCAAATATCTAAAATCTTCATTTGTTGTCCAAATAAAATGATATACTTATATTTAGAATCCTTATAGCATAAAAAGAAGAATGACACTAATTAGGTCAAATTTGGACAACTTTGAGATTTTTATGGTTTTAATGACTCCTAATTATGGTCCTACACATTTTTGTGATTGATATGAAGTGTCCAATTTGGAGAAGACTTGATCAAGTTATTGCACATATAAAATTTAGGTTAAATTTGAATTAATTAATTAACCTAAAACAGCTATTAATTAAAATAATCATCAAAACTGAAATTAAATGGCATATTAATGATCTACATATTTTTCTAGTCGAAACTGTATATAATATCGCATGTTTTGGCTAAATAATTTGGGAGATATAATTATTAAATGAAAGTTAGAACATTAAAATTTAAATTAGATGCATTCCATTAATTAACATAGAAAATCATTGTTCATAAATTACTGTTGCATGTCATGCATTTATTTTGGAGCAGAAATAATATCATCACTTATAAATTTTATTATAAGGTTGATAATTAATTTATTAAAATACAGATCATTTAAATTTATTAAACTTTTAAATTCAACAATCTGCAATGCTCTTTTATCTCAGCATCTTACAAACGGATAACTGGGCCGAATCTAGGCCGTTAAATTGGCCTAGAACTCAAAACAGTGAAAACGACCCATCTAGTCCTTGGTCCTATGACCCCATTGCGGCCCGGCCCAAATATAAACGCACGACTCAAATATAAATGGATTTGGGCCCGTTCGCGGGCCGCATTTACGGGCCCAGTTTTCCTTCTTCCTAATATTTCTTGAGAACGTAGGCAAAGGAAAACGAAAACCCTAAGGATTTAGGATTACAAGAATTGGTGAGAACAGGAGGTTATGTCGTAGCTTAAGTGCTAAATCAACGGATCACAAAATCGTATGATTTTACTTGCCTTAATTTTTTAATTTAATTGACAGAGATAAAAAAAAAAAAAAAAAAAAAACTGAAATCCTCATTTCGTATTAAGCTCTGTCGATTAATAAAAAAAAAATTCTTAGCAGAAATGGAATAACAATGATTGAAAGAAAATAAATGCAAAGAGTAGAAGATAGAAGTGGTGTGCTTGGAGGTTTCGTCTTCAGCTCCAACTGATTAGGGATAGAGCTCAGCAAGTAGGAAGCAGCTCCATTTTCTTCAGCAGGAGCTCAGGAGGTTCTCAGCAGAAAGAAAAAGGAAAGAAAATTAAAAAAAACTTTAAACGGCTTTAGAGACGCAACTGGTTGTTGTACTCCCACTCCTCCCGCGACAGAGGTACGATTGCAGTTCGCAGAAGGAGGCGTACAGTGAAAATATCTCAGCTGTCGGATCCTATCGGCAATCTGACGGCCATAGCTTACTTATAAACCCCCGCCGTTCGATCGGAATCAAACAGGGAGGAACGATTCCGATTTTGGGAATTTGATGTTCTACGTTATTATGCATGGTTCAGCGGATCCCCACTTTTTGAAATGGCCGTTAAATGCTTTAAATATAATATATAGATATACTAATTTACTTCAAACTATTATTTAATTATTATTTTATCCCAATTAATTACTTAAATTTAAATAGCCAAACGGACCCGAAAAATTTCAAATTTTCACCCATATCTATTTGATGGGTGAGGAACTTAAAAATAAAATCAGATTTTTGATCAGAAGTTAATTTAATTATCGTAATTTTCTGAGTATTTAAATAATCGGGGAAAATTCGATAATTTTGCAAGCACTTCCAAATTACCACACCTAGTTAATTTGGAGGTGATGAGTTCAATAACGGACTCCTTTTTTGATTCTGAGGTCTAAGTAAAATAGGTATACACAGAATTATTAGGAACTTAAGAAATATTGGAAAGTGTCAAATGATCTCCAAATTGTACGAAATTCGAGGTGGAGTCTCTTAACGCTATTATAAGAGTAAGGAAAAGAAATAAAGTCGATTAGGTTACTAAACAACGGGTAATAACACGAGAGTTGTTACAACTGATGAATCATGGAATTTAGTCATGAAGCCACAAGGAAAAAAGGGATTTTGAAGCATCTACTGGTGTCGTTTCCATTCTCATTTCTGATTAGTTGTGGATAAGAGTTCAAATTTATGAGTGTTTTCTTTTTCATAGTTTATTTGATTAATAAGATTAATGAGATTATCTTAGTGTGTTAATATATATATATATATGTATATGTATATATAGTTGTATGATCTTTCATTTGATGAATGTAATTGATTGAATCCCTTGAGAATGTATTACTTTACCATTCTAAGACCCGTCTTAGCATTAGTATTGGTCCTACAATATGAGGGTGTGAACTATCAGTTCCATAGCAATGCAGCACTCTATATTTTGGGTTGTGTTTTAAGAAAAGATAAGATGGTGATTACTTATGCTTCTCAAAAGTTAAAGGTGCAAGAGAGGAATTACTCAATTTATGATTTATAGTTTGCAACAACAATTATCCTCAATATTTAAAGGAACTTTCACTACAATGCAAGTGGAAGATTTCTACCGACCATAGTCTTTGCTAATTTCTTACTTAGAAGGAGCTAAAATTTTGACAAAGATGATATATGGAGTTGATCAAAAGTTGGGAATTTAGTACCACTCGAGCAAGGCCAATGTTTTTCCAAATGATCTTAGCCTTAAGATATCTAGATTCCTTAGCTCACTTACTAGAGAGGAACTCCCTGATCCAAGATTTGATGAGGTTGGAAATAAACATTATGTTGGTGTAGCACCCCGGAACACCAACTGTAGTAATCCCGGAATGCTAACTGTGGCAAATCCTTAACTTAAGTAAAGTCAGGCAAAAACCCCGACTCCACTTAATCCAAGGACTTGTCACCTGAAACTGAGAGTCATGCATCAATATACATATATAGAAAAGAGTGCAGAAGCAAAATATGAAACAACATCCATACACAACATAGTAAGGAAAAAGAACTCAAGCAGTAACTCAGAAATATGCAGAAAGTAAAATACATCCAGGAAGTTATTTATTACAAACTGAAATGAATAACTGAAAATGAAAGACTCTCGTCCTCACTGAATAAACAAAGCAAAGCTATCTAAACAGCAGCTGGAAGATCCTCCTCCTGAACTGGCTCCTCACCAACAACACTGCCCACGAACAACTTCGGGTCTGACATTTGTCGGTATCACAAGTGCCAGGGCCCCAGCCAAAAAAAGAAAAAAGTTACAGTTAGACAATTGTCTAAGTACATTTTAGGCTAATTTAATAATATGAATATTTATGATATCACATTTAAATTATTTTAACATGCAAGCATTTAAAAGGTGCGACAAGCTGTACAAGAAAAGGAATGTTATAAACTATCCATCTATAGTGATCAACGGGTATGTAACAGGACATACAAAACATCAAAAATAACCAAGGTAAAGCTCAAGCAAAAGTGACTGTAACTACAATGTAAATCTGATCCTAACATGATTATGATTATGGTAAACATGCTGATTATATGAGAACACAAATAATGAATAAATCCAAAAAATCTAGCATCCTAGACATGCCGTTTATGCTTATATAATTCATGAGAACATACATACAATATGCAGATTCATATAAGGCAAGGTCACTGAGACATGTGACAAAAGCAAATAAAAATCTAAAGCAAGGAACCATTGAAACATGTGATAAAGCTAACTGAACTGCAAGTAAAAGCCACTGAAACATGTGGCAAAACAAATACAAGCTGAATTGAACTAAACTACAGTAGCAATAGGCCTAAGCTATAGTATGCCATCCCAGCCCAAAAAATCATCAAAATACCCAGCCTATAGGCCATCCCCATTCCTCTTACAGGCTAGGGTAACTTCCATATTGCACTGAATACTGGAGGTGGCAATACTATACTCAAAATCTAATCTACTAACTAAAAGCACTGTAAACTTGATGAAATGAAATATACTTTACAAATCCTAACTTAGGATGTATCATCCATATCCTAAGTGTTCCTATTATGCTCAAGGAATAAAGCTCAAATACAAGGTATGCCAAAGCAATCTAGTCAAAGTAAGCAAGAGACTCAATCTAGACTAATGCGATATCCATTGTTGTCTAGTTACCAAATCTAACTATTCTGAGAAGGTACAAGTTTAGGATCTCCAATATCCAGCTATCGAGTAACATCTCAGATTTTCATCCTTAAAGTTAAAATATTAGAACTTAACAAGTCCTAATCCAAAATCATGTGATGACTATATAATTTAAGTAAGCAAATTAATGACCTAATTTTATGAATATTTTACTCTCTTACCAAAATCTTGATCAAACAAAACAAGATTTAAGAATTTAGAACTCAAAGCCTATGTTGAGTTCAAGTTCCAAATCCAAGGTGATAATCTAAAGAGGATCTAGATTTCTCACTTAAACCCAATTTTAAAGGTAAAGAATCTTATAAGTTGAAAGATTCAGGAATTAAGATCTCAATGAAAGGCTATTCTACTAATTATAAGATAAAATAATCAATTAAGAACTTGAGAATCTAATATCTATATTCAATCTTTAAGATAACTCCATTATCTTATTGATTGAATCATCCTATACCCACATAGAAGGTTTCAAAAGATTAAACAATCAATTATTAAAGAATTTCAATTAGAGGTGGTTTGATTCAAATTGAAAATCTAAGTCTGAGATCTAAGATCTAAATATCAGAAGTTTGATCACTTTAGACTTCTAAATGGAGTTTTGACTTAAGAGTTTTCAATTGTGATTTTCTTTGGAATCTAAGTTCATAATTAACCATAAGGGGCTTATTAAGGTTAAAATTGATAATTTCAAGTATTAGATTAACATTAAACCCATACTGATCTTCTTAGGTTACTTAAGATCTAAGGGTCTGAGTTTTGATCACTTTAGATCTTAAGCTAAGATTTTACTTAGATACTTCCAATTACTTTTCTTTTAACACATAATTCTTAAGTTATTATAACTGAACTTATTAATGAGATAACTGACCATTTCAATTATTAAATTTAATAAGCTTAAGGTCAAATGATCTGTATAAGGAATGCTTAAGATTTAAGTATCTTTATTAAGGACTAAATGAAAATTTCATGGATTAAGGATCACATTATCACTATTCTTGCTTTAGGACTTCAGAGAACATTTTTAATCTATTTTATAGTGGTTTACTGAAATTTTCAATCCTTAAGGGACACTAAATCACATTTTGGTCAAATAACCAAAATGCCCCTCTTAAGGCTAAAATGGGGATTTTAGGGTTTAATTACCCAATTTTGTTCTAATCTATTTTAATGTATTTCATATTACTTAATGAAGTGGGAACACCCTTAATTTAGGTTTTGATGACCTAAATGATCATAATAAGCACTAATCACTAAATTAAGCCACTTAGGGTGATTAGTGAAATAAAGGCAATTTAGGGCAATCCAACCTTACACTTAGGTTCTAATGGACTTAATATGAGGTTAGGAATAATCCCCACCCAAATCAGAAGCTTAATTAGGGTTAAATTTACTAATCCTTGATTAAGGTGATTAAAGAGTGATTTAAAAAATTTATTATCCAAAATTAATTTTAAGGGTCTGGAATTGTTCTTTAGGGTACAAGGGGCAATGAGAGCCCTTAAACTCATAGATTGGACAATTAAATAATTTTATATGATTTAATTAAAAATAGAGAAGGTTTGGCCAATATTTTTAAATCAAACCATTGGATCTGATATTTTATTTTATATTCAGATTCCTTGAATTTTTCTGATTCAAATGGTATATTGGATCATACCATTTGAATCTGTATAACTAAAGTTATTTAATTAATTTATTCTGCATTTTTATTTAAATCAGAATAATAGGATTTGATTTATTAAATTCAAAACCATTAAAATTTCAATCCGATAATTATTTAATTAACCGCGGCCCGAAATCAAACCACGCGGGTCAGAGGTCGACCCGACCCAGACCCAAGACTTCGTCTTCTTCCTCTCGACGGGTCCCGAGCCCGGCGAATTTCAAAGCAGAAATTCTTGGCGCTCCGGCAACGGCAGGGGCTCAAATCGATCCCTACTCGTTCCTTGAGTCAAGATGCATCGATTGGAGCAAGAACCCCCATCTGGATCCCTATGGATCGATGGGGTCTAGCTCACCCGAGATGTCCTTCTATGAGACGTCTCAGGCCGCCTATGAGGAGGAAATTCTCCTCACAGAGGCCTCGATTTGACTGGGGCTCGATCCCTACATGCTCAGGGAGTCAAGATGCGTCGAACCCCCAACCTATCTTAACCTGGGGTACAGCCAATTGCTGGGTCCTTACTCGAACTCAGCCATTGGCTCGGTGGCTAGCTCAGTCGATCGATACGATCGACTCGAGCTAGCCTAGCCCCAGGCGACAATCACAGGAGTTTCCTAGGTGGCTAAGGCTGCTTAGACGACAATCAAGGCCCATTCCAGAAGACAAAAATGAAAGGAGCTTAAGAAATTTTAATGGGGAAAGCTGTACCTCAATTTGGGGCTACAAGCAAAGCCAAGGAAAATTGAGATGCTCTTAGGCTTCCTGCAGGTCAAACGATCGAGCACTGGGGGTCTGAACACCAGACGAACCCTCTATCAGCGGTTCCAAGCTCTGAAAATGCCGGGAAATCACCGAGGGGACGGGAGCTTCAGAGGCTGCAATTGGAGGTATTGAGGGTTCATAGTGAGCAAAGGGACTCACTGTGATCTCCTGGAGGTTTTTATAGGCCAAGGGGAGCTCTAGGGGTGGTGTCCAAGGCTCAACAATGGGGAGAAAGCTCGGGCCAAAGGAAATGGCTTGGGCCAATGGCTAGGGGCAATTGGGGAAGAAGGCAGCCGACCAAACAGACGCGCCGAGGGCAGGAGAGGAAATTCGGTGAATTTCCCATACTGCCACGCGCCAGGGAGAGATCCCGCTGTCGGGGGAGACCAGGCGCAGACGGGTGAGTGGAGAAGATGATCCACAGTGCATGGACCCATCTCCGCCGTCTGATCCGCAAAGCCGTTGGTGATGGACGGCCTGATGCACTTCGTAATTAACTAAACCGTGGAGAGGATCTCGAGCGTCCAATTTAATCTGTCGATCGAGCGGCTAGGATTTAATTACAGCGCGTGGTATGAGGGCCGTCGGATCTAGCACGCTGAGATGCGTGCTGATGAATCGAGTGGCCGAAACACGTACGCTGCTGTCGGGACCCCGCAGCGGATCTGCCGTGGTCCCGACAGCAAATCCCACAGAAATAAAAATAAATAAAACTTAATTTTAATTAATTAAAATTATTTAATTAATTCTTAATTATTCTAAAATTTTCCAATTTTAATTTAGGATCAAATGAGCTCCAAAAATTCCCAAAAATTCACCCTTAGCTAATTTGGGTATGAGGAATTCAAAAATGAACTCAGATTTTAATTTGAAGATCAAAATAATTTAGGTATTTTTCAGGGCTTAGAAATAGCCAAAAAATACCAAATTTTCTAATTTAGCTCCAATTGATTTCAAATTTCTAGGTTTAGATTTAAATGATCCATTGAATCCAATAGAATCAAAATTAAACCTTGGTTTAGCTTAATTAATCTAGTTTTAGCTAGGCTAACAACCTAGGGTTGTTACAGACTCCCCCACTTAATAACGATGTCATCCCCGACATCACCTAAGTGAAGAAATAATCTACTGCGACAATACGAATTTAGATACAATTGAAAAGAAAGAAATGAATAGTACCTGAGTTTGCAAAGAGCTGGGGATATTTATTATGCACATCCACCTATTTTTCCCAAGTAGATTCTTCTAATGATCGATTCTTCCACTGAATTTTGACCATAGGAATTGAACAATTTCTCAGTTACTTCTGATCACGAGCTAAAATTCTGATAGGGTCTTCGGCATACGAAAGATCAGGTTAAATTTCTACTGTTGGGAGTTGAACGAGATGAGCAGGGTCTCAAAGACATCTTCTCAATGAGGATACATGAAATACGTTATGAACAGCTGCAAAGCCATCAGGTAGGCTTAGTCGATAAGCAGATGACCCTACCTTGGCCAAGATTTTGAAAGGTCCTACATAGCGGGGACTGAGTTTCCCAGCTACACCAAATCTGAAAATACCCTTCATTGGGCTGACCTTCAGATAAGCAGAATCTCCCACATTGAATTCTAAGAGACGGTGGTGAGAATCATGATACTTACTCTGATGATCTTGAGCTGAGCGAATTCTCTGCTGAATTAACTTGATATTACTACTGGTTTCTTCTACCAATTCTAAACCAAACAGTTGAACACTTCCTATTTCAGACCAAGCTAGTGGAGTACTGCATTTTCTACCATACAAAGCTTCATAAGGAGCCATCTTAATACTGGCTTGAAAACTGTTGTTGTAGGTAAATTCTACTAACGGGAGGTGATCTTCCCAGGAACCAGCAAAATCAAGAATACAGAGTCTAAGCAAATCTTCTAGAGCTTGATTTACTCTCTCGGTTTGACCATCACTGTCTGAGGATGAAAAGTTGTACTCATGGCTAGAGTCGTTCCTAGATCTTGATGCACAGCTTGTCAAAATTTGTAAGTAAATCTGTTGTCTCTATCAAGTACAATTGTCTTTGGAATTCCATGCAATCTGACAATCTCCTTGATGTAGAGCTTTGCCAACTTCTCTACTGTATCAGTTTGACGGATAGGAAGGAAATGCGCTGATTTAGTTAATCGATCAACAACAACCCAGATTGCGTCGGCACCAGATTTGGCACGAGGCAATCCCATGACGAAGTCCATTAATATATCGAACCATTTCCATTCAGGAATATCTAGCGGATGCAAAAGACCACCAGGTCTTTGGTGTTCAGCCTTTACTAGATTACAGGCATGACATTTGGCCACAAAGTCAGCTACATCCTTCTTCATGCCTGGCCACCAAAATGATTGCTTCAAATCTTGATACATCTTAGTACTGCCTGGGTGAATATGATACCCAGAATTATGACCTTCGACTAAAACCTCTCGATGCATGGATTTAGGAATCCACAATCGATTACCCTGATAAACTACAACATTTTGCAACTGCAAATCCTGACGACGACCACCTTCGATATCTGCTTTAAATTTCAAATACTCATCATCTTTGGTTTGCGAGATGGAGACATCTCGGTGGAAAGTGGGTTCCACATTAATATTTGCTAATAACGAACTCAGCAAGTCGCCTCTAACTGAAGAAATCCTGAACTTACGAAATTCAGGTTCTAGAAAACTGGATGCGATCATAGAAGTTAAAGTAGCATGATGGCTACGAGCATTTGCTACAACATTTGCTTTTCTTGGATGATACTGGATACTGAGGTCATAATCACTAATAAGTTCCAACCATCTTCTTTGACGACAATTCAACTCTCGCTGGGTGAAGATGTACTTCAAACTTTGGTGATCAGTGAAAATTGAACATTGTACTCCATACAAATAATGACGCCATATTTTTAAGGCGAAAATTAAGGCTGCAAGTTCAAGGTCATGAACTGGATAATTTCGTTCGTGGGGTTTCAGCTGACGAGAGGTGTAAGCAATTACCTTACCCTCTTGCATTAAAACACAACCTAGACCGATTCCTGAGGCATCGGTATAAACCTGATAGTTCAACCCTTCTTTTGGTAGAACAAGAACTGGAGCAGTAGGTAGAGCATCCTTTAGAGTTTGGAACGCTCCTTCACATTCTGGACTCCAAATGAATGGTACGGCTTTTTGGGTTAACTTTGTCAATGGAGAAGCAATCTGGGAAAAGCCTTTAACAAATTTAATGTAATTTCCTGCTAATCCCAGGAAACTTCGAATATCGGTAACAGACTTAGGTTTAACCCAGTCCTGAATGGCACTTACTTTGCTCTAATCTACACGAATACCCTGAGCATCTACTACATGTCCCAAAAATGTAATGGAGTTGAGCCAGAACTCGCATTTGGAGAAATTGGCATATAGTTGATGCTCACGCAGAGTTTCTAACACTAACCTCAGATGTTCTTCATGATCACTCAAGGTTTTGGAGTAAATAAGGATATCGTCGATAAAGACGATTACAAATTTATCCAGATATGGCTTTAGCACTCGCTGCATTAAATCCATAAAGATTGATGAGGCATTGGTGAGTCTAAGTGACATTACTAAAAATTCAAAGTGATCATAACGAGTACGGAATGCAGTCTTCCCTACATCATCTTCCTTTACTCGCAGCTGGTGGTATCCAGACCTTAAATTGATCTTGGAAAATATCACAGCTCCGGATAACTGATCGAACAAATCATCAATTCTAGGCAGTGGGTATTTGTTCTTTATGGTGACCTTATTTAACTCACGATAGTCTATACACATACGCATAGATCCATCCTTCTTTTTCACAAATAAAACCGGCGCTCCCCAAGGAGACATACTTGGCCTAATAAATCCTTTATTCAAGAGCTCTTGCAATTGTTCGTTGAGTTCCTGAAGCTCCTTGGGCGCCATTCTATACGGTGCTTTGGATATTGGTTGTGTACCAGGAATTAGTTCAATAGAGAATTCCACTTCTCTGGGAGGAGGTACACCAGGCAAATCTTCTGGAAATACATTGACGAACTCTTTGACTACATTACAATCAGCATGGGAGATATTTTCTTTTGCTTCGCCCATCATGGTGACTAAGAAGGCACTACAACCTTTGCCAATCAGTTGATCAGCTCTAATAGCATTTATTAAGGATAACTGGGTGCTAGTTTTTCCTACAAATGTTTCAGGCTTATCCTGGGAATGGAGTGTGACCTTCTTTTTATGACAATTTATCACAGCATTATTGTCACTGAGCCAATTCATCCCAAGAATAATATTGAAGTTAGCGATTGGCAGAATGATTAGTTTGGCCTGAAATTCCTGATTGTTTATCAGAATCTTGATGTTACAAAATTTGTGTGCCCTTAATTGAGTTCCAGACAGTAGTCCGACACTCAACGTTTGTACTAGATTGCATGAATGAAGTTTAAGATTATCGACAAATCGTTCAGAAATGAACGAGTGACTGGCACCGGTATCGAATAGTACATTATAGGTTTGGTTGTTGAAATAAAGTGTGCCTAATATTTACACGGTTTTGCATCAATAATTTAAGAAAAATGCAACTTAACAAAAGAAAAGGGTTTTAGGATTGTGTACCTGAAAGCACATTATTATCTTCTGTAGCTTCCATCGGAGTTAGAGCATATACTCTTGCAGAACCGGCAGAACAATTGTTAGATTGTCATTGCTGGTAGTTCTGAGAATTGGGGATTGGTGGTCGTGCATGAGTGACTTCAGCAGCAGGGGCTGGCATTATGGCTAGTTTTGGTTCCTTCTGGTTTAATGGAGCTGCTCTGAACACTTGCCTCTTCTAATTAGGCTTCATCGGAACTCCATCTATCATTTTAGTATAATCGCAGTCATAGAACCGGTGGCATGTACGTCCACAATTAAAACACTTTTGGCCAAAGTGATAACACTTGCCGTACGGGTGTGGCCTCGTACAGTTCGGAGTTTATTCGGTGTTGGCTGAAGCTTCTAACTGAATATACCTTTGCAGGGTAAGATCCGTGCCTCTTGAAATTCCCCTATGGGTTTAGATGTGGTTGTGCCTTCCGCTTAAGGTCTTCTTCAGATTGGTGATGCTCGATCACTTTAGCTGTCTCCACTAGTTTGAAGAAACTAGTCAGACAGAGCGGCACAATTTGGTTCTTTAGTGAACTTCGGAGTCCACAAAGAAAATGATGGCACTTAGCAGATTCTGAATGAGTGATTTCTGGCCCAAAACGAATTAACCTACGAAATTCTCTTTCGTATTCTACCACGGAACGACTCCCTTGAGTCAACCTTAGAATGGTATCGGAAATAATATTCTGGGCCGATGGGGGAATGAACTCGGTCTTGAAGGCTTCTACGAACTCATCCCAAGGGATGTCTTCCAGTTCATAGTCGGTGAACTTGGTTCCTCTGATCTCCTCCCACCAATACTCTGCTTCTGCATGGAGCAGACGGGTGGCAAGACAGACTATTTCTGAGTTTGGGACCTTCAAGCTTATAAGATCCCTCTCTACTGCTTTCAACCAGTCTGCAGTATCCATTGGTGATAGATTTCCACCGAAAGTTGGAGGTCTTAACCTCAAGAAATTGTGAAGGAGGTTGTCTAATGAGTGATGAGAAGATGAAGCAGTTTGTGGAGCATACACAGCAGGAGCAGTGACCGTGACTGGGGTTGTACGATCACTTAGTAATTTTTGCATAACTAACACTTGTTGAGCTTGGTTTTCCAGTAGAGTTGCCACCATAGCTCATAGATGAGCTACCTCATCGTTAGAACTACTGGAGGCCACAGTGGTCTTGATAGGAGTAACAGTGGGTGGTGATCCAGAATCCATTCTAGTTTTAATTAAGAAAGAACAACTCAGAATTCACTTTAAGGAAAGGAAATAAAAATTTTCATTAATCATAGAATTTAAGAATTATAATACCAAAACTGTAAATCAAATGGAGTTGCTTGGAAATGAAATAACATTTAACCTAACTATCATTCAAACATTATCAATGTACTCTGCCCTAAAGGCTACACAAAAATCCTCGAAGGTGACTTCTCGACGCTTCCTATTACGTTTCTTCTTGAACCTTGCCATAGTCTCGTACCACTACACTCTGGCGTAGTCCACCATCAAGTCAATCACAATATCTACATAAAGTGACTCGAGACACTCTATGTGTTCCAAAATAGACTCCACTCGGCTCAACCATTCTTGCGCATATACGGGAAAGTTGAGCCCTCGATATATAGATTGTTGTAGAAGCTTCTCCAGGACCAAAATTCCTCTTGGTGAAACTCCTTCAATCTGCCAGTTGCTTTCCTGCCTCCATTTGAAGCTACAGCTCTAAGCACTCCTGAAGATACGCTGATAATAGTCTATATCAGACTCTTCAGATCCCATTGACTATGGGGACAAAATTTTATTATATTAGTATTAGACTTCAAATGACTAAGTTAGGATAGGAGTATTCTTCTTCTTTCATTTTGCATAGAGTTACTGACACTACTATGTTATGGATGTCACTTATATTGATGCGTGTATTTTAGAAGAACGATCCATTAGGTAGAAAGGAATCATAGGTCCCATTCTGACACCTTATGGAGTTCTCTGATACCAACTGTAGCACCCCGAAACACCAACTATAGTAATCCCGGAATGCAAACTTTGGCAAATCCTTAACTTAAGTAAAGTCAGGCAAAAACCCCGACACCACTTAATCCAAGGACTTGTCACCTGAAACTGAGAGTTATGCATCAATATACATATATAGAACAGAGTGCGGAAGGAAAATATGAAACAACATCCATACACAACATAGTAAGGAAAAAGAACTCAAGTAGTAACTCAGAAATATGTAGAAAGTAAAATACATCCAGGAAGTTATTTATTACAAACTGAAATGAATAACTGAAAATGAAAGACTCTCGTCCTCACTGAATAAACAAAGCAAAGCTATCTAAACAGCAGCTGGAAGATCCTCCTCCTGAACTGGCTCCTCACCAACAGCGCTGCCCACGAACAACTTCGGGTCTGACATTTGTCGGTATCACAAGTGCCAGGGCCCTAGCCAAAAAAAGAAAAAGGTTACAGTTAGACAATTGTCTAAGTACATTTTAGGCTAATTTAATGATCTGAATATTTATGATATCACATTTAAATTATTCTAACATGAAAGTGTTTAAAAGGTGCGACAAGCTGTACAAGAAAAGGAATGCTACAAACTATCCATCTATAGTGATCAACGGGTATGTAACAGGACATACAAAACATCAAAAATAACCAAGGTAAAGCTCAAGCAAAAGTGACTGTAACTACAATGTAAATCTGATCCTAACATAATTATGATCACGGTAAACATGCTGATTATATGAGAACACAAATACTGAATAAATCCAAAAAATCTAGCATCCTAGACATGCCATTTATGCTTATATAATTCATGAGAATATACATACAATATGCAGATTCATATAAGGCAAGGTCACTGAGACATGTGACAAAAGCAAATAAAAATCTAAAGCAAGGAACCACTGAAATATGTGATAAAGCTAACTGAACTGCAAGTAAAAGCCACTGAAACATGTGGCAAAACAAATACAAGCTGAACTGAACTGAACTGCACTAGCAATAGGCCTAAGCTATAGTATGCCATCCCAGCCCGAAAAATCATCAAAATACCCAGCCTATAGGCCATCCCCGTTCCTCTCAGAGGCCTGGGTAACTTCCATACTGCACTGAATACTGGAGGTAGCAATACTATACTCAGAATCTAAGTTACTAACTGAAAGCACTTTAAACTTGATGAAATGAAATATACTTTACAAATCCTAACTTTGGATGTATCATCCATATCCTAAGTGTTCCTATTATGCTCAAGGAATAAAGCTCAAATACAAAGTATGCCAAAGCAATCTAGTCAAAGTAAGCAAGAGACTCAATCTAGACTAATGCGATATCCTTTGTTGTCTAGTTACCAAATCTAACTATTCTGAGAAGGTACAAGCTTAGGATCTCCAATATCCAGCTATCGAGTAACATCTCAGATTTTCATCCTTAAAGTTAAAATATTAGAACTTAACAAGTCTTAATCCAAAATCATGTGACGACTATATAGTTTAAGTAAGCAAATCAACGACCTAATTTTATGAATATTTTTCTCTCTTACCTAAATCTTGATCAAACAAAACAAGATTTAAGAATTTAGAACTCAAACCCTATGTTGAGTTCAAGTTCCAAATCCAAGGTGATAATCTAAAGAGGATCTATGTTTCTCACTTAAACCCAATTTTAAAGGTAAAGAATCTTATAAGTTGAAAGATTCAGGAATTAAGATCTTATTGAAAGGCTATTCTACTAATTATAAGATAAAGTAATCAATTAAGAACTTGAGAATCTATTATCTATATTCAATCTTTAAGATAACTCCATTATCTTATTGATTGAATCATCCTATACCCACATGGAAGGTTTCAAAAGATTAAACAATCAATCATTAAAGAATTTCAATTGGAGGTAGTTTGATTCAAATTGAAAATCTAAGTCTGAGATCTAAGATCTAAAGATTAGAAGTTTGATCACTTTAGACTTCTAAATGGAGTTTTGACTTAAGAGTTTTGAATTGTGATTTTCTTTGGAATCTAAGTTCATAATTAACCATAAGGGGCTTATTAAGGTTAAAATTGATAATTTCAAGTATTAGATTAACATTAAACCCATACTGATCTTCTTAGGTTACTTAAGATCTAAGGGTCTGAGTTTTGATCACTTTAGATCTTAAGCTAAGATTTTACTTAGATACTTCCAATTACTTTTCTTTTAACACATAATTCTTTAGTTATTTTAACTGAACTTATTAATCAGATAACTGACCATTTCAATTATTAAATTTAATAAGCTTAAGGTCAAATGATCTGTATAAGGAATGCTTAAGATTTAAGTATCTTTATTAAGGACTAAATGAAGATTTCATTGATTAAGTATCACATTATCACTATTCTTGCTTTAGGACTTCAGAGAACATTTTCAATCTATTTTATAGTGGTTTACTGAAGTTTTCAATCCTTAAGGGACACTAAATCACATTTTGGTCAAATAACCCAAGTGCCCCTCTTAAGGCTAAAATGGGGATTTTAGGGTTTAATTACCCAATTTTGTTCTAATCTATTTTAATGTATTTCATATTACTTAATGAAGTGGGAAACACCCTTAATTTAGGTTTTGATGACCTAAATGATCATAATAAGCACTAATCACTAAATTAAGCCACTTAGGGTGATTAGTGAAATTAAGACAATTTAGGGCAATCCAACCTTACACTTAGGTTCTAGTGGACTTAATATGAGGTTAGGAACAATCCCCACCTAAATCAGAGGCTTAATTAAGGTTAAATTTACTAATCCTTAATTAGAGTGATTAAAGAGTGATTCAGAAAATTTATTATCCAATATTAATTTTAAGAGTCTGGAATTATTCTTTATGGTATAAGAGGCAATCAGAGCCCTTAAACTCATAGATTGGACAATTAAATGATTTTATTTGATTTAATTAAAAATAGAGAAGGTTTGGCCAATATTTTTAAATCCAACAATTGGATCTGATATTTTATTTTATATTCAGATTCCTTGAATTTTTCTGATTCAAATGGTATATCGGATCATACCATTTTGATCTGTATAACTAAAGTTATTTAATTAATTTATTCTACATTTTTATTTAAATCAGAATCATAGGATTTGATTTATTAAATTCAAAACCATTAAAATTTCAATCCGATAATTATTTAATTAACCGCGGCCCGAAATCAAACTGCGCGGGTCAGAGGCCGACCCGACCGAGACCCAAGACTTCGTCTTCTTCCTCTCGACGGGTCCCGAGCTCGGCATTTCAAAGCTGAAATTCTTGGCGCTCCGGTGACGGCATGGGCTAAAATCGATCCCTACTCGTTCCTTGAGTCAAAACGCGTTGATTGGAGCAAGAACCCCCATCTGGATCCCTCTCGATCGATGGGGTCTAGCTCACCCGAGACGTCCTTCTGCGAGACATCTCAGGCCGCCTATGAGGAGGAAATTCTCCTCACAGAGGCCTCGATTCGACTCGAGATCGATCCCTACATGTTCAGGGAGTCAAGACGCGTCGAACCACCAACCTATCTTAACCTGGGGTGCAGCCAATCGCTGGGTCCTTACTCAGACTTAGCCATTGGCTCGGTGGCTAGCTCAGTTGATCGATACGATCGACTCGAGCTAGCCTAGCCCCAGGCGACAATCACAGGAGTTTCCTAGGTGGCTAAGACTGCTTATACGACAATCAAGGCCCATTCCAAAAGATAGAAATGAAAGGAGCTTAAGAAATTTTTAATGGGGAAAGATGTACCTCAATTTGGGGCTACAGGCAAAGCCAAGGGAAATTGAGACGCTCTTAGGCTTCCTGCAGGTCAAACGATAGAGCACCAGGGGTCTGAACACCAGACAAACCCTCTATCAGTGGTTCCAAGCTCTGAAAATGCCGGGAAATCGCCGAGGGGACGGGAGCTTCAGAGGATGCAATTGGAGGTATTGGGGGTTCAGAGTGAGCAAAGGGACTCACTGTGATCTCCTGGAGGTTTTTATAGGCCAAGGGGAGCTCTAGGGGTGGTGTCCAAGGCTCAGCAATGGGGAGAAGGCTTGGGCCAAAGGAAATGGCTTGGGCCAACAGCTAGGGGCAATTGAGGAAGAAGGCAGCCGGACAAACCGATGCGCCGAGGGCAGGAGAGGAAATTCAGTGAATTTCCCGTGCTGCCACGCGCCAGGGAGAGATCCCACTGTCGAGGTGGGACCAGGCCCAGACGGGCGAGTGGAGAAGATGATCCACAGTGCTTGGACCCGTCTCCGCCGTCTGATCCGCAAAGCCGTTGGTGATGGACGGCCTGGTGCGCTTCCTAATTAACTAAACCATGGAGAGGATCTCGAGCGTCCGATTTAATCTATCGATCGAGCGGCTAGGATTTAATTACAGCGCATGGTATGAGGGCCGTCGGATCTAGCGCGCTGATGAATCGAGTGGCCGAAACACGTGCGCCGTTTTCGGGACCCCGCAGCGGATCTGCCGTGGTCCCGACAGCAAATCCCATAGAAATAAAAATTAAATAAAATTTAATTTTAATTAATTAAAACTATTTTATTAATTCTTAATTATTCTAAAATTTCCCAATTTCAATTTAGGATCAAATGAGCTCCAAAAATTCCCAAAAATTCACCCTTAGCTAATTTGGGTATGAGGAATTCAAAAATGAACTCAGATTTTAATTTGGAGATCAAAATAATTTAGGTATTTTTCAGGGCTTAGAAATAGCCAAAAAATACCAAATTTTCCAATTTAGCTCCAATTGATTTCAAATTTCTAAGTTTAGGTTTAAATGACCCATTGAATCCAATGAAATCAAAATCAAACCTTGGTTTAGCTTAATTAATCTAGTTTTAGCTATGGTAACAACCTAGGGTTATTACAGACTCCCCCACTTAAGAATAATGTCGTCCCCAACATCACCTAAGTGAAGAAATAATCTACTGCGACAATACGAATTTAGATACAATTGAAAAGAAAGAAATGAATAGTACCTGAGTTTGCAAAAAGCTAGGGATATTTATTGCGCACATCCACCTCTTTTTCCCAAGTAGATTCTTCTAATGATTGATTCTTCTACTGAATTTTGACCATGGGAATTGAACAATTTCTCAACGGGCAAACCCTCACTTAGCATTCAGATTAAGGAATAGACCTTCTTAATTAAATACTAAGGGAAGATATGCCCTAATAAAGAGAGCAAAAGAGAGCCAATCACAGAATGAGCATATTATAATATATCAGAGTGCAGAAAAAAGACAAGTAACAACATCTATACAATTCAAATAAGAACTATATAACTCAGAATACATAAGCATGGAAAGTAAAGCAGTTTAAACATATATTATTACAAAATGACATTTATATTTAAGCAGTAAAGTAAAGATCATGCAATCCTCACAAAGTAAAAGAAAATAACTAAGGGTCTTCTCCTGCACGCTCCTCCTCCTAAATCAGATCTTTAGAAGGTTCCACAACCTCGAAAAGCTCAGAATTTACCATTATCGGTTTCACAATGATAGGGCCCCAGCCAACAAAAGAAAAATCTAGTTAGACAAAATGTCTAAGTATATTTTAGGCTGTAAATTGTTAATTTAAATGATATCACAACACTTAAGCAAAAATAGGAGTAGTACGGCATCAAAGAAAGGTGACAAAGTTATAATTAACATAATTATAACTCATACAAGATGTGAGGTAAGCACATACCTCAACTCAAACTGTAGAAAAAGGTTAAGTAACATAATGAAATCTACTAAGCAAAATGGAAAATTATAAGTAATATAATCAACTTAAGACATGCTGATTACAATATAACATGAAAGTACTGAACTGAAAGTAAAGTTCTAACATCCTAATATGCCATAAAGTAAAAGTGAACTGCTGAAAGTACGACATATATGTAAAGATGTAAGTACTAAGTAACTGCTATATATAAGTATGCTGAACTGTAAAGCAAAAGATATACCAGAACTTATAAAGTAATGGTAAAGTAAAAGTAAAGTAAAGGTATAAAGTAAAGTGTGGAGATATTCCTACTTAGTCCTGCCAAAAAGTAAGGTCTATCTGATCATCTAGGAAAGAGTCCTATATTAAAGTTAATTCCATCTGAAAAGTACCTACTGAGCATCTAGGAAAGTAGTCCCAGATTAAAGAATCACGCACTAGGAAAGTAGTCCTAGTCAAAAGCAACACGCACTAGGAAAGTAGTCCTAGGCAAAAGAAACACGCACTAGGAAAGTAGTCCTAGGCAAAAGCAACACGCACTAGAAAGTAGTCCTAGGCAAAAGCAACACGCACTAGAAAGTAGTCCTAAGCAAAAGCAACGTGCACTATGAAGTAGTCCTAGGCAAAAGCAACACACACTAGGAAAGTAGTCCTAGGCAAAAGTAACGCGCACTAGGAAAGTAGTCCTAGACAAAAGTAACACGCACTAGAAAAGTAGTCTTAGGTAAAAGTAACATGCACTAGGAAAGTAGTCATAGGCAAAAGTAACACGCACTAGTAAAGTAGTCCTAGGCAAAAGCTATCTCAAAAGTAAAGTTATACTAGAAGGCAGACTAAATAAGACATAACTCACACAGTTTAATAAAGTTATCTTCATTAAATTTTCTCCTTAAATTATGAAAATATTTACTTTGATAGCTATCAATATGGCAAAAGCTATCTCAAAAGTTGTCCTAGGCAAAGGCTATCTCAAAAGTAGTCCTAGGCAAAAACTATCTCAAAAGCTATCTCAAAAGTAAAGTTATACAAAATATTTTTGAAGTTTACCTTTTTTAGGTCTTCCTGATCAAAATGGTATATTGGAAGACCTAATTTGGAGTTCAATTGACCAAGTTATGGTCAATTGAAGTTCTAGGGTTAATTAGGATAATTAGGGTTAGGTCCTAAAAGTGATTAGGCAAATACTAATCCAAACAGAGAATTGAGTACTACTAGGTTGTTCTAGAGGTTACACTGATTATTTTAAGACCCATATTTCTTATATTTGGACTTGTGATTTAAAAGTTATAAGCTTTGAAAGGTTAGGGTTTGTGTTAAAAAGTAATTATTCAAAATATTAGTCATACAACAAATTTAATGCTACTAAAATGTTCCTTCGGCTTTGCTAATTATTTTGAGACCTATATTGTGTATGTTTGGGTAAGTGGTTACAAAGTCATGGTTAAATGGAGTTTTAGGACAATTTTGTAATTATTGAAACACTCTAAATGTCACTAGTTGATATACAATCCCAAACAGAAATTTGACAGTGCCAAATTGTTCCTCATAGTTTTTTGATTTCGATGGTATATTTATTTGTATTAATTGGGCATGTATTTTGTAAGTTATGGAAGCCTAAAGTTTAATTAATTAATTAAATTAATTTAAATATACTGATTTTTTTTTGTTAACTAATTTTTCATTTATATTATTTATAACGTAATTAATTATATATATTATTAAATAATAATCCTCTGCAGATGGCGGGCCCGCATACTCGATCGGCCAGTAGAGGATGGGCCACACGCCGCGCTAAGATTGGCAGATGAGACGGGGATGGGGCCCACTTGCATCAACTACGTAGAAGGAAACGACGCGCACGGGTCCCACAGTACACGTGTCCAAGCGATGGAGATCCGCGTGTCGAGCGGGGCCCACTTGCCAGGACCGCGTGCCACGACTACGGGTCGGGCCGAGTCAACCCGGCCCGACCTGGCATCTCCTCTTCATTGCATAGTCCCCGCGACAGAAAGCTAAGGCGCAAAATTTTAGGGCTCTTCCGGCGATGTTAGGGCGCGGCTCGCACGGCGTTGGGTTGGCAATGACACGGGCTAGCTTCTGGCATTTGAATCCACACCAGTGACAAACTATATCAAATGCAAATCCTAACCCTAGCCTGGAGCCTACGGACGAGTTAGGCGAAACTGTGGACTACTGTGGATCATTTTGCAAATTAAATGTACCAAGTTCGATCAAGTCGATTGAACCCGTAGATGGACAATCACTAGCTCGGAATAAGCAAACGAAACTTCAATATTGCAAATTGATAAGGAATTAAGGCATTTTGGGCGTACCTTAAATGAACGGTCCAAGTGCGGGGTTCAATCGGTGGTTTCAATTTGCAGCTCTTCATCTCGATAAATCTCAAAGCGTTCGATTGATAAGCTTGAGATGAGAAGAAATAGAAGGGTTGCGGCGGTGGATTCGTATGATCAACACGCGGCGAAGGATTTGAAGGACGTGCATTGAGGGTTCTTCGCCGTGTGTTCTTCGCGGAGACGAAGACTCTCGGCCGTCTGATCGAGTGATCAGACGGTGCGAGCGCTCCGTTCAATCAAACGGCCCAAAAAATAAAAAGGATAACAGCGCAAACTTAATTAAGACGGTGCCGTTAGCTTTAATAATTAATATTGTTATTAAATTAATAAATATATATATTGATTTTATTAATTAACATTACGTATTTAAATGTATCCATAAAATATCCATTAAATACCCTTAGTTAATTGAGGGGTGAGGAACATAACGGTGCACTTAAATTTTTGATTTGAAAAGTATTTAATTATTTGATTTTCCAAGGTATTTAAATAATATTAAAAATATTCGCCAAAATTTTGACAACCTCCAATTGACACGAAAACATCACCCCTAGCTAATTTGGGGGCAATGAGTGCAATGGCGAAGTTCGTTTTTCGATTTGAGGTCAATTTCTATGGTTTCTGGATTTTCCAGAAATCAGAATTTGATCAATTTTGACTCCTGATTTGGACTGGATCATAGATGTATTTCTAATGTCTTAATTAAGATACTAGAATCATAATTAGGACTTGGAATAGTCCTAATTGACCTAAGTAACAACCTGGGTTGTTATAGACTCCCCCACTTAAGAATGATGTCGTCCTCGACATCACTTAAGTGAGAAGAATAAGATATAGTGAAAATAACAAATTGAACTGAGAAGAAGTTAAGAAAGTACCTGAATTAAAATAAATTAGGATATTTTCATCGCATATCCACTTCTTTCTCTCAAGTGGATTCTTCTCGCATACGGTTCTTCTATTGAACCTTAACCATTAGAATAGATCGATTTCTTAGCTGCCTTGATCGCAAGCTAAGATTTTGATTGGTTCTCAACATAAGTTAAATCTGGCTGGATAGATACTGCTGGAAGTTGCACTAAATGCGAGGGATGCCGAAGACATTTTCGCAATGATAAGATATGGAAAATGTTATGACATCAGAAAAGTCTTCAGGAAGATTTAATTTATAGGCAGCAGAGCCTATACTTTCTAATACTTCAAATGGACCTACGTAGCGAGGGCTAAGTTTCCCAGCTACTCGAAATCAAAATACTCCCTTCATAGGACTGACTTTAAGATAAACAAATTCTCGAGCATTGAAATTTAAGGGATGATGGTGAGCATCATGATATTTTCTTTGAAATGCTACAAATGCTTGCTTCATAGCTATTATTGTAGGCAAACTCTACAAGAGGAATGTGGTCTTCCCAGAAACCACCAAAATCCAGAATGCATAGACGTAAGAGATCTTCAAGAATTTGATTCACTCATTCTATTTTTCCATCTATTTGTGGATGAAATGCAGTGCTCATAGCTAATGTAGTGCCCAAATCTTGATGCACAACAATCCAAAATTTGGATGTGAATCTACTATCATGAACTGAAATAATTGATCTTGGAATGCCATGGAGTCTGATAATTTCTCTAATATATAGCTTTGCCAGCCTTTCCACATAATTTTTCTATCTCATTAGAATAAAATGGGCCAATTTAGTTAATCGATCGACTATAACCCAAATAGAATCAGCACCCGATCTAGACTTGGGTAAACCCATAACAAAATCCATGGAAATATCAAGCCATTTCTATTCTGGAATAGATAGAGGGTTAAGAAGTCCTCTAGGTCTTTGATGTTCTGCTTTAACCAGATTACAAGTATGACATTTTGACATGAATTCTGCCACACTCTTTTTCATACCAGGCCACCAAAATGATCTCTACAAGTCTTCATACATTTTAGTGCTACCGAGGTGGACTTGATAACCTGAATTATGGCCTTCTATAAGAATCTATTGATGCATTGACTTGGGAATCCATATAGGATTATCTTAATAGATCACTGTCCTGTGCAATTGCAAATCATGACGGCGACCACTTTCAATATCCATCTTGAACTTTAAGTATTCATCATCTTTAGTTTGAGAGATAGAAACATCTCTATGAAAGGTGGGCTCTATATTGATATTAATTAATATTGAGCTCATCACATCACCTCGAATAGGAACAATTTCCATCTTTTAGAATTCTTCTATTAATGAACTTATAGTAATCATTGTTGATAATGTCGTACAACGGCTGAGGGCATCTACCACCACATTTGCTCTACCTAGGTGGTATTGAATATCTAAATTATAGTCACTAATCAATTCAAGACATCTTCTTTGGTGATAATTCAACTCATGTTGAGTGAAGATATATTTTAAACTCTGGTGATCACTGAAAATGGAGCATTGAACACGGTACAAATAATGACACCATATTTTCAATGCAAAAATTACTGCAGCAAGTTCTAGATCATGTACTGGATAATTCCTCTCATGTAGCCTCAACTGTCGTGAAGCATATGCAATCACTTTTCCTTCTTGCATTAACACACAACCTAATCCTGTTCTTGAAGCATCAGTATACACTTGATAGTTCAAGCCTTCCTTGGGTAAAACTAATACTAGAGCAGTGGAAAGTGCATCTTTTAAGGTTTGAAATGCATTCTCACATTCAGAACTCCAAACAAATGGAACAGCTTTCTGGGTGAGTTTTGTTAATGGAGATGCAATTTGAGAGAAGCCTTTAACAAAAAAATTTTAGTACCCTGCTAAGCCCAAAAAGCTTCTTATATCTATTACTGTCTTGGGTTGTACCCAGTCTTAAATTGCACTTATTTTCTGTCGATCTACTCGGATTCTTTGAGCATTCACAACATGGCCCAAGAACGCTACGGAACTTAGCCAGAATTCGTATTTAGAAAATTTTGCATAGAGTTCATGGTTGCGTAAAGTTTCTAATACTATTCTTAAATGATTCTCATGATTGCTCAGGGTCTTAGAGTAGATAAGGCTATCGTTGATAAATACTATAACAAACTTATCCAGATAAGGTTTTAGGACTCGTTGCATCAAAGTCCATAAAAATTTATGGTGCATTTGTGAGTCCAAAAGACATCACAAGAAACTCATAGTGTCCGTAACGTGTACGAAACACTGTTTTCTCCACATCTGAATTCTTTACTTGAAGTTGATGATACCCTGATCTTAAATCAATCCTGGAAAATACTATAGCACCGGACAATTGATCAAACTGGTCATCAATTCTAGGTAATGGATATTTATTTTTAATAGTGACCTTATTTAATTCTCTATAATCAATACACATCCTCATAGAACCATCTTTCTTTTTAACAAATAAGACTGGTGCTCCCCACGGATACCTGCTAGGTTTAATGAAGCCTTTATTTAGAATTTTTTGTAATTGCTCACTAAGCTCTTGCAATTCTTTAGGAGCCATTCTATATGGTGTTTTAGAAATTAGTTGTGTATCAGGAATTAGATTTATTGTAAACTCTACTTCTCTTAGTGGAGGTAGCCCAGGCAGATATTCAAGAAACACATCAGGAAATTCTTTAACAACTCTGATTTCTAAAAGTGGGATATCTTCTTTACTTTCACCAATCATGGTGACTAAGAATGCAATGCAGCCTTTAATTATCAATTTTTCTGCTTGAATTGCATTAATTAACGAGCCTTGAGTACTAAACCTCCCTATAAAGGTTTCAACAGCATCTTGTGATGACAAAGTAATCTTCTTTTATTGACAATTAATCGTAGCATTATGAGCACTAAGCCAATTTATTCCTATTATGATATTGAAATTTGCTATAGGTAGAATGATTAACTTGGCCTGAAATGCCTTCTTGTTCAAGGGTACTTGGAGATTATAGAATTGACTTATGCTAAGTTGGGTTCCAGAAGGAAGCCCAACATTCAAAGTTCTAGCCATCTTATAACATGGCAATTTCAGCTTATTAGCAAAGTTTTTAGATATGAACGAATGACTTGCTCCCGTATTGATAAATATTTTGCAAGGATAGTCATTAACACAAATATTCCCCAAAGTAAGCATACTTAACTATGATTATTCAAATTTACTAATGCTTAGATTAAGAATTCAAAATTAAATATGCTTACCTGATATGACGTTGTTGTCTTCAATAGCCTCCACTAAAGTAAGGGTGTAAACCCTAGCAGGTCCAGATGGCCTTCTAAAGACTTGTTGTTGAGAAGGCTTGGAGGTACTAGGTTGAGTTGTATTACTTACAACCTTCCTTTGAGTTAATACCATAGGTTGCTGAGAAGACATAATGGTAAAAGGTTGACTACTTCGATTGAACAAAGTAGGATTAAAAACTTGATTCCCCTTAGGACGGTTATTACGTGCACCGTCGATTGTCACATCATAATTGCATTGTCGATAGAAATGTCCCTTCCTTCCACATGTGTAACAACATTGCTGATTATGATAACACTTTCTGAAGGGATGAGGACTTGTACACCCATTATATAGATCTGAGGGTGTAGGATCTGCTTCAATTTGATAAACCTTCCCTAAAGGAAATCTAGCCTTTTTGGGATTATGATCCCTGTACGAGGTTGAGCTGAAGGTTCTTTTAGTTTCCTTCTGAGATTGATGCTGGTCTATGGCACGAGCGGTTTCAATTAGTTTTGTAAAATTAGACAGTCTCAGTGGTACCACATGATCTTTTATTGAGTTCGAAGTCCACTCAAAAATCTATGGTAACGAGCACCTTCAGTTGCACCATATCTGGTGCAAATCGGGCTAGTCATCTAAATCCAGATTTGTATACAGAGAGTGTGTTGTTCTCTTGCCTCAGTTTAAGAAACATATCGCCCAAGTTATTCTGAACTGATGGGAGTATATATTCTGCTCGGAATGCTTCTACGAATTCTTCCCAAGGGATCTCCTCAATGTAGTAATTAGCAAAAAGTGTACGGCAGAAATTGTCCCACCAGTATTCAGCTTCTTCTTGGAACATGTGAGTGACTAATCTGACTGATTCAGCATATGGATTGTTAATACTTGTTAAGTTCTTTTCCACTATTTTGAGCCAGTTGGTTGTGTCCATAGTGACATATTTCCATTAAAATTATGGGTTCTCAATCTAATAAAGCTGTGTAAAAGATCGTCTGTAGGCTGCTAATATTGTTGGGAATGATGGTAAGGTGCAGGATTCATAGACGCTGGGGACAGATTATGCTGCATTGTGATCAATCTCTCTATCCTTTTAGATTATTGGGCATTGATTTCCACTAGTGTTTTTACTGCATCTAAGAGTGTATTGATTTCGGAAGAATTACTGCCAGACACAGTAAGGCTTTAGGATGACTGTCCTGGATTCATTTTGTACTTGTATTTAGGTAATCATATAAATTTGAGAGAGCTCAAAAGAAATGAGTTTTATTTTATTACTTATTTCAAGATGACTCGTACAATGAAAATAAAGTACATCAAGCTTAGTAAAACATTTATTTAATGTATTCAGCAGAAAAAGTAAGACAGAAATCCACAAAAGTGTCTTCTCGATGTTCTCTCCTTTGTATACGTGAGAGTTCTGGAAGAGTGGCATCCCACCAATCTTCTGCTTGATCATGAAGTAACCTTGTTTCTATTTCAATTCTAATGTTATCAGGGCAGTCTATAGCTTCAAAAGTGTTCTTCACACGCCTTAGCCATTCCTTGGCTAAAGGAGGAAGATCAAATCCTCTAAACATCGCATGGCGAAGCATTTGATTCAATATCTGTACTCCTAGTTTTGATACACCTTCAATATATCTTCCATAATGTTGTCCACACTGGAAGTCTAGTTCCCATATGTCTTCGAATCTTTTGATATAGTCTTGGGTCGACATTCCTCAAGTTTTATATATCAGTTTTCATAATCTATCATTTTATCTTAAGTATGTTAGTATTTTATGCTCACTATTCTGAGTATATGGTAATATAGATGTTATTGTAGTATTCATTTACTGATTGTATGTCAGAAGAACTATCCATTAGGTAGGTAGGAATACAAATTCCAATCTGACATCTTATGGAGTTCTCTGATACCAACTGTGGCAGCTGCCCCCTAATCATCCGAATTATGAGGTGGTCGTCAACGAGCAAACCCTCACTTAGCATTTAGATTAAGAAATAGACCTTCTTAATCAAATACTAAGGAAAGATATGCCCTTATAAAGAGAGCAAAAGAGAGTCAATCACTGAATGAGAATACTATAATATATCAGAGTGCGGAAGAAAGATAAGTAACAACATCCATACAATTCAAATAAGAACTATACAACTCAGAATACATAAGCATAGAAAGTAAGGTAGTTTAAACCTGTATTATTACAAAATGACATTTAAGTTTAAGCAGAAAAGTAAGGATCACTCAATCCTCACAAAGTAAAAGAAAACAACTAAGGGTCTTCTCTTGAATGCTCCTCCTCATGAATTAGATCTTCAAAAGGTTACACAACCTCAAAAAGTTCAGAATCTACTATTGTCAGTTTCACAATGATAGGGCCTCATCCAACAAAAGAAAAATCTAGTTAGAAAAAATGTCTAAGTACATTTTAGGATATAAATTGTTAATTTAAATGATCTCACAACACTTAAGTAAAAATAGGAGCAGCAAGGCATCAAAGAAAGGTGACAAAGTTATAATTAATATAATTATAACTCATATAAGGTGTGAGGTAAGCACATACCTCAACTCAAGCTACATAAAAGGGTTAAGTAACACATAATGAATTCTACTAAGCAAAAAGGAAATTCTAAGTAATATGATCAACTTAAGACATGTTGGTTACAATATAACATGAAAGTACTGAACTGAAAGTAAAGTTCTAACATCCTAACATGCCATAAAGTAAAAGTGAACTGCTGAAAGTACGACATATATATAAAGCTGTAAGTACTATGGAACTGCTGTATATAAGTACGCTGAATTGTAAAGCAAAAGATATTCCAAAACTTGTAAAGTAACAGTAAAGTAAATGTAAAGTAAAAGTATAAAGTAAAGTGCGGAGATATTCCTACTTAGTCCTGCCAAAAAGTAAGGACCATCTGATTATTTAGGAAAGAGTCCCAGATTAAAGTTAATTCCATCTGAAGAGTACCTGCTGAGCATCTAGGAAAGTAGTCCCAGATTAAAGTATCACACATTAGGAAAGTAGTCATAGTCAAAAGCAACACACACTAAGAAAGTAGTCCTAAGCAAAAGTAACACGCACTAGGAAAGCAGTCATAGTCAAAAGCAACATACACTAGGAAAGTAGTCCTAGGCAAAAGTAACACGCACTAGGAAAGTAGTCATAGGCAAAAGTAACATGCATTAGGAGAGTAGTCCTAGGCAAAAGCTGTCTCAAAAGTAAGGTTATACTAGAAGGCAGACTAAATAAAACATAACACTCACACAGTTTAATAAAGTTATCTTCATTAAAATTTCTCCTTAAATTATAAAAATGATGTATGAATGTATTCAATATTTAACATAGAATATCTAATATTCCATGTTCAATAATATGTGTTCATATGTATAATGAAGTTCAAAACAAGGATAGTTTAGTATATAATTTTAAATGAATAAAGTAGCACTGAACAACTTTGTGATATCACTTTGTATTCTAATTAAGTCATTCTATCTAATCTAAACTTATACAAGTTTAGGATCTGCAATATCTAGCTATCGAGTATAAATCCAGAATATTGATCTTACAAGTTAAAAGAAGTTAGAACTAATCAAGTCCTAACATATATAAATCACATGACGCTTAGTTAAGTTTAAATAACAAATCAGATGTCCTAATTGATGATTTTATGAATCCCAAACTAATCTTCATTAATATAAATCAAAATTGGGGATTAAGATGTTAAAATCCAAGTATTGGATTTTGATTTCTTAATCCAATAGGTTCTAATCCTAATGGTATAAAGTTACACCCAAATCTCATGAACTATAATTAAGGCTATCTTATTAAGCAAAAAAATCAAGCCTAATAAGGCAGATCTCTAATTTTAAATTTAAAGTTTTAATACAAAATAATCATTAATAAATGATGAAATTCTAAAAAACTATAAAACTGAGGTTTTATCTATTAAGTACCCATTTACTTAATAGATGAACTCTAACTTAATTTCTAAGCTAGATCCTAAGAAAGTAAGATCCTAAAGTTTTAAAGGAAAACCCTAAGAGAATAATTAAACTTTAGGTTTGATATTATATAACTATTATTATAATGAATTTAACTTAAGAAAGATATAAGGTGAGCTAAATTCACCTTATAAGAGGTGGATTAAGACTTAGAATATTTTTAGGTGATTTTTTAGGGGTTTTCATAAATTATTATTTTAATGGGTTTAAATACTCTAAAATGACTTCAAATTAGTCTTATTATTGATTTTAGAGGCTTTAGAATGTACTTAAGTTTTAAGGAGGCTTAAACCTAAATTTGGGAAAAATGATTATTTTGCCCCTACTTAAGGGTTTAAAGCTCAACTTTATAAATTAGGGATCAAATCTATAATTTATTGAAGTGGAATGATTACTTACTATCTAATATGAGTTTAGACAGTAAGTATATTTATTTTGGTTAAGGATTAAGCCTTATAAGGTCAAATTAAAGAATTTGACTTATTAGAGCAAATTGGTAATTTGGCCTAATAAACCTAAATTTTCTGTCCGTTTATTAAAGGTTATGTTCTAAGGAATCCATAGAACCTAAAATCATTAAATTTTGATAAGTATTGACTAAGTTATAGCCAACACATGCTTTAGGATTAATAATTAGGGTTTAGTAAAATTAGTGAGTGATTAGTAAAATTAATCACAAAATTACTAAACCAATCACATAGCTAGGTTTTAATCTATCCTATGAGTAATTAGAAACTAAAATTACTCAATTAGGGTTATTAATTATGCTAATATTCACTAATTAAGTTTTAAGGTGATTAGGGCTATTTAAGAGATCTAACTATTGAATCTAAAATATTATTGTAGTTTACTGTTAATTAGATCTTCTTGATCAAAATAGTATATTGGAAGACCTAATTTGCAGTTCAATTGACCAAGTTATGGTCCATTGAAGTTCTAGAGTTAATTAAGGTAATTAGGGTTATGTCCTAAAAGTGATTAGGCAAATACTAATCCAAACAGAGAATTGAACACTACTAGGGTATTCTAGAGGTTCTACTAATCACTTTAAGACCCATATTGCTTATATTTTAGACATGTGGTTTAAAAGTTATAAGCTTTGGAAGGTTAGGGTTTGGGTCAAAAAGTGATTAGTCAAATTATCAGTCATACATCAAATTTAATGCTACTGAGATGTTCCTTAGGCTTTGCTAATTACTTTGAGACCCATATTGGGTATGTTTGGGTAAGTGGTTATAAAGTTATGGTTAAATAGAGTTTTATGACTATTTTGTAATTATTGAAATACCCTAAATGTCACTAGTTGATATACAATCCCAAATGAAAATTTTACAGTGCCAAATTGTTCTTCATAGTTTCTGGTTTCAATGGTATATATTTATATTAATTGGACATGTATTTTGTAAGTTATGGAAGCCTAAAGTTTAAGAATTAATTGATTAAAATAATTTAAATATACTTATTTTATTTTATTAACTAATTTTTCATTTATATTATTTATAACATAATGAATTATATATATAATTAAATAATAATCCTCTGCAGATGGTGGGCCCACACACTCGATTGGCGGTAGAGGATGGACCACGTGTCATGCTACGATTGGCAGACAAGATGCAGGTGGGGCCCACTCGCATTAGCTACGCAGAAGGAAATGACCTGTGCGAGTCCCACGGTACACGCGTCTGAGCTATGGAGATCCGCGTGTCGAGAGAGGCCCACACACCAGGACCGCGTGCCATGACTACGGGTTGGGCTAGGGTCGACCCGGCATCTCCTCTTCATTGCTTCATCCCCTTGATAGAAAGCTAGGGCACAAAATTTTAGGGCTCTTCCGGCAATGTCAAGGCGTGGCCCGCACGGTGTTGGGTCGGCAACGACACTAGCTAGCTTCTGGCAGTTGAATCCACACCATATACAAGCTACATCGAACTCAAATCCTAACCCTAGCCTGGAGCCTACAGACGAGTTAGGCAAAACTGTGGACTAGTGTGGATCATTTTGCAAATTAGACGTATCCGGGTTCGATCAAGTCGATCGAACCCGATAGATGGACAATCACTAGCCTGGAATAAGCAAACAAAACTTCAATATTATGAAATGATAAGGAATTAAGGTGTTTTGGGCGTACCTTAAATGAACGTTCCAAGTGCTGGGTTCAATCAGTGGTTTCGATTTGCAGCTCTTCGTCCTGATAAATCTCAAAGCATTCGATTGATAAGCTTGAGAAGAGAAGAAATAGAAGGGTTACAGCGGTGGATTCGTCTGATCGATGCACGGTGAAGGATTTGAAGGACATGCGTCGAGGGTTCTTCGCCGCCCGTTCTTCGCCGAGACGAAGATTCTCGACCGTCTGATCGAGCGATCAGACGGTGCGAGCGCTCCGTTCAATCAAACGGCCTGAAAATAAAAAGGCTAATGGCGCAAACTTAATTAAGACGGTGTCGTTAGCTTTAATAATTAATAATATGATTAAATTAATAAATATATATATATATATATATATTGATTTTTTTAATTAACATTAAGTATTTAAATGTATCCATAAAAGTTCTAATAAATCACCCCTAGCTAATTGAGGGGTGAGGAACACAGCGGCGCACTTTGATTTTTAATTTGACAAGTATTTAATTATTTGACTTTTTGGGGTATTTAAATAATATTAAAAATATTCGCCAAATTTTTGATGACCTCCGATTGACACGGAAACATCACCCATAGTTAATTTGTTGGCAATGAGTGCAATGGCGAAATCTGTTTTTCAGTTTGAGGTCAATTTAAATAGGTCAATTTCTAGAGTTTTTATATTTTCCAGAAATCTGGATTTGATCAATTTGACTCCTGATTTGAACTGGATCATAGATGAGTTTCTAATGTCTTAATTTTATTTTAGTTATCTATATATTTTCCTATCTTACCTGCTTATTGAGAAAATACATATAAAGGATGTTAGATTTTACTGCTTATTATATGTACAATTTTCAGATTAATATTTTAAATTAGCATATATCATATGATCATCAGTACGTATAGGTTTAGACTTTTCTTTTCAATATTCTTACTTACTGTATTACATATGTATGCCCTATCTTGTTTAGTTTACTTGAGGTATGATTTTGCCTCAATTCTTGCTTAGTTATAAATATTATATTTATAAATTATCATGTTTCCCTTGTATGCTTACCTGCTCCCATAATAAATAGATGTTTCATTTTGTTTAGAGTAAAATGGTGATATTAATAAGTGCTTAATAAATTACTTGTCTAAAATGTACTTAGATATTTTATCTAACAAGATTTTTTTTTATTAGCTAGGGCCTTGGCATTGTGAAATCGACAATATCATATCTTGAGCAGCTTGAGGATCCATTACCTGAGGAGGAGCCTTACATAGAGGAGGCACAACAGCATGAAGCAGAGGATATATATTTGTATTTATATTCATTGTGAGGATGAGAGTATGTTTATTTCATTTTGTAGATATTAATTAAAATGTTGTAATAATACAGGCACTCGTGACTATTTCACTTTCTGCACTTTATTATTTTCTGATCTATTTCATTTTATTTTATGTCTGAAGTATGGTGAATGGATGTAATATTTACTTCATTTTGCTTCCGCACTCTGTATATATGTATAGAATTAGTGACTAATCCTTATATTCATCCTGTGCACATCCTTCCCTTACTAGTGGATTATAGATCTTACCTAATCCAATGATAAGTGAGGGATCTACTAGGAGTGGCACACCACCCATTGGGTCTAATCATGTGGGACCAGGGGCGGGGCACCACAGTTGGTATCAAAGAATTCCATAAGGTGTCTGATTGGAAATTGTATTCCACTCTACCTAATGGATGATGTTTCTACCAATCAGTCACTAACTAAATACCAGAGTTACATCCAAGCACCATGATCATGAGCTCAGCATAATAAGAGTATAGAAATGGAAATGCATGCACAAGTAAATTATCAGTAAACTAATAAAACCTAGAAAATCATTAGAAGTGCAAGGATGATGCTTAGGTGGCATTACCAACAATTTGAAAATAGGTGGGAGTATATGTCCAACTCCATCAGCAGCACAAGAGATGCGTAGAAGAAGTGTCAGATCCTGACGTCTGAATGCTAGATCGACTACTCCAGCAAAATGTATTCAGGGGATATAATCTCCCCGTTGTAGCCAAGGAGTGGCTAAAATGGGCAGATTTTGTGTTTGAAACTATTAACTGCCCAGACAACATTAGGGTTCCCATCGTATCCCGTATCCTACACGACGGAGCCAAGGATTGGTGAATGTCACCCTACGGGCACTCACCCATCGGCATGAAGAAATGCAAAGGGAGGTCACATATGCAAACTTTTGTCGTGCCTTTACCACTATATATATTGGATAGATCTTTTAGCTTTCATTCCTATGCTACCTAGTTTACTTTCTGCATTTTGTATCTTAATTTTGAATATTGGAGTTAGAATTGAACTATTATTCTTATGATGCTTGATCTAGATACATAAGGATACCACTACAAGATCATGTCAGTGTGCAATTTATACACCCGCTATGAGAATAAGTGGAAATTTGATGTGCTCATGGCAAAACGATATGGGAGGGGGAAGTCCAAGGAGTATCCCCAACAGGATCCAGCATACTGGAAAGGATGCTAGAAGACACTGTATACAGGGGGCTGGATTTCCCCATCTTGGCCACAGAGTGGTTACGAAGAGTAACCAAAATGTTCAATGAACTAAGTTACCCAGATCGTATCCAGCTCATCATTGTCGAGCTTATACTCCAGGATTACACCAAGGAGTGGTGGGCCCACAAATAATGGATGCTCAGACATGGAGCTACTCGCTTGTGCCAAAAGATGAATTATGTGGACTTCGCCCAGGCATTTACTAAAGAATACATAGGATAGACTTTATGCTTTCCATATGTTGTTCTTCATTATCTTATATCATATCTACTATTTTGATGATGTATTTTCATTTTCTCTTATGATTAATAAAAGAGATGAAATGTTATAATCTCCTATTTTCAGAATTTTTGAAAACATGTTATTTTTAATTCAGATTCTAGCAAAACACCATGAATCCCGGACAGAGCCCCTCTCCTGCTCCTTCCAGTAGTTCCTTTAGCGAGGTAAATGCCTTACTGGAAGCGGTGAAACTGATGGTGAAATCCCACCAAAAATAAGCGAAATTCAACCAGAAGTAGGTTAAGAAGGTCGCCGATGCTCAGGCCAAGTAGGCCGAGAGAATGGAGCGGCTACTGGTAGCTCAGATAATCCAAAACTATGCCATGATAGAAGTTGCCCCGACATTACAATACAATCATCAGCATCATATACAGCCCACAGATGGACTATTGCACTTCCTCTGCCTGAGACCCCCTACCTTCAAGGGGAGTCTCTTTGTAGTAGATACCGCCATCTTGATCAAAATGGTGGAAAAGAACCTGATAAGTATCAAGTGCCCTGACTCAGAGGTAGTCCATCTTATTACTCACCTTCTACAAGATGAGGCTGAATATTGGTGGGACACCACCCACAACACATAGTTTGCTGATATACCACTCGAGGACATTACCTGGGTTGAATTCATCGGAGCATTCTAGCTCGATTCATTCCCCTCTCTGCCAAGTATAGCTTGGGGGACATGTTCCTAAAATTGCAACAGGGTGATCGATCTGTGTCTGCTTACAAAGTTGAATTCCATCGCCTTGCAAGATTCTCTACCAGCTTGGTTCCTACTGAACCAGACTATTGCCATCGGTTTCAGAGCCGTCTGTGACCCTCCATCAGAAGCCAGGTGATTCCCCTATGCATATTATACTTTACTGAACTACTTAAGACTGCTAAAGTAGTAGAGCAAGACTAAGCTAGGGAAGGACCCAAGAGGAGTATCGGGTTCACTTTATTCAAGCAGAATCCTCCCAAACGAGCCATAGTTTATCAGCTCGAGGCCGAAGCTCCCTCTGTCGACCATTCAACGGTTGCATGAAAACGCACCCGTATGGTCGGTGTTACCATGAGAATCATTTATGGTTCACCTGCGGATGGCCAGGCCACAGATTCTATCACTGTATGGCTACAGAGACGATTGATGGTGCTCAGATCGACCGCTCCAAGTGCCGCCAAGTCTTTCACTTGTTCTAGAAGCCTGCAGCTCATCCAGCACCTCCTTCTACTTCAGCTGTGAGGTGTGAGATAGCTAATGTCCCTCACCCAAATGCACCTCAGCCACCTCCATGGCAGACCTATAACAATAGGCTTGCCGGCCCTGCACGTGTTTATACCCTCACACCTTTTGAGGCTGCTGAAGATATCCATGTGGTATCAGATACACGCTCTTGAACCATTTTTATTTCTATAGTTATTGCTTGCCTTACATAGTTAGTAATTAATTACATATATAATTAGGTTCAATTTGCATAAATGACAAACCCTATAATATTCTATTTGACACTGGGGCTAGTCATTCCTTTATGTCTAAAGGTTGGGCAAAAACACTTAACTTACCTTTATATCACCTAGCCAATCCTCTTAATGTTGGGTTACCTTCTGGAGCTCAAATGCTAGCTCAGCAATTTTACAAAGTACCAATCCCCATTGAGAATGAGAAATATGAAGCCAAGTTAGTAGTTCTCTGTAACGTCTCGCCCCATCGCAGCGCGCAAAAGGTATAACAGATCGGCGACGGAGTGGTGTGCTACTCGAGAAGAAAGCAAATAACATCATCTTTCTGAATAGGCTTACTAAAACTAGCCATACTGAAGGGTTGCTGACTCGAACCCTAGAGTAGGATCGAGGGTCAATACTTAAGATAAGAGTAGAATTCTTGTCGTAAGTATTAGATTAATATGTTGTAACAACCCTAGTTGTTAGCTTAGCTAAACTTAGATTAATTAAGCTAAACCAAGCTTTAATTTTGATTCCATTAGACTCAATGGGTCATTTAAACCTAACCTTGGAAGTTTGGAATTAATCGGAGCTAAATTGGGAAATTTGGTATTTTTGGCTATTTTTAAGCCCTACAAAATGCCTAAACTAAGTTGATCTCCAAATCAAAATCTGATTTCATTTTTGAATTCCCCACCCCCAAATTAGCTAAGGGTGAAATTTTGGGAATTTTTGGAGGTCATTTAAGTACATTTTGGATTTAATTTAAATTGGTTCAATTGTAATTTAGGGTTCTAAATAATTCCTAATTACAAATATACCTTTTCCAACGGTTGGGTGATTCCCAAACTGCGGGAGCCATCCGGACCATCCGTTCTGTAGATCTGATCTAATGGCCGCACCATAGATCAAGTCCCATCTCATCTCGACCGTTCCGCGGTTCTGAGATCTTGATCCAACGGCATCTATGTCTCCGTCTTAAGTAGGCGCGATCGCCCGTTCGATCCTCAAATCTGATCCGACGGTTGATCCAGCTTCCTCCTTCAGCCATTAGATGTCGGGAGATTGGAGCTGTTCCACGTCAACTGGCGATCCATCAGACGGCTCTGGAGACCCCCGTGACTGTGGATCGTCTTCCTCTTCAGCTCGCGCCCGACAGCCGAATCCTTTCGTACAGCCATGTCTTGTAATAACCCTAGGTTGTTACCTTGCAAAAATATAGGTAACCTAATTAAATCTCAAATACCATTACTTATGGAACATTAAATTGAGCCTATCTAAAAAATCTGAAGTCCATAGGACTTCTCTAAGTCCAAAACAACATTTTGATCAGTTTAAATATCTTAGTTTAGGCCTAAAATATTTTGATATCAAAATTAAAATTTGATTGTATTTTTGAATTCCTCACCCCCAAATTAGCTAGGGGTGAAAATTTGGTGCAATTTGGAGATCATTTAGGCCATAATTCAATTTAAAATAAAATGGTCTAATTGCATAAAAGGGGTCCTAATATTTCTAAATTGCAAAATTACCCTAAAACAAAATTGACGGCCGGGATCCTCTGTGCGACCGCGGGCGATCCGCTGCGGAGCCCAGGTCACACGACAGCGGGTCCCGTGAATCTGGCCGTCGCGTGCAAATAATCGACGACTAGGACTAAATCCCGCAGAACCACGGATCAACTGTAGGATCTCCCCGACCGATCCAACGGCCCGGATCACTCCCGCGATCGGCCGTTAGGATCCGAGAGATCCGAGCCATTTCGCCATCTGATCGATAGATCAGACGGTATCCGAAGCACCCGGCACTGTGGATCGTCATCCCCACTCCCTCGCGCACCCGACAGGAGGATTCTCCCGTACTGCCAGCTGCCAACCTTGTCCCCCACTCCCGTGTCCACCTCAGCATGCCGTTGGGATCCCTCCCGTATTGGATTGGAGCCCCGATCGGGCCTCGCGACCCGATCGAGCTCAAATTCAAAATTTGAGAGCTCGGCCATGGCCCGACCTCTCGGGCCCTTTCCATCCCGAGCCAGCCCTCCAGGAGCTTCCTAAACCTCCCATGAGCCTATAAATAGCCTCAATTTCTCTTCTTAGTAGTTTTGGCTGATCAATTTAAGCTCAACTGGAGTCCCTCCCCCCGCTCGCCATTGCTGGTTTGCCGAGCTTCTTCCAGCGCTCCTGAGCTCGCGTACCGCTGATAGAGGGTTACTCTTTGCGGCAGCGAACCACGCTCTATCTTCCAGTCCCAGCTCCGTCCCGCAAAGCCAGGTACCCCAATTGTAGGTTCTGAGTCAATGAGGCTCGAACCTTAGTCCATTTGACGAGCTTTTGTACGTATTGTCGTTACAGACTCAACGGTATGGTAATTAGGATCTATGCTAGCCCCGATCGATCGGATCGATCGGTCGGGTTAAATTCCTTCCGGATCGCCTCAGTCGAGTAAGGACCCGGTGATCTAGACTATCCCAGACCCTCAGACCAGAGGGCTTCGATCCGCCTCACCTCCCTAATGGTGTAGGGATCGAGCCCGGGGTCTGGCATGGCCTCTGTGGGGAGAATTATCTCCCACAGTAGCTCCAATGGAGGAGCCCTCAGGTTAGTAAGGTCCGGCCGGTCCAGACCATTTCACAGTGGGCTTCGGGTCCCATTCGATGCGCCTGACCACGATGATCGAGTAGCAATCAAGTTCTGGCCGTGCCGTGGTCTGGTTGCACCAGATTTTAGCAATTAGGGTTTCCCTAATCGGTCCTCTTCGATGGGACGAAGGCTTAGTGCGGGCCGGGTCGACCCACGACCCGCGCTGTGCGACAGTGTCGGGTATCCCGGGCCCGGTCGACCCGTGCGGTTTGGAAATTGGGCCGAGTCGTTTTAATTAAATCAGAATTATTTTTCTTAAGAAAAATAAATTCCAATATTCCGATCATAGAAAATTGATTAAATAAAAATGCAGAATGTATTGTTTGAATAAATTTTAATCCATTGGTCCAAACCCTAAGGTAATATATATTAAAATGATCTGAAAGTCATCAGGGATCTAAATATAACATAAAATTGCACATCTGATGGTTAGATCTTTAATTATTGCTTAATTATAGTGGATCTTAATTAGGGTGATTTAGAAATTATACTTATCCAAATTTCATGTTTAGTGTGCCATTAGCTTACTTATGATGAGTAGAATGCATGTGCCAGAGGATTTATTTTTTTGAATTATGTATTTTAAATTATGCCATAATCTTATTAAATCATAATTAGGGAAAATTAGGGTTTATACTTACTGGATCTTAGTAAACTTAGGCTCTGATCAATTGTGTTATTAAATGGAACTTCTGTGCCAAATTTCATGCCATTTTGATGGTTAGATTTGTAATTATGTGCTAATCAATGTATATGGATTTAGGGTTTGGTTAGCACTAATTACTTTCTATTTTTCTAAAATTTTCCTTTTAATATGACTTATAACAGCAAGCTTGATGTATTAAAATCTTGTAAGTTTAATTATTAAGTATAAATGGAATAATCTAAACTTGAAAACCTTAATCACCTTAATTAATTTAAGAAATCTTAAGACTTGGATCAACCTTTTAAGACTTGATCTAGGTCTGAGATTGCCACCAATAATACATGCTTAATCCACTGATTTAACATTGATCCTTTAGTACACACTTGATTTCACTTAAGGCACGAGAAGGGATCAAACCCTAATCTACTTAAGTAAGATCCAAACCTTTAAACCTTAATTTAATTGATTTGATTATAAGACAATGAACTTGATATTTTCCCATAATGCATCTGATTTGATATTGACTCTAAACGTTCAAATTTAACATATTAAGATTGATAACAACTTTATGTGATTTCTTAATCTGAATCGAAATCTTAAGATCCTTGATTTTCTCCTAAGAAAGAGAATTAGCATAAAAGATTAATACAATCATCTTAATTGAATAATTGATTGCAAACCTTAATATGTTCTTCTGATTTAGACCCCATAATCCTAGATCAAGTTGTGCTCAGATGACTTAATCATCTGACCTAATCATTCTAAATCCAATTTCTAGAAATGAACATAAAGGGTAAATATCAAAACTTAGAATGGGAGATCTTAAGCATCTCTTCATAAGATCATCCTGAAATATTAAAAGACCTAAATTCATATACTTTGAGGTAGGAGACCTTGCATGACTCTTTGAGGTAGAAGCTTAGAAGATCCCATAACCTTAGAGATTGATCTTATCCCCTCATGGTAGAAATCACTTAAGATATTAGAAAGATACTTCTCCTTGTGGTAGATTCCATATCAAGTGATCCTTGATCACCATTTTGTGAAACCTTGTATAGGATTTACCCATTAGCTTAGGACTTAGAAATCTTGATAATTCCTTACTTTATTAAGTAGACTTGATTGAACCTTGATCATTGGGTGGTGTAATATAGTATACCCATACTACTGGTTCCCAGTAGTATTCAGGATTGGTTGATTCACTCTAATAGGGACATATGAGCGGATGCTAACCTGAGGGATTAGACGAATACAGTCCCATTAGAATAAATCATTCAAACCTAAGAGTGTATTAAATGGGTATTCATTCCTTAGTTTGATTGAAATACAATTTGCCAATGGGCAATGCCTCCTAGAGAAGATCGCTTCAATAGGTTTGGCTCAACCAAACTAAGTAACTAAAGTTATCTCCTTTGAAACACTAGGTGTAATTGTGAGTGGGGTATCTTAATAACTTAGCTTGAGATATAAATCGCAAATGGGTGATGCCGCTTATCGAAGACCGCTTTGTTAAGGTGGCCTAATCAAACTAAGTGATGAGAATTACCTTCCTTGCAAAGACACTAAGTATGTGTATACCATCATTCTACCTAATAATCTTTAAAGTAAATATGCAACTCTAACCAACTATCGCTCTAGAAGCTAGGAGTTAGAATCCTTTTAGCAGGATTCTGCATAGTGGAGACTTAGAATTCATCATCTACATTCCAAGTTTTCATGGCTTTCTGGGTTCTTACTCACATAGAATAGGAGCATGGGCATAAGCATGTGCATGAACTTGAAGTATCATTTCAGTGATAACATATGAGTATAAGTGATGAAGTATGGGTTACAAAATGTTACATACACATACTGGGAAATTTCAGGGTGCATCTGCGTCACCATACTATATTCCCAACCAGGTGTATTTTTAAATTGGACCGTATGACTCATAGTCTTTTAGTGATAGTTCAGTGATATCTCCGTGACATATGTGGTGTGGCATATTTGGGTGCATCTTTTTAGTGACATACAGTATAGCATTTGACATTTCTTTCATCTTGATTTATGAATATTCAATATTTCCCTTACTTTCAGTTCTCTTTTGTGCTACAGTCTTACTTATTTAGCCTTTATTGTCTAACTTACTCAGCTGTTTCAGTTTTTCCTTGCTTAGTTCTTTTCCCCAGTCTTTTCTATAGTCGTACTTTACTTTACTTGTTGCTTGTATTTAGCTTTATTACTGTATAGTTAGTTTCGATGAGTTAGACTTCTTGCCTAACACGGGGTACTTTTGGGATTTGGCAATTTGCTAGATCCCGAGCAGCTTGAAGAGACAGGGCAGGAGGACACTCAGGAGATCTAGGATGAGTACGTGGAGCCTTAGAGGATCAGACATCTGCATTTACTTTCAGCTTTATTTCAGCACTTTAGTAGACTTTACATCTACTTCTGCATTTAAAATTGTCTGTAATAATTTATGATGTACCTTTTCTTTCTTTTTTTGAGGCGAATGATTACTACTGCTTGTGATGAATGTATTCTGAATGTATTGCTTTTAGCTTCCACACTCTGTATTATACTACTATACTTAGTACTGTGATGTGACCAGCATACTGGAAATGCTGATACATTGATAATGTTAATTAGATCCTCACTCATTCTTTAAATCCAATATAAGTGTTAGCCTAATACTTAGAGTAAGTACTCTACTTTTATCTTAAGTATTGGCTCTCGATCCTACTCTTAGGATCGAGTCAGCAGCCTTCAGCATGGCTCAGTCTTAGACCCGCCTATTCGGGAAGATGGGTCTTTCTTTTGCTTGTATACCCATCCTCCCGAGTAGCGCAGCGCTCAGCTGCAGGATGTACACATATCTATTGTCTTTTGCGTGCGGTGACGGGGCGGGGTGCTACACATCCTCAAGCCAGTCTGCCACTCCCGTGCCACGCAAGGGAGGCCGTTGCGACCTTGACCTAGCCTCCCTAGCACTCCCAGCCAAGCCTGAGGCTCAACCCACCTAAATTTTGGAAATTGAGGGAGCACCCTTGGGCCGAGCCTATGCCAAGGCTTCTGACCTCGGAAGCCACCCCAGACCTCCCTTAGGCCTATAAATACTTCCCGGGAAATCACAGTGAGTCCCTTTGCTCACTGTGATCACCACAATTCCTTGCAACTTACCATGAAGCTCTCGGTGATCCCGGTGAATGGCACCTGCTACTGGCTACTGATAGAGGGTGAGGTTTGGCATTCAAACCCCCTTGCTAGAGCTACTGTGACCATTCGAAGTAGCTGGAGCTACCTGTATTGCCTCTATCGCAGCCGTCCCCCGTCTTCAGGTACAGCCTATGTCCTAACTTCCTCTGTCGAGCTAGTTTCAGCTCGACTCGCTTCCTCTCTAATACTAGATGCTACTGTTAGGACATCTCCCTAGCTTCCTAGTAGACGCTCGAGTCTTCTGGCGAGGCCTGCCAGTGGGCCAGACGGCGTATCTGCCATCTGGGTGTGCACTGCCAGTCGAGCCAATTCGCCCAAATGCTGCATTCCCTCAAGATGACTGGCCGTCTAATAGGTAGTAGAAGCTATCGGTGATAATTGTCGAACCATAACGAAGGCTGGGTTCGACCAGATTGATCGATTCAACTAGACTCGATCGATCCAATCGCAGCTCTCGTCGGCAAAATACCACGAGTAGCACCCCATTGATCCAGACCTTCCCAGAACTCCTCGACTCGCCCTATCACTTCCTCTTATGTCCCTGAACATGTAGGGATCGAGATGGCCGCAATTTGTGGTCTCTGTGAGGATAATTCACTCATCATAGGTGCGCCTTCAGAGATTCCTCGGCCAAGTAGTCCCCGGCGATCCTGCGCCTTCCAGTTGGGGCTTCTTTGTTTAATAGATGCGTCTGGAGTCAGGGATGGAGTAGCCGTCGAGATCAGGGCGTGGCGTAGCTGGAGCATGGAGAATTGCGCATCAGGAGCTAACCCTAGGGCGCCGAGCTTCGGGTGCCAAGCCGAAGGAAGAGGATGAAGTCACGGGTCGGGCCGACCCGTGACCTGCGCCTTTTGCAATTGGGCCGCGGTTATTAGCGATTTATAGGAATGTATTTTCTATGGTTATTAAATAAATAAATCAAATCCTATAGTTTCTATTTAAATAAAAATATAGAATAAATTAACTTAATAATTTTAACTATACTGATCCAAATGGTATGATCCAATATACCATTTGAATCAGAAAAATACAAGGAATTTGAATATAAAATAAAATCACAGATCTAATAGTTGGATTTAAAATAATTGCTTAAACCTTTTATAATTTTGATTAAATTCTAAAAAATCCTAATTAATAACCAAATTAAGGGATTAAGGGCTCTGATTTCTTATTAAGCCCTAGAGAACCAGTTTAGACCTTTAAATCAAACTTGGGACTATTTAATTTTCTTAATTTAATAATATTCATATTAAATTAAGAAATCTTTAGTTAGTCTTAATTAAAATACTTATATCTTAAGTGATCATAAAGGGGTCACTTTGCCTTAATAATTGAATCTAATAATTTTAGATGTTAAATCTCAAATTAATATGTTCAATTAAGTTAACTTATGAGCTTAAATTCTAAAGGAAGAACAATTAGTAAAGTTTAAGTTAAAAACCTAGCTAAGTCTAAAGTGATCAAACTAATCAGATCCTAGATGTTAAATCTTAGACTTTAGATCTTCTACTTGAAATGAACTACCTCCCATTTGGATTCATTGTCTAATACCTTGAAATCTTCCATGTGGGTATAGGATGATTCAATCTATAAGATAATGAAATTATCTCAAAGGTTGAATATAGATATTAAATTCTCAAATTCTTAATTAATTACTTTATCTTGTAATCAGTAGAATAACCCTTCACTAAGTTCTTAGCTCTTGGATCTTTCAGCTTATAGGATTCTTTACCTTTAATGTGGGTATTAATTGTGAACCTTAGATTCTTGTTAGGACATTACCTTGGATTAGGATTTGAACACTAGCTGGAGTTTAAGTCCAAAATCCTTAAATCTTGATTTACTTAATCAAGATTTGGGTAAGAGAGTAAAATATTAACAAATTAGGTCATTGATTTATTTACTTAAACCTTATAGTCGTCACATGATTTTGGATTAGAACTTGTTAAGTTCTAATATTAACTTTAAGGGCGTAAAACTGAGATTCCACTCGATAGCTGGATATTGGAGATCCTAAACTTGTACCTTCTCAGAGTAGTTAGTTTGGATAAATAGACAACAACAGATATTACATAAGTCTAGATTGAGTCCCTTGCTTACTTTGATTAGATTTGCTTGGCATACCTTGGATATTGAGCCTTATTCCTTGAGCATAATGGGAGAACTTAGGATATGGATGATACATCCTAAGTTAGTGTTTATAAAGCATATCATTCATCTGGTTCTTGTAAGTGCTTTCAGTTAGTAGAATATGTCCTAGCTTAGTCTGTCTCTTCAATATTAGTATTGTATAGGATGGACCCAGGCCTAGCAGATTTGGATGTCTAAGCTGGGGATTGATTGATCTTGGAGGCCCTGTATGGCCTATTGGCTGGTATGGAAAGTACTATGTCTTAGGCTTATTACTACTCTAGTTGGATTTTTCAGTCTTGGTTTTATCTTGCCACATACTTCAGAGGCCTTACTTACAGTAGTAGCTTGATTGCTTTGCCACATGTCTCAGTGGATTTACATTTCATAGATTGCTCGGCTTTTACTATATGTCTCAGTGGCCCCTTTTCCTTTCTTTTGTATTAATTAGCATGTTGTATGTATACTCGTATGGCTTACTTATGTATATTGGCATGTTTAGGATGCTAGAATTGTATGTTTATTTCAGCATTTGTATCTTTTATATACTCAGCATGTGTTAATACGATCATAAGCATGCTAGGTTCAGAATTTGTGTTATAGTCGTTATTTCTTTTAGCTTTAGTATCACCTTGTTTATTTGGTATTGTATGTTGCTTTTTATACTAGTTGTTGGCTATAAATAAATAGTTTATAGTTACCCGTTTCTTTCATAGCTTGTCGCACCCATTATTGCTTGCATGTTTAGATAATTTAAATGTGATATCTTTAAATACTCAATTCATGAAAATAACCTAAAATATACTTAGATAATTATCTAACTTGTAACTTTTTTATTTTGTTGGCTGGGGCCCTGATATTTGTGATACTCACAAATGTTAGATTCAGACTTGTTCGTGGATAGCGCTGCAGGAGAGGTGCCTATTCAGGAGGAAGACCTTGCTGTTGCAGTTTAGATAGATTTTGCATTTCTTTTTAGTGAGATTGAGAGACCTTTGCATTTCCTTTTAAATTCAGTTTGTAATAATTAATTCTAGATGTATTTCATTTATGTATTGTGATGAGTTACTATATTATTTTCCTTTTTCTTTACTATGTTGTGCTTGTGGATGTTACTTTACACCTATTGCTTTCGCCACCTTGATATTTGTATGTATATTGATGAATGTTTATAGTATTTGGTGACAAGTTCTTGGCTTAAGGCAAGTTGGGTTTTCACCCGATTTTACTTAAGTTAGGGATTTGGCCATAGTTGGAGCACCGTACTTCCTATTTTCAGTACGGGGCCCCACATACATACATAGGATTTAAAAGGTTAAATCGAAATCCAATATACGTTATCACCATATCAGCATTTCCAGTATGATGATCACATCACAATACTAAGTATAGTAGTATAACAGAGTGCAGAAGCTAAAGTAAAACATCCAGAATACATTCATCACAGAGCAATAATAAACATTCGTCTCAGAAAGGAAAAGAATAAAATACATCCAGAATTAGTACAAACCGATTTAATACTACAAATGTAAAGTCTATCTGAAATACTAAAAATAAAGCAGTAAGTAAAAGGTGGAAGATAGAGCCACTAGGGCTCCACGTACTCCTTCGGGATCCCATGTAAATCTTCCTGTCCTGCCTCAACAAGCTGCTCGGGATCTAGCAAATTGCCAGATTTCAAAAGTACCCCTGTGCTGACAAGAAGTCTAACACATTGCAACCAAACTAAGCGGTACTAAAGTAAATATAAGTAGACAGTAAAGTAAGTAAAACTATAGGAAATAATAGTAGAAGCACTATGCAATTGAAACTATAAAGGCTAAACAAAGTAAAAGTGAACTGAAAGCTGAAAGTAAGCAAAAGGTAAATGAAAATATCAAATACTCAGACAGCAATGTGAAAATATCCAATGTTGTACTATATGTCACTGGAATAATGCACCCAAATATGCCACAAAAATTCAACAGAACTATCACTGAAAGGCTATGAGTCGTACAGTCCAATGTGTACATACATCTAGTTTGGAATACAGTTTACTATGATATCGATGCATCCCTGAAATTCCTCAGTCAATGTATGCAATATTCTGTAACCCATAAGTCATCACTGATACGCATACATCACCACAGGAATCATTCCTCATACTCATGCCCGTGCCCATGCTCATGCTTCTATTCTATATAAGTTCAGAAATCTGAAAAATACTTTGAAATATCGATATTGAATCCAAAGTCTCCATTATGCAGAATCCTGCTAAAAGGATTCTAACTCCTAGCTTCTAGAATGATAATTGGTTAAAGTTGAGAATTCAATTGTAAATCATTAGATGGGGAGATGGTATACACATATATAGCATACTTCTAAGAAGGGCAGTTTCTAACTCTTAGTTTGATTAAGCCACCCTAACAAAGCGATCTTTGATAGGAGGCATCACCCGATGGCAACTTATATCTCAAGCTAAGATATCAAAATACCCAATTCACAAGCACACTTAATGTTCTAAAGAAGGTGATTAGGATCACATAGTTTGCTTGAAGCACACCTATGGAAGCTATCTTCGATAGGAGGCATCACACGATGGTGATTTTTATTCAAACAAGATAATGATCTAAATTCCCTAATCATAACACTTGTAGAATTGAATGATTTAATCTAAGTGAGATCATGTCTGACTAAACTTGTAGGATAGAGCACATACATAATCTAAACAAAGATGAATCAACCAATCCTGAATGCTACTAAGGTAACACAGTACTATGGATATACCCAACTATACCATCCAACAACTAGATTTTAGAAATTCTATTAAATCATAAAGATTTATCAAGGCTATCCATCCTTATGCTAAATGGGTGAATCCAACAAAAGGCTCCAAAGATGTGATCAAAGATCACTCAAAGTAGGTTCAACTATAAGGAAAAGGGTTCACTCTAAGTAGGTTAGGTGAGTTCTACCACAAGGTAGTAAGATTAACTTCTAAGGTAAGGGATCATCTAAGATTCTACCTCAATAAGTTTGCAAAATGTCTTTCCTACCTCAAGGTATCATTAATTAAGGTCTCTTAAGTATTTTAGATACGAGCAAGTGTTGAGATGCTTGGGATCTCACACTCTTACTTCTAATGCTACATTATAGGTTTTATCCAATATTTAGGTTTACAGTCATTAGATAATATGATAAGATCATCTGATCACATGTTAAATTAAGATCATGGGATTTAAATCAAGAATGTTATTAGAGTTAGATCAGTTTATCAAATCAATACAATTTTATTCGTCTTCTTATGCTAATAGTCTTATTTAAGAGAAAATCAAGGATCCAAAGCGTAGATTCAGATTATTCAATCACATGATTTGATTATTAACCTTAACATGTCTAATTCAATAATTTAAGATCAATACTAAATCAGATGCATTATTGGAATAATGTCAACTGTATTATCTTATAATCAAGTTAATTTAATTAAGTTTAAGAGTTTGGATCTTAATTACTCATGCCTAACCAAGATCAAATATTTAATTACAGATCAAATATCAAATCAGTGAATTAGGGTATATTATTGGTGACAATCTTAGACCTAGATCAAGTCTTAATAGCTTGATCAAATTCTTAAGACTTCTTAAGATTAATTTAGGTTTGTTCAATTTATACATCATAAATTTGTATACAAGGTTTCACTACATCTACCTTACTGTTATGGAGCATACTAATAGAAAAAATTTAGAAAATAGAAAGTAATTAGTGCTAATCAAACCCTAAACCAATCCAAAAGAATTATCATATAATTACACTAACCATCAGAATTTCATACAATTTGGCCCATAAGTTTAATTTTATCATGCAACTAATTAGAAACTAAGTTTGCTAAGATCCAATGGTTAAGAACCCTAATTTTAACTAATCATAATTTAATAATATTAGGGCATAAATTGAAATATAGAGATCAGAAAAATAAATCACTTAGCACACTAATTCTACTCCTCATAAGGAAACTACTAGCACCCTAAACATGCAATTTGGTTAAGTATAATTGCTAATTCATCCTAATCAAGTTTTACAATACTTAGGTTAAAATAGGAAATCCAACCATTCGATGTTCAATATTGTTTTATATTCTTATTCCTGAGGATTTTCTGATTAATTTGGTATATAATAATATAGGGTTTGGACCAGTGGATTAAAAGTTATTCAATTATTACATTATGTATTTTTATTTAATTAAATCCCTATAATTGGAATAATTGAATTATTTTCCTTAAGAAAAATAATTCCAATTATTTGGATATTATTTAAAATGGTTTCGGCCCGTTCACCAAAACACGTGGGTCGGCTCGGCCCAGGGACCCGTTGTTGTCGAACTGTGTGGGTCATGGGTTGGCTCGACCCGCACCATTCGTTTTCTTCCCCTCGCCAGCCCCGACGCCACACCAATTAGAGTAACCCTAATCGGCCAAATCCGCGGCCTAGGGACCACGCCACAGCCTTGGGTTGATCGAGAATCGATCCCCTAACCAAGTCGTGTCGACTGAGACCAGGAGCCCTCTGTGAGAGGGTCTGGATCAGCCATACCTTACTCACTTGAGAGCTCCTCATTGAGGCTATTGTGGGGAGACTAATTCTCCCCAGAGATAGATCGAAGCCCCCTAGTTTGAGGGCCTGAGGTGGGCTGGAACGCCGGGACCCTACTCAACCCGAGACAGTTCCGTAAAGACTTAGCCCGATCGATCGATTCGGTCGATCGGGGCTAGCTCACAACTCAATTACAATAGCATTAGGTTCGGTTTGACAATACGCAACCATACAAATCAAATGGAGATGAGTACAAGCCTCATTGGCTCAAGACTTGCAAATGGGGGTACCTAGTTTCTCAGTTGGGCTCGGCACGACTGGCAGAGGGTTCGGCTGACCTTAGCTGAGCTTCCAAATGATGCAAAGGATCCTGAACTTTAGGTGAGCCTACTATCAGCGGTTCGAGAGCTCCTGAGATCACCTATGCAAGCTCGGTCAGACGGTAATGGCGAAGAAAATGTAGAGAGGAATTAAGCACAATTAAGCAGCAAAGGGGTAGAGGGAGGATTGTTGAGGCTATTCATAGCCTCGGACAAGTTCATAGAAGCTTCCAGAGGGGTAAATTGGGTTGGGGAGGACCTGAGAGGTCGGGCCATGGCCGAGCTCTGAAAATTCCATTTCGAGCTCGGCCGGGCCACGAGGCCCGATTGGGGCACCTCGCCATAACTGGAGGGTTCCCAACGGCTTGCTGAGTTGGAGGCGCGAGTGTGAGACAACAAGGGCAGCTGGCAGTACGGGGAGGATCTCGGTCGGTGTGCGAGCAATTGGGGACAAAGGTCCACAGTCGTGAGAGGGTTTGAAGCCATCTGATGGATCGATAAAAAAGGCACAACGGTCCTAATCCTCTGGATCCTAACGGCCGGATCCGATTGGATCCACGCCATAGAACTTCACAGGGCGCATCTGATGGTTGATTCGTGGTTCGCGGATCAGAATCCAACATAATGAATGCTCAATTTGATATTCTAAAAGTAATGAGATCAAAATGAATGCTCAATTATGCTAGAACTTAACAAGGTAACAACCTAAGGTTGTTACATTCTCCCAATAACCAATTTTGATTTAATATTGGGCATGAATTGGCTAAGCCAACATAATGCCACTATCAACTGCACAAATAAGAAGATTACCTTAGGTAGTGGTGGTAAGGCCAGATCCTTCATAGGTAATCTTAGCACAAGAGCCTAGTTAATCAATGATATAAAAGCGAAGAGGTTAGTTTAGAAAGGTTGTGATGTCTTCCTAGTAACAATACTAGGATAAAAGAAAGATGACATTTCCTTATCCAAGAACCCCATTGTTTGCAAATTTGCCGACGTTTTTCCAGAGATCTACCCAGTCTTCCTCCTACACGAGAAGTGGAATTTGTAATTGACATTGTTCTAGGAATGCAGCCCATCTCTAAAGCTCCTTATCGAATGGCGCCTAAGGAATTGCAAGAACTACACAAACAATTGCAAGAACTATTGGAGAAAAGTCTTATCATGCCTAGTTCATCCTGATGGGGAGTGCCAGTTCTATTTGTCAAGAAGAAAGATGGATCAATGCGGATGTGCATCAATTATAGGGAGTTAAATAAAGTAACCATAAAGAACAAGTACATGTTGCCTCGTATTGATGATCTGTTCGATCAATTATCCGGAGCAAAAGTGTTCTCAATGATCGATTTGCTGTCAGGGTACCATCAGCTGCAAGTAAAGGATTCAGATATAGCAAAGACTGCTTTCATAACTAGATATGGCCACTATGAGTTTCTAGTGATGTCGTTTGGATTGACAAATGCGCATTCTATCTTTATGGACTTAATGCAGCGCATCTTGAAACCATACCTTGACAAATTTGTCATCGTGTTCATAGATGATATTCTAACATATTCTAAGATGAAAAAGGAACATGAAGGTCATCTCAGGACAGTATTGGAAGAACTGAGAAGCCACCAGTTGTACGCCAAGTATTCAAAGTGCAAATTTTGGGTTGAATCTGTCACCTTCCTAGGCCATGTAGTAGATGCTCACGGGATCATAGTAGGTCAAAATAAAGTCAGCGCCATCCAAGAATGGGTACAACCTAAGTCAGTGACCAACATCAAAGCTTCCTTGACTTAGCTGATTACTACATAAAGTTTATGAAGGGCTTCTCCCAGATAGCCTATCCGCTCACCAAGGTCACCCAAAAGGCTGTGCCGTTTGAGTGGTCGCTAGCTTGCGAAGAAGCATTCCAAGCCCTAAAAGATGCGCTTTCATCTGTCCTAGTCCTAGTTCTCCCTAAAGAAGGTGTGAACTACCAGGTCTATACTGATGCCTCTGGTATAGACTTAGGAGCTGTGTTAATGCAAGAAGGAAAGGTTATCACCTATGCTTCCTATCAGCTAAAGATACACAGAAGAAATTATGCAGTACATGACCTCGAGCTAGCTGCTGTAGTGTTCGCCTTAAAAATTTGGCGTCACTATTTATATGGGATTCAATGCTCAATTTTCACAGATCATCATAGTCTGAAGTACATATTCACTCAAAGGGAGTTGAACTGTCGATAGGGAAGGTGGTTAGAACTGATAAGTGACTGCGACCTTGATATCCAGTTCCACCCTGGAAAGGTAAATGTCGTAGCTGACGCTCTGAGCCGTCATGCTACTCTTAACGCTCTCATCTCTAAGAATCCTCTGGAAGAAGAATTTCGTAAATTGGATATCAAGTCAGCACATAGTGACCAAGTGAATACAATGCTCACAATGATTAATATCATGCCCACATTCTACAGAGATGTGTCCATCACTCAGACGAAAGATGATGAGTACCTAAATCTTAGACAAGGTATCGAAAGCGGTCGTCGCACTGATCTCCGATTTCATAAAGGTGCTATATATCAAAGATATCGTTCATGGATTCCTAAGTCCATGCACCAAGAAGTTCTAACTGAAGGTCATAGCTATAGATACCAAATCCATCTTGGGAGCTCAAAGATGTACCAAGACCTGAAGCAATCCTTCTGGTGGCTAAGAATGAAGAAGAGTGTAGCTAAGTTTGTTGCAAAATGCCACACTTGCAGTCTGGTTAAGGCAGAACACCAAAGTCCTGGTGGCCTGCTTCACCCACTTGAGATTCTTGAATGGAAGTGGATAGATATATCTATGGATTTCGTGATGGGATTGCCTCATGCAAGATCTGGAGCATTCCCAAGACAATCGTATATGATAGAGAGAGCCAATTCACTTCTAAATTCTGGCAAGCCGTGCACCAAGGTCTAAGCACAACCCTAGCAATGAGTACATCCTTTTATCCGCAGATGGATGGTCAGACAGAATGAGTGAATCAGGTTCTTGAAGATCTGCTTAGGCTATGTATACTTGATTTTGATGGAACTTGGGAAGATCACCTTCAACTAGTGGAGTTCGCTTATAACAATAGCTTCCAAGTTAATATAAAGATGGCCCCATATGAAACTCTATATGGTAGAAAGTGTAGTACACCGTTGGCATGGTTAGAAATAGGTAGTGTGCAGTTGTACGGATCTGATCTTGTAGAAGAAACAATTGATTCAATAGCGCATTCGTGCAGCTCAAGACCGCCAAGGTAAATAGCATGACATGCACCATCATCCTCTCGAACTTAAGGTTGGAGACTTCGCTTACCTAAAAGTCAGTCCATGAAAGGAGTTTTCAGATTCGGCATAGCCGGAAAACTTAGTCCCCGCTATGTTGGTCCATTTGAAGTAGCAGCCATAATAGGTTCTTTCCGCCTACAGATTAAATCTGCCAGATGAATTCGCAGCAGTCCACGATGTATTCCATGTGTCATCATTAAGAAGGTTCCTCAAAGATCCATCTCACCTCATGCAGTTTCCAAAAATTTAGATCCAGCCCGATCTGTCATATGCCGAGGAACCAATTCGAATTCTGGCCCGAGATCGCAAGCAGCTTAGGAATCATGCAATCAAGATAATCAAAGTTCAGTGGAAGAATTGTTCCCAAAACAAAGCCACTTGGGAAAAGGAGTTAGATATGCATGCCAATATCCTAGACTCTTCGAGAATCCAGGTACTCTTTCTTAGCATTTTACGCTTTCAAACTTCAACTCATGTTTTAATCTTGCCTTCTGCTTTCCACTTGAGTGATGTCAAGAACGACATCGTTCTTAAGTGGGAGAGCCTGTAACAATCCAAGTTATTACCTTAGTCATTTAAGACTAATCTCAATCTTAATCTTGATCCTAGGTGTTCATCAAGTCATTAAGAGTCAACCTCTAAGACCCAGTCCAAATCATGAGCCAAATAGATCGAATCCTGATTTCTGAAAAATCTAGAAACCCTAGAATTTGACCTATCTAAAATAGCCTCAGATCAAAAAATGAACTTTGACATTGCACTCATTACCCACAAATTAGCTAGGGGTGATGTTTTCGTGTAAATTGGAAGTCGTTGAAATTTTGACGAATATTTTAATAATATTTAAATACCCCAACAATTGGGAAAATAAAATACTCATCAAATTAAAAATCTGACATCACCATTGCATTTCTCACCCCTCATTTAATTAGGGATGAATATTTGAAATTTTTCTAAAATCAATTTAATTAGTTAAATTAGATAGGAAATTAATTAATTAAAATAATTAAATAAATAAATTTTAAACCCTTATCGGGTCGGATCCCCGCTGCCTACCGGCTCCGACCCGACACCGCGTAACGGATCTAGATTCAAAATTGCGGATCCAAAACCAGCTATCCTATCTGATCTGCGTCCACGGATCCGCATTGCCCGGTTCGATCCGGGCTAGATCGAATGGCCAGGAGACCGTCGTCCCCTCGCAGAGATTGCCAGCGGCATGCCCACCGGCTCGCTCGCCCAACCCTCGTTGCCCCGACCTCGTAGCCTCCGTTCAGAGGCCCATTAGGCCTCCCCTCGCTCATAGAACCCATCTTTTTGGCGCGATCGGGACCGGTTGGAAGCTGCAGTCGAACCCTAGCACCCGAGCCCTCAGCCGCACGATCCAGGTACCCTTCCAATTCCTCCTCCATTCGTTGCATGCCACTCCAATTGATTGTTAACCATAGCTCTTAGGTCAGATCAATGATCCATCGGACCCGATTGAGCACGAACGGGTTCGATCGACCAGGATCGAGGCTCGATCCCTTCGGGTCCGGCGTTCCAGGCACACCCCCGCACGTAGTCCCCTAGGGTTTGCTTTTCTAGGCGCCACCGGTGCCCTCCGGGGGTGATCTGGGTATTGTCGAGTAGGCCTTACCAAGGCCTTTTCACGGCCATATGGGCCGGCGTCGTCCGTCGCCGGTGACATCGGCAAAGTCGAGCCTTAGCCAGCCCACCTTTGGGAATTCGAGGGGAAGCCGAAGCGTTGGCTGGGCCCGGTCGGGTCGAGCCCGGCCCGCGCGCATCCCGTGCATATCCCGCGCTGTTGTGGACCCCGCCCACGTCGGCGCGTGGGCCCCACCAGCGGACCCGCGTCCAATCCGGGGGCGCCGTGTGGTAGTGGGCCCCACTGCTTCAGGCCGCGCCCAATCCCGGGCCGCTGCGTGGCATTTGGCGGGCCCCGCATCATTTATTACCTGCAGAATTTTATAAATTTAAATAAATAATTATTTCTTTCATATAAATATATATATATATATATATATATATATATATATACATAAAAAAAAAATTGTACATATATTATTAATAAGAGATTTTGCAAATCATATCTGTATAGTGGTATATATGATCTTAGGCAGAAACTTTTGATTAGAATAATTAATTAGTATTAATAAAGGGTAATTATGTAATTAATAATAGTTAATTGATTAAATAATAATTAGTGATTAATTAAATTGATTTAAACAATAAATAATTAATCATAAAATAGAAAATAATTAATTAAGAATTAATTAATTAAGAATTAATTAATTAATAATTAATTAATTAATTAAATACCAAATAATATAATTTAATCAATAAATATCATTAATTTGATTTAACAAATGATTAGTAATTAATTAATTAATTAATATTTAATTACTTAAATTACAACAGTAAGATTATTTAGTGAATAAATTCCAATTGTATAAATGAAAAGTAGATTTATTTAAATTGTATAATTGAATAGTAAGATAAATTAACTTAAATTTAATTAAAACTTTATAGTTTAATAACTTTTTGTACAAAAATCCAAACATAGCAAATATAGATCTCATTTTACTAAAAAAAAAAGGAATCAAATGACGTAATTCAAAAATTAGTTTCGGGATACGTATAACGTAGTGACATTTTATAAGCTAAACAAACCCTCATATATTAAACCTAGTTGTCCAAACATAGGTAATATGATTTTAAAATACTCAGGAGAATAGCTCCAATACTATAGAAGTATTAGTTTCCCCATTTGGAGCTTAGTTTGAAAAGTAACATCTATGACCCTACCCTAAAAATGACCAAAATGCTCATAGACTTCAATTGACCATAACTTGGTCAATTCAACTACAAATTCAGAAATTTAAAGTTCTAACTAGTATAGAATCTTAGTGTAATCAATAAATTAAAATAATATTTAAGATTTGAACCCTAAGAAATCATAAAAAGACCAAAGTACTCATAACCTTAGTTAAGTCATAACTTGATTATTTGAAGTTTAAATTGAGTTTACTCCCTGTCAACACACTCAGTATATTATAGGGAAGCTATAGAAATTGAGTTTACTGAGTTTGGACCTCAAATGAAAAAGTTCAATTTTTGTCCCCCGTTGACCGACAAAATTACCGAATTGCCCTTAGAAATTGAAATAGCTATAACTTAGTCATTTGACCTAAGAATACAGTGTTCTTGGACTCTATAGAATCTTTGAACAGTAACCAATAGTAAACTGTACACAAATTTAGATTCCATTAAGTGTGAATTATAAGATTGCCACTTAGGTTAAAAACTTTAGTTTGGACCTAAATGATTCGTTTCTTATCCGAATTGAATGTACTTACTGTCTATCTTCATGTTAGATAGTAAGGAATCATTTGGTAGTAAGAAATTTTAATTTGGTGCCCTAATTCAAAAAGTAGCTTTTTGGACCCTAAAGTACGGGCAAAATAGTCATTTTGCCCAAAATTTAGGTTAAACATCTTTAACTCCTAATTTATTTTGTAAATCGCAAAAATTAGCATTAGAACTGTATTAGAATATTCTAAGTAAGTAAAATCAACTATTATTGTTGCATAAAAATGAAGACTTAGAATATTAGGAAAATAATTGCATTTGGGTTCAGCTCATGGTGGATTATGGTGCATATTTACTCCAATGGATAGGGGTAAAGGAGAGATCAAGATGCTTAATATTACTCATTGAGGAGTGTGTGTTAAGCTTGAGACCCATTCAATATTTCAGATGTGCTTGACTCCTCAGCTGTTTCTAAAATTATCCATAGAAATAAAAGTAAAATAATTAAAAGATATTTGTATAGTATTATCTGCCTCTTCAGTCATACTGTACTATATTGTTATATTATGTATGCCCTAGCCCAGAAAGGTTATGGGAATATATTGGGCCGGATTGGCCAATTCTTTCTGATATGATAGCCATATGTTTCATTTTAGTTCAGCCTGCTATTTTCTATATTGTTGATGTATTTTATTTTAGTTAGCTATATTTTTCCTTTCTTACCTGCTTATTTGAGTAGATGCATATATAAGATGCTAGACTTTACTGCTTATTATATGTACTATTTTTAGATTAATATTATAAATTAGCTTATATCATATGATCATCAGCATGTATAGGTTTAGACTTTTCTTTTCAGTATTTTTACTTACTGTATTACATATATATGCCCTATCTTGTTTAGTTTACTTGAGGTGTGCTCTTGCCTCAAATCTTGCTTAGTTATAGATATTATATTTATAACTTCTCATATTTTTATGTATGCTTACTTGCTCCCATGCTAAATAGATGTTTCATTTTATTTAGAGTATTATGGTGATATTAATAAATGCTTAAAAAATTATTTGCCTAAAATGTACACAGACATTTTGTTTAACAAGATTTTTCTTTATAGGCTGGGGCCCTGGCATTGTGAAACTGACAATGTCTGATCTTGAGCAGCTTGAGGATCCATTACTTGAGGAGGAGCATTACATAGAGGAAGCACATCAGCTTGGAACAGAGGATATATAGTTGCTTTTATATTCATTATGAGGATGAGAGTATCTTTATTTCATTTCTTAGATATTAATTAAAATGTTGTAATAACACAAGTACTTGTGATTGCGTTCACTTTATGCACTATTATTTTCAGAGCTATTTTATTTTATTTCATGTCTGATGTATGGTGAATGAATGTAATGTTTATTTCATCTTTCTTCCACACTCTGTATATATGCATAAACTTAGTGATTAATCCTATAACAACCCAAGTAGTTACCTAGGTCAATTAAGACTAATATAAGTCTTAATTATAGTTCTAGTTCACTAACTAAGTCATTTAAAACTCATCTCTAAGATCTAGGTCAAATTAGGAATCAACTGGATCAAATCTTGATTTCTAGAAAGATCCCAAAACTCTAGATATAAACTTTTTATTTTGACCTCAAATCAAAAATCTAACTTCGCCATTACGTTCACCACCCCAAAATTAGCTAAGGGTGATGTTTTTGATGCATGTGGAAGTCGTTGGATTTTCGTCAAATATTTTAATATTATTTTAAATACCACGAAAATTTGAATAAATAAATACTTATCGAATCGAAAATCTGATCACACCGTTGTTCCTCACCCCTCAATTAGTTTGGGGGGTGATTTAAATTTTTGGAACGCATTCAATCGATCAATTTTAATTAATGAAATAACTTTAAAAAATGTTTAAATAATGCGTTAATATTAAGTAATTAATGGCACTATTAAGCTTCGTTCTCTAATCCTTGATACAGTCACATGGGCGTCCAACTCTAAAGGATCATCCAATCGGATCTGTAGATCCGATCGCACGGTCATAGAATCGTCTCCTACATCGGCTCGAAAATGCAAGGCGCATGTCAAAGGGACCTGCACGAGGCGAACACAGCCGCTCGCACGTGTCCTCCATCGCCGAATGCCTCTACTCCTAGCTGCATTTTTCACTTAAGATCACCATTCGCTTCGATCAGTGGGGGCTGGGGATCGAAGTCTTTATTGGATCCTAAAAATACTCTGCGTCTCCATCTCAACGAAACCCTAAAGCAAGGTACCTCCATTTTTCTATTGTGTAGTCTTAAATTTTTATTGCATTGATTCAATTGTGATTAAAAATATCTGTGAATCTATTTGTCGATCGATAGAATTCATCTGCACTCGTTTCGAATTCGACCATTGAACCTTACGCACGGTATTTGATTCTCCAGATTAACCACCTAATTTCATTCAAACGATGTAGTTGTGCATTAGTAATTAACCTTGATTTTGTAGTTAATAATTGATCAACTAGATCAAAATCAAGTGTATCGTATGAGGTTCTCTTCGTGCCTAAGTTTAATGTTTGTCTCCGTAACCTAGGGCATCGATACTTCCAAGGTTTGGGAGATCCGTTAGCTTGGCTTCTGGCATCCATCGAAAGGTCTCAGAGAGATCTTTCGACCAGCACATGGTTATCTCTATTTGGCGCCTGGTGCTGCATACGCCTGGAAGCCCTAATGTCACCCGCGTCGACAGCTTTCGGGATGAAAGCGCAGCTCCTTCAATCTCTCTGGCCACGTTGCATCATCACGCTACGTGGGGCCCGCTTGAAGAAAATTTCTACTGATTTAATTTTGTGGACCCCGCCTCTGTCATCTATCGTATGCTGTGTGGGGCCCGCCTCATCATTAGGTGTAGGATTATCAATGGATTTATTTTAGAATCATAGTTTAATGAACTTAATTAATTCAAATATACATAACTCTTAATCCATGCATCCAAAAATAGCAAAATCATATATCACTGAATTCAAAAAAATGAGAGGAACATTTTGACACTATCAAAATTTCATTTGGATATGTATTTTACTTAGTTACATTTAGGGTATTTAAATAATTCCAAAATGTCACAAAACTTCACTTAGTCATAACTTTGCACACACTCATCCAAACATACCCAATATGGGTCTCAAAATAATTAGCAAATCTTAAGGATTAATCCAGTAGTGTTGGTTTTTCTATTTGAGACCTAATTTGACTAATCACTTTGGACCCAAACCCTAATCTTCTTAAGTTCATAACTTTTTAACCCTTTTTCTAAACATAGCCAATATGGGTCTGAAAGTGATTAGTAGAACCTTTAGAACAACTTAGTAGTGTTCAATTCTCTATTTGGATTAGTTTGTACTTAATCACTTTTTGGACCTAACCCTAATTATCCAAATTAACCCTAGATCTTCAATTGACCATAAGTTAGTCAATTGAGCTCCAAATCAGGTCATCTATATACCCATTTTGATTAAGAAATCCTAATTAACAGTAAACTATAAAAATATTTAAGATCCAACAGTTAGATTTCTTAATCAACCCTAATTACTCTAAGGCTTAATTAGTAAAGATTAGCAAATTTAATAATCTAAATTGAATAATTCAAGTTTCAGAGAGCTCTTAGAATAGAATAAAACTTAGTGGTATGGTTAGCTTAGTGATTTAGTGATTAATTTTACTAATCACCCACTAATCCCCCTAAAACTTAATTAGGCCATAACTTAGCCAATTAGAGTCCAAATTGAGCCTACTACTAGTCATTATAATCAGTGGATCATTTGTGAACCATAGCCACTGATTTTACTCAATTTGGACACCAATTAGAGAAGTTATGATTTTTGACCCTTAATTAAGAAACCCTAAATTACACTTTTTACCCCTTAGCTTGTATTGGCTATAACTTAGCCAATACTTATCAAAATTTAATTTCCATTAGGCCAAATTACCACAATGCCCCTATGAGCCAAATTTATTAATTTGATCTCATGAGGCTTAATATTTGCCCAAATTTTGTGTAATTACTGTCTAATCTTATATTAGACAGTAAGAAACATTTTACCACTAAAAATTTCAGATTTGGAGCCTTAGATCAAAATTTGATCTTTTAGACCCTTAAATAGGGGCAAAATGGTCATTTTGCCTAAATTTAGGGTTTTGCATTTTAAAGCCTTAATATTATAAATAATATAAATAGTAAGAATAATGATTTGGATCATAATTTATGTGATTATAAGGCTTATTATGAACTTTGATTAAAATCTCATTTTTAATCCTTAAGAAAAATCCTAAGTAAAATCATTAGCTCTTCTTCTCCCTTAACTTCTTAGATCTTTCCATAGATCTTAATAAAATTAGTTATGATGTGTGTCTGAGAGATATTCTTAGTAATTAAGAACCTTAATTCCAAGGATTAGGAATAGATCTTAGGTTAGAATTTATCTATTGAGTAAATTGGGTTAATCAATAGGTGAAGCCTTGAGTTTATTAGTTCATAGATTTTCTTAGTTTGTTAAATGATTATTTGATCTTTAAATCTTAGATCTAAGTATAGAAATCTATCCTAATGAGTTGATTAATCGTTAGGATTTGCCTTAACCTAATCTGTGAGACTTGGGTTCTAAACCATAGACCCTTAGATCCTTTGGATTAAGTGATTAAACCCTAATATTCGGAGTTTAATTCTTAATCCTTTCATCTTGATTTGATCAATCAAGATGGATTGGGATTATGTTAAAATATTAAAATAGGTCGATTGATTTATTATTTAACTTGTATAGTTGACATTGATTTAATAAGGTTAGAACCTGATAAGTTCTAATTATTTTCAACTTATAAGGTCATGAATCTGAGTTACACTTGATAGTAAACTTGGAGATCCTGAACTTGTGTAACTTAGAGTAGATAGAACAGATAATTAGACAATAATGGATATCACTTGTGTTCTAGTTGAGTCCCTTGCTCACATTGACTTTGATGCTTTGCTACCTTGTAATTGAGCTTTATACCTTGAACATATATTGTGTACATAAGATATTTGATAAGTATCCCATGTCAACTTTGAAAATGCATAAGTAACATTTGCTCTTTTGCTCATATTTTTAGTAGAATGTAGCTTAATTAGTATACCTCTTCACTTCTTTCGCTAGGATTGGCTAGACCTTAGAGTTAGTCCGATAGTCTATGCCATGCCTAGTCCGATACTAGGATGGATTGTCGGTAGACTCTTGCCCTACTGGCTGATTAGTCAAG